>OU026145.1:119311232-120511232 GCA_907269125.1 Eristalis pertinax | reverse complement strand
ACATTCCAGGGCTCTAAGCGCGTAAGGCGACAATTGTCCCTCGCTAGCTTGTCGACGATAGTTTCGCTTCATGTAAGCATAAAAAAAACGATAGCGCCTGAAAGATATCGTTTTGCCTGCTTCACTTAAACTGAAAAGTGTCAGTTACTATCGTTTTGGCGACTGATGTTTGGGGATAGCTATTTCAGTATCGTTTTCATACAGAATGAGAATAATTGTGTATACATATCTTGTTCTTCACTTTCTTCACGATTTCAGAGCGATATGACGCATATGTATTAGTTTTGGGCGCAATATATGTATTAGTTGGTGAAATTTGAGAGGAATCATAGCACAGATGTCATTTTTATGTGAGGGATATTGTTTTCCGAGCCCTCAAACTGTATACAAAATAAGCGATAGTCGAGACGATAGTGATGGTCATACATGAAGCAAATCATCTACGATATCACTAAAGAGAATCGGGTGGACGATAGTCGTCTGAAAAATTACGCGATTAGAGCCCAGCTTTGCGGTTCAGCACAGGCAAGGTGAGGAATGTGTCACATTGCGAGAGCTGAGAGTAAGCCAGCTTGTTTTGCAGACGACTGAGTTATCCGCACACTTCCCAGAAGGATTTTTTTTTTTATTTATACTTAATTAAAACTTACTTGCTAGACATGACTAAGCCTTAACTTACTGGAACTAACTTACTGGCCGTCTGCACGCACTCTAAGCTAATCTTTAACATTAACTATGAATTTCTTTCGATTTACCTGAAGTAGATTGCTAATACAGTACAAATTCGATTTACGCAGCCATCGATTCGCGCAGCTCCTCGATTTTCCCAACATTAAAATCGTCACATGTCTTGACTCTATGTTGTGCAACTTTTCGAAAAAGGTACCTCGATTAGTGCTGTTCTGTTTTGCATTTGCTTCTCCTCCATTTTGTTCGTCATTTCTTACGTTATTTCACAGTTGGATTCATTGCATCCGGACAAATTGATTTGTCAACGCACACACTACTTATGTATCTTGCTTCAATTGTGTCACGGTTCGTTCAGAATATCTCGAATGAAGAAATCAATGATTGGCTTCACTAACACTTTGATGCCTCTGCAAATTGTGAGGACGCGACAGAAATTGAGTGCACAAATGAAAGTGAAAGTGTCAAAAGTTAAAACAGGAGTTGTAGTTCGATCCTTCAACAAATGCTTACAATGGCCCGAAGAGAATAATACTAGAAGACATTTTAACTAGGAAAATAAAAGAGTTGGTAGTTTTGGAAATATGGAATCGAACAAAATAGTAACTTTTGTATGTATACGATCGAAACTTTCGTATTCTGATTTTTAAAATAAATGTGTTCAACACTAACGATTTGTTTTCGTTTCAAAAACAGGATTTCCTATCACCATTTCTTATTTAAAAAATTGTGACCCGGTAAATGCAACAACATCGGTTATTGCAACTGCCTTAATTTATATTAGTTGCGTAAATCGAGTTTGTAATGTATAACAATATGAGTGGCGCCCGTACTGGGCCAGGGCCTAGCTTCTCAGCAACCACGATGTGTAGTGCGTGCTATTGTTCTTTCACGAGTGGAAGAGACGTACAGTTTTATGCCGACTCCGAAAGAAAAGCTTTTTCTAGACAGTTATACTCTTCGAGCATTGTCAGTGACTCGAAAGATTGCTAGTATGCATTTCTGAGTAAGGTGAGGAAAAAAAAGACTTAGTATATGAATTATTTTTTTCTTCTGAAATCTAGATTAACTTTAAGCCTATCTTTAACGCTAAGTGGAATGGATATATGTATGATTTAGGTTGAGTTCATAATTGCAACATTGTTGCCCCTGCACTGCACAGAATACGTTCTCGGTGCATTCATGAATACAAATACTGCCGCAAGTTTGCAGAAGGTCAGTATTGTCGAGAAAAATATTCCTAAACGCAACATCAGTAGGCAGTACAAAAGTGAGGGATGTTTAATTGTAATGCCAAACAAAAAGGGCGATGATTTCAAATAAAAAGAATTGAAAGTCAAGACGTTTTCCAAAAAGGACCGAAATGTCCTTAAAATAATAAGAGAATTTCCAAATAATTTTTTTAAGAACCACTTTCGAATGAAGAAGTCCAACTCTCGGTTTCCCTGCAATACTGCGAAAAAAAAAATTACTGCCAACTTGATCGTAGTTTAACTGTCGCTTTGCTTTTATGAACGCAGTTGTCGACTGGTGAGATGCATAGTCAATGCAGTGTATTTACATTTATAAACTCAAATTTTGCAGGGCTGCCGCAGTTCGACATTTATGAACTCGTCCTTACTTTGTACAGTCGAATTTCGATAACTAGAACCATCACTTGCCACGGAAAATATTCGACTTATCAAGTAAAATGCAAACCTGATATTTTTGAATTTTTGATTGCAGTGACAATTGTTTCTTTAATTATTACAGTAAAATGGTAGGCATTGCACTTGCCGGAACACCATACTTCACAGCTACACCTTTCTTTTTCGACCACATCTTTTATAAGTTAACATTTTTGAACAAGAGTTTATGTTTTTAACGTACGTAACAACGTTCAAACATAATCAACGTTTCAACTTAACAATACGCACTGCACTGTCCACACGTTCTCTGTGTATTTTGTTTCCCTATTTGCTTTTTTTTTTAGCAGAAAGCGAAGTATTATAAAAGGAAATTGTAAAACCACGCAGAATGTGGGAATTTCCATTCAGAATTCGGCTCATCGAAGGTGACGCCAAATCTCTAATCTCTTCGAGTTATCAAGACATTCGACTTATAGAAGTTCGGCTGTATATATTTCAATATATGTAAATAACTTTTGCCTTGCAAAGTGCCTACGAATCATCTTGATTAGGAAAATGCTCACTCTTATCAAGTTCGCCCTGTTATTATATTTGCTTCATTAGGATAGAATTTTTCGTACTGGCTCTGATGTTCTGGAAAGTCGAAGACAAGCCCTAAGACAAGCCTTCTCAAACACCCGAATCTTTTCCATCAAGCTAGCTGTCACGTTGAACCACACGGGACAGCCATATAGGTTAGCATCGGCCGAATAAGGGCCATGTAATATATTTATTTATTTATTTATCGAGTTGGCTGTCGGCCTTTGTAAGAGCGAAAGCACCTCGGCCGATGTGTTAAAATATAGACACTAATCCCCAAATATCTGACTACAGTTCTTTGTCCCACAGGTTGCCCGTACTGTCCAACGACTGAGAAGTTTCGCCAATTCTACTTAGTATCCGCCGAGGCCTTATATAACAGTGTTCTTTATATAACGGTATTCGGTAAATTGTTTCCGACTTCTCAAGCTTGATGAACAACTACCAGCCGTGGCAATATCGCTAAATCGTCTCGCAGTTACTTTGCAAGACTTCTGCAATGCGCTCGACCGATCTCCCCGAGCCCTGTTCAATGCACTCTACAGTAAGAAATCCGCGGCATTCTTGTTATCTCTTGAAAGAAACGACTGCAGACGAATTACCGGCGTACTAACGGGCCACCACACCTTTTCCAAACACATAAATGTGCTTGGACTGACAATGCCTCTGCGACGACAGTGGAGAAGACGCCGAAACTGCAGAGCACTTCCGCCGCCACTGTCCCGCCTTTGCTCGGATCAGGTGACAGTTATTCGGTGTGTATAATGGACCAGTTTTTGAGTCTGAGTGCTCCAGTGTAGCGTTTAAAAACCTCAGAGAAAAACACGGCATTCACAGGCACACTATTTAAAATGTCGCGACATCGGTGATTTGGTCACATTCAACTGTCACTCATTCTGTAATTTAAAGTTACACCTGAATGACCTTCTATGAGACAAAGTCGGCCATGAAGACAATACGGCAATACTCGGCAATACTCTGTCCAAGAAGGCCAGTTTTGACTTAAAACATCGCACACGTGCGTGGTTCTCTTGTTTTGCATGGCACTCAACACACGTTACGACCTCACATGCAGACAACGGGGGGTAAACAAGGCCAGATCACGTCAAGAGCTGTGCTAGATGACTTCGATGAATCATGCCCAACGTCCTCATCCATCTGCCTGCAAGCTCAGTGAGAACTGTGAGAACCTCTGCCGTTCATCAGTGCCGCTGGAATGCATCCACACACAGGCACACACAAGTCCACTTGCACCTCCTGGCATTGCATGCCATCGCGCAAGCGCTGACACAGTTTCAGTTCAATTCGATTGGCATTTACTCAAACTCGTAATTTGGCCACCTTCGTTTCGAATTAAATTCCAGTAGCCCGGCACTGGCCGCAGGAGCTCACTTACCCTCATTCCACCTTCTGATGATAGGATAATTTATGTGTCCAGCTCCGCAGCGTGCCCAGCAAGGCGGCAGGTGATTGGCGAGGTGCCCAAACGTAGCTGTTCGCCTTCCATAATACAAATCATTTCTCATGATTGACTCGGCTCAAGACCTGGCCGAACACCAGCAGCGCCCGCACCACTCAACACGCTCCAGCACAGTAGCCGCTTCGTCATTAAGTCCTGTTGGTTTTCAATTACGACGTGATCTGATCCGCCGCCAGGCTGCAGGTAGCCGACGCATTGATATCAAACTCATAATCTTGACAAAGCGGTGCGCAGCGGTGGCTGCGCTGCAGCGAGTATCTCACTTCATGCAGTGTGTGCGGGTATCTCTGGCGAGCCATCTGATTGATGGCCAACTGATTTTGATTGTGCCCGGCTCACACTGCATGCCGCCGAGAGATGCTAGGGCACTAGACGCGACCGGGCACCAACTGGCGCGCTGCGGAGGTGTCTGGTCGGGCATTAGGAATGCTTTTCAATTTGGAGAGCGACTGTAATTTCGAGGCGCGAACAACTGAGGGAGAGAGTGCCTGGCCTGGCCTGATACACGTTTCCGCACCAGTTGGGGGACGTGAGACAATTTCCATGCCGGGATATAACTGTTGGCACTGCTGCTGACGCTGGGGAGAACACCGTCCGTGCTGTTGTTTGCTGCTGCAGCGGGAAACATCTCTCGTGTGTGCTTCCTGTTCGTAGTGTCTCTTGTCTAGTGTGTTGGATTTGTCGCCAACGCCTCCAGAGAATGTGAGGAGCCGAAAACAGGCAGACGTACGGCAGCGCGAAGCCCCTGCCGCAGACCAAGCCACTTAAGATTCAGCAGCAGCCGCATATGAGAAAAAATTCGGGAACAACCTGAAATGTCACACGACAACGACAACCACGCTGACGGCAATGGGGATGACAAAGTGACAAGCGAACCGAGTGAAGACAGATTTGCTACCAGACTTGGCTCGTTTCGCTTCTGTTTCGGTGTTGCTCGGTGGTTTTTTGGTAAACCAATTTGTATTCAGCTCGATGGGGGACACGTTTTCGGTGTTTCAGTTGCTCGCTGGTGCTCGGTAGTGCTGTGGTGCGGTAGTGCGGTGGTGCCTCCCCACCGACAGATCTTTAATGGATTCTCGACTCCGGCTCTGGCACTGCGCCGAGGGTGATGATGTTCACGAAAAAATGTTTGCCACCGTTTTGTGGAGATCTCTTGTCGAGTTTTTATTTCTTTTTGTTCTGTTTTCCTTTTGATTTTTGGAACATTTGTGGTTTTTTGTTTAGTGCCAAGGAACGGGGGAGAATACGTAATGTGCGAGCGCGAATTGTCAGCTCAGACAGCTGAAGAAGAATGCCGTCGTTGACAATTGGTGATGCGATGAGTGATGTCTTAAGCTGATGTTCGTGGGCGGGGAGGAAGGTCGGTGTTTTGAAGTGATTTGCTGGCGATCAACGCAGAGCGTGAAGGTAGTTTCGATTTGAGGACCGGCGATCGTTAAAAATACAGCACGACTTCGAAAGCGATGAACGTGGTGACTCGGGTTTGAGGGTTAAAGACGGGCAAACTGAACAGACGTCAATCAACGAAGTCGCCAAAGACAATTGCGCATCAGCAACATTCGAAGAATTAAGACACACTCTTGGGCAAGGAGATAAAATGTTCGTTTTTTAGATCTTCGACTTGGCAGCACTGTTCGTAGTGACAGCTAATTTGACTTATGAAAGTTATTTCTCTTCAGTGGTGTTGACCAATTTAAGAGAATCGATTATTCCCGTCGAAGGATCGATGTAAAGTTATGTTCCGAAATGAAATCATGCCCTTCACCCTTTCCATTTCATTTCTCACATGTAACTTTTGACAGTTCGAATAAATTCTTCTTCTTCCCTTTTGTTTTTGAAGCGCGTTAACGGAAAACAGTTGCCTTTTCCTCAATCTTCTCTAATCATTTTCTGGTCCTTCGAGCCGCATACAGGAACGAATGCTGAACTTCCTGAATCTCGTGGCGAAGCCCTCCCGCTTACCAGTCTGCAATGCATATTAGACCAAGATCTGTCAGCACAGTTGGAACGTTTCTGCATGCTTCACCGTACAGAAAATCGTTTTAAGTCCCAGCCGGAGTTCCGCGCGAGGTACATTAATTTCATGACTGAGTACAAAAGAGCTCGGGCATATGAGGCTAGCACCATCAGAGAGTCTTACTCCTCCTACCCGTTCCTTCTATTTACCACATCATGGTGTTTTTAATACGATGTAATCCTTAGTTGGCGCATGCATCGCTACGTTTTCTCGACGGACATCAAGATTGACCCAGCTGATCAACCTTATCAACAAATTGTGTGGAGAGCTTCAGAAGATCAAGATGTTCGTGATTACAACTTAACAACAGTTACATGTGGTCTTGCTAGTTCTCCTTATCAAGCCATTAGAACAATGCATCAACTTGCAACCGATGAAGGTGGACGTTTTCCTCGTGCCGTCAAACTTATGAGAGACAACATCTATGTGGACGAAATCTTCGCGGGCGCTGACAAACTCGAAGAAGCTTGTGACTTAAAAATGGAATTAATTGAGTTACTTATGTCGGGCGGCTTCCCCCTAAGCAAGTGGTCAGCTAATCAACCCCTACTTTTATCTCTATTGCAATCGGATCAGCTGGCTAATCCTCGACATCGTACATGGCAATAATTCGGAGAAGTGCAGACGCTTGGCATATGGTGGCAGCCGATCGGTGATGTATTTTGCTTTCGAGCCAACTCCCTTAGAACCGAAGGGTTTTTTTTTTGTATATTTTGCGCGCGCTCAAGGGATTGCTAATACCCTTAAGTGTCCGGGGTCAAGACACAGCACGGGCCAAAGGTATAGAGGGAGAAAGGGAGAGGAGGTACCTGTGCACATTGGTCTTAAATATCTGCGGGTTATAGTCTGTGGGAAATATAGGGCTGGGAAGAGCATTCCAAATTCGCATAGTACGGCTGAAGAACGAGTCTCTAAATTTAATAGTGCATCCGAAAGTAGGCTTAAGGGTAAATTGATGAGCATTCCTGGCGAGACGAGTATTGCGGGTGAATTCATGGAGAGGAGGAATGCAGTTGGCTAGCTCACTTGAGCAGCGTTTGTTGAAATAGCGATAAAATACGGACAAAGAAGAAACGGTACGTCGATGTTCGAGCGAGTCTAATGAGTTTTATCGCTCGCTTTTGGATTCTATCTAGTAGGTGCAGGGTGGTCTTTGGGGCACCAGGCCAGATATGAGCGTTGTACTCAAGCTGGGGGCGAATATACATTATATATATATAATGAAAGCCAAATCAGAGGGGGTGAAATATTTCTTGCATCGATTTAGGAAACCTAAACATTTCGCAGCATTTTTGGCGACCTCAAGGATGGAAAGCTTTCCGGTTTCATCGACACAAGCACCATTCATGGATAATGGCTGATTTACAAGGGTTCGCTTGAGTGACAGCAGACAGCATTGAGTTCTTGAAGCATTGAATTCCACTCTGTTGTTGTTTCCCCAGTTACGTAATTATGCTGTCAAGATCGGAATTCAATGTGCTTAACATACGCTGCCGTTCCAATTCTACGGGCGAAGGGTAGGGTCGTGAGTCTCGGAACGAATATGAAAAGCTGAGGGTGCTGTCATCAGCGAAGGAATGGATTGGATTAGAAGTAGCAGACAAGAGATCATTAATAAAAATGAGAAAGAGTGTCGGAGACAGAACAGAGCCTTGGGGTACACCAGCATTTATTTGGTGGATATCAGACTTGAACCCATCCAAAACAACTTGAATTGAACGATTCGAAAGGTAATTTCTAATCCATAGAAGAAGAGATTCATCGATACCATATGCACGCATTTTCGACAAAAGAGCTTGATACCAAACTCTGTCAAATGCCTTAGAAATATCAAGTGCAACGATCTTGTTTTCGCCTGCATTATGCAAAGATGTGTTCCACTTTTCGGTGAGATAAGCTATCAAATCACCAGTGGACCTGTTGCTACGGCAACCGTACTGCCGGTCATTAAGAAGTTTCTCAAGATATTTCATAAGCTGACAATTTATCAGCGTTTCCATGACCTTAGGAAGAAGGGACGTAAGTGCTATGGGTCGGTACGAGGTGAGTGACGAAGATTCGCCCTTTTTAGGGACGGGCTGGACAAATGCTGTTTTCCATCTGCTCGTAAAGAGTAGGATAGATGAAAAAGCTTACGCAATGGTTTTGCCAGCCCAGAAGAACACCTCTTCAGAAGTATAGGGGGAATACCATCCGGGCCAGCGGATTTGTGCACGTCGAGATCTTTAAGTACTCTTGCAACTGTACGAGTGCGGAAGTAGATTTGTCCCATGGTGAAATCAACGCTCTCAAGTACAGGTGGAGACATATTGGAATCTGGCAGAATCCGAAGGGTTGGTGACGAAGAGAAAGTGTTTGTCTCTTATTGCCCAACTTTACGACCCCATGGGTTGGATCTCGCCTGTTACTATTGGGTTTAAAATCTTCATGCAAACGCAATGGTTTTCATTGGGATGACGAGCTCTCTCCTCAGTTAATGGAATCATGGACCCGTTTGTTAGAGAGACTCAATGACTTACATCTGTACTTAGTGCCCCGATGGACGGGAACTTCAAAGGACATTCAGTTAATAGAAGTACATTGCTTCTCAGACTCTTCGGAACGAGCATATGCTGGCTGTGTTTATCTACGGTGCTTAGATGGGCGTGGAGTCGTGCAGATTGTACTGCTGGCATCAAAATCCAAAGTCGCTCCGTTGAAATTGATCTCACTCCCTCGACTAGAGCTGTGAGGGGCGCTGCTAGTATGGAAGGAGGAATAGGACTTCGAAAAGCTGCTTGTCATCTTTGGTCCGGAAACATCTTGGTCATCGTGGATCCGGAAACATTCCTCAACATGGAAGACTTTCGTGGCCAATCGGGTCTCAGAGATCCAGGTGAGCCTATTTCCGAAACCATCCTTAGTCGTCTTAACCCATAATGATGGGATTTTACATGGGGGCGGTCGTTTACGACATGTGCTTCTCCATCCTGATGAGATGCATCCGATGATACTCCCTCGACAGTCCTACCTGACGAAACTCAAAATTTGGGACGCTCATCAAAGAACCTTGCATGGCGGTACGCAGCTTACTTTGTGTTATTTGCAACAAAGATTTTGGATCTTGCGAGGTGGACAACTAGTTAAATCTATAATCTTCAAGTGCCTGCGATGTTGGCGTCAGCGTCCTTCCCCTACTATTCAACAAATGGGTGACCTACCTGGAGGTGGCTTAAGGTTATTCGACCGAGGACTTCCTTCAAGTTTACCGACGATTTGTGGCGAGGCGTGGTATATGTGCAACTCTATCAAGTGACTGTGGTACGACAGGAGCTACGCATAGTTTTTGAGCGAGCCAGCCTACAGAGTAGGGAAATCGCACAACTGCTTGCTAATGATGGAACCCAGTGGCTTTTCAACCCTCCATCGGCAGCACATTTTGGAGGTATTTGGGAGGCGGCAGTTAAGTCGGTGAAGTTCCACCTCAAGCGAATCATTGGAGAGGCATTGTTAACATTTGAGGAAATGTCCACGCTCCTCACTCAAGTCGAGGCATGCCTTAATGCAAGGCCCTTGCAGCAACTCTCGGACGATCCAACGGACCTTTCATCCCTCACCCCGGCCCACTTTCTCATAGGAACATCAACACTCACGATACCAGAGCCATCGACAATGGAAGACAACACAACCCGACTATCCCGATGGCAGCTAATCCGACAGATGTACGAACACTTCTGGAGTAGATGGTCTTCTGAATACCTTCATGAGTTGCAACAGCGGCCAAAGTGGCGTACTCGTCAACCGTCCGTAAAGGTTGGAGTTCTGTGCCTGGTACGATCCAATCTTTACACACGTGAAACGTGGTACCGATGGACTAGTTAGTGTCGTACATCTAAGGACCGCGACATATACACTTGTGAGGCCAATCCATAAAATCAGCTTGCTACCATTGGAGGAAGAAACTTGTTTGCCAGGATCTGGCGAAGGCGGGGCGGAATGTTCCGAAATGAAATCATGCCCTTAAGTCAAAACAGTGACAACTTCACCCTTCCCATTTCATTTCTCACATTACATGAACTTTTAACAGTTCGAATAAACTCTTCTTCCTCGCTTTTTTTTTGAAGAGTGTTAACGGAAAACAGTTGCCTTTTTCTTCATCTTCTCTAATCAATTTTTTATGAGAATTTACTTCGAAAATAACGGTCCTGGATGTGAAATTTTGCTAGTGCTACTAGGTCACCGACGAGGGTTACTTCTGGTCGAAAGGCTACGTTCATAAACACCGTTTGCGGATCAGCACTTGGCGTCATCCTATGATCCAGTAGTTTTGCTCAGTGATTGGCGCCCGACGTAAACTGGAGACATGAGGTTTCGCCTGCAGCTGGCTGGTGATCGAGTGAGGGAACAACAATCGCTGCGTCTGATAAGTGCCGCTGTCCAACATTCTTGAAGCCGAAACGGCTCATTGACTCTGCCCAGCGTTCACATCAATGGCGCCCGGCGTCACGTTAGAACAAGAGGCTTTGGCTGCAAGTAGGTTAGGATGACAGAACTGCAACGTCGGAGGAGTGCTGCCGTCCTACGTTCCTACGCCGTTCAAGCTTCTTGAGCCCGAATCTGTTCAGTGACTCTCTCTAGCGTTTGCAACAATGGCGCCCGGCGCCAGCTTAGGAGAAGATATTTCCGCTGGAGCTAGAAAAGAAGGCAAGAACCACCGCGCTCTATGAGTGTCGCCATCTTATCGTTCGATGCCGAAGCTGTCTGCTCAGTGGTTGCAATAATGGCGCCCGACAGTAGCTCAATGAACGAAATTTTTAGTCCAACGAAGTGGTGTCCGAGTGATGGGACAGTATCCACTCCGTCGGATAAACTAAGTCAATCCGCCCCTGGACTACTTCCTTACATTTAGCTTAATACATGGGGATGTACATCCCCTTCCTTGTCGTCGTTTCCTTAGCTTGCCTCGCGCAAGAAATCCACTCACCTCTGAGTTCGTCTACAGTTCCTCCGCGCCTTCATCAAATCAAGGTTTTCGTCGCGGAACTTTGAACTGTCCGCCATCAATCATGCAAACACAAATCCACAGCCAATCACTTGCATCTCTCGGCCAATTAACATTCGAAACAGAGTTCCTGGTCACCCATCATAATTTTGCCGGCTCCACAGCGGGAGCAACGGGGCACAGTCACAAGACGAAGCAAAAACTGAAACAGAATCAGAATCAGATCAGAAAGTTTCCCAGCCTTGGGTCCACGCAAAACCGATGTAAAATTTCACCTCACTACCTATCCCCTGTGGCAGCGGTGTTTCCGTCTCGGCCTGGGGGCCCGGCTGCGGCTTCGTGTTGACAATCGCTGGCGCAGACCAGATGCAATAAATAATAATGAGGTCCTACAAGCTTCAAGTTCTAATCGATTCAAGGTTCCCACTCACTTGAGGCACTAATCGGGCCGGTGGCCCCCTGATTCCGATTAAATTGTAATACCAGCCGTCTAGCGTTGCTCAACGAGCACCACTGCCAGTCGCTGCTGTCACCGACATGAAATTACCGCCGCGTCAAGCCGCCGCGAATGAAGAATGTCAACAGCGAACTAATGCCTAGCTCCGGTCAGATACATTTATCCATGTCCCGTGAGTTCGCCGCTGCGTCACGCTGCGGCTGCGATTGCGACTGCGGCTGTTTGCTGCAACTGTGGCTGTACCATTCGCTCTGTCCGTTTGTTTACCATCGATCACAACGTGCTCGCCGACGACGATGATGATGAGTTGTGTGCGAATTTATCGACGAGGCCTGCGATTGCGACTTTTGCATGTTGCTGCTGCTACTGCTACTGCTGCGGCTGCTGCACCTGCAGACAAGCAGCTATTCCGCAGCAGTAGCAGCAGCAGCAGCGTTGAATCTGGCCTCATGGCCAATGTCAAATGGCACCGGAGTCAGGCCAAGCGAGTGGGGCTCATATGCGGCCGAGTGGAGATTAATTAAAATTCCAACCAAATTAATTATGGCCCTCGACTGATCCAAATAGCTCGTGGGAGTTGCGGCCAGGATCGCTGGCATTCCTCGAGGAGCGCTGTGCCCCTATTTAGAGTTGATCTCTGCCTGCGCCCGGGCTGGTGAGTCTATGAATTTTAATTACATCCCAAGGGGGAACTCGCCGAGAGAGTGTGTGTGGCTGTGCGCCGGCAATTGTTTTGGGCCCATGAATTCCTGCATCTGTTGCAATCATAAAATTTTGCATCGTAGCCCCGCTTATGGGCCTCAATTTGAATCTGAAAAGAGCTGTGCGATGGGAGGGTGCCGAACGAGAAGGAGAAGCACAGGAGAAGCAAAAAGCTCCGGGTTCCCCGAAGCCACAGAGTCACCGAGTGCAATGGAGTGCAGTGCAATTGTTGGTCTCATTGTTCGGCTGAGTTTGGTAAAAGATATTTTAATGAGGATGATGGAAGTCAGCCAATGGAAGGTATCGCACACATTCGCCGTCATTTGGTGGCCCGATGGGCTGGTGGTAGTCAGTCCAGTTGATGGGTAGCTGAGAAATGCCATGCGGTGGAATCTTCGACTTGAGACGGGGAGTGACATCGGAACTGAGGAATCTTCGAGCTCGAGTAGAGGCTTGATTCAGGGAATCTGCATCTGCAATCCAGTGTTTTTTGGGTCCGAGGTTTTTATTCCTGTTGGAACTGTGGAGCAGCTTGAGAACACATCTCCAAAGTACCCTCGTCACTGAACAGTATCATTCACATCCGTTTACTTCTAACATCACCGCTGTGGGTGGTTTCAATTCTTCTATCCGGACTGAATTATTTAGGCACCTGGCCCAAGATTTGTAGTGTGGCGTCGAAAATATCGTGGCCAACAAGTTCGACAATAGTATTCGTCCTTTGATATCGAATTTAGCTGAGCACGGAACAGCGGGAGGTCGTCGACATGTCATTCATCAACGCCCAAGACGTTCCAATGAACTGATTGAAAGGGCGAGACTGAGTGTTGCCGAGAATCCACATGTGTTCTATAGTCAGTGGCAGCACCATGCGGTGAATTTTGAAGGTTTGATTTGAACACAGCCAAGGAGTAGCTGGAAAGATTGACACTAAAGCTAATACAGGGTTTTCCAATAGGGACTTGACAACTTTTTCACTAATAATCAAACTGTCACTGTCAATTTATTCAGTAAACTCAACATTTTCATCTTGGTAAAATTCACGAACGAGAAATGTCTACAAATTATAAAAAAATAAGAGTCGGTGATCGCAACATTAAGAGCATTAACTCCAATTTTCGGTCGTAATTCCCGCGCTATTAGACAGGCAATAACAAGTTTAGTGCTACATGATCGTTGTGTGATTTTGCCGAGTCAATGAGACAACGGGTTTGGTCGAAGTGTCGAAAATATCGCTACCGTTCAGGCGTCCGTAGAAAACTATTATGCTTTCCATAAGTAAGCATACAAAATGTTTAAGTTACACCAAAAAGTTTGTGTCACTAATTTTTCAAAAATGAGTTTCAAAGAAACGTGCGCTTCATGTGTTCTTAAGTTCAAATGTTGGCAGGCAAGACCAGAGAGGCCAAACAACTGATTCAAGACAAAAGAGTCCATCTTCAAAACCAGCTCAGGAATGAGATGGGAGTATTAGTCTATTTTACAGAACAAGTTCCTATTGGCCAACTGTCAGAAGACGTTTTAGAAGCCCGTCAAAAAGATTAGAAGCTGTATCGCGAAAGCTTTTCAAGAAAGATTTCAGGGGTCGCAACCAAGGAGGATGTTCTTCATAATTTGCTAATTTCGTCCGATCCTATTACACGTGATATAAGGCTTCTTCCAAAAAATAATAGTAAATCTTTACCTCCTGAAGCATTAGAAATGGTCATAGAATTATAAATAAATAAAGTCAGCATTACAAAAATTAAAAAAAACTAGCATTTTATATTAAAGTCCAGCTAGCGACCACAAATCGACCAGTGTGCCCCGGGCCTTGTGATAGAGGTTATTGTCTTATTGCAAATTTCATATCTATGCAGACGATGTTCAAATATAATTAAGCCTTTCTCTTCGTATGATTGAAGATTCAGTTACTAAAATAAACGAGTATTTGAGTTCTATTACCAGGTGGCAGAGTTGTAAAAGAATGCAATCAATTGAGATTTCATTCATTGAAGTCACAAGAACTACTTCTTTATATTGATTTCAATCATTGACTTCACTGCCGTACTTCAACTTCGAAATGTAAAATCAGCATTGATTTTGAAGTCACTGATAGATAATTCATTTAAGTTAAGTCAATGAATGCAATCCAAGGAATGCGATCGTCTGTGATTTCAGTGAAGCCATTGAAGTCATTTTGAAGTCACTGAAATAATTTAAGTCATTTTGAAGTCATTTGAATTCTTCTGGATTAAATATAATGGTATTGAAATTAAGTTCATTTGACAGCATTTCAATAAATTCAGTACAAAAACAAAACAAAAAAAAATGTACATAACAACAAAAAAATTCAAAAGTGCAAATCTTTTGTCTCGTTTTCTTATGTGTGTGTTGACATATCTCAGGTCCCGAAATGTTGAACAAAACACAAAATGCAAGATTAGTCAAACGACAAAGGATGTAACTTACTTTCAGAAGTCTTGTATTTTGACATCATCAAAACTATTAGCTTTTAAAGAAATTTCTAGAAATTTGCAACCGACAGTGCTCAACTTAGTGGGAATTTTATTACCCCAGCGAGAAAAGGTCTATTACTGCCGCTGATGAAGGTAAGGGTATACTGTACCTCATCGATATATTTTTGATTATTGGATATTGATCCAATACTTCCAGTTTTATGCATGTATTTGCTAAGTATTTTTCCCAGCGATGTTTTCGGAATCAGAATATCGGATGTATCACTGCAGAAATAAGAGAGCAAGGAGATATCCAACTTCTACCTCTCTTGCCCCTTGATTTCATCTGACAGCGTTTTTTATACGCTTTTTCTCCCCTGTCTGTGAATACATGTGAGCTCTTACGAACAGCTGGTAAACAGCTGACACTCTTCCCCAACCGTAGTATTAGGGTGAATTAGAGTTCTTATTTTAAAATTCGCTCGTTACTGAACTTTTTTCAAATTTTGGTGTTAAATTTTCAACACAGAAAGGAGGGGTAAGCAAACGAACAAAGCGTATGTTCATGAAGCAGATTTATTAAAGTTCCATTTGTGGGAATTACTATCTGAAGCACTAGGATAAAATTAATGAATACTTTACTTAATGTACATATGTATGAATAATACATATAAAATGCATTCACGCGAAACTTGTGTAAAAGTACTATTAATAATATTGAAAAATTTGCATGAATCATTAAAAAAAATAACTTTTTTGGTCATTTTAGTTTTTTTAAAGAAATGTGATGGGAGTTTATTCCAAATTTTGACAACCATTTTCATGAGTTAGTTTTAGTTGCATTATTTAGACATTTTTCTGAACAATTATGAAATTTAAATTCATGAGTTTTCACAATTCATGAATGATATACAACTGCAAACTGATCGCCTATATATTACTTTGAAGAATTAAATTGATTCAAAATATTCCTGTAAATAGATTCACATGTATTATTTAAATAGCATTACATTTTTATTCACCCAAGTATTATATGTGCTCTTAAAAATATGAGTCACCTTTTGAACACCTTCCGAACAAAAGTCCATGAGATAGGGCAAATACATGAATCTGCCGACGATTTCCCACAAAATCCACGAATCTGCCGCCATTATCACACAAAATCCACGAATCGGCCGCCATATTGTGGTGGATCCATGGTTTTTGTAAGAGTATGTGTGATATACAAGAGAGTTCCACTACTCTCACATTTCTCTCCGGTGTGGACTAGGGGAAATTCTCGCCGAAGTTGGATATCTCCTTGCTCTCTTATTTCTGTATCACTGGATCATCCGATATTCTGATGCACAATATAAAGTCATTAGAAAGATTAAATATTTTTCAAATTACGTTTAAAGCCAGAGATACCTTGAAGGGAATAATCGAAAAACAAAGTTTCATAGTTTTCTTTCGGACGAATCGTCTCTTGTAGTCTGCTCTGCTTGAATGATATTTCTTACCAAAGCACTTATTTTAGATATTTTGCGATCGGAAAAAGACGGGTTAAGGGCTGATATCCACTTGAGTTGAATGGACAAAGGATAGATCCAATAATTGCATAATGGACTTCTCTTGACAAATTAAAATCTTTTAAAAAGTGATTCGTCTAACATTGAAGTTAGTTACTTACAATGAATAACTTTTTAGAGGACTATTAAGGATAAATTTCCTATATTTAGTCCTTATTTTTACCAAAGTGGGAAGAATATAACAAAAAAATCATTCCGTTTTCCCGTTGAAGAAACTCTAATGCTTCCGAAATAGGTCTTAGCAACAACAAATAGTCCTCTAAGGGCCGTTTGCTGATACTACACCTAAATCTGCATCATAGCCAAGTTACACTTAAATCGACTTTACCTATTCTTCGTTGCTCGTAAATATTTAAGTCGTACTTTACTACGACCCGGTATTTTTTAAATGCAACCAAGTTCACTTCGATTTCTTCGATTGGGTTTAATGAGTTTTAATGTGGGCTTCATAGATGGCGCCAGTCGCGAATGGAAACAAAGCTATTCGAGCGAAATTATTTATTAACAATTGCAATTTCGATAGATGTCTTCGGTAATTTTATGTTGGTTTAAAAGGAACGCTTTGTGTTCCCTTCATTGCTGGTTATGTCCTTGATTTGCCGAAAACTTTTATAAACCGAAGTTCGTCAAAGCTATAAAAACATTAATTTCTCTTGAAGACACGACGAGGCACACCAACTTCTTAAGTAATTCAAACTCCATACTCAAATTTCTCCACGACGATATCTCACTGTCAGTATTAAAGTACTTAACGTGTTAAGTGGAACTTAAATCCTTAAGTGCAGTATCAGCAAACGGCCCTAAATGGTCGAAGTCCGTTTGAAGAAATGTTTGCACCTCCACCATTCGACAAATTGTCTTCATGTCTAATTAGATCATTTACCGCATCGTTCATAGAGTTTCAACGTGTAACGACTGGGTGCTTTAAGTGCGACTCCAAGGTGGTGACAATTTCATTTTTTAGAGGATTCCGGTCTATTGATCTTGCCCCACAGATGTGAACATTTTCGCATTATCTTTTCAGAAATCAATTGAATTTATTGAAGCTAAGGCAGGAAACGGTTATTTTTATTGTTATGTGCTTTATTGTATAGCAATATGCGATTGAAGTCCATTGATAAAAGTAAATTCAATGTATGCGGTGCAAGGCAAGGCAAGGATCAAGGACGATGCACATACATGCATACTATGTTCACGAGATTATCATAAGATAATGAACAAATCTTCAAACCAAGTACAGTCGACTCCGCTTGACACGATTCTGAAACACCATAACTCAAATAAATTGTTTCATCTAATCGGTGGTTCCCGATAACCGGGGTTCAATGAGCCCTTCTGATTTGTATTAAATTTGAACTAAATTGAAATGAAGCGGCATGTAAATGAAAATGACTTCAATGACTTCACTGAAATCACGGACTATTGCATTCCTTGAATTGCATTCATTGACTTGACTGATATGAATTATCAATCAGTGACTTCAAAATGAATGCTGTTTTCACATTTTGAAGTTGAAGTCCTGACGTGCATTCATGATGTAAATTATTTTGTAGATAAAACAAATGACTTAATTTCTCAAATGATTGCATTCTTTTTTCAACTCTGCCAGGTGGGCTATCAAAAATTGTCTCGTACTCAATCCTGACAAGACCTACGTCATCCCATCTTTTTCCTGATCATCCCATTATAGCCTGAGGATGTTTCTCCTTTATGCAGCGGTGTCGGAAATCTGCTTTTAACGATCCTGGACGAGAGAATTGCATTGCAGTACATTTTGGAACATTTAATTAATGAATGACCAGGCATTTGGCGCAAAATCATCGATCCGTTTGGCATTTCTGGGGAGCTTTACAAATTTTTGCTTGAACATGGACGACCATCCATTGGTCGCAGGTCTGATAAGTAAGTTGGTAAGTTTAGGAAATCGGTAAATATTGTGCACTCCGATGGAACGCTTCGTTTAATTTCGTTGCCACTTCCATGTCCCCGATCACTGTGTCACACAACAATTTGCGACGCCACAGCAGCTCACCCAGTTCCACACTTCCGAGCAATTTGTCCCCAACACGCTGCCAACAAACACGCATGCACACGCCTGTGCAACATTTTTATTTGATTTCTTTCTTCGAATCCCGTCAAAATTCCACAAACGAATTCCAGAAATAACCGAGAACCAAAAAAACCAGACCAGAGCCACAGAGCGAACCACTTACTCTGTGCGCCGGTCAAAGACAGATTAAAAATTAATCACCTCAACGGCTATGCCTCATCGGGCCGCAACTGCGTGAGTGTGCGTGTGTGTTGGGAACAAAATGCCACTGATAAGCGGCCGCAGACTGCGGCGGATCCCGGTGGAGAATCGCCCAAAGTGCACTTTAAAGTGTCAACAAGTGTCAAACGAGAATCACAACACCCAGGCGGGGAAGAGCAGAGGGCCACCGAAATGCTGTTGACGTTGTCAGCCCCGAAAAAACGAGTGTCTGCGCAACGCATTAAAGGATGAACTCCTGTCTGTCTCGCGGACACGCATACACACGCCGCCACGCAAGAGGCCGGAGAGCGAACCTTTAATGGATTACTTACCCACCACCGAAAAGGTGTATCAGGTGACTCACATCTCTCGGTTTAATAGCTTACTCCTTCGCATGGCGCGGAGCTGACGCAGGGACTGCAGAACCAGAACCAGAAGCACGCTGCGGAGGTTAACATTTTTAATTAGGCTCATAAAGACGATGTTCGATGCAGGGGCGCTGTTCGAGATGCGGCAGCGTCGGCGGCGGCGGTGGTGCTTCTACCAGCTGCATTGGCGCCTAGATCGTTCGATATGAAGATATAAAGTTATTCGCCAGCCGATTGGGCGGGTGGGGTGCGCTCTGTGCGATGGGCTCCCTATCGAATTTTGATCGATACCGTGAGCCGATGATGCTGCCGCTGCCGGCGAAGAGGATTGAGATTCGCCTTTATATCTCATTAACGCCTCCCTCGCATCTGCACACCCCCGAAGAGGTTGTTTGTGTGCGCAGATCTTGAATCTGATCGGGCTTGGAAAGGGCCGGCCGACGAGGGGGGAGGGGGGGGGGGGATCTTGTGCGATTGGGATTGCTAATTGCGCATGCGCATCATTATGGTTCGCTGATACAAGTGCCTTCAAAATGGCTGTGTGCCATACGCTGCTGGTATCTTATGAATCGTATCTCATCGACAACAGCGACAACGACAGCGAGATCGGCGATGAGGAAAATGACGACATGGTCGACAGCGTGGCGAGCAATTCCGCGGTGCTTGGGGAAGAGCACATCAACACGACGACCGCAATGGCGGAGTGCTACTGTGGCAGTGGCAATCGGTGAGTGGACAGCAATCTGATGGCCACCGAACTTTTGTGTTCATTAACATTTTCCATAGAATCCAGCAGTTGGCAGTTGGCAGTTGGCAGCTGGCACCACTGGAATGGATCTAGGAATTGACGAGTGCTGGTCGGAGGAGAGTGCGGCCTGCTGAGATGGAAAGCGGTAGTCACCTCGTGAATTTGAATGGAAAATGGACGTTGGATTATAAGACACTACAGGATGTGTATATCGAGCGCCAACGCAGTCCACCTTTATGGAAAAGAGCCTTAAAAGCTATTAGAAGCGGATGAACAAACTCGTGGTCAGGGATCCAGAGAAGGGATAGGTTTCCATGTGACCTACACTTAGACTGCGTTGATGGCCATTGGAAGAGGAGGTTCAACCACGAAATATATGAAAGTGAGTCTAATTAGACGTCTGTTGATAAAAGAAATTGAAATGGGATAACAAACCAGTCACACTTTTAGAGCCTAACGAACATTGAAAAATCCCTCGAAAATAAGCAATACACCCTTGTGGTATTTCTTGGCATCGAAGGCAGCGAACCAGGAGCAATCTCACTTGCGCTTAACGTCGGGATCGGAAGCTTCCTGGTGGCTTTTATTTATCAGCTACTCACCAGCAGGGTAATCCACTCTTATCTGGGAGATGTTGTGATCTGCAAAGGAGTTAATAGAGGATCCCCTCAAGGAGGTGGGTCTCAGCTCTTCTTTGGAACGAGGCTGGATGCTAGGGTGTTGTTTTTGCGGATGATACGTATGTATGAACGTACTGGATGCAGTTGGTTGAGTGCATGCCCTTGATTAGAGGAGTCCCCGGTTCGAATCCAAGTGGAAGCAACGCTTTTATCCGGTTTTCAAATCTGGTCCAAATCCACTGGAGTTCCAGCAGTGGTAGTAGCCTGTCTAGATTGCTGGTGATTTCGCTGACCACTTACCTATCGAGGTTGCTGCAGGCAGTGCAATGGACCAGTTTTCAGTCTGAGTGCTCCAGTCTAGCGGTAAAACAGCCTCAGACAAAAAAGAAGTGTCAATGCGGATGATATTGCCATAGCAGCATCTGGCAAATTCGTCTCCACTCTAAGAGACATAATGCAGAATTCATTCGATAAGATGGAACCCAGACATGCGGACTTGGCGTTAACCTACAAAAAACGGATCTTGTACCAGAAAATACAATACCCTCAGTCTGTGCCGCACTACTCTGCAACTAACCGCCAGTGCGAAATGTCTCACGATTGATAATAAGCTAAGCTGAAAATTTGACATCCAGGATAGGGTAAGTCAGGCTTCTTCTGCCCTTTTTAGCAAAAAGGAAGCCATTGGATGCAGACGAGGAATACAACCACGCATCCCCTGCTGGATTTTCATCTCAATTGTCAGACTGACTCTACTGTCTCTGTTTGGTGGACAGCACTTAACAGAGCTCCCAACTGCAAGGCACTCAATCCGGTGCAGAGACTGCATGTGAATCAGCGTAGCGCTGAGAAGCACTCCGTCAGACGCACTTAACACACTCCTCCACCGTCCACCATTGAAAATATTTGCCAAACAAATACCAGTCAGTAGAGCCATGAGACTGAAGACACTCCGAATGTGGTACGAACTTACCATCGACCACTCTATTCTATTCTTAACGAATTCAACTTACTTCCCAATGACATCGACCGCCTACTATCGCGGTCGTAGAGAAGAAATTCTCCACCAGCGTTCCGTCCTGATCGGATTGGATGGCTGCCAACTAGACGCTGGCCGATCCCCTGCGTGTCTACAGAGACGGCTCGAAGACTGACGAAAGAGTGCAGTTGACCTACTCCCAGGACCTCAATATTGCTCTCCCATTGAAGCTCCCAAGATCACGCGCAGTAGCTTTTTTCATGCCATCCCACACTCATCTGTTCGGACAGCCAGGCCACAATTAGGTAGGTAAGTAGGTAGTTGGACTGCCAGCGAAATCGCCAGCACACTTAGACCATGTTGGTCCATTGTGATACCCAGTCACACTACCACCACTGATGGACAACTCCAGTGATAGTGCCGTTAATTTGATCCCAACGAAAAAAATAGTGACTGGACCAGATTTGAAAATCGAATAAAGCGTATTAGCTTTGCTTTCACTGGAATTCGAACCGGCGCACAGTGGTTCCTCAGTATGGGAGAGGTGGAAATAAATCTGTAACTTTTGAACCCGTTGACCGATCTTTGGGGCATAGTACAAGTGCCGAGATCTTACCGTGATGACAAAATGATGGACGTAGCTATAGGATTAAGGGAGTAAATCCACTAAAGGTGTCGCGGGGGTAAACCACGCACGAGAGATCTCCAGGCAACTCGATCCTCCGCCATAGACTCTAACTCATCAGGATCTATGCCCAAGCGTAACCCGGCGAGTTTTTGGACTTGGTCCAACCACCTCGCCCTGGGTCTGCCAAGCGGTCGCCTACCTGATGGAATCGCATTCAACGCCCGCCTCGGAAGTCGTGATGATGGGCACATTCGTGCCACGTGACCAAACCACCGAAGCATAGCCCTTTCCGTTCGAAGAAGCAGCTGCTCAATGTTGAGTTCCTCGCGCACTGCCGTATTTCTCACCCTATCCCGGCGAGTAATTCCCACAATAGCACGAAGAAATCTCATCTCAGCAGCTTGCACTCGCGATCTTATTATTTCGGCCATTACCCAAATTTCATGGCCATAGGTGAGAGTTGGAACAAATACTGAATTGAAAACCTCTAACTTGGCTGTGACACCAAGCTCGGCCTTCCTGATTACAGATCTTCCAAGCTGTTTCAAAATTGAGACAGCTTGGCCAGTCCTACAGGTTCAGTAGTACTCCTCCCATCATCTCGTGAAAAAGACCCCGAGATACTTTAACTTCTCCACCTGCTTCAATGGGACTCCACTAACATGCAGAGTGCATTGAACAGGCGTTCTGGAAATGACCATAACCTCGGATTTGTCCACGTTAACCCTCATTCCAGCATCAGCACGTACGGCCACAAACCTATCGAGTGCGCGTTCTAGTTCCGTCGGGGAGGATGTGACGATAACCAAGTCATCTGCAAAAAGAAGATGACTTACCCTCAACTCTCCCAATGTGAAACATTCCTCACCTCGGAGAGGTGACAGGACACATCCTTGGCGAAGTCCACGTCCACGGTGAAATGTGTTGATTTAGCACCGTTTACCCGAACACAGCTGCTACAGTTTGTGTATAGAGACTGAATGGCCCTCAGAAGAGGACCATCAATCCCATACTCCTGCAGGACACTCCAGAGTTTACATCGAGGGACTCCGTCATATGCTTTTTCCAAATCTACAAAACAACTGTGGGTTGTGGGTTTGACATAATGAGTAATCTTAAGTTTAAAAAAATAAAAAACTCACTTTTTTGCACTTTTAAATGCATGAAATAATTAATTTATTACTGTCAATGATTCACAATTGGAGCTTAAGACAAAGTTATAACCAGTACTTATAAAACTAAGTAATTTAGTATAATAAGGCTTGCGCTTCATTGTTAAGTGGAAGCGAATCTCTTGTTTTCGATTTATGCCTTAAATACGCAATCCAGCGATCAGATGGTACCAACATTTGATTAATAACATCTTAATTTGTTGCCGAAGGAGAAAATACTCTACTATTATAAATTCGATAATACCGATAATCTTTATACCGACTTTTGTTAGTAATTATAAACCCTAGTTCCAAGTCGAAAATCAATTTTATCGGCAATAAAACCCTATTTTCCCTTTCGTATGGTCATTTACTTTTCAAAAGCAATTACTTTCCTTTTGATAACAATTTTATGATCTAAAGTCATCAAATTCACAATAACAAAGCTTTTCTCGGCCTCTCACATTGCATTTGTGCAACACATGCATTGCAAGAGAAATCGTTTGAAAATGCAGAAAAATGCACAACATTGCTCCACTTAAAGGCCTCGTTCTGGAGATTTGGGCCCAACCTGGTTATGGTTTTTTCTATCGATAGGAGATACTGAAAGCTTTCAGAAGAACTTGCTCTCCCGTTTGAGCCTCTTGGTGCAATTTAGTTACATCCCATCAAACATTGAAATCAAAAGATTGCCTTAATTAAAGGCCTGGTCTAGAAAATTGGGAAGCAAAATGAACAAACTATTGATGCAGTTTGAAGGCCAAATATGTCCTTAAAAACAAATATAACATTTGGTTCCAAACTACCTAATTTTACGAATTATGCAACATCACATTTGTTTAAAAAATACATAAATTTTTGTAAATTTCAAAGTCTTAACTTTGAGCTAACAGCACCACGAAACGGATCACCAAAAGTTACCAAAATGTTGGCTTTCTAGGTTCTCATATTTGTAGAATCGAAAAACCTCAACAATTTGACCGAGAAAAATCTTTGGATACTTTTTTCCACTTCTGGACCACTGTACGGCGACCACTCTAACCAGGGACAGGCACTGAATCAACGGCGCCATCCAGCTGTGTTTTTAAGTTCTTGAACGATGTCATGTTCAATTCAGAAACATCCCTTAATTCTTAACGAGATGGAGGAGCATTTCAATACACGCCTCTTGTGAGTGCCGGGACATATCGGGCAATTGCGACACCGATGAACTCGCCAAGTGTGGTACAACCTCTTCCCTAGAAGCAGGAAGAGCTCCACCTTCTATGCTGATCGCTGCAGTCAATCGTTAACATCGTTCATTACCTGAAACCATTGACGGTAACGGTGTTTCTGAAATCCCATGATGCCGCCGTGCTAAACAGATGATCTTTGGGAATGCACTGATGCTTGGTTGAGAGGATTGTGGACTGTATTCGCTTCAAGGACGGCATTTCAGTACTTTTACAGAGTCAAAAATGGGTCCCGTCCAAGAAGATGCCTGTATTGGCCAGAATACGGATCTCTGGACCAGATGTCCGTCTATAGCTTGCCTGAGGACAATCTCATACGAATGTAGGCCCAAAATCTATCCGCAAGTAATCCAGCTTGTCCTTGTGGCGATGCCCAGTCAGCTGATTGATGCCGAATCGAAATTGTTGTCATCTTCGATTCTGCCCGCTACTGCTGATGTGTTTCTTCATTTCGCGCCAATCTCAGATTCTGTCTGATGTATAAAAGCGTCATAAATTTAGTGTCGAAAACCGGCTTTAGCAAGTCACATATTAGCCACAGTAGCAAATTCAAAGTATTTGAAGCTGCATTCGAGTGAGCATTGCTTTTTGCCTGAGACCCAGAGGCGACAGCCACTCCAAGAAAGAGAACGTTTCCCATCTCAAAAGTTCCTCTTTTGCTATAACCTCTTGCGGGAGTTAGCTTTGTCCATGATTCTTGTTTTTGCAATCTGCCAAGAGGTACATCTAGGTCCATGGTCTAGATTCGAATTGACTGTGCTGCCATCTGATGCCATGTTTAATTTGAATGTCTTCCTTCCAGGTGTCAGTCAGTGCATAACCACGGATGGATGATGTGTACATTTCCCTTCAAGCAACTTATTGACACACTCAATCAACCGGAAAGACGTCATTAAGAGTTGAAAACGCCACGAGAAGTGAACATTTTTCAGAAATACTATGTACTCGTCGTTTCCGTGGCCATCCGACTTAATCAATCAACTGGACCAACATTGCAGCCATCACCACTTTCCAGACAAAGGAAAATTCCATGGCTCCCAGCTGAAGACTAACCCCCCTCCCACTGAAGCCTCAGCAATTAAATTAGACGATTGGCTCACCCGTGCCTTGACATAATCTCATCAGCTGCAGTCAGCGCAGAGAAATGCCAGACCTTTCATCAGCAACAGAAACATCGCTCCAAACCGAGAGGACACTGAACTGGAAATCCCAGTTTCATTCACTTAAGTGTGTCCACATCTGTTTACAACGCCATTAGTAACAGTTTCCCGGCGCAAATCACTCATGCTGCACCAAGCGCTAAGCACAAACAGCCAAGCAGCGAGCACCAACAGCCAAGCATCAAGCACACCATGCACACCACCTACCACCTGGATCGATTTGCGCGCAAATTGCCCAGGATAAACACCATGGTCGCGCGAGGACACACGCGCACGCAGGGAGGGTTCCGGGGCGCCAGGCTTCGAGCTAAATGACGCTCATCCTACTTAAGTTTCACTTACGGAAAACAACTGTTAATCGCTGGCATATTTCATTTCGGATTTATTCCCATCGTCGGAGGCCTCGACCGCGACCGCGACCGCGACCGAGACGAGAGAGAGAAAGAACGCCTCCAACTCAGTCCGATATGAGCGAGGCATTAAATGCCAACAAATCATTAGGCAGGCATCATCTGGAGCCTTGGCCGGGGACTGACAACTGCCAACTGGCAACTGGCAACTGGCATCCCTGGCGTCTCGCTCGATTAGCGCTCATGTGGGGAAGTCATTTCCTCGTCGCGTCGCCCCGCCCCGCCTGCAGTCAGTCGCGCAAGGTGATCCAAACAAATTTGGAGCAACCGGCCAAAGGATGTCATACAACATGTCAATGACGCATGAACCGCCGCCAATTCGCTGGCGAGGTTATTTTTATCAATCCCGGCTCGGGCCCGATATCAGCTTACACGCCACTAATGGTTCCCATGGTCGCTTAGCGAGCGCAAAAATTGCATTCGCGGTCCTGCTCCGGTTTCGCAACCCTTTTTTCCCAAATGATGCGATGGTGTGCTGTGCTCTGCTGCGCTGTGCTGTGCTGTGCTGTGCCGTGCCGCCGCCGCTGCCGCCTCCGTCGTAGTCGTCTCTTCTCGGAGCAGCTGGCAGGAGGATGTTCCGAACAAATCGACCAGGGACCACAGCATCAAGCGATCAGCGCGGAGCTGTGGATGCACGCGTGCGCGCATCACTCTGATGGGTACCTTACTCTCCGATGCGCTCCGCCAGCCCGGTCCCGGCAACAGTGCGGCAATAATAATCAATTATTTCTGTAATTTATGGTAATGTTCTACCATGATGGATTGACTCCTCTAATGTCGCTCTAAATCTTAAACCGCGCGCACATTTCGCTCTGGCCGTGACGCGGATCGGTCGGTGGTGGCTGGTAACCGTGTGTGGTGTACTCGTATGTTGGCGCATGTAATGTGCATTCAACTGCCACTATCGCCAGCAACAGGCTCGTCTCGTCTAGGCAGCCAGCACCGGCTCGGTGCACAGTGCACAGCGAAGGGACTCTCATTTCGCCGTGTGCGCTGTGTGGTGTGTGCGATGCTGGAGTTTTAACGCTACGTTGATACGCTTCCTGCCACTCGGTCCGCCAGCTCCTTTCGCGTCCGTGCGCTGCTGCCGTCTGAAATTCGAGCTAATGTTTGCACTATGACTAATGGTTGTTGGATGAGTGAGTGCATCATCCAGCCCGCAATTACCCTGCCCTCGAGAGAGGCGGCACAGACGCACACACACACACACTGACGTTTTGTGCATCTGCGACGGCGGCAATGGCTTCGGCGATTCAGTGGGCTTTCGTTGTCTAGCTGGCGACCATGAAGGGTGACTGTTTGTCTTAATATGATTGCCAATTGAATTTCCACGTGAGACTAATTGGAATCGATCAAATGGGGCGAATGCGGGCCGGTGACCGGCGCGCATTGGAAGCCATCAGGCCTGACCGCGGAGCGCGTCCAATTAGGTGCTTAGGCGGTGGCGGCGGCTACGGTCCCTGCATCGGTGAGAAGTCTTATGCTTTTTAAATAAGAGAGTTACGATATGGATCGTAACATGGTTGTTAGGGGATCAAACCCCGGCGGCTGGATGCGAGATTGAGATCGAGACTCGGCAGGGAATGCATGACAGATGCAGATTGAGCGCAGATTTTGGATTCGTGTGTGCACTGTGGTGCTGGCTGTTGTTTCAAATGATTGAAGTCCTTCCGGAGGAGGATGGAGTTTGATGCTCACTGACCTCATCGTTGAAGTGGGGGAGAAACCAAGCGCTGAGTGCTTGAGCAAGCTCTTGGATTTTTGAGATGTTGACAAGCGACAGCCAAATTTTGGGCTTTATTTCGCTCGATTTGATTTGGATTCTGAAGGATTGGACGCTTTTATGTGATGCGATGTATGCTCCGTCTGCCTCTAAGTTGGTTGAGATCCTTCTCCACTTGTGTGCGTCAACGTTTTCCGTTGGTGAAGACATCGGAATGAATCATTGTTGTCTACGCGTTACTCTTTCAGGCATTCCTTATTATTTGACGCAATGCTCAACTGACGTTCGGGTATACCTGCCTGATGGCTACAAATTCGCAACAAAGCCACAATCTTGAGTGAACCTTGAGAGCTGTTGGTAGGCTGACTTACCCAGGCGACTTATCGACCCACAAATCTGACCCACGGACAAGGCTCTTGGGTGGTCTCTCTGTTTGATCTGTTCTCTATTTCTGCCGGAGTTGAAGGCATGCAGTGGCAGATGAGATAATTCTGCAGCTACATTCCTCATGTAGGGTCTCATGTAGGACTTGTCTAATTTAGTTGTATACCACAGACCAACTACTCTGCTCGTGCAGCGCTCTGACTAGCCTACCGTAGGGCCTACTATCTAAATAATCCCAACGATCTAAGAACGCCAGAAAAAAGCCGCTTCGTCGTAAGCACCTACTGGTGGCAATGTTATGAGAAGTCAATTAGGCCTACTCTGGCCTAAGTGTGACTGCGTCCTGCAGTCTCTTATCTAACCTAACTTAGTTGTAGACGATATAATAGAGTTCATCCGCAGTCCAAGAAAGCCGAATAGGGACTGTCAAGTTTGGATAACTGCCGCGAGCAGAACCCTGTCTCACTTCGATCCCGACCGGTTTCATGATGTCACCAAACCTGTGGTGGTTTCAACACTTTCACTGCTTGCTTCCCCATTAAGACACGATAATACTTGTGAATTATTACTTATTACTTTGGACATGTATATCGAGCTCTATCTACTATACGGCTCGACGAATTGGGGTGCAATTCGGCGGATTTGTTGCTTATTTTCTGGATTAGGAGACGAGCTGCGTATATACTTCTTGGGATCTACTGGAATTACCACCCACCGTACTTTCTGTGATCTATTCCAATGCGGTAAGTTCGTTTTGTAATTTTTGTATTGTGCTTTGTGTGACCACTTGAGAGTAGTGAGTGTATGTAGATGCGGCTCCTCCAGGTTCAATTCCCGACACGACTAAAAATTGTTCATAGTTTTTGGTTCCACCTCTCTTTCGAGTCACTGCTGATGCTGTTTTGAATAAGCCTCTTAATTGTCTGAGAAAAGCTGTTCGAAACATTGCCGATTGGAGTCTACATAAGACTGTGAAACTATGGGTCTGCTCCACTCGTCAAAGAACAATATCCCACACAATACTAGTGTGTGCTGCGGAATCTAGGCTCTGGTCTACCTCGGACTTTCAAGAGGTCCACCAGAAAGGGAAGCTTTTTTCAATATCTTAAAACTGTCTTCCTTTGTGATGTTCGATATGGTGTACCGTAGGGTTATGTACGCGGTCCGCTGTTATGGTCGATGTTCATGATCTCGATTTATCACATTCAAAAGTTTATGCCTGTGCGCCGACATTTAAATTTGATTAAACAGTGCTCTTGGTAGGTTCGAACAATGCTAACATAAAAGGAGATGCTCAATCCAAAGCCGGGCTACACTCTTGTCGCTATACAGCTCATGCGGTTCGTGGTTGAATCTTCTCCAGATGGCATCAACGCAAACCGGATCAAAGACCGTACGCCGAATTTTTCTCTCGAAAAGATCAAGCACTTTTTCATCTGACCTTTTTCACCATAATCAAAGTCTTTTGTATAGTCAGTCTAGTCCTCCAAAAACGTGTGATGCGGTTGGCCAGAGCTAATTTGCGTTAGATCTCCGTCCGGATGTTGCTTGGAGTATTTACTGCGGAGTCGTAGGACGAGAATATTCTGTGTCATCTCTGACATTGCACAATGTCATATCAAATCAACGAATTGGTGGTGAATGTCCATCTGAACTTCTTTGGTCTTTTCGAGGATCAGTGGAAGTGTGAATATCTGGTCTCTTTTTTGGATTTCTCTGGACGTAGGCTACACTAGTAACGACATATCAGGCGGCTTCCTTCAGGCGAGCACACAATACCTTAGAGATGATTTTGTACACGATGTTAGGTAGATTTATCCCTTGACAGTTGGATCAACTTTCTTCTGGATCTGGGTTTCCAGCCACGGTATTTTACAGATGACTTGGTGCATGTAGCAGCTGTTTTAAAGATTTAAGCAGACAGCGTTCCCACACCAGTGGTGTGATATGACTTCTGTCTCGATGTTGTTACCTTAAAAACGTTAGAATTCTCAGCTATGATCAGTCAGAATGAGTGCAACACCCAGCCTGACATTGATATTTGGGTCCCGTTTTGACAGTCTGCAGAAGTGATTCCTGCTGATGTCCATTTTCATCCTTTTTTTTCTTTTCGTCCTAGGAGGCCGGTTCTCTTCACTTCTCATGAGCATATGAACAGCTGCCGTAGTTCGGTGCAGTGTTGCCTTGTACGCTTCTAGTTCTGCTGTATAAGCCTGTATTCGTTTTCAAGCATGATCAGGTTTAGTTTAGAGGACTGTCCATCAACAGAATCAAAAACACTAGTTAGTGTCAAATTTACATTTGCCACAACAGTGACGCCGTGAAGTCCCTCGACCAGTCTATAAAGTTAACCAAATAGTGTTTGAATATAGTTTTCGCACCAGATTCGTTAATTTTTCTTTAATGGCGTAGCTATTTCAGCAGAAGCCTCGTTGCGTGATCCGATTTCGAATTTACTTAGTTCGGATAATTTGCAAAGATGCTTTGGGTAGACAGATCATCTCCAGCAGATGTCCTCTTGTCTATCGCCGGTGATGTAAATTTTGACAGTTAATCATAAAATAATGTAAATATTATGGTTTTTTGCGTGAGTGTGAGCAAATGTTGTAAAATCAAACAATTGTAAGGCCCAAGGAAGCTAAAAGTCGTCTATATCTATAAGATCTACTTGATTTCTGATTTCAACTATCAAGCCGTCACGGTGGACAGTGCTGCCAGAAAAAAAAAACAATTTATTAAGGCACGTTGTTTACTCTGCTTTGTGAATTTTGTTTTAACAAGACTATGTAGACCGACAATGTCGTACGCCTTAAGCCAAGTTAAGGTAGCCGGATTGCTGTCAAAACCGGTCAAGTTCATCAATAATAATAATATAATACGGGTGGCCTAGCTTCTCAGCAACCACTCGTGTTGTGCGTGCTATTGGTCTTTCACGAGTGGATGGGACCTACAGTTTGCTCCGAAGGCGACTCCGAACGACCAAGTTTGAGAAGCTTTTTCTAGACAGTTACACTCTTTGAGCATTGTCAGTGACTCGAAAGTGGTGGGGCAGTGAAAAGTATATCTTGTCGTACCAGGAATCGTGAAAATGCGTAGGAGTCGACGCGCATAACCGCAACGCCACGGGCCACCACAAGTTCATTAATGGACTCCGAAAATACGATCGGCTAGGCTTCCTCCTCTTCAACCTGTTGTTCGTGATAACAAACTAAGACTCTGATACATCTGGAGGAGGGACAATCGTCACCAAGTTCACCCAATTATTGCGTTACGCAGATGATCTCCAAATCTGCTGACCAAACACAACTCTTTCATTCAGATCGATCACGTGCCAAAAAACCTGGGTCAGCACACAAAAAAAGGCACAACTAAGTACATGCTGGCTTGGTCTTCGAGAAACATTTGTAGATCAACAGCAACAACATTTGAAGTAGTTGCAATCCTTGGGTCAGTAGTAGCCGCCGATGATAACGCGGAGGAAGGCATACACGAGCGGCTGCTTAAATCCAACAGAACTTACTAAAGTTTTGCAAGGCTATTTAAATCCAGAAACCTCACCATGAGTTCGAAACTGGTGCAGTACAAGACTCTTGTTTTACCATTACTTATGTACATATGCATCCGAGATTTGGGTGTTTAGTCAAAGGCACTCTGACCTCTTAGCCGCTTTCGAGAGGAAAATCATACGCAGAATAGTTGGCCCCATACGTGGGGAAGGACGATTCCGGAGACGATGCAATCATAAGTTGTATGAAATCTACCTCGAAGCATATATAATGACGAAAATAAAGCTCGGTAGACTCCGCTGGGCTGGGCACCTAGATCGTATGAGAAAGGCCTTTGTGGTATAATTCACGGTAGAGGGCAGCGTCGCAGACCACGCTGGCGCTGGAAGGATAGCGTAGACCAAGACGCCCGAAGCCTTGGGGTGCAAAACTGGATCGCGTCGGCCAGCGATCTGGACAGGTGGAAGTACTCGCTGCGAGAGGCCCAGACGGGGCCTCGTATCGATGATGATGATTGTCAATTTTGTTTATTACAATTGTACGTTATGCTTGCCGCAGACGTCCGTCGAATTATTCGACTCCGAACCTATGAGACACGCCACAGACGACGCCTGCGTCTAAGGGGCGCAACCAGCTGGAGAAGGATCCCAACCAACCTGGCATGTGAAACTGGAGACAGCTGGCCAGATATCGTGCTAGTTGGAGAGACTTGAGACTGAGATTGATACCTAGGTCCACCTCGGACTGTAGCCCCAAATAAAGAATAAGAATGATACTGAGCTCATTGAAACAGGAAGATGTATCGAGTGACGTGATACAGTCGGGTGGTGCTACAGTAAATTGAAAATAGAATGACACACTTCGCCACGTGACTCTTATGTCTTACTCAGAATTCGTTTAACTCTGACAAAGAGTCGATATGTCGCGCCCAGAAACCGCACCTCAAGAGCTTTAAATGCTTACTCAGAATGCTTGATGGCTCATTACTTTCTCACATTCAGTGAATTGACCAAAATCTCCACCTCAGCTGGTAGTCAAATGGTACGCCCTTTAGTGGCCAGTTGACCAGTCCCGACACCCAATCACCAGCGACGACACTACAGCGAGGGCATTCTGAGAGCAGCGACTGAGCGCAGACAACGCCACCGTCACCACCAGGTGACCAATTGAAATCAGTGATCCCAAATGGTCTCTGTAGCCTCGTCTAACAGCTTCCCTCCAGCAGCAGCCTCGCGTCGCCCTGCTTCGGGATTAATTCGAATGAATGCATCCAAATGGTGTTGGGAATGCTGAATTATTGTAATGAGATGTCTTGTAACCGACCTATGCAAATGAGGCGAAGGCTCCTCTCTCTCCGTTTGCGCAGCAGCCAGTGCTCGCAGTATCTATGATTCATGCAGTGCAGTTGCAGTTGTGTTGCGGCTGCTCTCCGCGTCGTGCGGCGCGTCCGATGTGGCTGGAAACCAGTCCGCAGCCGAGAGCCACAAGGGTGTACAATCTGCGCCACAAAAGCATCTCTTGTGAAAACGAACGAAAATTTCCATGAGTTCATAGTGCACAAATTTTCCATAATGTCATCGAGTCCGCATGGCATTTGGCTAAGCGCGACGACTTCTGCGACTTTGGCGCTGCAGCGCGGCGCGCCCCACCTCGGCCCCGGTGTGTCCATTGATGGTTGGGCGAGCCACCAAGTGGCGACCGGGCGACAAAATGTATGCGCGCAGCGCACATTTTTATCGCAGCACTCGACGGGCTGGTGCTGTGGCGGTGGTTCCCGTGGACGAACGGATGGAATCCAATCCAATCCCAATCCAATCTCATCTCTGATGCCTGGACTGCGTTTGATGGTTTTTTATCCGCGCGCGCAGCGTAACACAGAGTCGATCTCGCTCGGTCTCGTTGTCTCTGCTCTGACGACAATAGTGGTCACCGCGACGGGACAGACGGACGACGGCAACGCCGACGACGACAACGACGAGCAGGCCGGGCCAGGAGTGTGATGATACCAAACATTCCCAGAAATATTGGTGTAGGTCACAATAAGATTACATGCTGTGCATCGCATTGTATGCAAAGCAGGACATGGGGTTGCGCTGCTATATTTTCGTTTGTTTTTCCAGAGCCGTGTCCCCCCGACGACGGACGTCTGCGGCTCCCGTGACTGTTGGCAGTGGTCGAAAAAGAAAGGGAATGGGAACCACTTGGGCCGCGGCCGGGGCAGCTACGTACATGTGTCTGTACGGCCGGTGAGGGGGAGATACACGTTGTTTTCTGCTAAAACGCATTCATGGCGAAGGCACGAAATTTTTCACTCGCCGAGTCCCTGACTCAGGGCAGCAGCCTGCCTCGCAGAGGGTGCGAGTGCACGGCCACATATCTTGAATGGAATTGTGCTGCCGGCTGCCGGCTGGTGGATGGTGGATGGTGGATGGTTTTGTGGCTCCTTTGGCATTTATTCGCTGATAAGTGCAGCAGCAATCGCTGATACAGTCTCTGGGTCTCTGTTGCGGAGGAGATATGGGAACGTGTAGTGCATTTGTTGCGGACGACGAGCGACGAGCGAAGAGCAACGAGCAACGAGATGCGAGCACCGAGCGAGCAGGTGCTAAAATGTTTCAAATGAACGCAGACAATGGCGCGCAGCAGCAGATTCCCATGACGGAGCTGAGGCCACGAACAAGGGAATATAGCTCACTTGGGATTCTTGCGCCACGATTTCATGCGGCAAGGTTGGTCGCCTTGAATTGGGAGCCATTTGCAACTGTTGACGCGTTGCGAGGATTTCTAATGTGAGACGCAGTGAGCTTCGTTCAATTTGACCCGAATAGACTGCGTGCTAAACACTGCTTCTATGAGGGTTCATGTGAACAAATGGGGAGTTGATGTGAGGCAGAAATGGACGCCTAACCGGACAGAAATTTCGTTAGATTGGGAATAGACGAGAATTCCGTCCCACCGATATAGACAAGGCAAAGATGCCGATATAGAGACTGCGGTCTAACAAAGTTGCTGGTGAGGAGTTGGTGGGGAGCTGGAGCTGCTGATGGTAGTAAAGGAGTTTGTCTACCTCGTGGCAAACGTGAACTCCACAATCGACATCGCAGTGGAGATCCGTCGTAGAATCGCCCTTGGCAACCGGTGCTACTTCGGTTTGTCAAAACAACTGGGCTCAAAACTCCTGACTCGAAGGATGCTCTACAAAGCCCTTATTTTACCAGTCCTGCTCGTCCGAAAGCTGGACGCTAAGCAAAACTGCAGAGCTGATTCTTGGTACCTTCGAAAGAACAGTTCTACGTCGGATATATGGTCCCGTCTGCGAGGAAGGCGAATGGAGGCGAAGACATAACCGTGAACTCTACGAGCTGTACCAGGATGTGGATGTAGTCCGGAAGGTAAAAATCCTTCGACTGCATTGGCTCGGCCACATCGAGCTCATGAACAAAAATCCTCCAGCAGAGAGGATCTTTGAATCCGAGCCTACTGGTTCGAGATGGAGAGGAAGACCGAATCTCCGGAATCGCGGATGCAAGACAGCTTGGTCTTGATGACTGGAAGCAGCGTGCCCAGGACCGTCAACGATGGAAGGCAGCAATTGCTCAGGCTCGGACCCTGCATGTGTCGCCGACTTGATAAGCAAGTAAGCATACACACATATGTATATATTAAGAGGCTCTATTTTAGACCCACAGGTACCTAAAACAGACAAGTGCGCGTGAATATGAGACAATGTTCGATGAATTGTAAATAACAGTCAAAAATTCGTGAATAACCGTCGAAAATTAAGTGAATAGCCGTCAAATTCATCGATAGACTAGGGGGCAATCAGGTGTGAAGTCGGCTATCTATATACTCCCTTATTTCTGCACAGGTCGCAATGAAACTCGTCACAAGTTACATGCTGCTGTATGGTTGCCTTATTGCGTGTCCAATCCATGACCATTTGCGTTGTTTTTAATTTCGGTAATGGTTTTTTTTAGCTGTGCAGCTCCAAAGTTCCAGATTAGATATCCTGTCTGACTACCAGACTTTAAGTAAAACAATGAGCTCTTCTGTGGAGGTGTGCTGTCATTGATCTCCTCTAATACGTTCGAAAGCTCATTTTTGTGGACAAGTCCCTTGAAGAAGATGCGACAAAACGACTGCTAATTCATGGCATTGGCGGGAGACGCACTGACTAAGGGCAGAGAACGCGATGAAATAACCTAAAAAAAAACATTGACAAAGTTGATGACTGCCTCAGATAGTGTGTCCAAACGAGTGGTTAACTCGTTCAGAAATACATCAAAATGGAGGACGAAAACCGTGCAGAATTGGAGAGAAGTGTAGCGTGGCGACAAGTGAAGTTCCCATACTTTAACTTGAACTCAGACGAGGTTGACTATCGATACTCCAGTATTCTCAATCGAGTAGATGTAATTGAATTCAAGCTTGCCTCTGTTTGCAAAGCAAACATTCGCAGAGTCAAAGAATCACAACCCCATGTCCTTCCACCGTGTCTGCACAGCACAGTCGAACGAGTCACCTCAAGAGGGGTGTGACTGAAATTCAAATCAGAACCACTGACAGAGTACCAAGCCCCTTTCAAAACAAAACAAAAAACCACCGCCTTAGGGGTGCCCGACCCATGCCCAGATGACCAGCGGCACCAACAGAGACACTCTCTCACAGCTACGCTGCAGAATTTGCATCAATTGTCTGCACTTGCCCCAGGCAACCCCACAATTACTCCGCCAGGGCATAAGCTCGAAGTGCTCAAGTGCACTGAAGTGCCCATGACTGGTAGTCCATTTGTCGCTGTCGAACACATGCGCTCTGCTCGAGCATTCAATCTGTTAATGATCACCCGAGAGGTGTGGCCGGCGGTTAAAGTATTTCCCCAACACCTAGCGCTGGGAATCGCAACGAACGCGCGTCCCCCCCTACCGCCGCCAACACACGTATCCGTCAAGCCGCCAGCGAGCTGCCACTAATTCATCGTACCTCATTACCGCTCAAATGACCGCATTTATATTCCCGTGTAATGAGCTCAATTTAGAATCGCGGCGACAGTGTCTTCACCGACCTTAGCGGTGAAATCAGACATCGTTGCAACAGCATCAGAGAAAACCCCTAGAGTGGCCGCATTGCAAATGAGTCTGTGCCATCCACCCCAGCGTCGGGGCATAGCGCACAACGCGCGTCTCACGAGGAGCGCGCCCCACTGGAGGACATTCGCGCGTTTGTCGGCCGATATCAAAAGGATCCGCTGTTATAATTTTTAATCGATTAGTTTCACATGGGCTACAGAGCCGCGCCAGAGATCGACGCTGCCGCCGCAGTCGTCGCCGACGTCGCCACTGACCGCGCTTGATCCGCAGCGAAAGACAAAAACGCAGCGCAACGTCGCTCCGTCGAATCACTGGAATCACTGGCGTGCGCAGAAGTTATGAAAAATTAATAATAATGTCGAATCAATCGACTCCGATGGATTCGGAATCCATGACTTCGATTTCGATGCTGGAATGGGTCGCGGTCGCATCAGCCCTCTGCTGCGGCCCGAGCCGTTGCCAGAGCCTGTGCGGCAGAAGTGTGGTGTAATCAATTTCTTGGCAAAGTAAAGGAGGAGCAAGGAACACGCGTTCGCGCGCGCTCTCTCATATAGCACCGGCGGGCATTTGCATTCTATTAGCGGGAAACCTGAGAATCCTAGAGAGGAAGATAAGCGTTGCCAGGGAGGGATGCGCGACGATGGGCCCTGTTCAGAAGAGGGCCCGAAGGTGAAGGTGGTTGTGGAGAAGTGGACGTAGACAAAGATGAGTCATGACGGCATATGGGCCTGCAACATTGTAGAGTCGTTATGCAGGCACACTGCTGAATGGTGAATGGAGAAACGCTAAGATTGAAAATTCACAAGCTAATTAGAGGATTTAAGAGACTTAAGCTCGTGCCAACGCTTCAACACCAGACAAGGATCTCATTTAATGTGAGACTTGCCATCACCAAGAGTCACGATGTCAAGATCATTCACCCACACAAGAGTGGACTACGCAGGACCGTTCATAATAAAAACAAGGAAACTACGCCACGTTGAACTTACTAAAGAGTATATACCTGTTTTCGTGCGTCTGGCAACTAAGGCTTTTTACTTAAGGGCTGTATCCGACTTATTAACTGGAACATTCTTGTATGCGCTCGACAGATTTACTTCCAGACGCGGTCTTGTCAGTGTCGTCTCTACAGCGACAATGCTACAAATTTTATAGGCGCATGATCAAAAATGAAGCGACAATAAATCAGTGACAATCTTCAGCTTAATACGGAAACGATAGACAGAGGATGGATTACATGGCATTTGATACCACCCAACCTATAAAGTTCCACCTTAAGAAACCAAGTTAGACACCATCTTACTTACGAGGAGGCCTGCTTAAATTCACGACTAGGGTCTTTATTTTTATTTTATTTCCTTTTGTACAACCCATGCCGTGAAGGCAACGACAACGCGACCAGGATAGATCTATTATATCGGAGGGTTGGAGTTATTCCAAAAGACGTACTACTTCCCTCATGAAAGCTAGTAAAGGCTCAACTATAATGCGCATGAGTGAGCATGGGCTAGTGTCAAATTTGGACGACTATTTGCTAAAAAAAACATGAGTAACTATAATGAGCACATGCGCGCATAGCCTCCTGTCAGAAATTCTGTAGGATTTCCTCATGTTTCCAGTTCGATGCGCGGTGCGATGTATTTCGCACTAGCTCATGCTTAACGAAACATTTGCGTTTTGCACATGCTTAACGAAATGTTCGCAATCTTTCATGGACGACGTTATAGGTTGGCTCATAGGGGTGGGTGTATTCGCCTACTCATCCATGCGCGTTTGACACTAGCTGATGCTCGCTCATGCGCATTTAAGTTGAGCCTTTCTGAAGATCCTTATGGAAAATACGTTTCCTTAACCTAATTAGTGCCGGACATTCGCAGAAAATGTGCTCAGAAGTTTCACCCTCTTTGAGGCAAAGCCGGCAGACTTTGTTTTGCCACAGGTTTAAATTGTTCAGGTGGGAGTTCAGGCCACAATGGCCCGTAAGAAGGCTTGTTAGCAATCTTAAGTTTTCTTCGTTCAGATTGAGTATTTCCTTATAAAGGGTGATTTTTTAGCTATTATCTTTTTGGTAACACTAGTTTAAACAGCTGACGCACGTTTCGTGTTTTGTTTTACTGTCAAACATCTTCAGTTTGGTCTTTAATTTAACCATGAATCGTCTTACAAACGAACAACGCTTGCAAATCATTGAATTTTATTATCAAAATGCGTGCTCCGTTAAGAAAGTTCATCGCGCGCTTCTTCCATTTTATGGTCAGTTTAATCGAGTTAGTCGATTTTGGCTGGTGGCATCATTGGACCGTACTTCTTCAAAGATGATGCGAATCGTAACGTAACTGTGAATGATGAGCGCTACCGTGAGATGATATCCAGCTTTTTTTTGCCCAAAATGCAAAAGCTTGACTTGCATGACATGTGGTTTCAACAAGACGGTGCCACATGCCACACATCACGCGCAACAATGGACTTATTGAGGGGCGAGTTCGGTGAACATTTTATTTCACGTTCGGGACCGGTCAATTGGCCGCCTAGATCCTGCGATTTAACGCCTTTAGACTATTTTTGTGTGGGGCTATGTTAAAGCTCATGTCTATACATACAAGCCCGCTTCAATTGACGCATTGGAAGACAACATTGAAGCATTTATTCGTGAGATACCGGCCGAAATGTTTGAAAGAGTGTGGACTAAGCCATTTGAGGCGCAGTCAAGGTCAACATTTGCATGAAATAATCTTCAAACATTAAATTATATGGACCGTACTATCGATTTAAATAAAAATTTCATGCATTTTCCTGAATTTTATGTGTTTTTTTTTGAAAAACTTTCCTATAGCTTTTAAAAAATCATCCTTTACAATCTAATCGTACAAATTTTTGGTATTTAATTTCATAAGCCTTCTGATAACATTTTATATTCTCAGACGATAAATCAATAACAAAAGCTGTAATTTGAATAATTTATTATAATTCACAAACACAGACCCCAAAATATGCTGATGAATGTCAAATTCACGAATTTTTGACTTTGTTGAGGACAGAAATTCACGAATCATGAGCCGCCATTTTCGTGGAGTACTGATTTTTAAAGATAAGTGTGCGTGAATATCAGACAGTGTTCGATGACTTGCAAATAACTGTGAAAAATTCGTGAATAACCGTCAAAAATTAGGTGAACATCTGTCAAATTCGTCGATAGACTTTCGGGCAATCAGCTGTGAAGTCGGCTATCGCTATACTCACTTATTTCTGATTTTGAAGTCATTCATCTCATTACGTATAAGAAAGCACATCATTCAAACGACCTTCTTCGTAGGCAGTGCCCCAATGATGGCGGGCGCTGGCGGTCAATTGATGAACGCTCGCCATAAGAAGACCTAGTCGCCAAATTTGTAATTCACAAATCCGAGAGCGTTGCGTCGCTTGTACATACGAGTACCATACGTCTTGTTGGAGCCACAGTTCGGATACATCGCTTTTTCCGCGTTCTGATCACAGAAAGTCGGTGGTTCTTTCCTCATTTCGAAGGAAATAAGATCCGATGATGTTCCCATACCATAAACCGCACCAAATAGTTAATCTTTGTGGATACAGTGTGTTTAAAATTTCTTTAAAAATACTAGATTTCGCTATCATAGCGTTTCTCGTTGAACACTCGTCGAGTTCGTCCCTGCGGGAGAGATTATCAAACCGAACAAGCCTACAGGGTGAATTTCAGTTAATTTTGGTATTAATTTTAAGATGTCAAAAGAATTATGGCAATTGGTCAGAGGCAATATTTTAAAATCAAATATTTCTAAGTATTAGTTCCTGTCAACAATCCAGTTCAAACGATTGTATTAAATTGCGTCGAAAGTTTGCTTCGTGTAACAATACAATCGAATCCCGTCGTGCTGTCAATCGTACAAATAGTACGCACTTTGAGAACTTCTGGACTGGTATGTCATATGTCATATAGAAAACGGAATTTATGCTGTCACTTTTAAAATTCGTTGTTGTGTGCCTATTAATTTCAAATCAAAATACGAAAATATGTTGTAAAGCTTCTCTCAAATGGAGTTAACATTAATAATTAATAATTCAATGGAAATTCGAATTCAATGGAATCCGAACCGAAGCCTGTAAGGATGATCAAGGGAACATCGTAGTAGAGTCACAGTCGATGCTGAGGATATGGAAAAACCATTTCTGCAGACTGTATAACGGCGACGAAGAACCAAATCCCGCTGTCAGGCAGAACGAACCATTCAACCCCAATGAAAGGGACGACGAAGATCAACAATTCCGTCCACCCGACCCGGATGAAGTGAGGATTGCCATATCTAAACTGAAATCCAACAAGGCTGCGGGAGCTGACGGCCTACCCGCCGAGCTTTTTAAAGCCGCAGGCGATGATTTGGTAAGGAGCATGCACCAAATCATCTGTAAAATATGGTCGGAGGAAAACATGCCCGATGAATGGAACCTCAGCATTGTTTGCCCGATCCATAAAAAAGGAGACCCTTTGAACTGCGCAAACTACATAGGCATCAGTCTCCTAAGTATCGCATATAAGATCTTATCTGCTATACTGTGTGAACGCCTAAAGCCATTCGTCAACAACCTGGTCGGTCCAGATTTTGGAGAAAACCCAGGAGCAACAAATCGATACCCACCACCTTTTCATCGATTTTAAGGCCGCGTATGATAGCATAGAGACGAGCTGTACAGAGCAATGTCTAGTTTTGGCATCCCTACCAAACTCGTCCGTTTGTGTAGGATGACGATGGAGAATGCACGCTGCTCCATCAAGGTCGGTAAAGACCTAACCGAGACCTTTGATGTCAAAAAAGGATTCAGACAAGGCGACGCGCTGTCATGCGACTTTTTCAACATCGTTCTTGAACGAATTGTTCAAAACTCGAACGCCATTATTGGAAGAACGCAGCGTGATGTCAATGGCGCTTTTGTGGGTATTGCAACGGAGGCCGCGAAGATGGGTTTAGCGGTAAACGAGGGTAAGAACAAGTATATGCTGTCAACGAGAAAGGGCACCCAGCACCGACGTCTCGGTCAGAACGTCACAGCAGACAGATATAACTTTGAGGTAGTCTAAAACTTTGTCTACCTAGGCACCGCTATCAACTCAGACAATGACACCAGCGCTGAAATCAAACGAAGAATAACCCTTGCCAATCGCTGCTTCTTTGGGCTAAGAAAGCAACTGGTAAACAAAGCCCTCTCTCGAACAACCAAGATAACGCTCTACAAGACCTTAATCGTTAATTGTCAAAAGCGGATGAAGCTGCCCTTGGTTGCTTCGAGAGGAAAATTCTTCGAGTGATTTTCGGTCCCGTCTGCATAGACGGTGAGTGGAGGAGGAGATATAATGACGAACTATACATCGACTTAGCCAGAAGAGTGAAGATCCAAAGACTGAGATGGCTAGGTCATGTAGAGCGGATGGAAACCAATACTCCGGCCCGAAAAGTCTTCGAATCCACCTCCGAGGGACGGCGCAGTAGAGGAAGATCGCGACTCAGGTGGCGCACGCAAGTGGAAAGGGACCTCAACCAACTATGCGTGCGAAACTGGAGACAGCTAGCTAAAGATCGAGCTGGCTGGAGACGCTTGTTGGTTAAGGCCCAGGTCCACCCCGGACTGTAGCGCCACCTTAAGTAAGTAATTCAATGGATTGAATATTGAAAATTGAAAATCTCCTTGAAATCTTCTTGCTGTCTCATTTTCCATCAAATGATCATCGGTTCAGTATGCCTCACATTAGACTGAATTTGATTGAAATATATCGTAGCTGCTACATTAGATGCTCTATATGGTGTGAGCAAACAAGGCTCAAGAGGGTATCCACTACAATGTTATATTTGAGAATTATCACAAAGATACAAATAATTGTGTACCTACCCAGAAGCCAATAGTTATGGTTGCGTTCGGTGAATCTTCTAAAGAAAAAGGCTCATTCGAATACTGCCAAATCTAACTATGTGCGAAACCAGCGTATCTTGTACAACACACTGTAATGCCGACGCATTTTTTCGATTTTTTGAACAAAACTAAACAAAAATCAACCACGAAGTATGAACCGATTGTAAAATAGCAATCGTTCATCACAATCGTCGACACGTGACAGTTCAATGAGTTATAAGAAGCATTAGTGAATCGTCAAAAACAACGTCGTCCAGAGGACTCAATTATTTTCGTGTTACACGAAGTAATACAATCGTCGAAACGACGTCGTCAGACGATAGTCGCCTTACGCGATGAGAGACCAGTGTTTTGCCTGCCAGTTCAAAATTTACAGATAATCATTTGAAATCACTTCCAACTCGGTGGAAACAGTCTATTGCGGTTTCAGTACGAATTCACGCGATTTCGATTCGATGGGAACACGGTGGGCCATTGTAAAGCAACAATTCGCTTATTAAGTGAGATGTCATATGGTCTGGCTGATTGTTCTGTTGGAAGTAAAGCACCGAGGACAGGCATATTTCTATTATTCTATGAATTCAAAGTTTCCGCAGACGCTAGCCATACAACCACACAGTGCTTTTGTTGTTCTTCGCTTTACGAGTGGTACTGGTTGCCTCCAAACAACTTGTCTGCCATCTGATCCAAATACATTTGATTTTGTTTTTTCGAAAGCTTATTCTTATCAACTACGTGTATGCTGCATTTTTTGCGGAACTCTAAACACAAAATGAACCATTCATTAAGTCGAATTTCTACCGAGCGATTTTTATTTTTACAACGACCGTACCCTGCCGCGATCCAAAGACGATTGCCAAGATATGTCCTCTCTAATTCGCCCGATCATTGGCCACTCTATATTTTCCTTAAGAGGGTAGCTTCTGTTGCTATTTGAGTTAATTGAGGAAAGGCATCATTTTTATTCCTCGTGCAATATCGCTCAACACATGTTTTAATCGATCAAAGATCCAGTTTATTCGAAATAATGCGAATGTCCTTCATTCTGTCTACTAGAGTTCAGTCTAATGGCCGTTTGCTGATATTACACTTAGCGATTTAAGATTTAAGTTGGACTTAGTGGCTTGCACAAAGCGGCAAAAGTAGATCCTAAAGTCAGCTATGTATAACTTAAACTAAATTGAAGAAATAGTGGATCATCAGACCTTAAGTTGTACTTTAAAACTGACAGTAACATAAAATCGTGGAGAAATTTGAGTATGAATGAGTTCGAATTACTTGATTTATTTGAAGATGATGTGGAAGTGATGGCAATTTTGAGAAGTTACTGTGTTTATAGTTTTGACGAACTTTGGCTTATAAAAGTTTTCGACAAATTAAGTACATAACCAACAATCAGGGTTATGTCCTTGATTTTAGCAGATAGAATCAAATTTGGAATGCCCTTTCAATAGGTACGATTTTTCATATTCATTTGAACATTCAAATGAAGATATATTTCCAAGACATAATTCGATTGCACCTATGTGTAGAGTCGTTCGGGGTGAGCGGCCGCAGCGGCTAGTGAAATTATTATTTATTGAATATACGATGTTAGTGAGAATTTTATTGTTTTTTTTTAATTTTTAATTTAATTTGTTCAATTAAAACAAAGAATTAAAAAAAGTCCAGTGCGGGGCAAGTGTGCGCATGCGTTCACGCACCCCAACAAAAAATAAGACGATATTTTTAGTGTTTTTATTCAATCACTACTATTGAAATGTATATGTAATACAAACATATATATATATATATAATGTTCTCATGATGTATTTACTCTTTTTTTAGGAGATGCCTCGAACATATGTATATAGGAAAAACAACCCGAAATTGGTAGGGCTAAACATCTTATCAGTTTGGGCTTAAGCCAATGTAGGGCCGTAGAAGGAACGAATGCATGAATGCTGCAGGATATTCTGTCCCGTCGGTTTATTTCCAAGGAAAATATCAAAAGATGAGTTTCTCGATTGTGGACCTAATGGTTGCATTAGAATGGTATCGGACTCAGGGTTCATTGACGTTCATTACCCTACCTACTGGACAACCACTCTTCACAGATTTTCCTAGAAAGCACACTTAAATTGCTTTCGTACACTTACCCGAAAGCATGCGTACATAGAGTGCGCATTTGTAAGAGATTATAAATTTTATAACAATAACAATAATGTAATTAAAATATGCTAATCGCAAATGAAGCACATTTGTTTAGAATTTCGTATCACCCTGTCTAAATATTAGAAATAAATACACACACACTCTGTTAATCTAGTGTTAAGAAATACTGTACACTCGAATCATCAAGAGCAGTTTACACTATTGTCAGCCGATCGGCTTGTAGCGCTCTGTTAAAGGAAGTCTCAATAAAGTTCTCGGTGAAACAAGACGTGTTTCATTTTATGTTATGTGATTTATGTTTTTAAGTAATACGTTACTATTACACATTCTGACTTGTTTTGTTTTTTTATTAAAAATATATAGTTGAACTTAACAAAAACAAAATAAATAGTATTACACTTTTTAATAATTAGACGAATTTACAATTTAACATAGCTTTCTGTTATATCTTCTACATTTCGCTTGGAATCATATCTCAAAGTCACTTTTGCCCCGAACGAGTCTATGGTAGCTACTTATTTGCAGATCATTGCTGTTTCCGGAGAAAATGCCAATAAATAATTACCTGCGAATAGCTTTGTTTCCATCTGTGAGTGGCGCCATCTATGAAACCCACATTAAATCTGACATTCACCTACTAACTACCGAGTTATAGTTAAGTACGACTTAAATATTTATGAGTAACGAAGAATAGGTAAAGTTGAACTTACTGTTTAAGTGTAACTTGGCTATGAATTAGATTTAAGTGTAGAATCAGCAAACGGCCCTAAGTCTTTGAAGTAGTTTGGTTTTAGTTTGGCTAAGGTGGAATTGTTCACATTATTGAAATTGAAATTGAAATTGAAATTGAAAAGTAACGACGCAGTTCGCCCGAAAAAAAGGTTGTTTTTGTTCAAAATTCGGCTGTTTGATATTCTGCACACTTCACGTTAGTCCTTCAGCTGGTTCAATTTTGAAGGCCATCGGATGATAACGTGATGGAGAATGCTAATCGTTGCCATTTGATGTGAGGAAGGTTTATAGGAACAACATGAATAAACAAGCCCTCCACCGGTCGTGTGTCCTTTCGAATTGTGTATTCAGTCGTGTCCATATTTGTATTGGGACAAGCTAATTTGCTCAGATTTCTGATAGAACACAGACTAAACAACAACTCGAGGTTTCGACGAGGTTTCGAAACAGTCAAATTAACCCTGGTGAGACATGATTTGACCTTCAATGGGAATGGGCAAGAGCTGGTGTTCAGGTGGATGCGTCAACCATCCTTTGGTGACTTCTGAATGTTAGGCGCAAAGCATCAAAGCCTTTGAAAAAGCAGCTACTGACGGACACACTCAAGAAAGAAAGACTGCATGATGAAAAGTTGTTTTCTCAGACTAGTGTCACTTTGAATCCAAATGAAAAACTTGGCCTGAAACCTTCACTCCACGTGAAAGGAGGAAACATTACGCAGCATGGAGGTGATTAATGGCAACGAAACTCTGCTCGTCTGCCGAGGTCGTTGACTTGTTCCAGTTTCTTGCGTAGAGCTTCTACTATAGTACTACTATAGTTGAGCAGAAGGGGGCCTTTTATTCTGATTTGGCCGAATTCTTCTGATGTCGCTACAGCCCGGAATGAACCTGGGCCACAACAAGTCTCTTCAACTGGCACAACGTTGAGCCCGCTACCTCTAAATTGGCTGGGGTCCTTTCCGACCAGTGTGCGCCATCGATTTCGTCGGCGTCCTCTATTGCGGTGTTCCACTGGCGCGGAGTCAAACACTCTTCTTCTCATTTATTCCCAAAAGATGGCTTAGAGACGTTTCGCAATATCTTCTCGTTGACCTCAGTGTCATCCGTTTATCGGAACCAAAAGTACGTTGTCGCATTACAAAAACATTCCCCATCAACTGCAAACGATGACATCACCCTCAGTGCGCTCCTGAGCAACTCCCAGTGGTGCACCAGCACTCCCACCGAATGCCCAGCTTGGACACAGGCGCAGGCATATTCTCTAACAGAATTCATTCGCAGTATTAATTGTCCGTTTAGTGTTCGAATCATAATTGCTTAGGACAAATGTCGACGCTGCACCGGCTCCAGCAGAGCCCAGCGCTCGGGCGCATCATGTCACCACCGAGCACCGAGCGATACTTGTGTCCTGCTGTCCGTTGTATGGTCGCACTCCGGGGCTGAATGTTGCGATGTCTTGATGGCCGCCCTCGGCTAAGTGCTTAATGTCAATCATAATGTCCACACATTTAATACGATCCCTGTCCCCAAATAATAGCACAGCCATTACATTGGCTGCCCCGAGGCGTTGAGGCTCAAATAACGTTCCAGTAAGGCACACACTCATTTGCCCCTCTCTGGGGGGGGTGGGGGCGGTGAGGATGAGCATCATCGCGAGGCAGGAACGGCGAATGGAGCGTTCAGAGTCCGGCCTGCGGGCGTAATGGCACGAAGAAGGCACCCTCCTGCGAGTGACCGCTTTTAAACGAGAACGCGCGGTCCAACCGCAACACTCTCCCGGGACGGGACATGGGAGACATGAGTTAATTTTTATGTTAAAAGTACGTACACCTCTCGGCCATGCGACCGCGCTAGCAGTCATGGACGCAAGTATCCGTAGCTTATGATGAGTTGGTCCGGCTGGCATCGGCGAGGCTGGCATCTGACGTACCCGACTGTGCCCGATTGGAGGGCATAGATAAATTAATTCTGCTATCTGTCGTTTGTTTTGCAATTCTAATTGCGATTTGCGCAAAAGTATCTCGTACTCGTACTCATAGCCGAACTCACAGTCGCAGTCGCAGTCGAAGTCGTATCTGCGAGTGGCTATTAATATTCAATGTCGTTTGTTCGTTGCCGATTGACACCGCCGCGATACACGGTATCGCATATGTGATTGGGCGGCTGTCCGGAGGGGGCCGGCGGGTGCTTGGGCAGGATAACAATAGATCGAGGCGGGGTGGCAGGCGGCAGCGACTGCGACTGTGCTGACAATCAACCGCAGAGTCGGGGCCGCGGCGAAGGCGTTTATCTGATCGAATCTGGCGATCGCCGGAGACTGGATTTATGTAAGCACCACGGATTCATTAGCCACTCGGCTATTTATTGAGTGTTGCACTGAGATATTTATGTGAATTCATCTACTAATTTAGTATCTATGGCTGCGGTTGAACGGCAGTTGTGCTGCGGTGACTGCGGTGACTGTGGCTGCGCCGCTGTTAATGGGATTGTTGTGTTTGAGAGCGAAGTTTCTTGGAAAACCGATCGGTGGCGGTTTTCGCTGACAGGTGGAGGTGCTGTGCGGGCTTTAAATAGTGGTTGACCTATTTACTGACGTCAGAAGGAAAATCCTAAGAGGAGGACGCGGATGCTGCTGCGATTCTGATGAGGGAGGAAATGCCAGCGCAGAGTGTCATGTGATGGCCGATCGACGTCAGTGGGTAATTCTGTTGCAACGGAACTTTGGGATTTTCATCAAGGGGCTGACTCATAGATTCACCGACTGACGGAGCGATGATGGAAACTGGGGGGATTTTGCGGCAAATGTGAATTAAATGAGACTTGTGACCATTCGCGTCAATTCAAGTACATGATCTATGACCTGTGGAAAGTGGCGACGTAACTTCTATCATGGTCGGCAACACAGCCGATATTCGTTCGCATTAATCACTGCAGATCTTATGGGTTCCATGCTTAAGTGTGGTATGCCGCGGACTAGTAGAGTACAGATCAGGTCCGAAAGTGGATGTAATGAATAGCATGTTGCAGCGTGACTTCCATAAAATTCTGCAATTTTTCGACAACTCAAAGTTGATTATCAACTTTTTGAAGTATTAAACTGGCATTTTCAGGACTCCGCTGTACATGGCACCAAGAGGAGGTGCGCGACCCAATTGGCATAAGTTAGCTGTGAAAATTGCAGTAACACATCTAGGCATCGGGTAGGCACTGTGGGAATCGGGTAGGTACTGACTGGCGTCAACCTGGCGATGCCCAGTGTTGTAACTTTTTCTAGACACCAATTGTGCTTATTTTACCTCCAAGTGGTAGCCATCGGGCACTGGTTGTAGTTCACCCGAGCTCAACTTGCCAAACTTATAAGTGCGACCTCTTGTCCTAGGGGTTACAAAAAAGGAACTGGGCCTCCTGGTTGGAGGTTGTGCCGTCAGGGTAACTGCCCGGCCATACAAACAAATATAGTTACGAAGCAACAACAAGTGAGGAAGTTCAACGTCAGCCGGCTACAATCGCAAGAGATTGCCAAATCCTTTTCCGATCGGGTCTCCCTTAACCTCTTAAGAAATCCTACGCCGCCAACATCAAGTATTGAAGACCAGTGACAGCATTGCCAAAGAGCCATCAGAGATGCCGCCTCTGATGTGCTGGGTTTCAATGTGCCACCACAACGAAACCCCTGGTTTGATAACGAGTGTCGGCAGGCGAATGCAGCCAAGCCAGAAGCATACAAAGCCGCACTGCAAAGAAGGACAAGAGCTGCTCGGGAGCTCTACGAGCAGAAGAGGAGAGACGAACACCGGCTTCTCAGGAGAAAAAAGAAGGAGCATGAGAAGCGCGCGATCGGCAGAATAGAGGGATATTACTGCAGGAATGAGGTAAGGAAGTTCTACCAAAGGGTAAAGTTAACCAGTCAAGGTTATACGATGCTGAGGATATGGAGAAACCATTTCTGCAGACTGTATAACGGCGACGAAGAACCAAATCTCGCTGTCAGGCAGAGCGAACCATTCAACCCCAATAAAAGGGACGATGAAGATCAACAATTCCGTCTACCCGATCTATCAAGGTCGGTAAAGACCCAACCGAGACCTTTGATGTCCAAAATGGATTCAGACAAGGCGACGCGCTGTCATGCAACTTTTTCAACACCGTTCTTGAAAGAATTGTTCAAAACTAGAACGCCAACACCAGAGAAACAATCTTTCAGAAGTCCGTCCAACTACTCCCATATATTGACATTATCCGAAGAACGCAGCGTGATGTCAATAGCGCTTTTGTGGGTATTGCAACGGAGGCCGCGAAGATGGGTTTAGCGGTAAACGAGGGTTGTCGTAATGGATCCATTTTTCATCACCAGGCTGATGCAAAAATGACCAAAATACGATGACATTCGGCAGCAGTTATCTTCATATTAAAGTAATCAAGAAGAACGTCCCACAAAAACACTTTTTCAGGCCCAAAGTTCGACAAAAAAAAGCGTAAACACGCTTCAAATGAATGACATGTACAGAAATGACGTACAATGACAGTAGCTTTCCAACGCATGTTCCAATGGAATAATACAAGTTACGTCATCTCTTAGCAAACCGCACGAATTAATTTATATACCCAATAGTATTGTGCTCTACAGTTGTCTGACTTGACTATCTTATAACCAGTCGGTGCTTTTGGGATATTTTAGGCTGTCCCTAATATTTACATTCCTTAAGTCTTCAAGGTTGTTAAAGGAGTAACTACCTCGTAGTTTTCTTCTTGTCACTGCAAAGGCGGTACAGGTCCTGAGCAAGTGTAGTACAGTTTCCCCGTCCTTATCATACATGCTGCATCTGCAGAAGTCATTGTAGGGCTCTCCAAGTCTTCTGGCTTGACAAGTTATTACACCGACTAGTTTGCTTCCTGTCTAGTTCTAGAAGAGCTTTAGTTTTCGTCGGATTTAGTGTAGGCCAAATCGTTTTACATGGCCTATAGGTGTCCATTTCCGCCCACCTACGATTGGTGTTGTTTATGTCGTCTGTCAGTTGCAGTGTTTTGAATGCTTTCATTTTCCTGATTTTGTGGAAATGGTAAACTCGCCACCTTTCTTGCTAGTTCATCAGCTCTTTCGTTGCCTGGAATACTCTTGTGCCAGGGACACAGCATAAGGTTGCATCTGTTATTTCCTTTACAGATGTGTGGCTGAGTTTTATCATCTTTTAACTAATGGATGGTGTTTCCAGAGCCTCTATGGCATCCTGAATGTCTATGTATATAGCAGTCAATCTACCGGGGTTAGTTAGAGCCGTTAGGCTGCCTCTTGAATAGCTGTTATTTCTAGCTCGAATGTCGTTCGGGTGGCGAACATCCTTAGAAATCTCTGGCGAAATAGTGTTTAAACCAGAACCTGTCCCTTCATCCATTCCATTGCAGTCGAGGGTTGTACACTTTGTCTCTTTATGTTGTGCTTTATTTCGAAGTCTCAAAGGGCGTCATGTATTCCGATTAATTTGGGATCTTGGAGTTTTAAAGATGTCCTTTGGTGTGGGTTTTACCCCATTGGTTGCATCTCTCAGTCTTGTTGCTGCATGCGTAGCAATAAGCATCCTGTATATGCTCCTGTAGAGAAGATTCAATAACATTTCTAGGACAGCCGTATGTGTTGATCTGAGTTTCCCTCTAGTACAGATGCAGGCCGATCTCTTTGTATTCTGTGTATTCTAGCCAGATTATGCTTAGTTTGAAGCCTACGATTTGCTTTGTTGTTACTGGATCCGAAAGGATGTCCATTTCGTACGCCGAACAGAAGGTGACTCTGTTAAAAACGATACTTCGCTGGACTTACGTGTGCGTGATCTCCTGCTTTTAGGCTTATACCAGGAGGTACATTCGCCTATGAGACCCAAAGCGCTGAATCAGCCTTGGGTGGATTCTCAAGAACCAATTGAGTTCGTGCTTATGGCTAGTTCCTCCATTTTGGCTAGGCTCTTTCTGCTGTTTGAGTCGCTACTTCACACAGATTTGAATGAAACGCTTACTTTCCTTGTTAATGATAAACTCCATGACATGATTCCAACCACAGCCACTACCACGTTTTTACAAGGATGCCAATAGCAAACTGATCAGGCTGAGCCAAGTTTCAGCGGCTCCTGGTCACTAGTGGTTTCAGAAGACAGCTTTCGCAACCGAATGGTTACTACCATTTAGGTGCCATAGTCCTGGGTGTCACTAGCGGCCTTTTAAATTTATTTTCATTCAAAGAACGACAATCCATGATACAATAGGGCGTAGTCAATGAATATACATTTTTATAAGCCAATGGCTCTAACTCGACCGTCCGGTAAGTAGACCGATATATGCTCACGATAGAAAAGATTCAAAGATCGTCACTTTTACTGAAGACACCAAAACTAGTCTTCGTCGCTCCCTTTTCTAGAAAACCCGAGTCACGTTGCCCAAATTAAATTGGTTAAGGTTAAGCCTGCCTCGTGAATCAGCGTGAGTTGAGAACTTACGGAGGCGAATGAGACATGCAACTAGAAGGGTTATTGAAAAATGTTCCAACTGTCATTGAAATGATCGATGAAGTAGTCCTCCCACCTAGCTTTGAAGAAGTCGGCACAGCCATTAAAAGGCTGAAGAACAACAAAGCCGCAGGCTCAGATGACCTACCATCAGAACTCTTCAAGGCCGGTGGCGATGTTCTGGTAAGGAGCATGCACCAGATCATCTGTAGAAGACGAAAGCATGCCCGACGACTGGAATATCAGCTCCATATGCCCCATCAACAAAAAAGGCGATCTTACCTCTTGCAACAACTATAGAGGTATATCCCTGCTCAACGTCGCCTACAAGATCCTATCCAGCGTACTGTGTGAACGTCTAAAGCCGTTTTGCACCGCACTAATCGGCACGTACCAGTGCGGCTTCCGGCCCGGCAAATCAACTATAAACCAAATCTTCACACTAAGTCAAATCCTGGAAAAGACCAGTGAGTTTCAAATCGATACGCACCACCTTTTCACCGATTTCAAAGCCGCATACGACAGCATTCATCGCAAGGAGCTATTCGATGAGATGGCCGAATTCGGGATCCCGGGAAAGCTGATCTGGTTGTGTCGCACCACGCTAACACATACGCGATGCACCGTGCAGTTCGGCTCAAGGATTTCTGAGCCGGTTGAAACTTGCACTGGATTTCGGCAAGGAGATGCGCTGTCGTGTGACTTCTTCAATTTGCTACTAGAGAAGATAGTGCGGAGGACACCTGTAAACACGGAAGGCACTATCTTCTACAAGTCGGTTCAACTGTTAGGGTACGTAAATGACATCGACATCGTTCTGTAGTGGACGAAATATATTCTGTCGACCAAAAAACTTTCCGTCACACACCACCTTGGACAAAATTTCACGATCGACAGCTACAATTTCTAGGTAGCAAAGGAGTTTGTTTACCTCGGGGCAAACGTTAACTCCACAATCGACATCGCAGTTGAGATCCGTCGTAGAAACGCTCTTGTCAACCAACTCCTGACTCGAAGGATGCTCTACAAAACACTTATTTGGCCAGTCCTGCTCTATGGAGCCGAAAGCTGGACGGTAAGCAAAACTGCACCTGGTACCTTCGAAAGAAAAATTCTACATACGGTCCCGTCTGCGAGGAAGGCGAATGGAGGAGAAGACATCCGGTTCAGCAGAGCGATCTCTGCTCGAGACAGGAGAGAGTCTGCCAAAGAACGGCAATTTTACTGGTGGTTACAAGATGATGACGCTATTGTTGACCATGGTGGCCAACTTACATAGATTATAGGGTAGTACTTAAGAAAAAAAAAATATCTAGAACAAAAAAAGAAAAAGGTGCACTACGGCGTATAAATTATATATGTTCGGCATATACATAACATATACGCCCTGGGGCACATGTCCGTAAAGTTACGGACATAGTTAAGATAGTTTTCTAAGTTTTAATGTTAGGTTAAGCTAGGTTAAGGTAGGATAAGATAGATAAATTAAGCCAAGTTTTTTACCAGTTTTCTTGGCTAAACAAAAAACAAAAACAGACTGAAAAAAAGACAGACTAAGCCGAAAGGCATACTTAAATTTATATCAGAATAACTTAGAGTACCCGTGTAGGGTCAGAAGGTTTAAGTAGCTAGTTTTAAGTATTTTTGTCTAGCACGTAAGTAAATGAATTAAAAATCAAACAAAAATGAATTTAAAAAAAGGGTCTTTGAATCCGAGCCTACTGGTTCGAGAAGGAGAGGAAGACCGAATCTCCGGTATAAAGACCAAGTAATCATACACGGCTGCTAAGCAGAACTTGTGTTTCAAAAGAATTATCTTGTGATCTATTGTATACAGGATAGTAACTTTTAATAAGCAATGTTTTAGCTTCCAAATGATTAAATTTGTCAAAAGCCTTTGAAAAATCAGAAAGGCGGAGTATTGCTTTCAACCTCCTTCCTTCTTGTCGAATGTCATCAAAGATCTTAACCATATGAAATGCCTAGCTGTCCTTAGACCTGAAACCAGATTGAAAATTATGCAGCAACAAACTAGAGGATAGGTGGCCCTGAACTTGTTCAATCAACTCTCGAAAGTTGTAGGATGCCACCTTGGCCATTTGTTCCTTATTCAGCATTCCGACTTGACAGCCAACATTTGTAGTTGTTATTCTAAATATTAGTTAAGAGAGTGAAATAAAACCCTTTCACTGCATTTTGCATAAGAACCTTGGCTACATGGTTATATGATCCAGTTGATACATGAATTGAAGCTAGATGTGCTTACTCATCGTTGGGAGCTGGAAGCGGACAGAATCTGACATCTAATTTCCATTTGTTCCTCTCTTTCCGTTCAACCGACATAGTGCCGCATTTGGGGTTCCGAGAGATGTGCATTTGGCGTCCCATAAGAGTGGAATATAGGTCCCATTCTTTTCATTGCTACAATAAATGACTCGTTTTCGTTTTGAAGCATACCACATCCGCTTGGTATGCTGGTGACATACGATTTATATTGAGTCACAGACATGCCGAGACAGCAAGAAAATTAATGCAAAAGGAATTCAACGCAACAGCAGCATGGTGTCATGATCATACTTAACTCATGAATTCACAGATAATCAATGTCATGAATATTCATGTTGATCACACATCAGTGATTCTTGCAAAGTTAAAATAAAAGTGAACGAATCTCAATGTCTGCATGCAGTCGGAGATCACCTGCATCCTTGAAAGTTGCGATAACTGCTCAACTTTCATACGAAACGTATCAATTGAACTTGTGTGATACAATGTTATCTTGACCTCAAACATCAGTGAGTTTATAATGAAAAGTTTTTGAGGTTCGGCATATTTGCATAAGCCCGAGTGACTCTGCGGTTGTTGCCATGGGAATTGGACGATGGTGTGGAAGGTGTCGAAGGTGCTCGGTTCACAGGTCCATTAATGCGACAGAAGCCTAGAGACGAACAGAAGCTTTGTACAGTTGTGTCACAACAGATCTGAGATTAAGGTTGCCAAGAGACACTTGGGGTGCTTACCGAGACGCTGCTCTGATATGGTACTAAAAATGACGTCGAAGAAAAATTCGGAAGGCGACAAGAGTATGTGGAAAGCAGAGGTGGATAAAACTCCCGAGGCTAGCATGCTGAATATAAACGATGGCCAATCATTATTTATGATTCAGTGGCGCGGTGCGAAAAGGTCAGCCGGACAGTGGTTAAAAGGCACTGATTTAAGGTGCAGCGGGTGGCATATTTGAGCACAGTCGTCGCGATGTTAACACGCGCTTTGGATGTGCTTGTAGCAATCTCCGTGACAAATCACGTTTGCATATATAGATATCCAGACTTTGGAACCAAGCTCAAAGCACCAGGCATTTCTATCATTTGGGTAACTGCAATAAGAAAAGAAAATGCGGTATCCTTGTATGTATCCTATGGACCCAGCTCAGACGAGTCTTGCAGTCGCTAGCTATGAATGGATGTCATGTGTACCAATGTGATGTGACTGCTGGAAGTTGAACGGCGAATATCAGAGTCTAGGGCCAATGCGCAGAGGTGGATGCTGCGGCCTAAATAGAAATGTCTTTCAGAACTGTTGTTCGGCTTACACGACGCAAGGCTTGTCTAACAGACCAATGCTATGTAAAGCCACAGTAACATGCGACCTGGAATACACCAAATGTTCCTTTACCTGCAACTGAAAGCATTCGTTTCAGTCGGATCAGTCAGTTCAGTCAGTTCAGTCAGTTCAGTCAGTTCAGTCAGTTCAGTCAGTTCAGTCAGTTCAGTCAGTTCAGTCAGTTCAGTCAGTTCAGTCAGTTCAGTCAGTTCAGTCAGTTCAGTCAGTTCAGTCAGTTCAGTCAGTTCAGTCAGTTCAGTCAGTTCAGTCAGTTCAGTCAGTTCAGTCAGTTCAGTCAGTTCAGTCAGTTCAGTCAGTTCAGTCAGTTCAGTCAGTTCAGTCAGTTCAGTCAGTTCAGTCAGTTCAGTCAGTTCAGTCAGTTCAGTCAGTTCAGTCAGTTCAGTCAGTTCAGTCAGTTCAGTCAGTTCAGTCAGTTCAGTCAGTTCAGTCAGTTCAGTCAGTTCAGTCAGTTCAGTCAGTTTAGTCAGTTCAGTCAGTTCAGTCAGTTCAGTCAGTTCAGTCAGTTCAGTCTGTAGTCTTCAGTGTCTTAATTTTTTTCCAAATTCTTGTATAAACGACCCTGGTGGTGGAAGATTGGCCAGTGGACTAATACTAAGTCCACTAGCCAACCTTCCACCTCTACGAAGCAACTTCTATTTCCGCATGGCAAAATTAGACTTGTCGAAAGATTGTACAATATGACCCCTGCTGTGGGTCGATTATCGAACTCACATCGGCTTCACTTCCATCTCCACATGGGTACCCACCTCAATTCCAACGTGTGCCTTAGATCTCCCACCAAGTCGTTGATCCCCTTCCAGAGGCGTCCAAAGTGCGTGGTGTTCCTCTATCACACACATACTCGACTCGACTCATCCTCTCTCCGCTCATCGGCGATAAAAACAAAAGCAAAGATGATCCCCAATTACTCGAAGCCAAAGCGATCAAAATCGCGGATCTCATCTGGCACCCCCAGGGTGCCAAAAGGGAACACAAGACCAAGACACTCCAATCGATGCAGATGAAGATGACTTCAAGCCACTGCGACGACGACGACGACGACGTTGGCGATGGTGGTGATGGCGATAGAGCACCACGAGGCACATGATGGTGATGATATTCCTGCCGGACCCCCCCTTTCTCCTCCCTTCATCGGCGGTGTGGCGGAACCACACCGAGACGGGGAAAATCAATTTTCAAATTGGAAAATAATCAAATTGTGGCGCTAAATTAAGGTAGCTTGTCAAATAATTCACTTTAATGACAGAATTGTTGCCGTTTTGCGATTATCTCCGCGTAATCGAATTGCGCTGCACACATCGAGCACGCACAGTGTGAGTTCAGCCACACCGCCGCGCCGCCACCGCGCTACCATCCCAAGAAAGAAGACAAGACAAGAGTTTTTTTTTTTTTTTTTTTTAATTTTCTTCAATTTCATTTATTAATTATTTTCAAATCGTCTTCTGTCAATTGATTTAGTTAATTTACAAAATTTCATCGATTATCATGCTTAGGAGTAGAAAAAAACTTAGAAACTAAACTAATCGCCCACCGCTGCGGATGAGCGCCACGAGCACCTACGGTGTTCGACAGAAACTATTTACACTTGTGAATTTCAAATCCAATTAACACTTCTAATTGCACTAAACGATAACAGAGTACTTAAACGATAAAATACAAAAAAAAAAGAAAAGAATAAACAAACAAAAAAAAGAGACAAAGTTATTTTGTGTCGTACTGTGTGTTGAATAACGGTTGAAACGCGAATACTAAAAGTTATACTTCTCTTACAGATATACAGTTATTGGCCATTTGTTTGTGTGTTGTAATTGCATTTTTTTTTACCTACTTATCAGCTAAATGAAAAGAAAAACAAACAAAAGAAAATAAATGAAACAGTAAGGCGCATAAAAATTGGAAACACTAAAAAAATGCATTTACTTTGATAATTGCGCGGATATGCACGATGTGATCGAAATGCGCTTGCTACTTTATTTCTAGGAAGTTTTGTTACAAAAATACAAACGAAGTTATTCTATTGATTATTGTTGTTTTTATTTTTGTTTTGTTTTGTTTAAATAAATATCTTAGAGTTCTAGTGAAAAAATAAAAATAGAATTGATAACCATGAGATGACGGATTGACAGTGCTGTATGGATGACAGGTGTTGAATGGATTGACAGTTGCGTGAGAGTAGGGAGATTTGGACTTCGAGACCGTTTGACGGAATTTTCATGAAGGATGATTTCTGGTTTGTTTTCCAAAGCGAATGATGTTGAATGAATGCCTGAAACACAATAGTGCGTTACTGCGTTGCGTTGTCTTTTAACACACACATTTCAATGGCCGTGGTCAGAATGTTGCGTAGTGCGTTTTGGCAAAAATTAAGAGAAAAGGAGAGGATTCTAGTAACATGATACATTTTGTATATTATGAGACGACTCACAAAATTTCCGACATGTTGGATATTTTTAAAAGAGACATACGTTCAACCGGGACCTTACATACAAATTGAGTAATTTTCTCTCAAATTAAGAGTCAACTGACATTTGAGAACTGAAAACTGCTGATTAAAATTAATTTAACGACAAAAGTGATTTCAAATCAGTGGGTAACTGCCGACAATTTAAAAATAATGAAAACAGCTGATGATTGATTTGACATTTCGAATCTGAACGCACTGCGTTTTCTTTCACAACGTCGAACGCACACCGCACTATTGTGTTTCAGGCATAAAGCCAACTCGCTGCGATATTGGCTGAAATTTGGCTTGAGGAAACACGGTTAATATGTTGCTCCGGAAACAAGCCAGGTCACAGCAGGAATGGTGTGCGTTACTATCCAGCTCTAATGCCCATTTCACAATGGTGCGTTGGTGCGTCGAAGAATGTTTGCACATCCACAGGAGTGGAAGTTAGGAGATCCTCTGCTGACATTGTCCAGATTGGTCTAACAAAGCGACCTGTCAGTGAGCCGGTAGCTGCTTAAATGAATATGACAGTAAGTGAAAGTATGAGCTGTTTGACGCACAGGGGCACAAGGTATATCGTCGAGGAAGAGAGGGTAGGACAAGTAGGTCCTGGACGCAGAATATTCCGCATTGTAAAGGGTGGTTAAATCTTAAGGGCCGATGTTGAATGTGAACCACACCTAAACGTCAAGTTTTGTTCTGCATTTCATTTCACATTTCTCAATTTCAGACTAACTCAATTTGAACCATGAAAACATACACAATCGAGCAACGCGTTAAAGTTATTCAGGCTTATTATCAAAATGGATCAATTTCGAAGAAAATCATCTTCATTGATGAGGCACATTTTCACCTCAGTGGATTCGTCAATAAGCAGAATTGCCGCATTTGGGCGAATGATAATCCAAGAGTGATTGCCGAGAAACCAATGCACCCACAAAGAGTGACTGTTTGGTGCGGTTTATAGGCTGGCGGCATCATCGGGCCGTATTTTTTCCAAAACGAGGCCGGTCAGGCAGTTGCTGTGAATGGTGTTCGCTATGGTGAAATGATAACGAACTTTTTATGGCCCGAATTGGAAGATATGAATGTGTGTGTGGACGATATGTGGTTACAACAGGACGGTGCCACTTGCCACACAGCTAACGAAACAATGGCTCTTTTGCGCGACAAATTCAATGGTCGTGTTATCTCACGTGGTGGCGTTGTCAATTAGCCGCCAAGATCATGTGATTTGACACCGTTGGATTTTTTTGTTTGGGGTTATTTGAAAGAAAATGTGCACGTCGATAAGCCAGCAACAATTCAAGAGCTAAAGGATGAGATAATTCGGCATATTAACGGCATAGAACCTCAATTATGCTTCAGCGTCATCGAAAATTTGGACGGCGGCCATTTGGCCGATATCTTGTTCCATACATAATTGAACCATACCAATATTGTCATAATAAAAAGAAATGACAGTAAATTCCTATATAATTTGTGTTTTATTCAAAATCAACATCGGCCCTTAAAATTTAACCACGCTTTACAATACGGAATATTGTGCGAAGGTAGTCAAGGAAAATGCAATCCTTTTGGCGAGGTGATGCTTACATTGCCTGACTTAACATGTCCTTCTTGAGTGGTGCCCAAGAGGATTCAGTCAAACATTGTGCGTGGACTGATGGATGGATGTAAGTCTAATGTCGTGAGGTGCACCGGACGATATTACTTTGTTGTAGGGATGTATGTATAAATTGGCTGCCTGAAGCAAACTGAGGCCGATCATCGATTATTATGTCGCCGACGATGAAGGTTATATCGACAGCAGGACGCTCTTTCAAGCTCCCTTAAAGAAAACAATGATCAGGACTGAAACTGGCTAATAAGCTTACAGCTAACTCTGGGAGTTTCCAGAGTCTGCAGATTACGTCCAAGATGGCAACAATCGAAACTAAAAACATGTCGACTTTGGACATCTACATTTACAGCAGAGGATCATGCAAGACACGAATCAGACAAAAGATGACGAACCCGTGAGAAAATTCCATACAAAAAATAGAGCACAAACCATCAACACCGTGAAGCCGCGAACAAGTCCAACAATTCGCTTCCCACTCAAGTCCAAATGTCATCGAGAGTCACGAGGCTAAGGCACGTTTTTTGACGTCAAAAATGTCGCCAGCTGCCCGACTGAATGTTCAATTAACCTCGAGTCGTGCAGTTGTGTCTCAGTTAACGATCTAATTGAAACCGCCCTTCACTAACGCATGTGTGTTCGAAAAGTCACTGACAGCTGTCAAAATATGTCAGAAAATATCGAGAAAAAAATGCCACCCAAATGTCACAGCAACTGTCAATCGTTAATCTCATGGTTTTACAAAAATAAAACAAAAACACGTAAATATTCAAGATTTTGGGAATTGCACTAACCAGCCAAATAGTTTACTTGACGTCTGTTATTTGTCAGGACGGAGCCAAGTCTGGGATTGGGACGTGTGACGTATCCGACTTGTAATGGACTCTCAACTGCGTGGATCTGAAACGAACGGGAGAAAAATCGACAAAATTAAAATGACATTTCCGTCAAAACAATCAAAAGATGTCAGCTGTGAAAGTGACAGCCGATTCATTCCAACTGTCACAAGTTAAAATGAAACTAATCGGAGGGCGATGTTCACCCAGCAGAACAATGAAATAAATATTCACCTTTGACATCGGTGTCATCAATAATCTCGCCCTTGGTAATGACTGTCACATGGTCGGCGGTGAGGCCCTCCTCCGTCACAGAGTCCACCTCGCCGGCGTGGACATCGTTCTGCAGCACAAGTCTGTGATGGTGCTGATGCTCAACAGGAAGCTGACCTGCCGCAGCCGCCGCCGACGCGACCACCGATGGTGACCAGTGGTGGTGATGCGTCAGTGACATCTGATGCACTGGCACTTGAACGGGAATGCCGTCGGGAGTGAAGCACGACACACAGGGCCCACACGACGGATCCATTATGGGCACGAACTGATCGGACATCCATTCGAAGGAGAACGCAGGACCGAGCGTCTGCACGGGCGGCGCACTCGTGGGCGTCGGTGGGGTGGTTGTTATGCAAGGACTCAGCTCCTGCTGAGCGGCATCTGTCAGCTTCTGAGCAGTCTCTGACCACGGCGGACTGGGATTCCACTGGTCAATGAAGTCCGGCGGATCATTGGGTAAAGCTTTGGTCAGCAGACGCGGCCGTGTCGGCACGACAGTGGCAAAAACCACCGAACTGCTGTGATGGTGATGGTGGTGATGATGCAGATCCATGTTGCCGTAGTGAGTGTCCAGGTCGGTAATTGACTCGGGCGAGTGATTTTCGACGACGTAGAGCGGCTCTAGCTTGCCAATTAGACGCTTCTTCGGTGCCGGCGGTGATCCCAATCGCGTGCCATTGTAATTCGAGCTGGACACCGAGCTGTTGGCACTGCTGCACCGCATCTCCACCTGCGCGCCAGGCGATACGGCTGTCGTCGATGTCGTCTGTGGTGGCGGCACTTGACTGTAATCAACCGGCTGGGACTCCATGCGATAGGCCGAGGCGTAGGTCGTTGCGTTGCCGTCCTGTATCGCGACCATGCCGTGGCCGTCCGCCGAGCCATTGTGATGGTGGCTGCTGCCATCACCGCCGTTGCTACTCATCATATGATGTGACGTTGGCGATTGCTGCGAAACCGATAGATGATGATGATGGTGATGGTGATGGCCGGCTGATCCCATGCCCACGGGCGAGTGGTATCCGTATGGCACATGTGACGAGGATGGCGGCGGCGGAGGCGGTGGATATCCATGGGTGAGATTCGCCGGAAGTGTTGGCGAATGATGATGATGGTGCAGCTGCGGATGATGATGATGCGGATGGTTGGGATGATGGTGATAGTACGCAGGTGTGGTGGGTGGCACACGGCTCGGGCCCTCGAATGGCAGTCCGAACTGGATCTTCGATTGCACCGAATAGAAGTGATAGAGCCACGAGTTGGCCAGCATTACAGATGCCTCGCGATCGCTGGAAGAGAACATAAGATACAAATTATTGATGAATTTATGTAGTGTCCGAGCGATAAGCGGCAGATGTGAGCGAGAGTGAATCGCAAGCGGGGCATAGGGAAGTGAAAGAAGAGCCTAAGATGTGATTTCTTCTAGAACAAATGTGAATAAAACGTCGATCCTGACGAAGATGAGCTGGATCTTCGTTTGGTCATCGTGACGGTGTCTTTTTTGTGTGATGAGGACGAACAGAAGCGTATGTTTCTCTCGCGTTTAATAGGTTTAAGCTCAACAATGATGGCTTGGATTGTGGTGGAGGCATAGTAAGCCCTTGAAGGGAACCTAGAAAACGTATAGCAGCCCAATGACTGCCATACAGGAACCGCGTTGGCCGTTGGGCGTGCTTGGCTAAGAGATTTTAGGAGAAAATGTGACTCTTTTTTGAAGAACAGTCCAAGCACTGATTCTTGAACGAAAGAAACAATTCGATCAACGTCTTCAATGGCTTCAGACTTGCATTTTGATTTGCTTCTCGTCATCCCTCGACATCGTAGAATGCACTTTTGTAGATCTATTACAAATAACCTTTCAACGTTGATGTTCCTGGGCATGCTTTCACTCATCAAGACAAAATTGACGTGCGTCCGTGACGACTTGGTATTTGTACCGGAGATTCGGCCTTCCTTTCCTTCTCGAGCCAGGAGGCAGTATTGTACATGCGCTCGATGAACGCAGTGCAAACGAGGGATTCTTGTCTTCCGGACTACATCCACATCTTGGTACAGCTCGTATAGTGTCCTCTACTTTACTCACGTACCTCGTTGGCAGGACTGATGCAGAATTCTTCTTTCAAAAGCACCAAGAATCAGCTCCGTTCTTTGGTTGCTTTGACTCCATATAGCAGAACTAGGAGAATAAAGGTTTTGTGGAGCATGATTTTGGTCCTTCAGGCAACCCATTTTGAGTCGAAATGTTCCGACAACACAGGTCGCCATCGGCGATTCTAGGTCGGATCACCAGTAAGGTGTCAGCTGCCGTGCTCATATTTGCAGATTTGTGACAGAAGATCAAAACTTGGGTTTACGCACTCAAAATAGAAAGGTTCGGTTTCAACATGCATTTCAGCTCCTTGCTAAGGGCACATGGGTGTGGGGATTCAGACAAGAAGATGATCTTGAGTAATACAGCACCTGGGAGCAGTGTGGCTAGCAGAGAGGACTAATGACACATTTTTTTTGTATGTTCGCAATGCACTCAGATATAGTAAAACGCTTTTTAGCTAGGAGGACAATCTTAATTGATATTCTCGTGTAAGCAAGTTAGAGTTTATTTAAGCATGTTTGAGTCTTAGTCGACTGCGAATATAGAAACCAACAACTGACAGTTAATTTCTAGCTTAGATGTCGGCGGTAATAACCATTTTGCGCTAAAAAGCGATCGATATGTTGCCCGAATGTCAACAAACTTCCCGTCATACAGTGGTGTCCAATTTTCGACCTAATTGGAGCCACTCTTCATTAACGCAGAATCACGCCTTTCATTCAAGGAATAGATCAAACAGAGAAAAAGACATCTCGGACAATTAACGCTACGTTCAGTGATATGTCAAGAACAAGGCAATTGTCAAACCACATTAGAAAATGTCAAAAAGCAACTGTCAAACTTAAGACCTACTCTCCTACATCTTAAATTTAACTCATAAATGACTTTCTCTCCGAGTGATAGAAGTGTCCAGCAAGAGGCAAGTGCAAAGGACAATGCTCAAAGAGTATAACTGTCTAGAAAAAGCTTCTTGACCGTGTCGGCATAGAACTGTAGGTCCCTTCCACTCGTGGTAGAACAATAGCGCGCCCAACACGAGTGGTTGTTGAAAAGCTAGGCATTGACCCTCTACGGGGTGTAGCGCCACCTATATTATTATTATAGCTGGATTGCTAAAGCTGGATTGATCAATTGAAGCTCAAACACTTAAACCGTTTTCCTGAGACATAACTGCTTCTGTTTGGTTAGGCTAATCTTTTAAACTCTGCAGCGGATCCTTGTGAAATTTCGACAACGTGGTAAGATGTATTAGGAATCGGTTATAGGCTATGTAAGCATCGCCACCCTTTTCCGTCTTCCGAACACGGGTAAAATTCGAAAGAACGACGAAATTGCCCTTTCGACTCTAAATTATGAATTTGGTGCATATGTACAATATTTCAAATACCACCGGAACTAGATGCACTCGAATGCGATTCCATGAGGTAGGCGATCGCTTGGCAGATCCAGGGCGAGGTGGTTTAGTCCAATCACCCTCCTGGTCGATGGCGGTCAATCGAGTGGCCTGGAGATCTCTCGTGTGTGCATTACCTCCGCGACGCGAAGATGATGATGATGATGACTATATGCACGGTGGAGTGCATATTAAGTTTCTACTTTCTAAAATAATGCTTGGTATACGTCAAACCATTGCTATGGAAGAGGGGGAATGAGACAAAAATAGAGCTCAAGGATTATGGATTAGCAGGACGGCTAGCTGCTACCGCGGGCGAAATGTAGCCTTCTTGGTAAGCCCTTTGTGCTATAACTTATAGTTAAGAGCAGTGGCGCTCTATTAGGTTGCAACGCAGGTATGACATGGATCGTGATCCCTACCATATTCTAGAGTGTGTAAATACGACAACACGTGACAACAATGACACCAAATAACAAACATTCAATGGAAGTGTTAACAATTTTCCTCTGAGGCTGAATGTAGGAAATTTGATGAGACATTCTAATCAGCGTCGTCCTCTCCGTAGCTCACAGTTGAGTGCTGAAGAGCAAGGCAAGGAGAAGCTTTTGTGCCTAAAGAAAAAATGTCGTGCTATCCGGGCTGGGAGCTCAAGGATATCGAGGAATCTGAGAAAGTCAAAAGTCTGACAGCAGGCCCTAGGCCACTCTCGATATCGTAAGCGGAATCTTGCTAGCGTATAGCGACTCTCGAGGAATAATGGATCAGTAGCTGATAAATGACGATTAGCAGTAGAGAGTGATGGGGAACGAAGAAATCCTAACTCTAATCGATGAAGCAGCCATCCCACAACACAACGTTGAACAAGTCTGCACAGCTATCAAAAAGCTGGAAAAAAAACAGGGACGCAGTCGATGTTCGAAAAGACGAAAACATGCCCAACTCATGACACTCTCAAGACTGCGGTTGAAGAGGCATAAAATCGACATCACTAACTGATTATTTGGCAGAAAAATGTCATCGATTCTCCGATTGACGGATGCGGATGTGACGCAATTTGATCATAATCGAAGAGCAGCGTGAACGTCGAGGACCGAAAGCTTGTCATGCCCAGACTGCTCGTAGGCATCGTGTGTTGTGGAGTGTCGTACGCATTTGATTCGGTAGACAAATACATCGTTTTGAGATACACGGTGAGGGCTTCAATGATCGAGAGTAGAGGCCTTGGAAGACGAATTGTTGACTGTCCAAATGATGGAGCACGTCCTTCAGAGCTAAGCGACTAGGATATCCTTACAATTTGACTACTGCAGACAACGGACTGTCGTGCCTCTCGAACTAGCTTTGTCAATCGGCGAGTCGACTCCTATTTCAGTTCCTGACAGCAACGTTAAACATATCACAATGATCAGAGCCGGGATATAATTAAAGGCCCCCGCCTACCCGTTAAAGAGCAACAGCACGAGTGGTTGCTATGGCTAGATCCAGGACCACCTCTGTCTGACTGTGTCGTCAGAAATAAATGACATTTATGACGGTTACTAACACCCTTCTGTTCGACTTTCCTTTTCCACGACATAGGAATGAGGAAACGACCAAATGTGAACCACCAAACTCCGACCTTCTCTTCAATCCCACTGACCCCTAGTAAAAGTCTCAGCTGTCTGTCCACACAACCCACAAACTGTAGCGTATAGTCCTCCTCTTCAGTCGACTGTCCACTTGAACGCAGGACAAGCTCAAAAAAGGGCACATCTCGACCTCGAATAAGACCCGAAAAATTTTAAAATTTTTCCTGCATCCCCGAGCGGGGACCATCGACGACGAGACGAAGAATGTGTCTCCGTCTCTGTGGCCGAGACGCCTCTGCTGGTCAGCCAGCAATCCACATCGAGGCCACTTCGAATTGCTTTCGAAAGAAATACCATCAACCACGCTGGCATCTCCAACAAATTTGATTTATAAAGCGACCATTGTTTGTCGAAATTGTCTCTTCGAATGTTTGTTGTCGTCGTTGTCGCTGGAGTCGTCGTCGTCGTCGTCGTTTGCGTCGCAGTTGTTGTCGTTGTCGTCGTCGTCGTCGTTGTCATTGTTGTCCCAATGCCAGCACATGTGTACGACTTGCAGACACGAGACGTGCCCAGAGAAGGTTACGCAAGCGCCAAAGAAATCCATTTTCCATTGTTCTATCGTGGTCCCTGACGAAATCCCATAGTTCACACAGGTCACTGACAGAGTGCAGAGAGTGTTCTCCGCCTCAACTCCAACAACGTGGTTCGCTTCATTCTCATCCGCCTCAGTCTTCGACTGCGATGGGCTGATGCTGGGGCCACAAGAAGTGCAAATATCACGCAACATATAAATAAGAAGGCAATCATCATTAAAGGATCGTTCTGGTTAAGCGATCCCTCGGAGTTCACGTCCAGCCCAAAGCCTGTTATTATTTATAATAAATTAGTCTCACTTCGGTTCCTAATCATATCGATGATGGTTCGTCATTTGCGGTGAAGGGGCTGGTCTTGAGCCGGTGCGCGCTCTATATTTAGTTACTAAACGTGGCTTATCTATCGGCCGACGATGAAATATTTCATCAGCAGGAGTTGGCAGTGCAACCACTGAAACCTCCCAAAGTACGGGTTCGAGTTCGGGTCACTGCGAAGGATGCTCGGATGCTCGATGATGATGGTGGCTATGGTGTTTGGACAGGTCCCCCCCCCCCGCCCATGTGGAATGCCAAGGTGTTGTACGACGAGCTACACGAGGTGGGACTTGCGCAACAGATCGCAATATGGGCGAATAAATGGCAATAAATTGAACACTTAATCAGTATCCACATAATTTTGTTCAATTTGTAAAATGAGAAAGGAACGTTTAAGATGAGTGATAACGCGCCCAGCTCCAGCACACTGGCACTGGGTGTCGAAGACTTTTTTTTTGTTTTGTGGGTTCTTCGATATTCGGTCCTGTTAGAGGCCACGCGGTGAGTGGTGAACGGCTGAACTTTGTTGCTTTCGTGATGGAAGTTGATTTGCTGATTGTGTGGAGAGAGTTGACGTGCGGACGGGCATTCTCTTGGCCTCTGACGATCACCAGTCACTCCTTAACGAATCACTCCTCGGGGACCACCGATCGCGGAGTGACCAGCGATCGTAGAATTACAACCGATCACACAGTGAACACCGATCAGAGAGTGACCACCGATCACAGAGTGAACGCTGATCCCAGAGCGGCCATCGATCACACAGTGACCACCGATCACAGAGTGACTACCGATAGACAGCAAGCAACGATCACAGAGAGACCACCGATCCTAGAATGACCACCGATCACACAGTGACCACCGATCACACAGTGACCACCGATCACACAGTGACCACCGATCACAAAACGACCACGCTTCACATAGCGACCACCGATCACAGAGTAACCAGCGATCACAAAGTGACCGCCGATTACTGAGTGACCACCGATCACACAGTCACCATCGATCACACAGTTCCCACCGATTGTCGATCACAATGACTACAGATCACACGTTGCTGCCCACTCTCCTCACCCGGTTACCGATCACAGATCACCGATTTCTTCTCAACAATCTTTACCGCCAATCACCGAAGAACCACTCGCAAGTCACCATCTCAGCCACAAAAGCACACTCCATCAAAGTGCCCTCGACGGTGTCCTCAGTCACCTCGAAATGACTCCCCGACGCATGTGAAACTGTCAAGTGAACACCTCCAGCAGTTAAAGCGTAAATTGCCATTTCCAAAACATCGCATTGACGTCTGGATCTGTATAGCCCCGCATTCAGCATCATTGGCACCGCAAAGTCTTTCTCTGCCGCGAAGGAGCGCACCCAACCAGTTCGCAACGACGCGACGACGCGGACGGCCAGCCAAGCACTAGCGCAGCACTGACCGGCCAGCCTGTGTGGCTGGTGTGTTGCCATCAACTGATAAAACTTCAAAACACTGTCCATTTGCTGTTTGTCTGATTGCGTTCTCCTCAGCTGCGGTTATTGCAACAAATCATTCGGCAGTCCTGCCACAGCGACCAGGAATCTCCTCCGCCGGCCGAGCACGCAGCCCCATTGCCTGCGCGGCGGCAGACGACCGCAGAACTGTTCCTACAGCAATTTTATTGCCATTTGACTATTTTCGATTTCCGATGATTTCCGAAGTCGAACAGCCAAGTGTTACCCGAAACACTTCAGCGGTCCCCAGCCGGGGGAACCGACTCCGCCGCGGCTGCGAGAGAGTACCACATCTCGTCTAATCAGATTGCATGTCGACTAATTCGACTTTTGCGGAAAAATTATGTTCGTCCAGATGCAATCAAAAATTAACCCATTCTTTGGACTGTCCCGCTCCGGCCGGGATGGATGATGCGCTGCAGCCGCCGCCGCCGCTGGTTGGACACAGCCGCAGCTCGTCCGTGCTTCAAGTGCTTTGCACTTCCGAAATAAGATCAAAGTGAGGCTGAAGTTGAATGTTGTCTTGCTTCTTGTCGAGGCACAGGCAGAGAGTGGCAGCTTTAAACTGCACTCCCTCTCGCTCACTCTCTCTCTCGCTCGCAGTGCATCGCCTGTGCCGAGGTGGAGGACCTCGCGAGACGTTTTCATCTGAACTCGAGAATCGTTTTGAAGAAAAACCTCTTCAAATGGGAGCAAAGTTCAGGCCTGCATAACTTTTAACGACGACGATGCTCGTCATGAGTATTTGCGCGTTTGCATGGTTTTTGTTCGCATCCAGCTACCGCAGAAGATGATGAGCTACAGCGTTGTTATGGTTTTAGCTTTATGCACATGTGAGAAACGTGAACAGTCGCGTTGGGAAGTTTGACTACACTTAGTAAGAAGTGAGTGTGCCTGAAAGCATGGCAAGGTATTGTCATCGTCTAAGCATGATAAGGAGGCTTATTGGATAAATGCTTTATCTTGCTTTCCGAGAAACCATGGAAATTGCGTGACATCTTGTGTAGGGGATGAATGCCAGAAGTGATCACTCATCGTTATTGACCACCGATCACTGTAGACACAAGAAAACGGATATGTTACCGGTCGATATGAATACAAGAAGACTTCGACTATGGCTACATCTCAAAGGTTTAGAAGGAAAGTTACTAACAAGCGTCCAACGAAGGATCTGGCGCATTAGACAACACTAGACACCTCATTAGGTAAATTTGCGTCTGGTTCTGTTTCTCATGAGATGTGTTCGACTTGCTTTTCTCGTGGTTTCTTTTTGCGCACAGTTGTGGCTCGTGGCGTCGTGGGTATATGCGTCGACTCCTACGCACATGGACCTACCTGTCTAGGTTCGATTCCTGGTACGACGAGAAATACTTTTCTCTGCCCCACCTCCTTCGAGGCACTGACAATGCTCAGAAAGTATAACTGTCTAGAAAAAGCTTCTTAAACCGTTCAAAATCGGCATAAAAATGTGGGTCCATTCCACTCGTGGTAGGAATAATAGCCGAGTGATTGCTGAGAAGCTAGGCTCGGTCCTCTACGGGCTGTAGCACCACACATATTATAAAGGGTGGTTAAATTAAGGGCCGATGTTGAATGTGAACCACACCTAAACGTCAAGTTTTGTTCTGCATTTCATTTCACATTTCTCAATTTCAGACTTACTCAATTTGAACCATGGAAAGATACATAATCGAGCAACGCGTTACAGTTATTCAGGGTTATGAAAATGGGCGTTCAAATCAAAATGCATATCGTGCACTTCGTGATTTTTTCGGTCAATTTAATGCACATTTTCACCTCAGTGGATTCGTCAATAAGCACAATTGCCGCATTTGGGCGAATGATAATCCAAGAGTGATTGTCGACAAACCAATGCACCCACAAAGAGTGACTGTTTGGTGCGGTTTATGGGCTGGCGGCATCATCGGTCAGGCAGTTACTGTGAATGGTGTTCGCTTCGTGAAATGATGACGAACTTTTTACGGCGCGAATTGGAAGATATGAATGTGAACGATATGTGGTTTCAACAGGACGGTGCCACTTGCCACACAGCTAACGAAACAATGGCTCTTTTGCGCGACAAATTCAATGGTCGTGTTATCTCACGTGGTGGCGTTGTCAATTAGCCGCCAAGATCATGTGATTTGACACCGTTGGATTTTTTTCTTTGGGGTTATTTCAAAGAAAAGGTGTACGTCGATAAGCCAGCAACAATTCAAGAGCTAAAGGATGAGATAATTCGGCACATTAACGGCATAGAACCTCAATTATGCTTCAGCGTCATCGAAAATTTGGACCATCGGATGGAGGTGTGCCGCCGAGGTCGTGGCGGCCATTTGGCCGATATCTTGTTCCATACATAATTGAACCATACCAATATTATCATAATAAAAAGAAATTACAATAATTTCGTAAATAATATGTGTTTTATTCAAAATCAACATCGGCCCTTAAAATTTAACCACTTTTATTTTTATAGTGGACCCGCGGTAGTTCAGCCCATGTCGTAGCCGGCACCCCCTGTAATCCGATATGCCATAGCCTGTACCTCATAAAGCGAATCGACTGTACGTGGAACTTATTTTGGAAAATAATCTTTGTTAATGTCTGTCTGTCTGTCTGCTCACGCCACCACGAATTTCACTCGACACGTATTGCTCTAGGAGGTAGAGGCAGTACTCTATAGTCCGCAATTCGATAAACTGACGGTGCTTTGCAGAACTTTTGTCGGAATACAGCGGGTTCACTGTAATATTGTTTGAAACCGAGTTAGCCGACTAAAGTTGCAACTCGGTTTGCTTCAAAAGAAAGTTCTGGTTTGGCACATTCCCTTTAACGCTCTGAGCTCAGTCTATCGGAGAGCAGATTTGTGCCAGCATTGAATATCGGAAAAAAAAGCCGAATAAGCCCTTAGTTCGGCTTTTTCCGATATTCTGACGTACATCAAAAAAAGTGATCGGACTTAACACAAAAGGCTGCCCTTAAATTAGACCCTTCCCTGGTTTCATTTCCCAGCACTGGTATGGTCGTCCTCTGACGCGATTAGAGAGAAAAATGGATTCGTCTGCAGCAGGCTTCCCGTATTTCGAAGTGATATCCACTACACGAGTCACGACTGAAAAGAATTCGCCAAATATGAGTATTTTCAAAGCCATTTAAACAGACAAAATTTTACTCATCCTCGTGATTAAAATGGTCGTCCAAAAGCAGCATTTAGCATGAACTGTCAGCAATGGTCTTAGTCGCAATGGTTGTTCATTTGAACCCCGCAATGAACCTCTAGTTGGCAACATTTGAGACCTTGCGCCTACATGATCAGCAGCTCTTAGCCGACGTAAGTTTCATTACAAGTGGTCACCGAAGGTACATATTGCATGATAGTCCCTCTTATTCACCAACTTAGGCAACACGAACTGCAATAGAACAGCGGAATGGATGTCGAAGACCTACTTATCATCTTCGATCAGGTTCCTCAAATCCATAGAATCAGAGAGTTCAGTGCTTGGTTCGTATATGATGACGTTGTGCAATACCCATTAAGGAAGGACGTGCAGTCGTTGCAATCTTCCTGCATTTCTTTTGACAACAGTGTCGACAAGCGCATGACACTTTAGATGGCCCTCACATCAAACGATTAGGGTCGCAAGGTCTGCGAGAAATGATAAGATGTGATTTAATTTTATTGACTGTATATCCTTAACAGAGTTCTAAATAGGGACATCTACTATCCTCGATGGAAGTCTCGGCAACAAAGCGCAGTGGATTCAATTTGGTCTTTTAAGTGCGCCACGCTTGTAGGCTGCAAGGGCATTCAAAAACTTACCAAAGTCTCCACAATGCGAACGAATTAAAGGCAATGTAAGATCTTGCGGAACTCATTCAGCAGAGGAACCAACGAAGCAGATCAGACTACAACTGTCTTTTCTGGTTCTTGGTCCTGTTCTTGTCATTGTACCTAATTCCGAAACATATTCGAGTACGAAGTCACCTTAAACCGACGAAAGGGACACAACAATTCTGATGTCACTGCTGTCGAACTCCAAAACATCGCTCCAGAGATTGAGTGGCAGGTCCTGTTTCATATATAGACGATCCCCAACTAATATGTGTCCTCTTTCAACAACCCCTGAGATGGAAACTTATCGTCGTTGAAGAAAATCAAGCTTTAGCTGACTTAGGGGGTCTTGGTAATCCCAAATCATTTACGGCAAGGAAGTCATGTGAAACTGACCAAAAAGACACAACAATTTCGATGTGACTTCCGAAACTCCATTCCATCTCTCAAGCTTAGGCAGAGTCGTAGTTAAAGATGGTTCCCATCTAATTGTTGCCCTCTCCAAACCGCCCCCAATGTGGCAACTCCTGCTCACTAAAGAAATTCCCATTCAAGCTCAAACCCCCCGTCACACTTTCAAGCCCCACTGTTTGTGGGTAAGAAAATAATGAGAATACCCGATGATACGCCATCAGCGGCAGCATCATCGCCATCATCATCGTTTGCACAATCAAAAGTGGATGGAGATCAAGGATTTCCCATCAACAGCATACCATGCCTAGAGCCTCATCTGCTGCCATCTTCACTCCATCCATCTCCATCGCCATCGCTGCGACCGCCAGTGGTCATTGTCAATGCGCTCGCAGAGAAGATCCCTGCCTCCCTACCGAACTGCTGCGAGCAGAGCACCGATGCTTAAGCATTAATTTCGCATCCGCGCACTCTGTTTGTCTATCCGTCAGTTGGCAGTCACAATTGTTTACCCTCCACCGTGTGCCTGTGTGGCAATGAGTGCCAACTCGGTGTGCTGGCTCTCACACCACCGCACCGCCCGCCAGGGCAGCCCCGCTCACAGCACTCGTCGCGCTGATGAATGAACACCGCGCGCACCAGCGCGTACACAAGACCGAGCCGCCAACGAGGACGCAACCACGACAACACAGCGACCAAGACGACGGCGCATAAAACAGACTCGAACTTGATGTCACTTTGTCAAATGTCATGTTTAAATGATGCGATTTTACGCCGACGGTAAGCCGAGATCGGACGCATCAGCCGCCGAGTGCGAGTGCGAGAGGGAGGGGGTGCGCGTGCGCGCGAGCGTAAATTTATGCCGCGATCCATGACAATCACACGGTGTGCGGGGCAGAGCCGCCGCTAAATTGATTCACTTTGCCGCGCCGCTGCGCAATTATTCTTATAGGCTCTGTCGTCGTCATCGTTCCTAGAAGAGGTTCTGATTTCGATTCGATTTTTGGTACTCACTTTAGGACTTGATTGGTGCACACTATCACCGGCTGCTGGTTGCTGCTGTCCTGGCTGTCGCGCACCTGGAGCACCACATGCACCCAGATGAACTCGCCCTGTCGCCGCTGCATCCGCACGAGGAGTATACACGACCGGTCCTGCTCCGACTGGGTGACTGAAAGTGACAATAGAGAAAGAGAGAGAGAGAGAGAAAGGTCATTCATTACGAACGGAAACAGAGAGTTTGGCGGCACACTTACTCAGGCGATGCTTGTTCTGCGCCTCCCGCAGGTTGTCCGAGTGGATGAGGTGGTACCACGACAGGCCCTGGATGTCCGCCTTGCTGTAGCCCAGGTGGAACTCTCCGCTATAACGAAACAAACAAACAAGTGACAAAAGTGTTAAGGCATTCCAAGGCCGATGGGGTTGAGCGACAGGCTGGCTGTCGGACTTACTTCTTGTCGATGTGTGCGATTTTCATGTCCATCGAGTGGATGGTGGTGAACACGTTGGTCGCGCCCTGCACCACACATTCCCTCGTCTCCGGCATGGCGATCGGCGTGCATGTGGCCAAAAAGACCGGCTCATTGCGGCTGCACAGCGGCAGAAATGACAGGTAGTGGCCTTGAACTAAAACAACCTAGAAAACGAAAACAGATACAGCACATGAGTGTACAATATATTGGAACTCGCGAAATCTAGTAGATACGGCGCACAATCACCGCTCGCCGCGAAACAGTCTTGAAGTCTACAAAGACACAAGGCGGCTTAGTCAATAATTCATGAGTGGTTTACAGTCGCTGTCGCGCGCAGCGTGTTCTGTCCGTGTGGGGTCGCGTGGTTGTGTACCCGCGGGGGCTTTCGAAACAGTCAATCGCGCCGTGGCCGGGGATGCGGGAGCACCGGCGGCAATGGGGTACGCAACAGGTGGACACCTTCCTTTTTTGTGGTTTTGTGTGTGTACTACTCATTTTGCGGTTCTCTAAAGTTGCGTGTGTCAGACGGAAAGTGTTTTATTGCGCGGCCGGTTGACGTTAGAGCGCCCAGATGCCAATGTAGAGCGGCGAAGTTCATCGATTGGTGGGGGGGGGGGGAGGGGCGGCTGTGTTCGTTTGTGCAGTGCCCTGGATGTGGAACAGGATTGAGCAATGAAAATCCGGTTAGGAAGTGTGGGAAACGACATGCGGCTTTCCTGTTAGCTAGCTCATTGCGTGTTGTGACATTGATTAATTCGAAAATGTTGGTTGGCAGGAAGGAGCTGTCGTTGGCCACAAGTCATGAGAACCACCAAATTCAGGATTTAATTCAGAAATTACTGACGATTCTTATGCAACTCTGTTCAAAAATGAAAGGTATTGTGGAACTGAACCAAAACAGAAGACAAATTTGGTCAGAAGTTCTAAAATGCTTAACTCAACCATGGAGTCTATTGGTACTAAAGTGTACTAAAGTGTACTAAACTGTACACAATTCTTTTGTGGACAGCCAATAAAGTGTCCTCTATCGTTTTTTTATCAAAGCGAATCCAATCAAGTATTTTGTCGAGTGCTAAGTGTCAGAAAATGTCAAAAATTGTGTTCAGAAAATATAGCAGTCAACTTTTGTATCAAAGTTTTGGAGGGAAAATTGAACTGAACTAATATTCGGCTATCACCATCCAGCGTCTGATTGTAAAACTTCCAGTCCAATCTAGACGTTTGGCTGGTTAAGAAGTTTTTTATTTCCAAAACGAGATTAAAGTAGCAGAAGGAAGTGTCGGAGGGAAACTGAAATTCTTAAGGATAATAGAGTGATCGTTGGCCGCCATGGCGTAGTAAGTTGGTGCGTCGACACCTGTGCCTATCTCCAACAATAATAATTTACGACTCCACCCTTTCTACCTGTCTAGAAAATACATATACATGGATGGCGCAACAGCCCGTGGAGGGCCTGGGCCTAACTACTCAGCAACCACTGGTGTTGTACGTGATATTGTTCCTACCACGAGTGGGAGGGACCTACAGTTTAATGCCGACTCCGAACGGCCGAGTCAATCCAATAATCGGCTTGGAATAGCCTTTAAAATAATTCCAACACTCGGCACCAAATAGGCAACAGAACATTACACTACATCTGTCAAATTGACTGTCATTTCTCCCAAAAAGGCCACTGTTTGGTGTGGATTTTGGGCTGGCGGCGTCATCGGTCAATATTTTCTCGAGAACGTCGTTGGCCAGGCCATCACCGTCAACTGTCAGCGCTACAGGTCGTTGATTACCAACTTATTGTGGCCTGAATTTGATGATATGGATTATGGACACCAACGACGTGTGGCTTCGACAAGAAGTCGTTACGTGCCACTCAGCTCACGCACATATTGGAAATCCTACACGAGCGATTCGAGGGCATGGTCATCTCACGTTTGAGGTGATACGAACTGGCCAGCCGTCAGACCTTTTTTTGTGGGCTTATCCGAAGTCGCAGGTCTATGCGAATAAACCACAAAGCGGGGCCACAGCGGTCATCAAAGCCAATTCAGCTCAGTCAGTCCAATTCAGCTTGATTTATGCGCCAGTGTCATGGAAAAATGAACATTTCGGATTCGCACCATCTAGAGAAGCCGCAGCGGACATTTGAACGAAGTTGTACTTCTGTTATCTACATCATGGCATCGATACATAGTGTAAGGTATATAAGGTGTGCTGGACAGTCATATTGAAACCCTGTGTGACGTCATCGGGGGAATTTGAATGTCAACAGAAACTTAAAGGCGGAAACAAACACATTTTTCACACACTAAAAAACAAAAAAAAAAGGTTTCTTTTCAACGTTTCAACTACTCAGTACGGTTTCTGCAACCTTTTGAAGCAGATTGTTGCATTTTTCTATATACAGTGCGACCTCAATAAAAGCAACCCTCGATACGTGCAACTCCTCGATAAAAGCAACACCTTAAGTCTTACCATTGCCTCGAAAAAGAAGTGACTCGATAAAAGCAACTATTGTTTCATAAACTTTATTTTTCGTTCGCTATTTGTACGAAACTCTTCGTAGAAGGAAAATCCTTTTTGTTTGTTTATTCTTGCTATGTCTGGGCAGTTATTTTACAGCTATTCGTTGTACTTTTTATGTTAGACGATGTTTGCGTTTTGTATGACAGGCGTAGTCTTCCGTGCCTTTTACTCTGTAGTCGTTAGTGTCGTTAGTCGGATTACTGTGTACTATTAGTTATGGCTATTGTAAAAAGTCTTCCTAAGCTTTCTATAAAGCAAAAAAGTGAAATTCTAGATCAAATTAATAGGGGTGTAACTGCTAAATCGCTTTCTGAGAAATAGAAAGTAAACAAGTCTACCATAAGTAGAATTAAGAGGAGACAAGGAGCGCTAACAAAATTTGTTGTAAATTCAGAATGTGGACCGGGAAAACGAGTAACTTTAAGAGCGTGTGAGTTTCCACGTATGGAGAAAGCCTTGTATAAATGGTTTTTCAAAAATCGACATCGAAACGTGCCATTGCCCTTAGAAGTTTCAAAAGCACAGGCATGTAAACTGCATGACAGAATCAAGGAAAAACCAGGATCCTTTAATGCAAGCAATGGCTGGTTTTCAAATTTTAAAAAAAAGCATGGAATCCGCAACCTTAACGTTTTTTTAATATGAATTTAAAAAAATTAGTTTTGGTCTGTTTACAAGACACGTTTTTTTTTACTATTTTGGAGGAGTTTAACTTTTTATCTCATTTTCGGCACCTTCCATTTTTTGACTCGATTATTGCAACAAAGTCAGTAAAAACAACTGCCCAAATTTCTATTAGTTGCTTTTATTGAGGTCGCACTGTAATACCAATTATAAATGAAGTAAATCCATTTATTTTACATCAATTTGCAATTTAATTCCTGTTTTTCATTCTTAATTTTGTAATATCCAGTGTCAAAAACGGACCCTGAGTGACGTCGCAAAACTAAAAGATGGCGGTTTTGACAAGCTGTCCAGCACACCTTAGATTCCTTACACCATGGCATCGATATACATTTCAAATGAATAAAAAATCTCAAGCCTACTTTGTTTTATTTAAATTTAAAGATAGGAAGCGCTTAATGCAAGACTTTTTAGTTAATCTAGCACGATTCGACACTCTCTTGCAGTGTCGCTTAACAATCCAAGTTGTCGTGAATCCCATAATGCCTGCTGCTGGATCCAATTCATTGATCACAAGGCTGTCCCAGTGGACCTGCCTGGCATTCGCATAAGATGCCACTCCCAAGAAAGGAACGAAGGATGATCAGAAGATCGGCTATTGTTAAGGAACATATTTCTTTTGAAGTAATCTCAAAATGAAACCCCTGCAATGCGCCGTAGTGTCCTCCAGAAAATATGTAAGCCTCTCATGACATTTTGCCAGCAAATGGGACAGTCGTCTGGTCACCACCATCCTGCGAATGTGATCACCGAAGAGTTCGTTCAATTTCGCCCATAAATTGAACGCAGTTGTTTTCTCAGTGTCTCCCCTTCAGCTTCCATTATGGAAGTGTTAGAAGACCAAAAAGTGAGTGAGTTCCCAACCAATTTCCTTCAACCACTAAAAGCTGCATCGCAACAAAGAGTGACACCGTCTCCGCTGTAGGCCTTCCGAATGGCGCCGACATTGAATTGCCCGACAGAGAGAGAGAGAGAGAGAGAGAGAGAGAGAGAGAGAGGGAGAGGGAGAGAGAGAGACCAAACAATTCCACTGCAGGACGTAACAAATCAAAACCCAGCAACTTTGTCCGGCGGCCCGTTCTCCCTCTCTACGTGTACGAAGATTGCATTTCCCATCCAAGTCGTGTCGCTATTACATTTAATGTTGCCTCATTCGGATTTCTGTTGTATTTTTGTGAATGTACACCGAAAAAGTTATTACATCGTTCAGTGCTCACTGACTGTCAGTGTGTTACCGAAAAATTCAAATTTTCCTCCATGGCGCCATTGGGCGCGCAAGTCGCGCACACACAGCACAGCGCTGCGCAGCGTCATGAACGTCGTCGTTGCTGGTCGGTCATCGGTGGCCTATGCCACCACGACCGATCACGTCCCGGTGGCAGTCAAGAACGTTTGCTGCTCCAGAACGACCAAAAGGGGCAAAAGCCAATCGAAATAACCGAACAAAACGAAAACGACCGCAACGGGACAAAACACAAAAAGTCCTTTACATGGACACATTTTAATTGGATAATGGACAATTATTTTGCATTTTGTCTCGTAGAAGTCCATCGTCGGGTCGTCCGTGCATTTCGGTGCTGGACGTGGTTACGGACGCCCCGGTGGACAATTCAAATCATCCTCGACTGGGGACACTGCTGACTGGACACAGTGCCACACACCAACACACACACACACACACACTCTGTCTCCCTCTCGTACTGGCCTCTGGACTTATGCCTCGACTCGGAGTTGGTATCTGTCGCAGATAAGCGGCAGCAGTGGCCGATTTCCACAGAACGTACGGCCAATATGGCCCATGGCCCATAGCCCTGCTTTTGTTGAGATCTTAATAAATGAGGAGTTCACATCACCAAATTGGAATGGAAATTTCTACGCCTCTGCGGCGGCGGCTGCTTGGTTGCTGGGTGATCACTGGGCCGCTGAGTTGGACACACTTGAGCCTTGGCCCCTCCAGAGCGTCGTCATAGCGAATGGGCGAGTGTAATAAATCGATTTAGCCAATGTCCTAGGGCGATGCGCTGCCACTGCGGCTGCTGCGCTGGTCTTGCCTATTTTTGGTCAAGCAATGGTGTTCGCTGTCTGGTGACGTATAAGGAGACTGCGAGTTGAGGAGGTTACTGAGTTAATTATTCAATTCGCATGCGCATGCGCATGGAGTATCGTTTTGTACCGGCCATTTTTCATTTTCTCGACGCAGAATGGTGAATTTGAGAGATTAATGTGGTATTCTGTGAACAGTTTGCCAATGGGAATTGCGGGTTGATGGTGGCGATACAGTTTTAAGGAGGTCTGGATGAATGGAGAAGTGGCTGTTGATCGCTCAAGTGCGAAGATTGTACACGAAATCTCTGATTGACGGGCAAAGAAGCGATCTCAGGAACAATCAAAAGCGTAGACCCAGCAAAGAAGCGTCAAACTGTGCGTTCACCACAAGTCTTCTGATAAGAGGATCTAGTCTAGAGTTAGAAGCCAACTGAAAAGTCGATTGCGATTTATGGATATTGAGGCGAAAAAATGCTCAAGACGCCAACAGAATTCAACGATCGAAGGTAAGGTAGTTGCGTTCGGGAATTAGTTAAAATGCCGCAGGAGTCGGCCTTAGGACCCTTTTCCTTAATTACGTCTGCAAAGTTGGTTTGGCGATAAGCTGGGGCATGACGAAGTATATGCTTTCTATGAGAAGTGTAAGTGTAGTCAGGACGTCATGATGAACGGCAATAACTTCGATATTATGAAGGACTTCTTCTCCCACTAAGTTGGTAGGCCCCACAATCAACTACCTCAAATTCACCATCTATCGACACTTCCTATCTTTAGCTAGTAGAAGGTGTCGGCCTAGTCGGTCAAAAGAAAAGAAGGGCGGTAAACTAAATATGAACAACGTGACTCTTGCCAATCTCTGCTGATGGCAGTCGCGAGTCCTTCGAAGGACAAAGCTGACTTTATGCAAGACACTGATCAGCTCTACGGCGCAGAGGCATGGCAAAATTCTTGTGCGATCATTGGTTCCATTAGCTTTGCTAACATTTGGTGGAGAATATTCAAGAGTTAGCTGCTCAACGACAGTCATTTATGGATCTCATGCAAATTTAGGTGCTTTTTTCTCAATTTTACTCCCAATCAACTCGCAATCAGTTGAACGATGTAACGAAAGACGTGCATTAAGCGGACTAAGCTCACGTTCTTGGTTTCCATTCAAAAGTGTTAATTTGGCGAACTTATTCTTATTCTATCGGCATTATTTGTGACGACGGAGGTCTTATAAGATTTTCCAAAAAAAAGCCAGAGCATATGTTCTTTTGAAGGTGACAACTACATTCACTATTGCGTGTGTTTTTGTCATCAGTATGCTTTGATATTTGAGTTGGAATAGATTCAGGTCTAGGAATATCTACTGTCTCCGACAAGTCGTGGCTTCATGACCTACTTTGGCAGGGGTAATGAAGTTATACATTTGATGAGCGAATCCTCTCGGGAAATGAGTCAGTCAGTCATGTTTATTAGATGCAAACGTATGCACCCGTGCATTGCCTGCATAGGACACCACTTTTTTCTTCGCAAAATGTGGTCGTTTCTGCTTCAAGCCAATGCAAAAGCTCTGAATAATATTCGCCGATGATCGTTTTACCCATTTCGAGGTAATCAATTCGCGTTAACCCTGAAGAACCCCAGTGTTCTGATTGTTCTTTGATCTCTGGTACACACCAGTGATCGATCCGTGTTTCGTCCACGTGACGACTTCTTTTGAGCGACCTGAATGTATTATCTCAGTAAAGCATTTCTTAAACATTGAAATTGATAGTTCAGAGTAGAGTGTTCAAGTAATCCAGCTTTCCTTGGGTCTGGTGATGATATTTGACGCTTAATCAGCAAACGAAACTCGCTTTGTTCACCCTTTGTTAAAAAAATACACGCTTTAAATGGAACCTTTACTCATAACCTCACATTACTAGATTAATACATGACATCCGGCGGAAACAGTGTTACATTTAAAGTTACGACGCCGACTCAAAGCCGTCTTTCGTCTATTTGTCACAGTGGCAGATATAATCTTTAGATTCCAGACTTATGTCTCCAGCTAATGTTGTGATATTACCATTCTAGCGATTGTCAGAGAGTGTCAAGGGGACAATAAAGCTAATTCGGCAACAGAATTCAAGTCCAAGCTGGTCGCATGCTGCCGCGAAGAGCTCAAGGTTCTCTGCACGCAGCACTCGATTACTCTATCCCGGCTTACAGGGACATAACCGGCAGTGAAAGAGCTGACGAACTTGCCGGGAAAAGGGGCTGAAGCTGACCTATCCCAGGCAATTCTATGTATCAAACCACCCCTTACGGATGCTAAGAAAATGGTGGATGACACGACTATAGAAAAAACAGAATAAAAGGTGGAACTCTCTAACCACATGTGCGGCCAATTCGGAGTGCAAAAACCGACAAACTCCTCCAATTCGACACAAAGCTGGAGCTCTAACTGGCCATAACCACCAAAAGAACCATGATGTGAAAATGGGACTAATCAACAACTAAACAAAACAAGGCATTACGAAAAGCTCTCTTATTAAAAAATAGCTGTACCATAATTGTCGGTAAATGCTCTTCAAGAGTATAAAAGAAGAGCCATTGTCCAATGCTAGGATCTCTTGCGATCAACAACAGTACGACTGAACGCTTCTGACACTGCCTGCTTTGCGAAACATTGCGAAGAGTTTCTTCGCAACACACTTTTGGCGAACTACTTTGTTTTTTTTTTTTTTTATGTCACAAATTCGATGTTATTGTTATTAAACGACTCTGTCTGAACTTCACTCAAAAAAAAAACACACATTGACGCTATAATATGTAAAATCTACTAAACTGACGCTTTTTTGTCCGAGTTTGGCTTTGAGGTGCATTTTTAGTACTGCTCTTAGTTCTGTTTTTTTTTAGTTACTAATTGCATTGAGCTGTAGTTTCTTCTATGAGTTACTAAGCAGGCTACTTGTACTTACTAATAAAACATGCCTTTTATCCCTCATATAACTTGTTTCAGGGTGGTGGACTCGTATCACTTGGAGCCACAGTAGATTCGAATGGTCAATGTTCGTCAAAGTGCTTAGCCTTGACATAGTAGAGTAAGACAGACCTAGTACTAGAAGGTGTCACCATCCGCATTTCCGATTAGGCTAAACATCTAGGCGTTATGTTGGATAGAAAACTTCTCTGGAAAAGACACATTGAATCGACAACTCCCAAGGCGGTGTCAGTTTTCTGGCAGTGTAAGGGAATTTTCGGCAAGTCCTGGGGTCTATCACCAAAAAGATCACTTTGGATCTACGCGGCTATGAAGGCCTCGTCTATCATATGCATCGGTCGTTTGGTGGAATAAGCCTTCGCGTAAATACGTAACTGCTGCTTTCACTAAGCTTCAAAGAACGGTGTGTCTCGGCTGCATAGGGGCCTTCCGAAGCACGCCTGGCTCTGCTCTTAATGCACTTCTGAACCTCCCCCTCTTGATATCCAAATCATGGGGTGCACTCTCGAGGCCATCTTCCGTTTGAAAAGAAGTGGTCTTTGGTACAACTCGCACTGGAGTTTCGATGATCTTGTGCACCGTATTTCCTTTGACCCCGGTCTCATGGATATGGCGTCTGACGCAAGGACACCAGCAATCCAGCTGCGACGCACATACAAAGTCGACTTTCCCTGCACTCAGGACTGGCTCTGGCCAGAATCTGAGCCAATGTAGTCGAATCTTCACGAATGGCTCCAAGAACAAGGAAGGGTCTGGAGAGCGACAACATTAGACTACACACTTCGTTAGGTAAATATACGTCGGTCTTCGAACCACGAACTATATTGTGAAAAACAGGTGGAAGGGGCGAAGTATATGTGTCTGTAGCGACAGCCAAACTGTGCTTAAGGCCCTACTCAACCCTTTAACCACTTCCAGGATAGTCCAAGAATGCAAGACCGATCTCTAAATTGGATCGGAAGGTTCAATTCACTAAGACTTGTGTGAGTCTCAGGCCACCAGGATCAGAGGAGATACTCTTAGGACCCGAACCTGCGTTGGGACCGACCACGTCCTCGGTTAATGCTACCATCGATAGCTCGGCTTCTCGAGAGCACAACCGGAGGTGGCATGGCTCTCCAGGATGTAGACAAACCAAGCACATGCTCCCTAATGTCTGTAAGAAAGCCGCGAATATCCTCTTAACAGAAAAGACTGCAGACGACTTACCGGCGTACTAACGGGCCACTAAACCTTCGGCAAACACCTAAATGTGCTTGGCCTAAGCGACGAAACCATCTGCGACGCCTGTGGAGAAGACGACGACACTGTACTTCCTCTGCCACTGTCCCGCCATTTCTCGGATCAGGTAGCATTTATTTGGTGCTGATGAGGCGAGATGATGTAGGCTCCTCATCACAGAAGCGCCTGCTGGTTGCTTCCTGGTAGTACAATGGACCAGTTTTTGAGTCTGAGTGCTCCAATGTAGTGCTCAAAATCCTCCGACAAAAAAAGACATTCTTCTGTTCTCATATAACCTGCGATCATACATCCTTGTTGATATCAAAGAGAGAGGAGCAAATGGCAGTATATTCAAAAGCATAATCATCCCCTTTATTAACCAGGTGTTAGTTTGGTTTGAATGACTCAGTTATATGAGAGAACATTCGCTGAAGTGTATCACTTCACTTACTTTCATAAAAGAGAAGTCAGATTCGATGTATATATGTATCTGCTACAAAATTTCCGAACCTACCTAATGGATTGGAGTGCAGTTTTCTCCTACAGATGCAAAATTCTGCTGCGGAGTTTTTTCTCTACCACATATTAAGTTTCTTGTAACAAAAACCTTTTAAGTAAGCAAAAGAAATATAAAATTTGACTTTTTTTCCCCATTTTTCTGTGGTTTTTTCCTACTTTGTACGTTATCTTAAAGAGAAGTTAGAACAACATTACAACACAAAATATATATTATTTGCACTGTATTGTGAATACGATGAGTGGAGACCATTGCCACTATCGGTGCCCAAGCGGCATTCGTGCTTATGCGTGTTCATTTTGTGGGGGTGTATGTGTACGAGTGTATTCATACTACTTGAGCTACTCCAGAATTCTTAAATTCCACGAATCCAGCAGTTCTGCCAGAACATCAGTGGCGATTCCTGAACTCAAGCATTGGGTGAGCTACGAGCTCTGAGGAAGTGAAGATTTTTATTAATAACGTCGGTCACAAAATTTACCCAAAGGCTTGCCGCTAAATCGATGATTTCGACTAAGAAACACACTCCTGCATGCCACTCATTGAATCAAGGAGAGGACACTCTGCAACAAGACATGGACTGCTGGCATTCTGATTGGTAACCTCATTTTGTCCACCACAGTGGCAACTAAGCCCCAAAGCAAGTCCAGCAAGTCAAAGCTGCACACCGAGTGTTTCTTCAATTCTAAACATCCCATCATTCCTCGAATTCCCTCAGCTGGCAAGTGATTGCAATGAACTCTGACTTCCGTCCGAGGGACCACTCGGATCGTGGCTTATGAATTGTCTGCTGCAGCTTCCCCGGTGGCAATCTCACAAATAGAATACCCCCCGGATCCGTCGCCGCGGTCCCCTCTCCGACGGAATTTAATTACCAGTAACCCAAAGGAAGTAGCGAACAATCACCGAGTGCTATCTCTCAGTCTGCATCGTCATCATCGATAATGTAACAGTGACAAGCTTCTTAACCAGAACCAATTAACATTACATGTTCCACCAAGAGAGATTCGTCCGGCAACCCGCGCCAGTCGCCGAGCCCTCCCAGCCGAGCCAATGAGAGTGAGAGCAAAGACCTTGTTGTGGATGCTTCGCGGATATCTTAATCTCTTACAACTTCAGAGTTCTCCCCAAAAAAAGAAAAAAAAAAAGCAGAAAGAAGAAGAAGTAGAACTGTCTCAACCAACGAGCCAGCACACAAGAGACAATTCCCTAAGCTGCTCAGTCGGGACAGCAGTGCCTCCATGGCGCATCGCGGCGGACCTTGTGGGAGTGAAAATAATTGGGTGAAAATGTAAACCAAACCTTCATGGAGTTGGCGCGCGCGCGCTTGCGCGTACAGCATGCTCGCGTCCAACTAATCTAGAGCCAACTGAACCGAAGCCACCACTGCGCGTCTGTGGTGATGGTGTGTGTGTGTGTCCGCCCACGTCTGGAGCATCATCAATTTGATTCCCATATGGTTCCAGTGTTCCACAGCAAAGCCAGCGATGGTGTACCAGCGCGATGATGATAATGACGAGGCCTTCCACCGAGCAGCACTGCTCACTGCTCACTGCTCACATCCCGGCTGCACTTCACTGTGGGCAAAAGTGAAGACATTCACTGGCGACACTATCTTCATCTCGCTGTTGACATTTCCTCATAACAAAAGGCTGGTAGGCATCTGCCCGATGCTGGATGGCATCGAGGAGAAGGCGTTGTACGCCGTCAACGTGCTCCTCTCTGCCATGGGCACAAGTCAAGTGGAACAAACGAACCAGCAATCCGACCACCAAACGAACGAACGGACGACAGACGATGAGGAACCACGGCCTAGTTTATGAGGCACACACACAGATTGGATCTGTCATATTATTAACTCACCTTCTGGTCACCGAATCTCATTTGTCTTCTGGCGTTTCGACTGACGTTCATGCGACAGAGGAACATGCGATGTTCGCCCTCCAGACTGGACATTGCTGAGTTATGCTGCTGGCCGGGCTGTTGTGGCACGTTGCGATTGAGCTCGGCCTGAATTGGTCCGTGATCCTGTTTGTCAATGATGTCGTAAACTGAGTCACCATGGATGAGGAGGTCTTCCTGAAAATGAGAAAAAAAAGAAGAGAATACGTAAATTAGTTCTGTGATGGGTATGGCTTTGTTTGATTGATATGGTCGATGAAAGGGAGGGAGACTTAGGCGTGCAAGGATACTAGATGGGACCAGCTATAGAGGACCACGTCCTGTTTAGACATTCCTGCCAAACTCGACAGATTGTCGAGGATGACGATGGAGATCTGGAATGAACTCACAAACTCCTTCAAAGACGTAAAAGGATTCAGACAAGGCGATGCTCTATCATGTGACTTACTCAACGTCGGTAGTTGGGTGAGAGGCACGATCTGCCAAAAGTTTGCTGGCATATGCTAACGACATTGGTCGAACATAGCGAGCCATTTACTGGCGATGAATCGCAGGGCTTAGCAGTGAATGATGACAAAACGAAGTAAAGGTTGACCAGATAGCAACGTCATGATGGCTTCAGTGTGCAGACAACTCATAGCAGCGTCGAAATGTCTGGGCTGGTTCACTCTTTTGGACCTTAACCAACCGACCAGACAGAGATTAGGACTCAGTTGAGGGAATACAGCGGATGATAAATCGGCTAGAACGCTACTGTGATCGTTGGAATCTGACCGTGAATCTAGGAAAATCAAAATTGATGATCTTCAGGGATTGAGCTGGTAGATATTCGAGAAACGAAAGGTGGACTTACAAAGGTCAGAATTTAGAAACTGTACGAGAGTATAAGTACATCGGAGTCGTGGTCTGTCTTAGTCTTAAATTTAAAACATTATTCGAGGCGAAAAGAGCTTATCGAGAGTAGGCCTGTGGACCATAGCGCAATGATACAGATATTTCGTGCCACTGCTTCATCCATTATGTAGTATGGTGCTCAAGTGTGGGGTTACTGGCAGTTAGATGATGTGGAGCAGTTTCTAAGATACTTCCTTAAGTGAATTTTTCGGTTGCCGACCTGTATTCCGCATTACACGGTTCACGTGGAATCTGTATATGCCGCCGTCATTCTTAGATACATTGAAGATGCACTTCGAATATATATTGAAGCTGCTACGGATGGACGAAGGATGACTCCCCAAGATGGTCCTCAAGTAGATGATCACTTTAAGAGGGAACCTCGTCTAGAAGTGGGAAGAAATGGCGGTTGAGTTTGGAGAAAGAGTACAGATTCAAGCATACATCAGTCCCGCTGTTCTAAGAAACGTGTTTGAAAAGATATTGGATGGTGTTAGTCGTTCAGCTTACTGTGGTTATGCCACGAAAGCAAAATCTTCGCAGCATAGGTTGATTTATAGCCTGATTGCAAAAGAGGTCTTACTTCTTGAACTGACTGCCGCTTTCAATGATAAGTTTGATTTTTAAAATAAGAGGCGAAATGATCAACCTCAACTACATGCCAATTGCACAGTCTCCGGTTATGACTCCTATGACAGTCCTTAATGAGGGTCTGCTGAGCATAAGTAGACTGAGTGACCGTTTTAGGTTAATTTATGGCCAAATTTCTTTTGTTTTAAGGTAGTGCCTTCTAGCCATTTATTGTTGGTGGTTTTAATTGTGTGTATCTAGGTAGGCTGTAGCGATCGGCATGGAAGGTGGTACCCCTGTTATTGATGGGGAGAAGGTTGTACCACACCTGGCAAGTTCATCGGCTTTGCAGTTGTCTGGTATGTCACAATGTCCCCGCATCCACATGAGATATATGTTGAAATGCTCACCCATCTCGTTAAGAGACGGCAATTAAGGCATGTTTTTCAGTTGAACATGACATTGTCCAGGGATTTGATTGCGGCCTGACTGTCGGAACAGATGGTGATATCCCTTTTTGAGCCATGACAACGCCTCTTTAATCGCTATGAAAGACGCTACAGTGATCAGCTACAGCTTCAAGGAGATGGCAATATTGAGATCTTCGGAATAGACACCTGCACCTTCGCTAGTCTTCGATCCGTCTGAGAAAATTCGCAGAGGATTATCGAACGTCTGCCTATCAGACATCCAATCCGATCTGGAGGGAATGCTGATAGAGAATTTCTTCTCGAAGATGGCCTGGGGTAGGAGGCGGTCAGTGTCGTTAGGAAGGAAGCTTAATTCTTTAGGAATGGTTGAGTGGCCGATGTTGAGTTCGGACCACAGTCGGAGTGTTTTGAGTCTCAAGGCTGTGCTGGCTGCATACGTTTGCCGAATATTTCCAGTGGTGGAAGCTGGAGGAGGTTATTCAGTGCTTCTGACAGAGTGCATCTCAGTACTCTACTGATGCACAAGCAGGCCAGTCTCTGTACTCGATTGAGTGCCTTGCAGTGGGTATCACGCGTAGGAAATTTCAGCGAAAAGTCCGCACATAGTCTGCAAGTTTAGCCACCCCTGCTCTATTAACACCTCTGTGTCGCAGCACGTCCGTGCTTATAGTGAATTACCTTGCCAGTGAGTAGCTGGTGCATAAAAGTAACTTCAATGTAAAGAATTGCCGCGAGAGTGAATTCCTTATATTCGAGGGATTTTCCATAGCCATCTTGACGACGGGAAGCTGACCATTTTGGTATGCATTCTAGGCAGGCCAAAGTCTGAAGGGTGGAATGATCTGCTTGACGTGTTGGCAGGAGGAGGGCTTGACCAACATTATTGGCCCAAAGTCCTTCTGTTTGACACAAGACCATTTTTACACTTTGGGTATGAAATTTAAATACCTTCACGTTCTTCGAGAAGCTGGGAATATGACATCAAAGCATACATCCTTTGGAGCTCAGCGGCTCTGTCAACAAACAAAAGAGTCGCGTTTTGGAGTTTGTTTGACAGTTTGGTGCGATTTATGGCAAGATGCATCGTTGTCGAGCTCTGGCCACAGAAATCCGGGTTATATCGCTCTATACATGAGCCCGTTGGCTCCTTCCTCGTTTCGGTTCCAACACGGCGGCGCTATATGCTATAAAATCGACGCAACACTAGAAGTTGTGACCTCTCACGGCGAGCCTTCATCAATTGCGCGTCACCATCAGGCGACTTGACATCACCTGAATATTTTCTCTGGGACCTACATATACATACATGTCTACGCTAACAAAACCAAGCACTTGCTGACGAGCTCGAGGCCAACATTCAATACGCTTTTGCCAGAAAAATGCCTCACATATTGAGTCGAGCGATAAAAAATTACCGAGCACTGACGGCGAGGCCGAGGCGGCCATTTGAATGATGTGCTACTCTAGACATAATGGCATGGATATAGCCGGGCAACAAGTCTAGAGTCGAGTTAATATCTCACACGGTTGCTGTTCTACTTAAATTTTCTTTTCCTATCTTTCGTATCCGGTCATCCTGGATGCACTCTCTTCAAGGAAGGACAGACACCTTGGCTCGCAAGTAAACGCTGAATACTTTTGCGATTTGCTGTTTCTTTGGGCTCAAGAGGCTATTGACAGTAGAGCCCTCTATCGAGCTGACTTTATATAACACATTGGTTATCCCTGTCCTGCCCTATGGCGCGGAGACATGGACCATCTCAAGTGCAGATGAAGAAGTCCTTCGGCCTTTCGAGAGAAAGGGCTCAATTGTTGGTCCTCATTGTGTTGATAGGATCAGAAATAAGAAGATGATCTGTGTGGCCATGAGCCTGGCCAACCATCAACACCTAAGATGGCTAGATTATGAGAGTCAGTGGGAAACCGCACTAGAAATAACACTCACAAGTGAAAAGGAACAACTTGACGTGTGCAACAGATCTTGCCAGCTGGAGAGCCTTGTTGATTGAGGAGCAATTCCACTCTGGACCGTACCACCATCAAAAGAAGAAGAAGGATACCGTGAGTATCACTTTTTACCATTTTTGTCTCCGAAAAGAAGCCTCTTAGTCATATGAGCAGCGCCCAGTGTTCCCTACCCAATCGATTTCCACAATTTTCGCACAGATTTTGCACAAATGCAAACGTGGCGTGCACTTTGAATGCACCTTCACTCAGGTAGGTTTGCATTTTCGCCCAACCGCACGAGTTCCATTTACAAGTTATTAACGAATTTCAACCACTGCGCAGCAGCTCACTTCACAAATATGCCATAATTCAAAATCAAAATCTCTCAACGGACACTCGCGCGATAAGTCCGCGTTCGCAGGCCAACTCTTTTGTTTTCACATGTGTTTCGTTTGTGCTTTTCATCAGAACACCATCGCAGAAGAGAACTGAACGAAAACGTTTGCGTTCATGTTCACCCCACATGAGGCACGTCCAGCAGCGCCGACGGTTTATCTGTCATTCGCTATCAACGGTGTGTGTGCGAGCGCGGTTTACAAGTCTAATTTATGGGGTAACCCGATCGGTTGAGTTCATGAACAGACTAAACACACGTTCAACACGCCTTCCACATACATTGCTCTGCACTCATGCACTCCGCTTATGACCTGAATTTCTGTCTCTCCCCACCAACCCCCTTTGCTGGTGTCAACAAAATCTGATATATGCCTCAGCTGTGGACTGTGTCGGCAGAGCGGCGACGACGCCGGTAAGGGAGAACAATTAAAGCAGCCTTAGCACCATTCTAATCGGTCGGCACTTGGCTACTGCCGAATCGGCGACATTGACCTATCCACCGATTGTTTGCTGTCCGACGACTGAGAGTCCAACTCCAACTGCATGTGTGTGTGCGATTAATTAAAGCACCCTCCCCCGGAATTCGTGGCAGCCGCTGAAATCAATAAGTCCGCATGCGCACCAGGTGAATGGTGGAATAACCCGTGCGACCGGAGAGCCGAGCGGTTTACGCAAGAAACCTATGTCAAGTGTAACAAGTCATAAATTCACCTACTTAAACGGCGAAATGGATCCGGGGAGAAACGGGCGCACCACCATTCGGTCTCTCACGCTAGCCTGCGGTCGCTGTCACCGAAGGTGCCCCTTGCCGCAAGCAGACCGGTATGGTCGACCAGAAATCGGTCGCGTCGACAGACAATTGGAAAAACGCTGCGCGGCTTGAGCTTAATAGGTATGCAGAGAAATTAACACACATCGCACTGGAGGAGCAAAATTAAAGGATTTCCAACTCATGTGGCACACGGGGCACACACACATGATGTCATTGCGATTACGTGTGCGAACGAACGGAACGTCGTCGTTGGATGGCCGCAGCGCCGGTGGCAGTGGCAGTGCCATGGGAACGAAGAGGGAGTTGAGAGCTTGCGCGCCACACTTGGTGTGTGTACGCGGACGCCATCCACCGTTGCGGCGCGCCGAGGATTTGCGTGTTGCAATCGATGTTTGGCTTTTCGTTCGGCAATAAATAGAACAGAACCAAATGCTGACGATGGTGACGGAGATGGTGGCGGTGGCGATGATGTTGGCGGTGGCATGGTGTTTTCAGGAAGGTCGCCTCCATCGGCCAAGATGTGCCACGGACCGTGTGCACTGCGCACTGTGCAGTGTGTTGATCGTCAGCTCGTAAAGCAATTAAAGTGCAATTTATTGATCGTTATGGCTACCATATAGTTGAGTCATAAAAGTGTTAAGGAGCCTCGCGCTGGCCCCCACCGGTGGCTTCTGCTCTTGCACGGGTCGGGGGTTTCCTCATTTGGGCATATATTTCGGTGGGATATGCCGCGATGGTGTGTGACAATCGCTGCGAAGCCACTACATGGTTTCTCCATTAGGTCAGCAGTTTGCGAACAAATGGTGATATTAATCGGAAGTGGAAGGAGTTATCATAAATTGACGTTTAATTGACAAACAAGTTGAAAGTGAAGTTGACGTTTTGCTTTTGGACACGAGTCCTTTCACGATCGTAACTATGTGGGGAAAGGCCGAGTGCCTTTAGCTGAGGGATGTTGTGAGTGAATTGAGGCGATTTGCAGTGGGAGGGAGTGGATTAAAAGAATCCAGTGCTTATGTCGGTGAGTTGGACTCGATTTTGAGGAGAAAAGGGCAAGGAACAACGCTGTACAAGAGATGCGGTGGTTTTGATAAGGTAGACGCCTCCTTAACCAACTCGAGGAACCATGTTGTTGAAGAGGCATCCGAATCTTAGACGAAAGGATGAGCCAACGACAGGGACAGAATAATAGTGCACGAATGAAGCAATCAGAAGGTGTATCTGACCGTCCTTAGTTCGAATCAACCGAAAATTTGATCCATTTGCAGAGAGTTTGCGTCAAATAAAGGCATCATATGGCATGATTTAGAGCTTGGCTTTTGAATGTTAGAAAGGTGTCTGAAAAGCCAGAAAGGCCACGCCTGGAAACATCGGAAATTGTCAGAGCCTATGATGAGGAACCAGGCGAAAGCTAGTCTGATACGCCAACGTCGGAACAAAACTACGCGTGATTGCTTTGCCGCTCAATCGTCAAGGAGGTTGCAGAATGATGACGAGTACAAGCGAAACAAGTCGGAATCCGCTGCTTAAAAATTTGCTGAACTATGGACCAGCACCTGACTAAAAGACGGGAGAGAAAAAGCTTCTGCATCAGAATAAAAGGCCTCACACAGCTCAAGAGTCGAGGTACAAGCTGAAGTTACGAGCCTTCTAAAGGGTGATTTTTTAGCTATTATCTTTTTGGCAAAACTGGTTTAAACAGCTGACGCACGTTTCGTGTTTTGTTTCACTGTCAAACATCTTCAGTTTGGTCTATAATTTAACCATGAATCGTCTTACAACAACGCTTGCATTTTGAATTTTATTATCAAAATGCGTGCTCTGTTAGAAAGTTCATCGCGCGCTTCTTCCATTTTAGGACGAAGCTCATTTTTGCTCAATGGGTACGTAAATAAGCAGAATTGTCGCTTTTGGAATGAATATCAGCCAGAAGCATTGCAAGAGCTACCAACGCATCCAGAAAAAGTCACAATTTGGTGCGGTTTATGGGCTGGTGGCATCATTGGACCGTACTTCTTCAAAGATGATGCGAATCGTATCGTAACTGTGAATGGTCAGCGCTACCGTGAGATGATATCCAACTTTTTTTTTGCCCAAAATGCAAGAGCTTGACTTGCATGACATGTGGTTTCAACAAGACGGTGCCACATACCACACAGCACGCGCAACAATGGACTTATTGAGGGGCGAGTTCGTCGAACATTATATTTCACGTTCGGGACCGGTCAATTGGCCGCCTAGATCGTGCGATTTAACGCCTTTAGACTATTTTTTGTGGGGCTATGTTAAAGTCATGTCAATACAGACAAGCCCGCTTCAATCGACGCATTGGAAGACAACATTGAAGCATTTATTCGTGAGATACCGGCCGAAATGTTGGAAAGAGTGTGCCAAAATTGGACTAAGCGGATGGACCATCTTATGATGAACCTGTCTTATGATGGACACTCAAATTCTTCGAATTGTGAAGGATCTGCTCCGTTTGATCAGGCTGCATGATCGTCTCGGATTGAGAGTAGATCATAATTGTTTCGTATTGTAGCAGCCCTTATAACGAATTCAGGCACTCTTCTAAGAAAAAGAGATAAACATGTAAAAGGGACTACCGGTGTGAGAGCAGTGAACATGAATAAAGATTCACTCTTGTGTAGTTTGCGAAGCGATACTTACGTACCTTCAATAAAGTGGAAAAGATATATTCAAGTGTTTTATTGCTATATCTAGGGGTTACAGTATTGAGGCACGAACTTATGATCAAGATCAAATGATCTTAGCGACCGAAAGCAGGATGCTCGAGTCCGTCAAAAATGGTGGACTAATGTCATTTTCAGACCCTGCACTCGTTCAAAGACGTACATACATATATCTTGAACTTCTGAAGTGAAGCCATTTTTGATCTCATCTCATCTCTGCTCTACATGAACCACTAAACGGGTGGCCCATCCGACTCGGCGCCAGAGGCTCTAACTCAGCAGAAGCTGTGCCTAAGCGCAACCAGGCGAATTTTTAAACTAAGTCCAACCACCTCGCACCGCCTGGCTCTGTGAAGCAGTCATCTACCGGATGGAATCGCATTCAAAGAACACTTCGGAAGTCAACCCATCGAAACATAGCAATTTCCATTCGATGAAGCAGCTGCTAAACATTGAGTACCTCGTGTACGAGTAACTCCCACAACAGCACGACGAACTATCATCTCAGAGATCTTATTCTTGTGGTCAGTAGCCAAATTTCATGAGTTGATCGGAATAAGTACGAACAGGGCTTCCATACGAGCTCCTGCCACAAAAATTAAGGCTCTAGTTTCCCTTAAAAAAACCTCCTTGACCATTTTGAAAGGTTTCGGCCAAGATTATGAATGAGATAATCTTTTACCTTGACTCTGCCGATGAAGCAGAACGATTTCTTTGAAGCCACATACATGCATCAACTTTAAGTTGATGTAAGTTCCACTAAAACAGGTCTGGAATCGGCTAAGGCGATAATAAACCATCGCACTTTTTATAATCAAATTCGACTATCAATTATGTTCCGTCTTGGCAACAAATGTACATCACTACAGTTGCCAGATCGACTGTGAACACCTATTTGAGACCCTCGAAACAACCCAGAGCGACATATGTATTCACGGCTGAGGAAATCACCAGAATCCGATCCACAGTCAACTTAAGAAGCAATATTAAAGTAGAACCTGTAGGAGTTGCTAGGCATTGGGACCGAATCGATGTTGGGACGAGAGTAGGACCACACGACTTAACTCGTTAGATGAGGCAGCTCTTGTCTCCATCCTCTTACACCACCATTATTTGGATGCTTACGGCCTAGAATTCTGTAATAATGGCGCCCGACGTGGGATTTTTTCTTATGAAATATTTTACAAGCAAACACAGTCTCTGACCAGACTTCTCGCCGATGCATGGCGCAAGTTCCAAAAATCTGACAACCAAGAACCTAACCCATTCGGGGTTTAGTCCGTTCAAATCTTTGTCTAGTTTGTTGAAGACTGGAAACAATCTAGAAAACGAGGGAAGCATACCACACCTCCTTTCCTAATGCCCAGAGGAGAGATGTGAGATCCTGGGGCTCGCTTTTTCAACGACTTAAGAGGATGTGTCGAACGCAAACTCACTTTACTTCATCCTATCTCTAGCTCCAGCTGTTCTCCCGCAAGTAGATTATCTCTCATTGATCCAAAGCGGCACCAACGACCAGTCAGGTTTAAAAGTATTCCTGCACCCACCTCAATCTTGAAGATCCACTAAAAACCGACTTAAACAACTAAACAGTTTAGAGTTTATGATCACCCTTATTGAAGCTTATCAGTGGAATTGTTCTAGCTGATCTGAACTTGACTTTGACAACAGACGTCATGCTATGCAAAAAACTGCTGTCAATGTCAACGAATTGTGGAAAATCTTGTCAAACCAATCAGGGTCCAGGCAGAACATTTGTCGGAAGTGAACGTCGAAAGTATGTTCAGTTTTCGGCGACATCACAGCATATATTCTTTCCCCAATTGCCAATTGACAACCAGTCAGATCTGTCAAAACATCCAAGTTCAACGTCACTTTCCTCATTCTGTCACTTCCTGTCCCAGTTCAAGTGACATTACCCCGCTCACTGTCAATTGCCTCACCTGGCACAGAAGCCAGCAATGTCTCTCAAATAAGGAAAACAATCGCAAGAAAAAAACAAACATCGCCGCCTCGTGTGTTCTCACAGCTGTCAAACGAATGACATTCACATGCGGTTACAGCGAAAGCGAAACGCCAGCACTGGCGGCCGATTCCGCGATTCATAATCAGCGGCCATGTCATGTTCCATAATTAACATCGCACACCGCAATTGGCCGGCTCAATTAATTGAAAGCCTATTGGCTCATGTCACACGGCGAGGAAGCGAGGCCAACAAAACATCGCGGATAACCTTTTCCAAACGTGAACGCGACCAGCAACAATGACGGAAAACAATGCATCGGGTATCGGTGCGCTTGTTACGACTGGCCACAAAGTTAATTAACCAACTGCCATTAGAGTGGATTAATATGGACGACGGCATTTGAAGGAGTCCACCATCGGCCAGCCGATCATCACTTCGCCGCGGGCACTGGCCGCCATAAATGTGCAAATCTTATCTGGATTAACCTCGATATGGCTGCTGCGGCGGCGCGGCGGCGGGCGCTCTCATATGGACAGCGGCAGCGCATTTCAGGTAGCCGTCGAACGTATACAAGGGTGGACAAAATTGACAGCTATTTTGACAGTTCGGTTAATTAAACCTTTCATTATGTCAGCAGCGATCTGTAGTTCTGCTGACCGGCTGAATAGAGAGCCCAGACAGCGACGCAGGAGCGGCGAAGCACCCTGCACAAGTGAGGCCAGGCCAACGTGACAGCTAGCACTCTTTCAAATGTCACAGGCGAATGTGGGGAAAGTCAAAATATGATGGTTTTGTGGAACTTGAGTCACCCTCTGTCGTGGGGTTAGTCCACACAGTCGGTGATCGCGTTGAGGAAGCGGTTCGACTGCGGAAAAGGGCACATATGCCCCGTGGGGGCTCCACAGATGGTGGGTGTGTTCGGCGTGTCAGTGCCCACTACCAATGAACGAATTCCAATAAAAATTAAGTCACATTTTGACACTTCATTACGTGGAGTCGGCGTAATTACGCCGCACCGTCGATCGGTGAGTTGGCGGCACTCGGCGAGTCGCGGTGTGATGCGGGCAATCACATTAATCAAAGAGCGAGAATGAGTTATTGACTGGAGCGGCCGCAGCGGTGGAGAGGTGGTGGTGGTGGCGGCGGAGCGTTGGATTCTTGGTATCGCCAAGGGGGTTCTGGTAATTGGCTACCGTTAGTTGTACGTGTTGGCTGGCGAGGAAGGCGACTTGCAAATGAAGTCTTAAGCGAGAGTCACACACGCGGCCGCGCTATTTGGGCGCGTCTAGTGTGGCGGAGTGATTTATACGCAAAATGAAAAGAGATTTGAATTTGAATTGGATTGGAGATCTTTGAACTCGAGCGAGGGTGGCGAGTTCAAGTCGAGCAACAACACGAATGTGTTGATGGGGCGAGGTGGAAGGTGAAGTGTGATCTGTGAGTCACTGTACACGTTTCGCGAGTTATTTGCTCGACACATAAATCTGACGCGTCACGCAAGTCAAAGTTCCGCAAAATGCATTTGAACTCTGAACCACATTTGTCTTGTGGACTCGCGCACCGAACTAGATCCGCTGTACATTTCTAATTATCCGCAATCTGGTCGCGACCATCTCTCTGTGGGCCATATCCATCGCGGACAACACGCGTTAACGACAAAGCCCATACACAGCTCTCGCTGGCACACAAAAACAAAAACCCACAAGCCAACAACGGCAAAGCAAGGCAAGGCACTCCGCCGGCACAGTCGGAGGATAATTGTCATTAGCCGGGCCGTGTCTCTTGCAGTCTTTCTCTCAGTCTCTGGGGCTGCCTGTCGACAGCCATCAATTGCCTCTGCCTAACTAGACGACTCTTAGCGGTAAAAACCCCAGAAATTAATCAACAAACCAACTGACTGACACAGGCCTGAGCCGACCGGCGGGGAGAGGTTGCCTGCAGAAGCAACAGCACCAGCAGCAGAAGAAGGAAGGAGCAACAAAAAATGAGATCCAAACAACTTTTGCTGGATGTTGCAACAGTTTGACGTGCGGCAATGTAAAGCTGTCGCGATTAGGATCGCCTTTCCGCTGTAACTCGGCCAGCTACCACCAGCATGAGTGTGGTTTCGAAATCCTAGCTAGAGAGAGAGAGAGAGAGCGGGAGAGAGAGGAAAAGCCTGTCGCATTGACAGTTAGAGATGCCCTCCTTGACTCCGGGTCCATACGGCTGTGTGTGTGTGTGTATTTTGTGTTGCATCTGCGGCCGAAAGCATTCTCCACAGCATCACTCCTCTTTCCCTGCCACCACTGCGGCAACATTATTGCAAATTGCCCGGGGGGACGGCTACAATTCAATTTGATGTGAGCTTATGGCAGGAACTGGCTTACAAATCGCCCCACTCGGAATGAGACTGTGAGAAAGTCGGTTGCGGCGGCGGCTGCGACGACGGCGACTGCACCCCAGAGAGGCGCAAGGAAATTGTTCTATCGTCTGAGAGTTAGGCTCTAATGGATGGAAATTACTAAACACTTACCATTGAGTGCCCCAGGTATTCGGCCGCATTGTCTGAAATGTAGAGGAGTTTTCCATTCTGCGTCAACATCATAAGGAATCCCGCCAGAGCCTGCAAGAGAGAAACGAAAAATAAAATAAAATGTATGTTTTGAGAACTTGGGTAATGATGAGGGATGATGATTGGCTTGCAGAGGGTGGGCGTGGAGCACTGGAGCACATATCACACATTATCTGTCGCAGCAGCAGTCCTTCAGGCGGGGGATGTTCGAAAGGGAGACGAATTAATGAGCGAAGACGACGGCATCCATTCACAGACAGACATCCTTCGAAACCTCGAAAAAAGTCTCAGAAGCCTGATCGAGCTTAGAGCAAGTGATAGACCCCACCCACAGGGACCCCGTAGAGACCAATTGGGAGGGACAGAAATCAATTTCAACTTCAATCGAGAGAAGAGGGAAAACGTTGAACAATTGTTTCTATGCTTAAAGTGAATTAGCTGCCTGAGATCCTTGGATGTTCCGGTCGCGCTATTTGCCAGTCATCAAGACCAAGCTGCCTTTTGTTCGCGATTCGCTCCTCATCTCCTTTACGAATCCGGAGGCTCGCGTTTGAGGTGCACTGAGCCAATCGAAGGACTTTTGCTACATCCTCGTCTTGATACACCTCCATTCACCGACTTCACCTCCATTCACCTTCCTCGCAGACAGTAGCATAAAGCGCCAAGGACATTAATGTATGCATGTTGTTTTCCATCGTGTCCAGTCATAGGAGGACTGGCAAAGTAAGAGTTTTCTTTGGTCATGATTTTGATCCTTCGAGGCTAGAGAATCCTTCGACCAGGCAGTTCTGCTGTCGATTACTACTTCGTTCACGATAATGACCACATGGCAGCATATAAAGGGTGTCCCAAAATTAACGCAAGAATTTAATTAAACAGAAAACAAATCCTTTAGTCTTTAGATTGTTATTTTTCTATTGAATCAAAAGTAAAGGGTGTTTTTTTTTAGAGACATAGAACTTTGCAATGGAATAAAACAAAGATGATTTTTTTAAATTGGCGTGAAATTTACTATATTCGAAAGATAATCTTCTGGCATTATAAGTTAAATATGATTTCTAGCATGTGACCGCGACGGCTGGCACGGACGTAGTCTAATCTGGAGTTCCAAATTCCTGTTATTTTCCCGCATTTGTGGTCGTATACAGAACGATGTCCTCCAAGTGATCAATCGTTTCGGGGTTATCGGCGTAAACTAGCGACTTCACATATCCCCACAGAAAACAGTCAAGCGGCGTTAAATCGCACGATCTTGGAGGCGAATTCACGGGTCCAAACGGTGTGAAAGTGGAGGTCTGTTGCCAAGGGCCGTTTTCACTAGTTGGAAATAACATTTCAAGCTCAACGTTTTCTGTGTATGTACTCGTACAATTTGCACACGTAACAAATGTACGTAGTAAATGAAACAAAACCGGCGTGTAGTTTATTCGACGTAGTTAATGGATTACCTCATGTAGTCTACTCTGCCATCTCTGGTGGGGACACCTTTTAGTACTAGTTTCGTCAGACCAGTCAACTTTCCTCCTCTTCATGAAGAGAACAACTTCGGTTTTACGAGGGTTAACTGAAAGCCCATTTCTAGTACACTAGTCGTCGATCGCGCCTAGAGCTGACTGCTCTTTGAATACACAGCCGCTAGGCACGCTTCGAAAGACAGGACAGCCACATCATCCGCATAAGGCTGGGCGTAGATGTTCGACCTATTGAGGGTGTCAAGCTGAAAGTCAACTACGGATCCAACGTCTAAGGTCCAATGGGCCATGGAGAGCGTGGGACTCCGATCCGAAGAGTCTTCGACTCCGAACCTGTGCGACAACGCAATAGAGGACGTCCGCGTGTAAGGTGGCGCACCCAGGTGGATAAGGACATCAACAAACTTGGCATGCGACACTGGAGGCATCTAGCCAGAGATCGTACAAGTAGGAGAAGCTTTTTTTTTCAGGCCCAAGTCCACCCCGAACTGTAGCGCCGAATAGAGAAAAAGAAGAAGAAGTTCATGACTTCTATATGTACTTCATTAAGATTATTATGTTGGACTTTCAAATTCACGATTAGCCTCCATAACTTGCAGTACTCATGTACTCGATTGATCGTCAAATTGAAGGGACTCTGGTGGGTTTCCCAATCGCAAAATGGGACTTTGGTGAGAACTCCTGCACTACTTCCTTGTTTTAACCCCATTTTGTCTTAAGGGCCGATGTTGAATGTGAACCACACCTAAACGTCCAGTTTTTTTCTGCATTTCATTTGACATTTCTCAATTTCAGACAAACTCAATTTGAACCAGGGAAAGATACACAATCGAGCAACGCGTTAAAGTTATTCAGGCTTATTATGAAAATTTTCGATCTTCAGCATCAAATCATCTTCAGCACATCGAGGCACATTTTCACCTCAGTGGATTCGTCAATAAGCAGAATTGCCGCATTTGGGCGAATGATAATCCAAGAGTGATTGTCGAAAAACCAATGCACCCACATAGAGTGACTGTTTGGTGCGGTTTATGGGCTGGCGGCATCATCGGGCCGTATTTTTTTCAAAATGAGGCCAGTCAGGCAGTTACTGTGAATGGTGTTCGCTATCGTGAAATGATAACGAACTTTTTATGTCCCGAATTGGAAGATATGAATGTGGAGGAGATGTGGTTTCAACAGGACTGTGCCACTTGCCACACAGCTAACGAAACAATGGCTCTTTTGCGCAACAAATTCAATGGCGGTGTTATCTCACGTGGTGGCGATGTCAATTGGCCGCCAAGATCATGTGATTTGACACCGTTGGATTTTTTTCTTTTGGGTTATTTGAAAGAAAAGGTGTACGTCGATAAGCCAGCAATAGTTCAAGAGCTAAAGGGTGAGATAATTCGGCACATTAACGGCATAGAACCTCAATTATGATTCAGCGTCATCGAAAATTTTGACCATCGGATGGAGGTGTGCCGCCGAGGTCGCGGCGGCCATTTGGCCGATATTTTGTTCCATACATAATTGAACCATATCAGTATTATCATAATAAAAATAAATGACAATAATTTCCTAAATAATTTGTGTTTTATTCAAAATCAACATCGGCCCTTAAAATTTAACCACCCTTTACTATTCCAAGTTAGAGCATCGAGCAGCACGTGCAAAGGAAATCATATTCTTTGTCAAAATTGGTATTCTCTGGTGGAAATGATAAACGCATTGCGCCTATTTTACTTTCCGCGCGATTGTCCTTCCCAGTCGACGTTATTCAACGTTTGGTGTTCAAATTCAAGTAAGAAACGTTAAATCTTTCTACGAGAGTGTGCATGGGAACCCAGGTTAATCATTTCGCGCAATAGCACAATAACTCAGCCTTTCGTAGTCATCTACTTTCCCGAATTGAGGATTGAACTTGGCCCTGAATCCGTTCAAAATCCAATTGACTTCCGAGTTGAAGCAAACCCACAATATGCAAAACCCCGTGTTCGCTGACTGGGATCTTAAAGCAATTCCTTTTGACGCAGAGTGGATTATATGGACATGAACGATATGTGGTTCACGCCGGCATGATTATTGAACAATGTTCGAATTCACAGTCATTCTCCATCACAGCACTGTCTGAGGGTGGTCCTGAGCGGCAGTCAGATGGCACTTATTGAATAAAACTCTAGATGAGGTCATACCTTCGTGCTGTGAAGCAGTCAATTTACCAACTTAGCAAGTCTCAATCTTGTTTGATCAAAGCCAAGATTAAGCTTTGTTAACTTCACTAGGTGACACTGAGAAATGGGAGAAGATAAGCTGATTTAGGCAGATTAGAGGTTGGTTCTTCTGGCAGACAGAAGTGCAAGGCAGAGATAGAAGTGCGGTACGATCTGGGCGGCTCGAATGGCACTCACTCTGACCATGAGTGCATCTCCACATATTTCCTTGAGCAATCAATGCAACGGGTCTTGCGTCTTCTTTCTGAAAATCATTCCCGATTCCTTGGTGTCCAGTGTACACGATTTCCTCTGCCAACATAATCGATTGCTTTCAGCGCAGAAGTGTCGCAAATAATTTCGACTCCACGCCTGATCTCCTGAATGAGTACTAACGATGTCGCTCAAGGGATTAGGGCTTAGAGGCACTTAGAGGCTATCCATCAGGCAGCTCAGCTCCTGTGGCACAGATTTGCCCTTCCAGTCATTCAGCGAGTCTTAGTCTAGCACCAGTGGGACTCCCATTAAAGCCAAGTGCCTCATCCTCAGCTCCAACTCAATCACACAGTTTCCCATGCTGGCCCGCATGAAAGTGAGAAATTTAATTCATTCAGTCACTTAATCGACGAACAAACCGAGTGCATTAAGAAGAAAGTCTTCACACGTCTCCTGCAACTGCATCATCGAATGGAAAACTTTCGCAGCCAAGCGGAGCTTCCTCACGGATTAACACCGCCACTCTGACGAAATCCACTCTGACAGGACACATCCGCGAGCGACAAACTGAAGAAGCACCGCAGAGCGTCATCCCGGTGTCTGCCGCCATCGCATCCGATAATGCGATCGACTTATTGAGTGTGGGAATCACCTTCACTTCGCCCGAAAATGCAAATTGTGTGATTTAGTGGCCCAAAGTGACATTAAGTGGCATTACGAGCCACAATCAGATCAGAACTGGACCAGACACCGTCCCAGCAGCGACCGTGGGAATTGCCAATAAATCAGCGAGACGCTGAAAAGCCCCACCGCGCCGGCCAACCGCGCAGAGACAACAAATTATGACGTGTATATGCAAGCAGGCCACAAAACCGACGCTACGGATTCCATCAACTCTATTTGCACAGTCCACAGAGACTGTGAGCGAAACGGAGAGAGGCATTATTTAATCATTGACCACAGTGTAACCCCGGAGAGGCTTTGACTTCTCCTTTGCCGGAGCGCTCCTCGCTGGTGAGTGAGGAGTGAGTTGCTCCACCATCGGGCCGCATAGTTAATTCAGTCACGAATGTAGATCGATCTCTGGCGCGCACCTCAGAGACGGGCAATGACAGGGAGAGAGCGAGAAAGGGAGAGACAGTTTCTACGTAAATCAATTTAATAGAGTTGTTTCTGGAAGACATCATTAGGAGGCCAGGCCACAATAGTCACCGAGCGCGGGCGAACTTGCCTGCGATGAGATTGATTCTTGGGAGTGTTCCATCCGCCAGCCATCAGCCACCATGTGGATGACGAGGGCACTCAATTGCTGGAAATACAAACCGTCATTGTTAACGAATTCTTCTTGTCCGGATCAGATGTGTCCAACAGATCGTCTCTAGGTGTGTGTGTGTGTGTGTGAAGCTGGGTTGAGGAAGGGTACCCCCTCGGCGCAAGGGGTCAAGCAATTTTCACTTTGCACTCGGTTATCCCGGGTAAATATGGTATTCTTTCACTAATTAATAGCGATGCACAGATGCAGAGATTCAGAGAGATGCACAGATGCGCCCGAGGAGGCGAAATGACTGTTTCGTAGCATATCCACTTGGGTAACCTAGTTTCCACGGTATGTGGCGAGCCAGTGAGGCAGCTTTATCTGCATCAGAGGACCCGCGCCACAGCCAGCCAAAGTAACTGCAGATACATACGAAGAACCGTGTCGATGGCTTGCCGCAGTCCGTGTTGCGTTTTGCGCCAGCAATCCGAACCGACCGACCGAACTGCGGCTTGTATGGACCCCTTCCCCCTCCCTTGAATACAATCCAGGCGAGTGTATAACACATTTTTCCAGCGTATCCGCCACATTTCCCATTTGTAATTACCTTCGGATGCATTTTGAGCTGGCCGCGACTGAGCCATCGGGCCGATGCAAGATGCCGATGCCAGGCGAGAGGGCCTAGTGAAATTTTTCCTTCTCTCTACCACGTCCTCCTGCTCTGCCGCCCCCTCCTAGCCCTCGTGCGATCGTTTTTGTTTTGATTATGGGAACCAAATCTTGCACTTTGCCTGGAGTGGAATTCATCTCGGTTCGCGGTTTTTCAGCAGCACTCCGAGTGCATGTGTGTGTTTGTGTGTTTGAGTGTGCACTGTGGCGGCGAAATGAAAATTGCTGATTAGAAAATTTCGTATAATTTCCCGTGAGGCACTGACAAATGGAGTGGCGGGATAGGGGGGTGGGAGGCTGGACGAGCTATTATTAAATCAACTCCGAATGGACTGACACACTGACGAAGGAGGAGGAGAAGGATTTAGACGTAATTTTAATGAGAGGGGGCTGTAAGCGAGCGCCCAGCACAGACTGTGGATGGATGGTTATGTGGGCGGAGCATTGGTGTTAAGTATCTTGTTCGAATCGTCGAGCTAATGAATTTTGGATGCGCACTGGACTGAGAGAGAGAGCATGGGCAGGTGACAGGAGCTAATGATCGGTTCAAAGTGAGGCTTATGAACGAAAGTCTGCAGTAATTTGAAAAAAAGAAATTACTGGTCAGTTAGTGAATAGAAGGGATGGCAAAGAAGTGAAGGTGTTTTTTAACGGAATGACGAGTCGTAGGAGAAGTGCGTTTCGGTATGGCGCAGGTGAAGAGGGACTTGAGGCTCGGGAAGTAGTGAAAGGATCCCTTTCGTGCTTGACTTGGAGGCATATAAGACAACATTTTGTTAAAAATGAATCTTTCCACTGGTCGCCTTATACGAGGCCTTAGACATCGTTGGTCAAACAGCTAAGCCGCCATTTGGCGACGGACAGTGGCGATTAAGCAACTGAATTGAAGAGAATGGTTAGTGACTACACAGTCACATAGCGCTGCGACCACAACAGATCTCTTGTGCCCCCTTCCTTTATTTCGGGATTTCAGAACTTCTTTGAGAAAATTGATGATTTCTTTAGATGGAATGTCCTGATAGTCTGCTCCTGTTAATGTGATCCTTTGATTGTCCACAGTGTCTACAGTTTTCTGAGCAGCTGTGCCCCATTTTTTGCAGGTGGTAGTTGCATAAGGAGTAGTATTCTAAGGTCAGGCGTGTTTAGATTTAGAGCCTCTTTGGTTCTTCTGGTATCCAGCCTCATAAATTTACAACTGAGTCCTGCAAGTCCCTCCTGGTTGTTCCTGAATTGGGTGCCGCATTTATCTGACCAGTTTGATGCCACTCGGCCAGAGAACACGGTGTAGAGGAATCATTAGTGTTGTGGATCAAAGCAATGCTAATGAATAGAACTACTATAATTGCGGATGCGGACTGTGGCCAGTAAAAGGCGATAGGAAAGTTATAGGAAAGTTTTTAAAAAAAAAAAACACATAAAATTCAGAAAAATGCATGAAATCTTTATTTGTATCGATAGTACGGTTCATATAATTTAACGTTTGAAGATTATTTCATGCAAATGTTGACCTTGACTGCGCCTCAAATGGCCCATCCGCTTAGTCCAATTTTGGCATACTCTTTCCAACATTTCGGCCGGTATCTACGAATAAATGCTTCAATGTTGTCTTCCAATGCGTCAATTGAAGCGGGCTTGTCTGTATAGACATGAGCTTCAACATAGCCGCACACAAAAATAGTCTAAAGGCGTTAAATCGCACGATCTTGGCGGCCAATTGACCGGTTCCGAACGTGAAATAAAATGTTCACCGAACTCGCCCCTCAATAAGTCCATTGTTGCGCGTGCTGTGTGGCATGTGGCACCGTCTTGTTGAAACCACATGTCATGGAAGTCAAGCTCTTGCATTTTGGGCAAAAAAAAGTTGGATATCATCTCACGGTAGTGCTCACCATTCATAGTTACGTTACGATTCGCATCATCTTTGAAGAAGTACGGTCCAATGATGCCACCAGCCTACAAACCGCACCAAACTGTGACTTTTTCTGGATGCATTGGTAGCTCTTGCAATGCTTCTGGCTGATATTCACTCCAAAATCGACAATTCTGCTTATTTACGTACCCATTGAGCCAAAAATGAGCTTCGTCCTAAAATGGAAGAAGCGCGCGATGAACTTTCTAACAGAGCACGCATTTTGATAATAAAATTCAAAATGCAAGCGTTGTTCGTTTGTAAGACGATTCATGGTTAAATTATAGACAAACAGAAGATGTTTGACAGTGAAACAAAACACGAAACGTGCGTCAGCTGTTTAAGCCAGTGTTGCCAAAACGATAATAGCTAAAAAATATGATGTCGGAGGTAAATAGAGGCTGCCGTCAGAGCGGTGTCCTATCTCCTCCGCTATGACGCTCTTAGGATAGGATAGGAATGTGGGTAGACGTGCGGAAGCACGTCTCACTTAGGTCCGTATGGACCCATTGTGTTGCCCATAGGGGGAAAAGATCCTCCTTGTACCCTTATCGCACTCATCGAGACAGTGTATTCGTTGTTGACCTCTCGTCGTCGAGCCAGCCCGACATCCTAATGAACCCGAAAAAGTTAGATAGTCGGATGTTATGGATTTCATGCAGGTCATGGAAGAATTCTCCCATGGTCCTGTATCGCAGTTGGCTGAGGCTTGGGCTGTAGCAGAGATAGTGAGGAGTGTCCTCTCTTTCTTCCACATCGCCGCATCCTCTGCATATGTAGTCATGGGAGGAGTTTGTCGGTTTTAGTTCTATTAATATCGGGCCATAGCATCTTAGTAGTCTTACAGGTGGTAAGGTTGAACCAAAGCTTGTAGCTCTTAATAGCTCTAATGTCTACGCCTAGGCCTATGCGAATGATGTAGCTGTACTGTCTGTCGGATCGTGCTTAGCGGCTATTTGTTCAAAGCACAGGCACAGACGTGACCGACAACTGGTGTTATCTTCACGAGGAGGAGAAAGTTGACTGGCCTGACTCAACTAGTACTAAAAGGTGTCACCATCCGCTTTTCCGATGAAGATAAATATCTAGGTGTTGCTGTCTTGGATAGAAAACTTCTCTGGAAAAGACACATTGAATCGACAACTCCCAAGGCGGTGTCAGTTTTCTGGCAGTGTGAGCGAATTTTCGGCAATTCCTGGGGTCTATCACCAAAAAATCACTTTGGATCTACGCGGCTATGAAGGCCTCTTCTATCATATACATGGGTCGTTTGGTGGAATAAGCCTTCGCGTAAATACGTAACTGCTGCTTTCACTAAGCTTCAAAGAATGGTTTGTCTCGGCTGCATAGGCGCCTTCCGAAGCACGCCTGGCTCTGCTCTTGATGCACTTCTGAACCTCCCCCCTCTTGATATCCACATCATGGGGTGCACTCTCAAGGCCATCTTCCGTTTGAAAAGAAGTGGTCTTTGGTACAACTCGCACTGGAGTTTCGATGATCTTGTGCACCGTATTTCCTTTGACCCCAGTCTCATGGATATGGCGTCTGACGCAAGGACACCAGCAATCCAGTTGCGACGCACATACAAAGTCGACTTTCCCTGCACTTAGGACTGGCTCTGGCCAGAATCTGAGCCAGGAAAACAATGTAGTCGAATCTTCGCGAATGGCTCCAAGAACAAGGAAGGGTCTGGAGAGCGACAACATTAGACTGCACACCTCGTTAGGTAAATTAGCGTCGGTTTTCCAAGCGAAAACCTATCCGATCCTAATGGCCACGAACTATATTGTGAAGAACAGGTGTAAGGGGCGAATTATTTGTGTCTGTAGTGACAGCCAAGCTGTGCTTAACGCTGTACTCAACCCTTTAACCACTTCCAGGATAGTCCAAGAATGCAAGACTTCTCTAATTTGGATCGGCAGGTTCAATTCGCTAAGAGTTATGTGAGTCTCGGGCGACCACGGGATCACGGGAAGTGAGATCGCCAGTGAGCTTGCTAGACCTGCGTTGTGACTGACCACGTCCTCGGTTAGTGCTTCCATCGATAGCGCCGCACAACCAGAGGTGGAATGGCTCTCCAAGATGTAGACAAACCAAGCACATGTTCGCCTCTAAGAAATCCGCGACATTCTCTTAATAGAAAAGACTGCAGACGACTTACCGGCGTACTAACGGGCCACTAAATCGTCGCCAAACACCTAAATTTTGCTTGGCCTAAGCGACGAAACACTCTGTGGAGAAGACGACGATACAGCAGAGTACTTCCTCTGCCACTGTCCCGTATTTTCTCGGATGAGGTGGCAGTTATTTGGTGCTGATGAGGTGAGAGCTGATGATGTAGGCTCCTCAACACAGAGGCGCCTGCTGGTTACTGTTTGGTAGTACAATGGACCAGATTTTGAGTCTGAGTGCTTCAGTACAGTGTTCAAAAACTTCCGACAAGAAATAAAAAAAATGTTTGACCGGTTGTTTACATGTTTTTGTATGTCAATGTTGCTAAATCAACCCCTTTCCTTGCTCGGATGTCTGCCTTTTCACAGCCCTCGTGGTATTCATGTGTCGGCCAGTTTGAACATCATCACTTCTGCCAGCGTGTTAAGTATTTTATGACATTCCTAGACACTTCTCGAGCTCTGTGTGAAGCTGTTTAAGGCATTAAGTTCTGCCTGACTGTCTGAGAGTATCGATATTTTTGAAGCCCTTTAATTGGGAATTCTTCAATACGGAAAACTCGTTTATTCGTATAAATGAGACTTTCCGAATTTGCTGGGCTACAACCTGTCTCACAGCTTCAGCCTGAAAAGCAATATATAGCCGAGGTGGGCTTGATAATATTTCCAAACCTGCTGTCGTTGTGGTTCTTATCGCACCTGTTGTGCAAATGCACGCTAGTCTTGGTATTTTGTTTAATTTGTTGATGGTCGGTATTCGTTCACATTTCTTTTACCAAATTACAGCACCATCGAATATGGTTGGTTTGACCATTTGGTTGTACATGGGTGAGCTAGTGATTTGTTTCCAGTCATAGGTTATTTCGACACTGACAGTTGATTATCGGTCCATATCTTGACAGAAAGTCAATATCATACCTCCACGGAACGAAATGAGTCGCTTTACGAGTAGTTTTTGTTCCAAAGTAAGCGCTGTGTAGCCCAAACAGTGAGTTTTTTGAATAGAAGAAGTTTTTGCCGTAATGAAACACCCACCGCGATTGCTGTACTCAAGTTTGTGAGACTGGTATGCTAGTGGACAACACTCATGGTGCCCGTAGCCGTTCGGTGCGCACAGATGAAAATGTGCCTGCTGTGGCCTTCGTCGAAAATGAGATTGGGAACAAAATTTCGGGTCAACGGTGGGCGTTACAGAGTCATGTTAACCGACTTTTTTCTTACTGACATTGAAGACATGGATTTGGACGACCTCTGGTTTAGGCAGAATAGCCAATGCCACAATGATCATTTCGCAATCTATCATTTGCGCACCAAATTCCCAAATAGTTGGCCGCCTCGGCACTGCGATCTTACCCCTGTGGAATATTCTTAAGGGGAACCGTGAAGGACTGATGTTATGCCAACAATTGAAGCACTTAAGGCCAATATCATCCACGCAATCCGTGAGTTACAGCCTAAAACCATCAACAAGGTCTTGGGAAATTCGGGTGACAGAATGCGCTACTGTGAAGCCAGCCGAGGCAGACACTTGAACGATGTTGTATTTCAAAGTTGAAATCGGAATATATGTTCTGACTAATAAAGCCATAATACATGGAAAAAAAATTATATTGTTCATTTTATTGCATTTTTAAAAAGAAACTTGTATTTGGCTCACCCTGTATAGCCATAAGGCACAATCTCATTTTTTGGTTTCGACCCCAGGTTTTTTCCCACAAGTTGTCTTAGGGACCAGAGTGCTTTAGTGGCTTTCTTGCATGTATTGTTGATATGTGGGTTCCAGGAGAGTTTTTGGTCAAGTGTGACACCTAAGAATTTTACATCTTCCTTCGACAGCTACGATACCGACGTAGCTAAGGAGTTTCTTCCGGGTCTACTTTTGTTTGTCGAAACAATTGGTTGGCAAAGCTTCTGACCAAAATACTGCAGTCTCACTTTGCCAGGGGAGCCGAAAGCTGGATGATAAATAAAACACCAGAGATACTTCTGAGTGCCTTCGAAAGAAGAATTCAGCTACGAATATATGGTCTTGTTGTGCATGTTTTCCGGATTACGGAAGGCAAACATTCGGTGACTCGGTCGCAACGATGCGTATGGCCACCAATCATTCAGCTAATGGAGCCATTGAATCCGAGCCTCCGGGGCGATTGAAACTCCTGCAGAAAGACAAAGTCACAACAGCTTGGGTCTTGAAGACTGGAAGCAGCTTGAGCAGGAGCAGAACCGTCAACGATGGAAAGCAGCTAATGCTCTGGCTCAGATCCATTGCCGAAAAATCTCAGTCTCGCTCGTTCTTATGCTTAACGTATCGTAAACTTAATGAATCGCGAGTACAGCTGTGTTAATAGACGTGCCTCGCTCCTGATCTGATCTACAATCTCGTCTAGTGTTTTATTCACAAGTTCCTTTGAACTCATTACTTGAGCCGTCAATTTGCAACGCTGTGAAAATGCGTATTCCTGCTAAGTAATCAACCAATAACCAGTAATACGCAAAATCAGCTTGTTTTGCTGCCTTATTTGGACACAATCCACTCACGAAAGACCACCAGACTCGTTACGTATCAAAATTCAAGTTCGCACACCAACTCTTCGACATCTCGTGTTATCTTGCAAACAACTTCCCTGATTTGCCGTTAGCCTTCATCGAAGTCACCTCAGTTTCATTGGAAACACACAGCAGACACCATCTCTATCGTTTTGCAAGTAAAACAGACACCCCATCAGCATTATCACACGAATGCATCGTTAAGCGAAAAGCAAAAAAAAAAATGCATCGACTTTAGACTTCAGTCAACGTAACCTTAGATTACACAACTGAATATAAATATTGGCCATTAATGCTGCCATAATAGCGGATAAAGCTGAGATATTACAAAATTCTGCTGAACAGCCAGGCACAGATGTTCAAATCGCGTCACTGCGAGCCGACACAGCGCAGCGACGACGCCAACTCCGCCATCTCAGAACCGCACTAACATGGATGTGCTTTGCTGGAGGAAATCGTTGCCTCATGAAGGGTTTCTGGTTATATTTTTTTCTCAGCTTTTTGTGATTAAGAATAATTAATTGAGATTTTGTGAAACGCTAGAGGCTGCACTTCGAAGCGGGTATCAGCGAGTTTTTGAGGAAATCTGACATTGAATCCATGATGATGTGATTAAAGGTGATGAAATGTCTCTGAATCGACAGCTGGACATGTGACTGTAGAATAAATAGGCGATTGCTGATGCTGTTGACTGGGGTGAGCTCAATTGGGGTTGAGGCCAAGACAAGAATCATCAATGAGACCAGAAAACTGAAAGCCGTTCAAGTCATGTTCGAGTCAATGTCAAGGTGTATCTAAACGTCGAGTTGGCAGAATCGCAATGAAGAGAACTGACTTAACCAACTAGGGAAGTCAGAGTTTATTGAGTGGAATCCACAACCTCAGCGCAGGCTCTACTTGCTGACTTAAGAGGCCAACGACTTTTGGAGAGTCTGAGCCTGAGCAATACCTGCCTTCCATCGCTGTGAAGAAGATCAGCACCTTTGATGGGCTTCAGTCTTACGCTAATAGGAGTACTTATTGTGCACTGTGCCATAATGAGACTGAACCTTCTGCAGAATCTTTGCGGACGCCCAGCCCCAGCAACTTATCGAAGACAGCTTCTAGGAAAGCACATTTTCGTAGAACTGGATGACTTAAGCGGTGCTGAACTGAAAAAACCTTCCAAGATTCATATTACTACAGGTCTCATGGTAGTTTTAACACTCCCCAGGTAGGACACAATAGACCCCACACGTTGGTCTAAGTAAGCCACGGCCACAATGCCGTTAGGGCACCCAATTACACAATCCTCTATACTTTATTGAGGGTATACGGTACCCTTTTTCGTGGATGAAGCTTATTTTCCAATCAGGCATACCGTCGTCATCCCAAATTCTGCAAATCATCTGCTACATGCCCTCTACCACCGTTCTCCCAGATTAATAAAATATTTCGGAAGAACGATGCCAACGAACCAAAAAACCATTACTCACAGCAGCAGGAATAGATCCTAGGGACGCTGCCGTTGGTAAAAACTTCTTTGTGATCGAGGATCCGCAACAGAAAGTGGAGGTCATAGAGTCCATCTTTGAGGATGTGTACAAAGTGAATACTAGCATACGCCCGAGACATGACCGAGACAATATAGTCCATGTGCACAATACCAGCCTTCGAAACGACGTAGAGCACTGGCGATCTGAGAGCACTGATTTTACCAGGTTCGTTGGCGAAAGCCTGACATTCAATGCCATTGTCAATGAAGTGCTTCATACCGTGGTCGTATCGAAGGCAGAACTTCAAAAGATCTTCGAGTCATTAAAGAAGAAGAAATCAGCGGGAATCGATGGAATATCAAATATTCTTCTCAAAATTGAAAATGGTCTGCAACAAGGAGCGCTTAACACACCGATGCTTGAGAAGTCGGAAACTTGTTCAGAACGCCGTTATACGAGGGGCGTTCAATATATTCTCGGTATCGGGGTGAAGCTGTGGTTGTATACATAAATTGACTTATTTATCATGTAATACTATTATTATAGTGCATTCATGTAAAATTTCATATAAATGTGATTATTAATTCGCGTTTTATCTCTAGTTAAACAGAATCATAATGGCAACTGAGACGATGATGGTGAAACTTGAGCATCGCGCTGTAATTCAATTTCTCACTAAACAAGGAAAAAGTCAAAAAAATATTCATGAAGAGATGGTGGCTGTTTACTAGGGTTCCGCACCTTCATTATCAAAAGTGCAAAAGTGATCAAGAGAGCTCAAGAGTTCACCCCGATACCGAGAATATATTGAACGCCCCTCGTATATGGCTTCGGCGGATACTAATAAGAATTGACGAACGTTTTTAGTTGATGGACAGCACACACACAAACATGTATGCAGATGCTGCTCTGGCCAGAGCCTGAGGTACTTTCGCTCTTACAAAGAGACTGTTTCGCAACAGCCAACTCGATGCGAGTCCGAATGTAATCTGATACATGGTCCCTATTCTTCCGATGCTTTCCTATGGTTGTCCCGTGCTGTTCAACGTGAGAGCTACCTTGATGGAAGAGATTCTGGTGGTTGAGAGGGCTTGTCTTAGGGCCTGCCTTCGTCTTTACAGACCACCAGAGTCCCAGTACAAAAAATTCTATCGTAATATAATATATAAAAGGACGAACTTGATAAGAGTGGACTTGATTTCCTAATCAAGATGGCTTGTAGACATGTTGCAATGTCTGATCTCTGGGACCTACTACCTTAACTCACAGGGACCATGAAAAGTTGCGCCTTAACGGCTTTATCCCCCCGGAAGTATTCGTTTATTTCGACCAGACAGGTCTGATCCATTAAATCATTTAATCTTCCACATTGCTAGGACAACCGTGGATACGCGACTCAACTGCAGTCGAGACGTAGCACTGAGCACTGCGGAGCTTCTCCAATTCAGCAGATCGGTATCATAAAGCTGCAAGCATGCAACACCAGAAGTACTGGTGGTTAAAAGAAAGAGAGCTCCCTCGTCGATCCCTTTCGACCCTGGCTAGATTTTCAGCAAGTCGGCGGAGATACTAGTTCTCATGGCGGACTTTATAGGTTTTATGGTAGGATTAAGTAAAACTAAAAAAAAGACAAAAAAAGATTAATGTTTTCTGCCGCCGAACATTAGAGCTCTGAATTGGGCTGGTAAGAAGACGGGTTCAGAGTCTAGATTTGCCCCTTTGAATGTTCGCTTATCCAGGATATGTGACGCAAAGCCTTCGGTTGGGAGTTCCACTGTCCGGCGATCGCCAGGTTGCTGTTTAGAATCATTGCGATTGAACCTTGTACTTCGTAAACATGCTATCGCAAAGTTTGTTAGTCGGTTGTTCTGTCAGGGAGGACCAACACGGTATGCCATTTACACTTGGTTGCTGGATGCTATCAAGAAAAGACGTATAATATGGACCCTGACGGGGGTTGGTCGTTGGTCATGATTGTCATTGAATGAATTGCACTTGCCAATCCCTATTTCCTTGAATTTACGATCATCATGCTCCGGACTTTTTACAGAGAATGCAGAAGCTACTGCCCTTGTGTTCAAAGATCAAGGTTAAATTTATTTGTAGTTCGATTTGTATAGTTTTAGTTACATCTAACCTGTATATTTTTAGAGATACAGAATAAAAGTTATTACAACTAAGATAGATCAAAGTGTATAGAATAAGAAAAATTTAATATATTAATAGGCAAAGTTAAGCGAAAAAAAACACTACAATCCAAAACCAATATTATTACTTTTACAACTAATGATTCTTATAGCTAAATTGCACCTAGGACCAACTATGCATTTTAAGGGCCGATGTTGAATGTGAACCACACCTAAACGTCAAGCTTTTTTCTGCATTTCATTAGACATTTCTCAATTTCAGACTAACTCAATTTGAACCAAGGAAAGATACACAATCGACCAACGCGTTACAGTTATTCAGACTTATTATGAAAATGGGCGTTCAAATCAAAATGCATATCGTGGACTTCATGATTTGTTCGGTCAATTTAATGCACATTTTCACCTCAGTGGATTCGTCAATATGCAGAATTGCCGCATTTGGTAGAAATGATAATCCAAGAGTGATTGTCGAAAAACCAATGCACCCACATAGAGTGACTGTATGGGCTGGCGGCATCATCGGGCCGTATTTTTTCCAAAATGAGGCCGGTCAGCCAGTTACTGTGAATGCTGTTCGCTATCGTGAAATGATAACAAACTTTTTATGGCCCGAATTGGAAGATATGAATGTGGACGATATGTGGTTTCAACAGGACGGTGCCACTTGCCACACAGCTAACGAAACAATGGCTCTTTTGCGCGACAAATTCAATGGCCGTGTTATCTCACGTGGTAGCGATGTCAATTGGCCGCCAAGATCATGTGTTTTGACACCGTTGGATTTTTTTCTTTGGGGTTATTTGAAAGAAAAGGTGTACGTCGATAAGCCAGCAACAATTCAAGAGCTAAGGGATGAGATAATTCGGCACATAACGGCATAGAACCTCAATTACGCTTCAGCGTCATCGAAAATTTGGACCATCGGATGGAGGTGTGCCGCCGAGGTCGCGGCAGCCATTTGGCCGCTATTTTGTTCCACACATAATTTAACCAGACCAATATTATCATAATAAAAAGAAATGACAGTAATTTCCTAAATAATTTGTGTTTTATTCAAAATCAACATCGGCCCTTAAAATTTAACCACCCTTTAGCTATGATATGATTGATTTTTCCTTAATTTAAGATGTTACGAATAAGCTCACTCTCAAAATGAGAGCATTTGCTTAAAAAATTCTAGTATAATTTATCAATGAGATGTGACATGGTACATTGGTATATTTGCCTTTTCATGGAGCCTCATAGTGGAGAAATGCCAGGGCAGATTTAACATTAGCTTTAGCACCTTGTTTGGACATATTTGTAGTTTTTTTAATGTGAGATTTTTCACGTTCGGCCCACACAGGTTAAGACTGGTTGGAAAATCGGTTTGAAAATTAGTAGTTTGTTATCAATACTAAGTTTTGATTTACGATTGATAAAGGGATATAGGATTTTAATGACATGGTTTGCTTTCTGAACCATACTCGATATATGTTTTTCAAATGTGAGTTTTTATCGAAAGTAACTCCTAAACACTTACAGCTTTCAGAACACTCGATGCTGGTCGAGTTCAAGTGTAGGCTTGTTTGAGGTCGATTAAACCACATAGCCTGAGATTTATCTGCATTCGGTTTGATTTTCCATCTGAAGCAGAATAACTGAAACGCATCAAGTGCATTTTGAGGAGAAGTTAGCGTGTCCTGTGCTAAGATATTGGATGAGAACAGGGCTGTGTCATCAGCAAACAAAGCTAGGAAAGTGTTACCATTAGGTACTAGTCGGACATGACATGAAAATATTAAATAAAATGGGGGACAATACAATGATGAACTGCCCTTGTTATTTGGTGAGTGGAGGGGTAGATCCAACCACAGCCTGTACGTCGACATCGTTCAAGCAAGGCATCTACTGAATAACTACCAGAACTCGTGTTCAAAGAGTCTTGGAATCCAACACGGACGAGCCTTTTTTTGAAAACCTTTGTTGTTGAAATGGCTTAAATCGTTAGCGTGGCCCAGAACTATTGAGAAAGTGAGGTGTCAAAATCTACCAAGAGAGTGAAGCTGGGTGCTGAAAACACATTGCCGCACTTAAAGTCAAAGGCAGCTTGGACACAACAAAAAAGAAAACGTTGCCATTAATGCGTCAAATATACTCATTTACTCTCTAACGTCACCAACGGTCTTCCGACGGCTAGAATTAAAGCCCCCGCAGTCTCTTCTCGAAGTGTAGTGTCTAAAGTGACCAAGTCAGCAAAACAAACAGAAATGAAACCGAACAAAAAACAAACCATACACACGCTAAGACCTCAGATCGAATGCGATGAAGGAAGGGTCACAAAGGAGAGCAACGAGAAAACACAAAAATTCCGAAAATTATAACGAGATCTCGTGGAGATGATAAATCACTCTAAACTCCGGCCTGGAGATTTATTGTGTGGCATTCATAACAATAACAGTTAAATATGCTATTACTCTTGCTCTCCGGTTCGCATGTGGCTCACCCCGAAGTCCCCAGTCCCCGGTGGCGCGTGAGTGCGAGTACGAGTGTCTGTGGATCATTTATCGGTGAGGTACAAGAGGTGAGACAAGAGAATTTGCAACAATCCCCAGCTGAGTGTGGCTTAATGGCCTGGCAACTGAAAGGATTTTGTGGACAACGCTTGCGGCTTAAAGAACTGCAGGCCGAAGAGACTCTGTGGACACTGCTTGTGTGGCCCTTAGTGCTGCTAACCGGAAAGGCTCTGTGGACACTCCTTCCGGCATCTAGGCCTACTGATCGAAAGAAGCTTGTGAACACCGCTTGCGGCGAATTGGCTTACTAACCGAAAAGACCGCCAGCGGCCTTTAGGCCTATTAACCGTAAGGGCTCGGTGGACACTGATTGCGGCCTTTAGGCCTATTAACCGGAAGGCTCTGTGGAGACCGCTTGCGGCCTTTAGGCCTATTAACCGTAAGCGCTCTGTGGACACTGCTGTGACGAAATTTGCACTCAGACTCAGGGCGGATCCAGGCAATTATTCTCGACCTTCCATCCACTCCGAATCGAATATTCAAAGATGTTTCCAGCCTCTTTTCGTACAGAAGACAGAAAGACGCAAAGCACTCCCCCGAATCAGATCGATCGATTTTCAATGTCCCCGAGCACATTTCCTTCATCTTTTGTCAAGAGATGTGACTCTGCGCCTGGGTGCAGGCACACTGTCGTGTCTTTCATTGACAACCAGGGAGACGTCCATGACGCCATGGCATACGGCGCGCATTATTACCCGAAAAACATTTGTTACCCATAGACAAGAGCCGTCGAGTGGCGGTGAAGTGGGCCGCAGAGTGTGTTCGGCGAACGAGCTTTATTATTTATTGCTTTCATGTTTTCTGTGCCAACTTCACTTCACATCTGCACTGCTAGCTCCCCTCCGTTGGCCCTCCACCGGCGGTTTGGCAAATAAACATCGACTCGAGGGGTCATACTCACGAGGGTTTTGTTTCACTTTTCGGCAAAAAAAGAAAAGAAAACAGACGCAGCGGCGGAGCTGGGGGAAGTAGTAAACGATTTTGTTTTGTGACTTTTTTGGAAATTTGCGCCAGCGATTGCGAAATTTATGTTTAGTCACTTTAGTGGCAAGAAAACGTCAGTCTTTACGACGATCATTATTGGTTCGGTTTGTCATTAGGCCACTGAGCTGTTCGCCGCGGTGGCGATGGCGGTGCGGCGCGGCGGCACCGGACTGCCGGTCTAGAGGGAGTTTCTCCACTTCGCGCGAGTGGTCCATTTTGGACAATGATTGAGTAAGTTCTCTCGTGGAAACGGTGAGTTATTGGTTTGTTTTTTGCATTTCGGTGAATTGCCAGGTCAGCGCTGTGAATTTATGACGGTCAAGATTGTTGGTCAAACAGCGCGCTTAGCCGCCGCGGTTTTTTGGGGTTACGAAATGAGAAAGTGAATCAGAGAGTCGTTGCAGGAGTGCACTCAAATGCCGACTATGTGTGTGCATGATGTTGACGGACGTCCATCGGGTTGCGTTGAGTGTCAGCATGAGGTTTGAAAGAACCGTCGAGTTGTTGGCACAGTAGACTTCTCTCGCGAACTCGGCGTGAGTTGGGTCGTTGGGTGGGCAAGTGTTAAAGAAAATGTACTTTGAAGCCTTGCATCTCTTACGAATGGAAATGGAGTTCGAGTGAAATTTTCAAGACTGGACAAGAGACGAAGCTCTTGTGTTGAAAGTTGAATCGTTGTGTCCTTAACTAGTTCCAAGTGACATCGTGGTTGGTTCTCTCAAATGTTCCATGACAACAGTTTCTCGACGCCATCCGGCCGACCGAAGCGTCTGTGTCCGACTCGTTTTTCTGGAGCTTCGATTAGGTCACGTAATCTGTTTATAATGCGTTTTTGTTGCCAAAAAAACGTCTATTTCAAGCTGTTGTACAAAGTTATCAGATAAAAACGTCACAGTCGCAGAGAGCCCATTAACATCGCTCTGTTCCTAAGACCATTGACGGCAGAGGTGTCTCCTTTTTCGTTTCAAAAGAAATTAGGTCCAATGCCATAAGCCGCGCCCAAGCATTCACTGCGGATGCATTGATGCATGGAGCAACTCTTGTGGATTCCCTGCAATAATGGCAAAATTTTGCTTGCTTCCATGGCCGCTGAGTCAAAAATTCGCATCGAGAGAGCCCCCAATCAACGAACTCATGACGTTGCCTGTGGTTGCTCGGCTTCAATTCATGCGTCAGCTAAATCTTTTATGGATGTAGGCGCAAATTAAGTCGGGTTGACTTTCTAGCGATGCCCAGTTCATCTGATCGGCGTCAAGTTGACATTTTTGGACCTTCTTCGATATTGGCTTAGTGGCTTAAGGTCCAAAAGAGAGCCTACTCACATTCAATTCTTTGTACGTTGCCTACACACTGAATCCATGTTGACCACCGACAGCATGGCGCAATTCACGGTTCGAATTCACAACGTTCGTCAATCGTGAACGATGCTTGATGAAATGACAAACCTCTTCTGTCTGGTCACCCTTTAGATGATCCTCCCAAATTCTCGGAAGGGATTCTTCATCGGACTTGGGCTAAGACTTCTCGATGGTTGTCACTTGACATCAGCATTGCCTTCAACAAATGTGACTGGATATTCTGTATACTAATTGCTACCAATTCTGCATGGTGGCCCGTGGCGTTGTGGGTATGTGCGTCGACTCCTACGCACTTGGACCTACCTCTCTAGGTTCCTGGTACGACAAGAAATACTTTTCCACTCGTGAAAGAACAATAGCAAGCACAACACGAGTGGTTGCTGAGAAGCTAGGCCCTGGCCCTTTACAGACTGTAGCGCCACCCATATTATTATATTAATTGCTTAGATCTAATGAGGATTGTGCACTAAGCCCAGTCGTGCAATAATCTCAAGCTATAACAACGTTGATGACCACTTACGGGTGGAGGATCACTGAAATGATGTGCGGCATGCCCCTCTGTCGGTATAAGGCGCAGAGAGATCATTGCACATGACTTTTAGAAGATACCTCGAGACGGATCGATGAGCAGAAAAGAACGGGGCTAGAAGCCCAATGCCGGTGGAGAATGAAGTCGAAGAATGAAGTGATCGTAGTGTTGAACGTGACAAACAGATGCACATCGTCAAACCAGGCATCAAGGGCTCAAGAAGTACCGACTGGGTGCGACAGTGGGACTTGTCACAACATCACCAAGCAACTCAAGGCAACAGGAAAGGTCTAAACGGCATCTTTCTGACTTCAGATAACGATCAGCTTGCCAGATGGAGACAGCATTTCACGTTGATGGCGGTACGCTTTCGAACTCCGATGAGTATTCAGACGCAACGAATCCTCGAACTTGCCGAAATGGCCCCTCCCAGCAAAACTGAAGTAACAGGTTAGGGCGGTTGGTGGCATTCAGATGGAAGCAGCTAAAACGAGCCTGACCTTGAATGAGGATAAAACGAGGTACATGCTGTCCTCAAGAGAGGACTTACAACATCGACGTATTGGACAGAGGGTCACAATGGTTAAGGACTTCGTCTACCTCGGCTCAGCGGTAAACAGTACGAACGACATGAGTTCCATGATCAAACGAAGGATAACTCTTGCCAACCGCTATGTCTTCGGGCTCAAGGGGGAATCGAGTGATTCAAGCGTCTCTTGAAGGGCCAAAATGACCGTTTTGCTATACGGTCCAGGGGCATGAACAATCTCAAAGCGCATCATCCGCTCTGTCTCTTCGAGTGAAAAGTTCTGCTTTCTTGCTATCTTTGGTCTTGCACATTTGGAGCTGAAGATTCACGGGCTGTAGAGCGACATGAGCCTATTCAGGCGTCTATGGATTCAACGTCTAAGGTGGATGGGCCATGTAGAGCGCATGGACAACTCACGTTCGGCTGGATGAGTCTTCGACTCCGAGCCTGTGGGACAACGCAACAACAGAGGACGCCCGCGTCTAAGATGGCACACCCAAGTGTGGAAGTATTGCAACTAACTTGGCGTGTGAAACTGGAGACAGCTAGCCGCTCTTAAGAGAAGATTGTTGGTTGAGGCCCAGGTCAACACCGCCAACTTCACTTCACATCTGCGCTGCTGCTCCCTTCCTTTGGCCCTCAGCCGGTGGTTTGGCAAATTAGTCAAAATGGAATGAATTACAGAGCACTTTAATTCAACCAGCGACGTTGAAAAAGCAGATTTTCTCGCTCGATCCTTCCGCATTCACCACCTAAGCGCCTTCTGGATCATCATCAAAAAATGCGTTGATTACAGGTCTACGCTGCAGCTGTTGTTTACGAACTTCGAGCTATCGGTAGGTTGAATCGAGTTGTCATCTGGTTGGTCTTGCGTAGGAGAAAAAAAAAAAACAGTGGAGTTCCTCAAGGGTGCCTACTGTCACCACTATTGTTTTTTTTTTGTTGTTAGCAGAGCTTCGTGCATCATTGGCCGGAGGAAATTGTGAATTTCGGTGACTACGCGGACGATGCTTGTCTACTTTCACATCGGATAGTGAACCCTCATCAGATCGGCAACAGTATAGAAGCGAAGCCAACCAAAGTGGGGCTCAAAATGGACGCAAATAAAATTAGATCCCTGAGCAGTGGCGCCCAACGCAACTTTGTCAGACAGAACAGGAGAAGTAGAGAAAGTTGACCGCTTTTTTTCTGTAGGAAGTGTGATCTCGGCTAACGGTGGTGGCGCCGATCTGGATGTGTTCAGCAGAGGCACACTTTGTATGGAGTGCAGCTCGTGGTAAGCTACTTTTTGCGAGGAATATGGTGAGAGCGCAAACAGCGTCTGACTCGCCAAGATTATACCACTCTCCGAGGGGAGAATCTCAGGGTAGGAAGTGCTCAAGAGTGCTGCACTTCATCAACAACTCAACCACGATCTTGGTGCTTGTGCTTAAATGATGCAGCATTTGAAAGGAAAATGTTAAGACAGACTGTCTTCGAACTACGTCGCACTCCATTAATGATGCTAAACATCACAGATTCATCCATTAAGGCAAAAATTAGAAGTTATCAAGGAAAAACATCGACCTGGAACATAAAAAGCGCGGTACATCTGCCCCAGCTTTATCCTGCTCGGAAAAACTGCAAAATATCGTCGCAAGCCTCATTTTGGAAAGTTAATGGCAACATCTGCCCAGTCGGCGAAATCCTCTAGAGCCCCATCTCCTCTTTCTTCGCAACGTTGACCCTGCCCATTGAAATGCAAATTATCGTAGAAAATTTCACTTCTCCAATCGAGGGCGCACTCGCGGTTATCTTCCCTTCCACCATCATCATCAGCGTCAGCGTCGTCGTCGTCGTCATCATTACAATGGGCACTCGGCGTCCAAGTGAACGCTGCTCTTAATTTCTCTCGTGATTTATGACATCAGTTGGGGCCATCAGTTCGGCCATCAGTTTGGACCCAATTATTGAACCGCCAGCATTCATCCATCCATCCGGCAATCTGATTGTGTTTCGATTTATTAAGACGTTGCTCCGGCATGCGGCGTGGCGCGGCTTCAGTTACGGTGGCCAACACACAAAAAAATCGCCAAAAATACCAGCCGACCAACGTGGTTCGTGTTGGCATCATAAATCACAACCGCGCCCCTCTCCCCCCCTGCCCCGACAGTGCTGGACAGTGCCTTATGTTGCTCCTCCACTCCACTCGATCGGAGCCAACAATCCGACAGTTAAACAGACAAGACAACAGAGTCAGAGCTTAACAAAGATTTTAGCTAAATAGGTGCACTTACCTTGGAGAAGCCTATATTTGGTGTCGGCGCATGGTGTATTGAAATGTCGTGTCGCTTGAAAACTGCAAAGAGAAGAGAAGAAAAACGGTAAACAGACCGCCATTAGAATAGTCAGCAACGCCATCTGTCTTGAGGGTAAATGCATAAAAACGTGTTAATAAACTGTGCCTGGGCGCTCGTTAATAATTCATTACGCGCGCCCGATCGTTTGCGACTGCTGCGATGGTGGCTGCGACGGTGGTAGCGGCGCAGCGCGACGCAGCGGCAGCACGATGTGGAGCTTTGAGAGTGTTTACTCGTTCAGTGTCCAGTGAGAGATGATTTACGATCAGCCTGCGTTTGCATGTGTGTGAGTCACTATTTTGGAGAGGCGCCACTGTCGATGTTTGACATTCACTCGGATGTTCTCACCCGCTTAGCGAGCACTGTCGACTTGGAAGTGCGATGGTCGGCCGCGGCGCGTCTCGACATTCGAAAGTTCAGACGGTTTAGGGGAGACACGCCCCGAGAATGTGCTCGCAAAAGGTCACCCAAGTGAGTGGTAGTTGGCCCGAGGGGTGTATACATTGGCTCATTACAAATTCTGTTTGCTGCCTGCAATGGGAGTCGCTGGGCGCTGCAGAGAGAATGGATTGCTCGGTTGCGACATGAGTGCCGAGTGATTGGAGGTATTTCAGAAGTTTGCTTTGATTGATGAAGTGGCTGGATGCGAGTTTAGGGGTGTGGTTTTGGTCATAAGAGGTGGCAGGAAAATGCACACAATTTCATCAAGATCAAGGAGGTTACAGAAAAAGTGGATTCAGCAGAGTTCCTTGGTCTCGTTTGCAGCTGTACTTGGTCACCTATTAGACATCGTCCGTCGTTAAAGTACCCAAAACGACTTCGAAGTCAATTCAGTGTTTAAAAGTGTTTCAAATTTAAAAGTCTCCTGCTTAGTTGATAAAAAACCGCATGCCGTGCGGGCTACTTGGGCACCAAGTCATCAAAGGCAGCGGTGGGGGACTGAGAAATGTGGTTAGAGATCGTCGACCCGCGACAAAGAGGTGCTTCGAACGCGGAGGGTGACAACTGGTTGACAGATGCCAAGGCAAAGATGGCAGCGTGCGAGACTCGAAGTCTGGTTGTAGAGGTTGTTAGTAAATTCAAATTTGGATTGGTTTGTTCAACGGAAACCTTGCTTGTTCTCGTCCCTTGAAGGCTACCAAGTTCAACGAGAAGAATTAGGTGTCTACGTCGGGGTTAATGTTTGTAGGCCAAGTCCAACACTTGCTAACGTGTGAAGCGCGTATAAAGAGCTCGCATAGCATCCAGTGATATAGTGCAGCCCTTCGTTCAAAATTTAAAGACTTGATTTAAAAAACAGAAGTAAAAATCGATGGCAGCAATCAAACATCTCGGTGCGGTCACATTCACCTGAAAACCTTTCCCTGAATTGCCGCCTATCCCTCAACGAGATGGCCGAATGTTTTAGCATCCAATGACATTCCGGAAAATTGTGAAGCGGATTAACTCGCTAGAAAGGGAACAGGCTGTGTACCTCATGCGTGAGCTGTCAAAAATAAAGGGTGGTTACATTTTAAGGGCCGATGTTGAATGAGAACCACACCTAAACGTCAAGCTTTTTCCTGCATTTCATTTGACATTTCTCAATTTCAGACTAATTCAATTTAAACCATGGAACGATACACAATCGAGCAACGCGCTAATGTTATTCAGGCTTCTTATGCAAATGGGCGATGAAATGGCAACAGTAGATGATCAATTTTCAAAGAAAATCATCTTCAGTGATGAGGCACATTTACACCTCAGTGGATTCGTCAATAAGCAGAATTGCCGCATTTGGGCGAATGATAATCCAAGAGTGATTGTCGAAAAACCAATGCACCCACAAAGAGTGACTGTTTGGTGCGGTTTATGGGCTGGTGCCATCATCGGGCCGTTTTTTTCCAAAATGAGGCCGGTCAGCCAGTTACTGTGAATGCTGTTCGCTATCGTGAAATGATAACGAACTTTTTATGGCCCGAATTGGGAGATATGAATGTGGACGATATGTGGTTTCAACAGGACGGTGCCACTTGCCACACAGCTAACGAAACAATGGCTCTTTTGCGCGACAAATTCAATGGCCGTCTTATCTCACGTGGTGGCGATGCCAATTGGCCTCCAAGATCATGTGATTTGACACAGTTGGATTTTTTTCTTTGGGGTTATTTGAAAGAAAAGGTGTACGTCGATAAGCCAGCAACAATTCAAGAGCTAAAGGATGAGATAATTCGGCACATTAACGGCATAGAAGCTCAATTATGCTTCAGCGTCATCGAAAATTTGGACCATCGGATGAAGATGTGCCACCGAGGTCGCGGCGGCCACTTGGCCGCTATTTTGTTCCATACATAATTGAACCATAAAAATATTATCATAATAAAAAGAAATGACAATAATTTCCTAAATAATTTGTGTTTTATTCAAAATCAACATCGGCCCTTAAAATTTAACCCTTTAGAACACATTCCAGCCAAGACGGTGAAGAGCTTTAACTTTAAGATGTCTCCCAGAACGGAACAACTTTCCTTGAATGATTGCACATTTGACTCCATTTCCGGCTGAGGGACACTAGAAACCTTTGCTCTTCCATGTGCGTTGACAATGCATTGGAGGCGTTGGCATACAAGGTAACGATACTCGCATGTGCTACAGACTCCCCCCGGAGCACTCTGGAAAGCCTCAACAAACAGCGATTGATGCCTGAGGGTTGAGAACTAATGTATACAGCAATGCCGATAATTGGTCGTAACTCTGTGCTCTCTGAATATCTCCAAATTGTTCAAAGGACTAAAAATCTGACCGCATTCAAATATATGCTTTATGGAAGAGCTTGAGCATTCGGACGGACCCGAAAATGAGCCACGCTCCTGGAACGTAAGAACACTGCACACAATTCTGAAGTATGAGAAGCAGTACAAAATGGATATCAATTCGATCCAGGAAGCAGTACAAAACGGAAATCGATGCGAGCTAGGAAGTACGATGGATAGAAATTGCAAGAGCGCGACGTAAATTGCAGCTGTCACAAAATACTGCACAGACTGGAGTGAGGATGCGGTCGAAAGGGGAGGTTATCTAGTTCAAGACAGTATGCACCTGGGGTGCTATTTTTGCTACATCAGCCTCAGATGAGGACGGGCACACGCCTCAACTGGCTATTATTCGGTGCGATGGCCCAATTTAGGAGCCTGTGAAACCTGATATGTTCGCATCGCGTAACGCAACGATTTGGTTCAGAACCCTTCTCAAAGAGCGGCGATTTTCGGCAGGGAGGCCAGTCGTGAGACTGTGGGAAAAGATGGAAGACGGGGCGGCAGATGTGAACACGGAAGGCCCTGTTTTATTGCAAATCAGCCAACTGTTAGCCCACACTAGGACGTATTATACATTGAATTTTTGTATTTGCATTTACGTAGGAGAACCTTTGAACCGCGCCAACTACAGAGGCATCAGTCTCCTAAGTATCGCATACAAACTCTTATCTGCCGTACTGTGTGAACGCCTAAGGCCATTCGTTAACAAGCTTGTCGGTCCATACCAGTGTGGCTTTAGGCCAGGAAAATCCACCATCGACCAAATATTCACACTGCGGCAGATTTTGGAGAAAACCCAGAGCAACAAATCGATACCCACCACCTATTCATCGATTTTAAGGCCGCGTATGATAGCATCTATAGAGACGAGCTATACAGAGCAATGTCTAGTTTTGGCATCCCTACCAAACTCGTCCGTTTGTGTAGGATGACGATGGAGAATGCACGCTGCTCCCTCAAGGTCGGTAAAGACCCAACCGAGACCTTTGATGTCAAAAAAGGATTCGGACAAGGCGACGCGCTGTCATGCGACTTTTTCAACATCGTTCTTGAAAGAATTGTTCAAAACTCGAAAGCCAACACAAGATTAACAATCTTTCAGAAGTCCGTCCAACTACTCGCATATGCCGACGATATTGACACTATCGGAAGAACGCAGCGTGATGTCAATGGCGCTTTTGTGGGTATTGCAACGGAGGCCGCGAAGATGGGTTTAGCGGTAAACGAGGGTAAGACCAAGTATATGCTGTCAACGACCAAGTATATGCGGACACCCAACACCGACGTCTCGGTCAGAACGTCACAGCAGACAGATATAACTTTGAGGTAGTCAAAAACTTTGTCTACCTAGGCACCGCTATCAATTCAGACAATGACACCGGCGCTCAAGGTACCAAGGTACCGCTTTATAAGACCATCCCAGTCCTGCTGTATGGCGCGGAGGCATGTTGTTGGTTGCTTTGAGTTTGTGTTGAGTTCGAGTTGGTGCTTTCTTTAGATTCCTAAGTCAACAATAAATACGACGAAACACACGCACTAACTTTGCTTAACTGAATAATCACAAGTTCATGTCGGGCCTGAATATCTAAGTTGACTCCATTTGACAATCGCCATGGCTGCCGCACACTCCTTCTTTTCTTACTGTTGTCTAACCAGACTCTTGTTTTTCAGCTAATTTGTGTCAGGTCGGGCTATAATTGTGGACCTGGGTGTCCTCTGTAGCGTCGTCCCACTGGTCGGCGAAGCAGATTCTTTTATAACCCCAACCCCCCCAGAGTCCCACGTGACTTAAGAAATTCAACAAAACTCTTCTGATCAAATACCAGCCCTCCTCCAGCCACCATCACATTGAGTAGCCGTAAAATTAAGCAGCGGCTCACACGGGACTGCTGGACTTGCGCCCCCCCAGCATCGAGTGTGTGTTTTGTCTTTCACATGATCTTTAAGTTGACACATGCACATCCACACCTCAGCACCTCACCCTAGTCCTTGTCCCCGTTCGACACTCCACCTGTGCTGCGCTCACGGCAAGTGGCTACAGGCTCCGATAATTTCCCATTCATAATCCGAGGATTAGCAGCGCGAGTGTGTGTGAGCTGCTCAGCAACCAAACCCGTCATTAGACGTCGCGAATCAAGTTGTTGGCTCGTACTTATAATTGCTCCGCACAGGCACTCGTTCATGTAAGCGGAACCGCAACGCGGGCTAGACCACAGACCACTTTAGACGACAGAGACGACGACGACGACGACGACGATGGCTGCATGCAAATGCAAGTGGTTTTCCCGCAACGGATTTTTTTCCCATGGTGCGCCCTCTCCCTCTCCCGGATCGGATGTCGGAATCTTCGATCTCGGATCTTGAATCCACAACTTCAATTGTTGTTGACACACCGAGACCGGGCCAGCCAGCCAGCCAGCCAGCCAGCCAGCCAGAGACTTTCGGGTGGAGTGACATGAGACGAGAGTGGGACACGCCGCAGCGCCGCGCCGTTGCCCCGTCCCAGATTTGTATCTGGGAGGCATTCAGGAGATGGCATGCCAACTTGCACCTCCACCCACGCAGCTAGACCAGAAAACAAAATTTAATTGAAAGACGATCTAGGAAGTTCATTCGATCGGTTGAATGCGATATCCAACGAGTGATAGACACAAGCGCGGACAAATTGCTCCGCCTCGCGTCCGACGCCGCGCCACACCGCACCGCATCGCATCGATGCCGCGAACAAAGTGTACCTCGGCAAGGTGCGCCTCGCTCGATAGGTATCGCTCCCTCTCCCTGAGTGTCGCGATCCATGGGTGAGGTGTGGATGAAAATGAAAAATGGAAAATAATTGTTCAGATGCGATTTCGAATGTACGCTCGGTGTCGTCCTTGGCTGAGATACGACTCGTGTACGGGCCCGAGAGTAATTGCCCAGATACCCCACCACACCCTGATGGGATGCGATGATGGTGCTGATAGAATGATGAGCATCTGGGTGCATGCCTAATTCAACCCCGATTCCCTGGTCGCATTTGACAATGACACAGTTGCCGGTGGTGACAGTGCAAGCGGGCGTCGCGCTCGAGCATGGCATTGAATCACTCGGCTGAGTCGATGGGGAAGCTGCCGACTGTATTTAGTCATCGAGTGTGCTGCGATCAGGGTATGTGTCATCTAATGCGGATTTCCGTCTGTAATTAGGGTGGTTGGAGCCTTAATTAAAAGACGGCAAGGTGAGCAATGTCAAACGAGAGCAGCACTGCTAGGGTGGTGCGCAAAGTAACTCACCGATGTGGGGTGGCGTGGTGATGAGCTAATGTCTGACATAAGATTGATCTCATGTCGAAAGGTACTCGACCTTCAGCCGATGTGGGCTTGTGACAAATGCTTCTCAGCAATTGCAGCAGAGTCGGAGATGATTAATAAGTGGAGTCAGGCAGTAGATAGCCACAGCGTCAACTGAACAAAGTTCGATTCGCTCGACAGTTGTCCACTTTGGCATAGAATTTAGTCTGTCGTTGGAAAACAAGTGCGATCTGTGCAACGTGGCTATTTCCTGTCTACTTTCCGGTTGCTCTACAAAGGGTGCCTTAAGCGTGCCTTTAGCAAAAGTGCCAAGAAAATTGTGCCTTCTGAATTTCATTTGATTCGGCGAACACATTAAGCACTTCTTTGTGCCGAAACAGAAGAAGACGCGGCACTTAGCAGTTACAAGACAAGTCTGCCTAAAGACACAGCCAAATGGGCAAAAGAAGAACAAAATGAGTGCACAATGGATGGCTTTTGCAAAATGCCTTGAGCCTTACTTATCAGGCTTGCGACCCATGGAGGGTCCGAGGGTCCGTGCCTGAGCAATTGCCGCCTTCCCTCGTTGACGGTCCTGGACACGCTGCTTCCTGTCATCAAGACCAATCTGTCTTGCATCCGCGATTACTTGGCATTTATACCGGAGATTCATTCCTCCTCTCCTTCTCGCACCAGGAGGCTTGGATTCGATGAACCTCTTTGATGGAGCGTTGTTGTACATGCGCTCGATGTGGTCGAGACAGTGCGGTGGGCGGATTTTTGCCTGCCGGACTACATCCACATCCTGGTACAGCTCGTAGAGTTCGCGGTTACGTCTTCTCCTCCATTCGCCTTCCTCGCAGATGCGACCAAATATTCGTCGTAGAATTTTTCTTTCGAAGGTAACAAGAATCAGCTCTGCAGTTTTGCTTAGCGTCCAGCTCTCGGCTTCATAGAGCAGGACTTGCAAAATAAGGGTTTTGTGGAGCATGTTTTTGGAATTTTGAGCCCAGTTGTTTTGACAAACCGTAGTAACACCGGTTTGCAAGGGCTATTCCACGACGCATACAAGGAGAATAGCAACAGAAGGGATAAGAAAGACAAGTGCATTACATCGAGACAATTCGATGAACTTGTTTAAAATCGACCACTCTTGGCCATTCTGAAGGATGACGCGATAGACGATTAGGCTCAGCACCAAAAAAAGAATTGGAGTAATGAATCCATAGTCCACAGACTATGCAGCAATGCGGTAAAATGGTATACGAATGGATCAAGAACTGATGAAGGAACAGGGGTAGGAGTATTTGGACCCCGGACAACGTACTTCGAACCCATGGGCAAACGCACCGGCATCTCTCAAGAAGAAGTCTATGCCATAGACAGATGTTTTTGAATCATTTTTGACAGGAACTATACCAACTGCCATATATCAATAATGTCGGACAGTCGAGTCGCTATCCTGGCACTAGACTCCTACGTCATCAAATCCAAGATCGTGTGGGATTGCTTACAGAATCTGAGTGGCTGAGTGGGAGGAACAAGGTTAGACTCTGCTCGATACCTGCCATACGTCGTCTGCTCTGTAGGAGATCATGGCATCAGAGAAGAATTCAGGGAACCGGACAGAAACCTGGAACAGAACTCATGACATGAAGCAGACGATGAACCTCGTAGAAAGAGGATTGAGAGCACTGCAGATTGAGAGAGCACTTAAGGAAGGAAGTCTCTGCAGATGCTGCGGAAAATCTAATGAAATTCGTTAAACAAAAACAAAACGCTGAAGAGACTAAGTCAAATCTAAAAGTGGACGAGTACAAGTCGTGGAATGGTGTTACACAGAAGGATTATCTATCAATCCCTGTAAGACCGTTCTAGTGTCATTCTCAAGGAGGACACGAGTCACTAACTAACATATTCCAGCGAGGTCAAATGTCTGGGAGTAATCCTAGATACACGACTTAACTGGAACGCACATATTAATTCCGCCATAGAGCGTGCTAACAGGACACTGTGGCCAGTTGACGTCTATACGGCAGGACTTGGGGTCTCTCTCCCAAAATCATTCATTGGTCGTACACAATGATGGCGAGACCCGTTATTGCATATGCAGCCATTGTTTGGTGGTCCAAAACACTCCAACTAACGATGGCAAATATGTTTCAGAATAAATAACGTATTGCTTGTCTGCGCACGTGCCCCACAACAGCCCTAGAAGCAATACAGCCCTAGAAGCAATAGTCGGGCTAACTCCCTCACCAATCTTCATTGCTGCTAGATATGCCATCAAACTGGAGCTTGAGTATATTTATAAACCAGGCAAATTAACAGGTCTCCTCGGCATACTCAACTCGATCCCCAATAGAGACATGTTTTGTACAATCCCGGATATCCTGACCATTATATCAACACTGTTTCGGAAGGCGTTTCGAAGTTGAAATATTGGACCGCGCAAGTTGGTCCAGCACAAGACCCAAGAAGTCTGATATGGTACACAGACGGATCAAAGATGGAATCCGGAGTAGGAACAGGAGTCTTTGGATCCAAACCAAGGCTTTCCGTACCAATAGGGTCGTATCCCACAGTGTTTCAAGCGGAAAACCACGTCATCGAGATCTGCGCCAGGCAAAACCTCCACAAAGGCATTAAGGACGCTAATGTACTGATATTTTCAGTCAGTCAAGCAGCACTAAAGGCACTCTCGTCTAACCTTTTGGACTCCAAAACAGTCAAATGTTGCTATGACGCTCTCAATCCATTGCCAGACACAACAAAGTGAAGCTTGGTTGGGTACCTGGACACAATCCCCTTGTGCAGGCAACGAATTCGCAGATGAGCTCTCGAGGAATCTGCATTTATCGGTCCTGAACCGCACTGTAATGTCAATTGGACAGCAGTTACAACTCTGATTAACGAATGGGAAAACAAACTTCGCCTAGACCAGTGGACACATGGTCATAGGCACTCCAAACGTTTAATCTGGCCTTATTCATATAAGGAAATACTCAATCTGACCGAAGAAAACTTGAAATTAAGATAGCTTTCTTACATGCCATTGTGGCCTGAACAACCACCTTAACAACTTAAACCTGTGTCAAGACAAGGTCTGTCGGCTTTGCCTCGAAGAGGATGAAACTTCTGGGCTTCCATAAGGAGAAACTCACTTCAGTGGGTTTATAAAACTCCACCACTATAGACTAGACTAGATCTATCCTGGTCGCGATGTCGTTGCCTTCACGGTTGCCGTGGGTTGTTTTGAAAAAAAAATATTTTCGGGCTTCTACCGGGCGCCATTTAAGGCGTTATTTTAGTTTCATCGAAGAGAAGCGTTATCATCCGCGGGAGCTATTTGTCAGCACTACGAGTCTTTGTCTGCAGTGCTCTACCTACTTTACGGACTAGATACATGGACAATTGAAAAGAGGATGAAAGAGGAAAGTTTTTCGTTTCGTTGTTAAATCTCCGCATCTAGGTCAACGCAACCAGGGCCACGAACGTTTCTCTCGAAGAGGTGAAAAACTTCTTCATTCCAAGCCACTGTGCCGTACACCAGGACTGGCATGATCAATGGCTCGGGAATTGCTTCTTGGGCACACGTTTGTGTTTTATCTGGGCGTTTATATCTGTTTATTGCAAGGCCATGCCAGACGATGGTCCTGACTACCCCGAAGTTGTAGCTGCTTATTGTGACACTCTTTCCAAGAAGTCGATGTTGCATGTCCTTTCTTGGAGACAGACAGACACACGTTTCACCGTCAAACCCGTTTTATTTGATTCCGTCTCAATGTGACCACACGCCGAGGGTACTGTCAGTTGTACGGACTTCTGGAAGGAGTTGACGTGTGAGACTTCCACGATATTCTTCGGGTTTACGTTGAAAAAGTCACAAGACAGCGCCTTGCCTTATCTAAATCGCTTTTGTAACACTGAAGGTTTCGGTGAGTTCGTTACTGACCTTGATAAAGCAGCAAGAATCCTGCACAGACTGAAGAGTTTGGCAGGAATGTCGAAACTAGACACTGCGTCTTAAGCTCTTCTCTATGCGCGCTGTCGTATGCGGCCTTAAAGTCGACGAACAGATGCTGGGTGTCGATTTGAACATCTTGCGTCCGTTCCAGGATCTGCTGGACTTTGGAGATCTGGTCGAACGGCTTCAGGCGGGTACACAAAACGGCAGAAAAGAAAGAAGTAGAATGGGCCTGGGTTCCTGCTTGCAGGGGTTGTGGTCGGATGATCAGTTAAACCCTCATGGCAAGTGGACTGAAAATATATTTATAAGGTGCTCCAATGGCGGTTATTTTTCAACGACAGGCACGCATCTATGGCAAAAGTCAGTAAGAAAGGGCGACAAAAGAGATTGCTACAATTACCGGGGCATATCTCTTTTAAGTCTCCCCGGGAAAGTCTACGCTAAGCTGTTGGAGGTGCGTTCTAGAGCTATGGTCGAGTCCAGGATGGGGAATGAACAGTGCGGCTTTCGTCCCGGTAGAAGTACAACCGACCAGCTTTTCACTCTAAGAATGGCACTCGAGAAGGCTTGGGAGTATGCCAAACTGGTCTACAGCTGTTTTGTAGTTTCGAAAATGCATACTACCGAGTTGCTCGAGGTAAACTATGGAGTGTTGTGCAGCAGTATGGGATTGATGGTTCTCTTTTGTCTCTATACACAAACTGTAGCAGTTGTGTTCGGGTTAACAGTGCTAAATCAACACCTTTCACCGCGGGCGTTGGACTTCGCCAAGGGTGCGCCTTGTCACCTCTCCTTTTATATATATGGACTGCATGTTGCAGCGCAGCCGAGGCGAGGAATGTTTCACATTGAGAGAGTTGAGGGTAAGTCATCTTTTTTTTGCAGATGACTTGGTTATCCTCACATCGTCCCAGACGGAACTCCAGCGCGCGTATGTGCTGATGCTGGGGTGAAGGTTAACGTGGACAAATCAGAGGTTATCGTCATTTCCAGAACGCCAGTTCAATGCACTCTACATGTTAGTGGAGTCCCATTGAAGCAGGTGGAGAAGTTCAAGTATCTCGGGGAATTTTTAACGAATGGTGGGAGGAGTAATGTGGAACTTTTCTGTGGAAGATCTGGAAACAGCTTGGAAGATCTATAATCAGGAAGACCGAGCTTGGTTTCAAAGCCAAGTTAGCGGTTTTCTATTCAGTATTTGTTCCAACTCTCACCCATGATCATGAAACTTGGGTAATGACCGAAAGAATAAGATCGCGAAAACAAACTTCCGAATTGAGGTTTCTTCGTGCTATTGTGGGAGTTACTCGGCGGTATAGAGGGAGAAACACGGCAGTACGCGAGGAACTCAATGTAGAGCAGCTGCTTCTTGGATCGGAAAGGGCTATACGTCGATGGTTTGGTCACGTGGCACGAATGCCCTCATCATTACGACTTCCAAAGCGTGCCCTGAATGCGATTCCATCAGGTAGGCGACCGCTTGGCAGACCCGGGGCTAGGTGATTGGACATAGTTCAAAAACTCGCCTGGTTGCTCTTGGGCATGACGCCTGATGAGTTAGAGTCGATGGCGGTGTGTCGAGCGGCCTGGAGATCTATCGTGCATGCATTACCCCCGCAACCCCTGAACTAGAACATGCGGGCCAGAAGATGATGATGATGATGATCAACCCCATGTTAGACATTAGCTCATCATCGTCACCCCACATCGGTGACTTATCTTGCGCCCCACCTTAGATTTTCCCCGACGCCGACTGATTGAGCTTGCGTCAGAGCTGCTCTGGTTTGACATTGCTCACGCCGCGTCGTCTGATGGATCATATTCTGTGCGAACATTTTGACATTAATCTGAAACCCTCCAAAGGCCCTGTCGACCTTTTTTTGAAAACTCCGCAGACCACAGCGACCACACCCTGAAGTCGCTTCCGATTCGAAAGCATCTGCCATCGACTGCCACCTCGAGCAGTCAATTCATTTGCAAATCGTTTACCCGGAACTGCGAGATTTTTTTTCTTTCCTTCTTCTCAAGCAATTATGTTCATCGACCTTCTGCAGAAATCGCACCCCGCCCAGCCGCCGCAAGCAGCAGCATCGCTCGCGCAGTCTTGCCAATTTTTGCAATATGCCCTGGCCACACGGACCACAGAGCTCACTCCATCCACATCGCCAGACGGCAAAGGGAGTCGGCAGTCTGCTGAAATTTATTAGCAACTTGGTAGGAAAACTCACAAATTATTGATAACCAGACCAGAGCGATGGAGCGACTCCAGTGCACACCACCAAGAGACGGCGGAGCACCACCAGAGCGCATATGGTCCAGTTCAGCATGGTTTTTCACACAAAAGCCTCCCCAGAGTCAGCCGGCTAATCTCCGGCAATCTGCTAATGCTGTCTAAGTACTGCATCGGCTTCCCAGGATACCCCGACATGTGTGTGTGTGTGTGTGCGAGAGTGAGTGTGGCTGGTCACCGGGCAATTGCTTGCATAGCGCACTCGTATTTACAATAATTTGCTTAGGTCGCGGACGATTAGTGCAATTTGGTCTGTTCGGAGCACTTCCACCACCACCATGACCACATCCACCAGTTCCCCACACCACACACTCGCACTGAGGACGCGTCAGCGGGTGGAGGGGGAGGGGGAATATGGCATATGGATGAGGGAAAATAATTTCACGAATTACTTCAGCAAACCATTTCGCTTGAAAGGTGAACCGGGTAAGGGACGACCGAACGAGCGGAACACTTACACCGACTACTCGCTCTCATCCGCTGTGTAATTACGGAAATTGTTTTTCAAATTAGTGGACATATACGAGTGCATCTCGGAAAGGAAGAGACTGCGCGGACAGACAAAACTGTGTTTGGTTAACGCTGTGATTGCTGGTCTTCACTGGACTTGGACTGCGCCGAACAGATGCTAGATAAGCCACGAGAGAGCGACCTACTCCGTTCCGTACCAGTGCCGTGGTGCCCGGTGGACGGACTCTGGGGTTGTGTTTGGTGCGAGTTGAAAGATAATTGTGGTCTATCCGAGGGTCTATTGCGTTCCAAGCAAACACACACACACTTTGAGGGTTAAACTCATTTTGGACTGAGGTTTCCAGCATCATCTGGCCTAAGTAGCTGCATGGAATTGAATTTGAAATGCCGAGGAAGACAACATGTCCTGGTGTGGAGATGCTCAGCATTGTCTTCAACTAGGACGCATGTTACGGTGAAGTGGACGTCAAGCATTACGGAGAGCTTCAGTGTATATCATTACGTCCAATGACGTAACTTTATGCTTGTGACAAATGTCATAGAATGAAGACTGAAGTATATCCAAAGACCACATAAAACATAGAATTCCATTTACTCTTCATTGTATACGAACTTCTTTACTTCTTCGTATTTTTCATTTTCCCACAAATTTCAAATACTATACTTTCATAATCGAATAAAGTTTTAAATAACATAGAATTGAAATGACTCTGACACTTCATTTACTATTCACTTCAATTTCCATGCTGACCTGCGGACGTTCATGCTCAATCGAATGGAACTTGGGATGATATCATTTTCTACCAAAACTGCGTAAGAATGAGGAATTTAAAACATAGAAAACGCATACTTTTCTCGTCGAACAGTCTAGTTGCGTCTTTATCGAGACTGCAAAGGGAAACCATGAACTACCAATTACTATCTCAGCCAAGGCACTGTTGCGAATGTTTCGGCGAAAAAAAAACATAGAATTTCATTCAGGCTTTATGCTTATTCTCTATACAAGGACATGAGGAGAAATGTGAGCTTTTTAAAAATACACTTCCATCAAGAACACTGACTTTTGTGAATATAGAAAACATGGAATGGATGTGAAATGACTATGTAAATCTCCAAGAGTAAAATATCAGAGATGTTTATGTTTAGGATGCCACCGCAAACATAGATCTTGCAGACCTTTCCAAATTGCACAGCCGCAATTTATAAACATAGAATGTGTCGATCATTTTCAATATTATCTAAATATGTATTTAGAACTACTCAATACATCGGGAGGAGTAAACGCAGATCTCAAACAGGAACGAGAGCTTCGTTGAAAACCAACAGTCACAAATCAAATCATAGAATATGGATTTCCAGAAGAGTGACCCCAACACTCTTCAATGTTCGTTATGCTTCCGAAAGGGGAAGAGATATCCCTCTTACACGCCCAAGAAATGATTCATCTATAATTAATGTTTTGAGAACAGGTTACTTTTAAAAAACATAGAATCTGAAAAAAAAAGACATCTCAACTTTTTGCAATCTCTCTCCACCACACAGAAGTTAATCGGGCGAGTTCAACGACGCAATTAGAATAATTCCAGAAGACTCCACTTTTTCCCATAACCTCAATTCACAAAACATAGACCGTCCCACCACAAATTCATCGAATCTGCTCATCAGCTCAGGAAGAGCATGCATTCCAGCATACAATCGTCAAAAATTCCCCCGCATATTATTCCTCAGGCTCCACCTGACATCGCAAAACATAGAACGATCTCATCACCACTCGCCACTTTCGAATAGAATTGATCCACTCTCCTCCATGCCGTGGGATAAAACGCAGTCGATGAAACATCCCATCAAACTATCCCACAAAGAGACTGCCTCTTCCCAGAGGGTACGACCAACATAACTTTCTGTTTCCCAGCCCTAGTCCGCGACGACTTGTCCGCCCGCTTCCCACTCAATACGATGGCAATCTCCAACGACATCATGACAAAAATGTTCTCGCAAATGTTGTTTAGTCCACCAATCTGACGTCTTCCATCACAGCGTCACCACATCACCACCGCACACAAAACCACTGGCATCTCTCTGCTCTTGGAGATGTCAAGAACGCGCAGGCCTCTTAATTAAGAGCAATTTCGCTCTCATTCTCCGATGGTGGCATGCTGATCGAGTCGCGCTGATAGCCGTCAATGGGGAGAAGCTCATCCACCCACGCATCGTCATCGCTGGTGACACCACCGACCGCCCAGCCTTGAGAGATGATGTTCAGAGATGATGCCATGTCATAGCCAGCGCGGCGTCGCGGTCGTACAGGTACGAGCTGGCGAGCCGCGCAGCGTCGACATCCTGTGTGGGATTCCTTTCACCGTATCTCTGGCATTTGGAGCGTATCGCGCCCGCACTGCCAGTCCAGATAGCCTGTCAAACTTTGGCAACTTAAGATATCGCGAGGGCGATTCATTGTTTTAGCCAACCGGTGATCCGGCCAGCCAGCCAGCCAGCCATCCAGCCAGCCAGTCGACCTGCATCATCATTGGGCAGATATGGATTTCACAGCTTTCAGCCGGTGGTGTTGGTGGCTCGGTGTGCGCGATCGTGGGCCCAGTAGGTCGCTCCTGCAGTAGGAAGAGCAGCTAAACCCAGGCAGCCGGGCACAGCAGCGTCGTGCTACTATCGCCGCTTGTATCTCTCGCTAAATGCATGTTTTTTGTGTCGGCCTTATCTGGCAGGGCAGTCAAACTCATTTTCGTTCAGCGGATTATTTTCCGTTCGCGTCGTCGCGTCGTGGCGGTGGTGCTGTTGCTGTTGCTGCCTGGGAATTTCTCGCCGCGTCCATGTTGGGTGTGAGTCGCGGTGATAGTGGCTGCCACTAGTGCAGGCCACGTAAATCGCTTTTCTTGTACGCGAACGTGGAGCGTATTAAGTCATATTGCTGTGTGTGCGCGCGCGCTCCGGCCGGAGTGTGGTGTGCGCTCCGCCGGGGAGGTGTGAAAATGTGTGAACATTGTTCGACAATCTGCGAAGCATTCGGGATTTCTGGGTGGGTCCGTTCAACTCCCAACTCGGCCGTTGTTTGTTTTGTTATCGGCCCGGTGCAATGTACTCTCGTGTGTGCCTTACCCTCGTGGGCCTGGGCACTGGGTGGCGATATCGGCGATCATAACTCTTCACCCAATTGTTGTGTGTGGGGGCCGCGCAACACCACCGCCGCGCTGCCGTGTGACAAAGTGCGAGGTTAGGAGAAACGGGCTAGAGGTTAGATATGGATTGTTAGCCACCGAAGAGGAAAGTGATGTTTGCCAACTTACTTCGCAACCATTGAAGGGGAACTTTTGATGGCGAGGCCCTTGGGTTCACAAGTTAGTGCACAGTTGCCATCGTACCGCCTTAACTGGGCCGCTGTTGCAGTGAAACTGTTTTCGAGGATGTCTGATGGCTGATAGCTTTCTCTTTGTGGCACACTGCGTTGACTGGCGGCAAGTGGTTGCGGATGCGAGAGTGAGCCATTGGCAGGGTTTCCTAGTCTAAGGCGGTGGACCCTTCTTTTTTTCCCAAGAGGCTCGATGTTTTCTTTTCCGGCAGTTGATCGTATTTCCAAGAGTTGAAGCGAACATGCTAACACTGAAATTTTTTGCAGAATGTTCGAAGTTATAAATAAAAAAAACATAGAATGTGAATTTTCAGTGGAATCACCACAGAATTTCTCAGCATTTCTTTAAAAATTTTTCTAACACTGAAATTTTTGCAGAATGTTCTAAGTTATAAATAAAAAAAACATAGAATGTAAATTTCCAGAGAAATCACAACAACACTTATCAGTGTTTTATTATGCCTGTGAAGCGCAACAGTATTGACTCTTAGACGCTGCACGAATTATTCCACTCAGTTCCTTGAGAAAAATAAAGGTATGAAAACATAGAATGAGGGAAAACTTCTCAAAATGTTAAGACTTAGTCAAGCTTACAAAGGGCAATTGTGTGAGTCGTACAACGCAATCAGAACAATTCAATAAGACTTGACTGCTTTCTCCGAATTGACCTTTGAAAAACATAGAATTGGAAAACAATATTATGAAATAAGCACTCGGTGGTCTTAAGCTAGAAGAACATGAATTCTGACTGTCTACCTAAATTCTGAGACACAACCTCAGTAATTCTTAATTTTCTACAGAAGCACGACTCCATGTGTGCTACCTGATGACGCCTCGAATGTTGGCCGCTAGCTCGTCTTAAGAGATTGGCTTCTTAGCGTAGACTAAGACAATTGGATTCCTGTTGGTCTTGTAACCAATCGCTGTTATAGATGTTGCCTTCGGCTTGATTATGACTTCCATTTAATTCAATATTTCTTGTATTTGTGGCGAACCAGCTCTGTTCAGGTGGCGTTGTCACGCGCGTACTCATCACCAGCTAAGCTTACAGTCCCAAAGCAGGATCAGGCTTACACACATCAACCTTGCATCAGCATATTCGGAACCGGGAAGAGACTGTAACAAGAACAGGCAGCGTTCTAGTAGAACAAGCTAATCATTAAAAATCCCCTAATCACTCTGGTCCACTTAACTCCACTCCACAAGCAGACTTAGAGTCTCACACGCTGGCATCTTTGCCTTAACATCTGTCAACCAGTTGTCTCTCTCCGCATTCGAGGCAATACTTTGTCGCAGTTCGACGATCTCTAAACACATTCCTCAGTCCCCCTCCCTGACTGAGTACACAAATTGCCCGCGCGGCATGCACCAAGCCCCGCACTGACAACTTGTCACTCCCCTCGTTAGCTGGTCCAGTGAATTCCTCAGCCATGACTGCGATCGATTACACATGCAATGACCACCGCAACTGCCACTGTCCACACCGGCGAGTCTCTCGCTTGAATGTCAAATCAATCCGAACTCCCCGCCGCGCCGTCGTCGACCCTCACACGGTGAGCACCGTTCCACATCCGCAAACCGGGCAAATTACACCGCAAGACGGTCTTGAAGTGATGCCGCCTTTCAGCCGCTGCAGCTATGACATAATTCGCTAATTTTCTTCACTTAAAGGATCCGCGTTCCGCAGGACTTCGCTTCAATTAGTTCTCACGCTCGCCCGGCCACCGGTCTAATTGCGCGCCGCGTCCCGCAACGATCAGTCCAAGCCAATTGAAAACGTAAATAAATAAAATTAAAAGGCAAAGCGGCGACCGACGAACGGTCCACCGACGTGTGTGACTCACCTTGTTGAAAGTAGTTCGCTTTTCGGACGTAGACACACACCAGCGCCATTAGCTGGAGCTGCGATAGCCGCTGTCTCGTTGACTGTGGCAGCGGCAGTAAATCTCTGAGGTTGGCTATCTCAGCGTTGATTAGATCCCGCCGCAGTTTGGATGCTCCTTTTGTTGATTTATTCGCGTCGAATCTGTAAAGAAACAAACAAAGAGAATGATTAGAGGGAACAACAGAGCAAGAGAGAGAGAGAGAGTGGCTACGAGTTGGACGCAATGGAATGTGAAGTGTTTTAATGGCGCCTCCAGATACGGACAGCTTTGTTTGGTCTAATGAAGCAATTAAACGCATCACAATCACAGTTAATAGGGGGAACACACTTTGTGCGCGCCCATAAAGCTTCGGTTAATGCGATACAAATGGTTTTCGACCGATAAGATGATTTAAGAGCCCCCAGCACGTACGTGAATAGTTTGAGGTGATCGATTCGACTTTTTTTTTTGAGTGAGTGCGATTGGTACGGGCTGAGGGATGGATAAGAGCAGCCGTCCAGTCGGATGGTAGTTAAACTCTTTCAGTCGTTTAGGACCGCTTGGCTTTGTCTTTGCTTGCCATGCCGAAGGAAGCGATGTGGGAAGTGATGACAGACGATATGCGGTTGGGAGAAGGAATGAATGCTCTTTGTCAATACGTAACAAATTCAGGGGACACATAAAGCGAACCTGGGCCGCACCAATGAGCCGCTCCAAATGTTGTTCTTTCTGGGCAGCTGTCACCAGTTAGGCGTACTAAATTATTACGGGCTGTAATCGCCACTTTAGTGGTGGCCCGTGGCGTTGTGGGTATGTGCGTCGATTCCTGCGCACTTGGACCTACCTCTCTAGGTTCGATTCCTGGTACGACAAGAAATACTTTTCACGGCCCCACCTCTTTCGAGTCACTGATAATGCCCAAAGGCTATAACTGTCTAGAAAAAGCTTCTCAAAACTTGGCCGTTCGGAGTCGGCATAAAACTGTAGGTCCATTTCACTCGTGATAGAACAATAGCACACACAGCATGAGTGGTTGCTCAGAAGCTAGGCCCTGGCCCTCTACGGGCTGTAGCGGCACCCATATTATTATAAAGGGTGGTTAAATTTTAAGGCCGATGTTGATTTGGAATAAAACACAAATTATTTAGGAAATTATTGTCATTTCTTTTTATTATGATAATATTGGTATGGTTCAATTATGTATGGAACAAAATATCGGCAAAATGGCCGCCGCGACCTCGGCGGCACACCTCCATCCGATGGTCCAAATTTTCGATGACGCTGAAGCATAATTGAGGTTCTATGCCGTTAATGTGCCGAATTATCTCATCATTTAACTCTTGAATTGTTGCTGGCTTATCGACGTACACCTTTTCTTTCAAATAACCCCAAAGAAAAAAATCCAACGGTGTCAAATCACATGATCTTGGCGGCCAATTGACATCGCCACCACGTGAGATAACACGGCCATTGAATTTGTCGCGCAAAAGAGCCATTGTTTCGTTAGCGACCACCATTCACAGTAACTGCCTGACCGGCCTCATTTTGGGAAAAAATACGGCCCGATGATGCCGCCAGCCCATACAGTCACTCTTTGTGGGTGCATTGGTTTTTCGACAATCACTCTTGGATTATCATTCGCCCAAATGCGGCAATTCTGCTTATTGATGAATCCACTGATGTGAAAATGTGCATCATCACTGAAGTTACATGGCCTTGCCATTTCATGTCACCGTACCTCTAGTGAGTTCAAATGAATTACTGACAAGTGTTCAATATTCGGAGCACAGGTCTAAAAGGTTTATTTCAAGGCCAAGCGGGAATCTTGGAATAGAGTCGGCGGTGGACGAGCCATATTGTCCAATAGGACCAATCGCGACGCGTCACTGTCTCGGCTCCATCTGGATATTTTGTTGGAGGGTCTTGGTCACTGGCCTCCCCATTCGGGGCTGTGCGTGAGTTAAACTACATCAGCACGTATAAAGCTCATAGTTCAAAGGCAACTACAAGCCGGGGATAGGCCACGCATCACTTAGGTCCGTCTCACTTAGGTCCTGCAGGACCAATTGTGATGTCGATCTTCATCGCTTACTTCGCACGCGCCTTCTGTTTCGTCAGAATCGAGAAGTCGGGTATATTCCCTTCATTTCTGTACTTACTCCATTCCCGTTGTTCCTTGCACCATTGCCTTGTATGCTTCCACCATCGCTGCATATGGTTGCCTGTTGTTGTTCCTACCAGAGTGAACGAAACAAGGACAACGATTTTCAGTGCTGCACGCGGAATGTGAGATCCCTTAACACACCACGTGCCAGCGAAGATCTATCGTAGAATCTGGACTGTGGAATAAGCCGGCCGAAAAGAGGATGAAAAACTGCGAGGAATCAAGGCTAAATTGGAGAATATCAGCCAGATTTGCTCTCATGCCTGACGGAAGACAAGGGTTACAACAGCAAAGACGACTTCTATGATCTTTGAAAGGACATATTATCTATGTGCCAGCATCGACACCAAGGTCTAACTATTGTCAAGGCAAAGCTTTCCACTAGTCTTCCGATGGCGCTACAAGCCGAGGTGTAAATGGGCAAAGTTTAACCAGGCATACATAAAGGGACCATAAATCGACCGTCAACCAGATTGGTCACGTTGCGATCGAAACAAGGCACTCCTTCTTGATATTTCATCTTCAATAATTCAGACGTAATCAGCCTGGAATTGCGGCCTTGGATCTATAAATATCACTGGAATAACTCAGCTTTGTGCGTGCTACTCATGCTGTTTAAAAACATCGGGCAACAAAGATTTATTCATTTCCGCTAGACATCTCTTATTCTATGCTCAGGTCGGCAACCCATCGACGATCTTGGGCACGCTGCTTCCAGTAGTATAGACCAAGTTGCTTTGCGTTTATGATGACTTTATACCAGAAGTTCAGTCTTCCAGAGGGATCGGATTCGAAGACGTTCTTCAAACCTTACGAGTAGGCAACGTCGACTGGGATCATTTTCTTGTTGTAGAGAACTACGGTGTCGAAGAGGAGCACCATGCTTTGACGTCGTATCGCTGCTGACTACTAGATTCTTTGCCGATCGAGTAACCCAGAAATGTTCTGTAAGCTCGACGCTGCCACATTCACAAGCAATCGCAAGGGATATTCCATGATTTGACAACGCGTGAAGGCACCAATATGCGGCGAAGGTGGATGCATAAAATGCAATGGTGCAAGGAACAACGAGAGTGGTTCGAGAGCTCTAAGGACATAGACGAAGGGAATAGACCCCTTGACGCTAAAAAAGGGCATGTAAAGTAAGCGATCGAGATGCCAATCGAAAGCCAGCCCAATCCTCCGTTTTGTTAACCCACGTGGCAGTACAACGGGCCGCCCTTGGCCTAAGTGCATCTGAAGCCACTTTACCTAACCTAAGCGACTGAGATCGACATCACAATCGAAACAACAGGACCCAAGTGAGACGTGGCTTATCCCAGAGGCTGGGTGTTAAGGCTGGCATTATGCCGAAAAGTGTTACCAAAGGTTGAAGAAGTTATCCAATTGATATAAAGTTCGGTTCGAAGCCTGTCGTTACGGAGGTTGACAATTGCTAGTAGAGTCGCAGTCGATAATGAGAGTTTGGGGAGATTCACTTCTGCAGACTGTTGAACGGTGATCAGGGCACAAATTCTCCACTCAATCTAAACGATGATAGAAGGGAATTCCGTCTTCCCAAATCTAGACGAGGTTAAGGCACCCAAAGCCACTGCTGCGGACTGTCGGTGCGATGAAGGCGTTGTATCACGGTGGAGCGCAGTGAGGCACATTAAGTTTGACGGAGAGCAATGGAAACACGACTTTTTCACTTTATTCAACTAGACACCTCTCCAAACACACACTCCACCATGGATAGTGGCACCAGTCAACGTGAGGAATGTGCAATCATTTCGGCTGTCTCGAGTGAACTCAAGACAAATCAGTTGGAGCCATGAAAGGAGTTTGTCAGTCGTTTAGAGAACTTGGACCAAGCAGCGTTTGACTCAGACGGCTCTTGAATGAACTTCAGACTCGAGCCAGCATCTGTGGAGGTTTCATCCTCTGAGCGCCCTTCCAGTGGTGATCTAAAATTCAACTACTTCTCTATCAGACTCGCGCGAACATTCATTGAGTCCATTTTATGGTGGTGACACGCCGATGTATAGACCAGAGAATCTTGCAAAGAACGCGCTCGAAGGGAGGACACCAGTTGAGTGATGATGCTGGAAAGGATTGATCTGAATTAGGGTCTTCTTTCAACTGAGCAGACCCGGTCCTCAGTCCTCAGAGCCGCCTTCTGCTCAAGCTACCGAAGCGAAGAGGAGGAAGAAACCATTTCTCACCTCCTCTGAAATTGGAGCAAGCTCTATTGCAGCAAGAAATTGCATCCAGGGACTAGGAATTCTTTGATAAACTGGCCGAATTAAGCAACATCGTCATCGTTTTGTCACACAGTACTCAAATCCCATCATGACTAGTGAGTATTTGATCGGTCTTCGGCGTGAACTCCGTCTGCAGACTTGACCGACTACTTTTCCCAGTCGCTTTCGTCGGACACTAGCCACTGACCGCACATGCATACAAATCGATTTGCAATCACCACCCTCGCTTTCCTGACCCCATGTGTCTTCCACAGTCAATCAGACGTAAGCAAATAAATCCCTGACCACAGTGAGAGAGACACACACACACACAGAGCTCAGACAAAAGAATAATTCATTAGCATTCCAAGAAAAAAGACGGCAACACGGACGTTTCGAAAAACAAATTAGGTCACCGGCTGCGGCTACGGTTGCCGCTGTACAGGCTCACCCCTCAGCGGTGTGATTTACGCCGCTCAATGATGCATTTCTCTGTCATTATCTGGCGGGTACCTCATTAAAATGAAATTTATTTCTCAATTGCCAATAAAGCATCCAGCCTCCCTCCACACTTGATTGCGATAGAAACTTAATAAAACCCGGTGCGATGCCAGCAGCACAAGATGCGGCGCGGCTCTGTTGCGGTTTTTCGCTAGAAAGACAAAACCCCCCCTTTAGAAACCCCCGTTCCACTGATGGTTTTCCATTTTCCATTTTAGCACCTGCATTATAAATAAAAACGACGGGCATAACCTTCAACTTTGTACGCGCGCTTAAGCGCGCGCGCGACTCCTCTTCTCTGCACACATACACACACCGCATAGCCGCCGATCAATAATCGGCCATCAATAGGCCATCTCGCCGCTCGCGCTGAGGGGGAGGGTGTCGGGCGCAGTGTTGAGGTGAGCGAAAAAGGCCGAACGTAATTTGTTTTCACACAACATAATCAAAATGATAACCCGTCTTTAAATTGGATCTAATGATGATAAACGTTTTTTGTATTGAACCGCGATGTGGGCCTGATGCCCGACTCACACCGACGACGACGACGATGACGACGAGGATGACGATCAGAGTTGGCTGGCAACAGTTGAATCAACAGCATTCCATGGCGTGTAAGAGATATTCGATTAAATACCCTCATCGAAGCGATGGGACTCCTTTGCTTTTCGTCTTCGTTGCTGGTTGTGCTCGACGAGCACACCATCGCCATCGCCCAGCACCGTAATCATCATCAGCATTATCGTCATCAGAAGTAACATCCGAACCTGCTGTTAACCCGAATGCCGCCTCCACACTCCGAGTGAGAGTGTGGCCGGAGTGCAGTGCAGTGTCAGGCGCGCAAAGGTCTCGGTGCTCGATGCCTGATGCTCGATGCTCTGTCTCTTTCGGTGAGCTCGGTGCACTTTTCACATCAAAATGATTATTATTACGAGCCAAAGCGGACAAGAAAGTATCTCATAGCCATTACGTCAAGCATCATAGCCCGCTAAGAGGCCCCGCGACGTCCCAGGGACGGCAGAATTTGTAACGTTTTAAATCAACCATAATGAGATAGTGTGTACGCGCGCGTCCCAAATCACTGGGGCCACTCGCTCTCTTATGGCCAGAGACAGCAGCGTTTAAGGCAAATCGCTTATGATCATTGATTACATGCCGTTTAAGCCGCCTTCATCAAGCGCAGCTACATACGGTCTCGGGGTGGTGCTCGGGACGGTAACAAGGATCATCCTCTCGCATCCTCGAGTCCTCTCTGTAATTGGTGATGCGGTGCGATGGTGATGTCATGTCCGTGGCCGTTCAAATATGTCGTTTGCCAGCACCGCAACAAGTGGACGGGTGGGTAGTTAACAGTCCATTTAGCAGCTGGGTTAGATCGCGCTTCAGGAGTGACAGGGTGTGCTTGCTCGCGTGTGTGCGAGTGTGAGTGTTTGCCGGGATAGGAGTTAGAGCGGATAATTTGCATAAAATTGAATAAATTTGCTCACCGATCAGAGCAGTTGAGTTGTAACCATTCATCATGGTGCACTTGTGACATTCCAATTACACCTGTTCAGCGTCTAAATGTGGAATTGAGAGATAGCAAGAAGGTTGGGCCTCCGTGTGTGGAGGCAGAACGGAGGGCACACACCCCCGCCGCGCCGGTCCGGAAGTTACCAGGTAAACGTATTAGCTGTCGATGCTAATGAGCCTGAGTGATTGTCAGGTGATAATTAAGGGGGATAACGGATCTGCGAGAGAGCGAGGGCGAGTGTGGCTTCCTGGTTGGAGGAGATCAGTTGCAGTGAATGGCTGGAAAGGAGGTGTGCTACAAGAGGTGTCATTTTGAATGCGATTGGAAAGTGGTGCAGGTTTGTGAGAAGTGATGATGCTTTTCTACGAATTTGAAGTACATGATGTGCGGTTTGTAGTGGGATATGATGTTTGACAAATAATTGATTTTCAAGAGGCCATTTTTTTGCACAAATTGAGGTTGTAATTTGCTCTTAAGAGCTCTCATGTCTTGTTTAACTGACTCAATCGTGGACCTGTACTTTACCAAGGAAAGGAGCTATAAATGTACAATCTCGACAGTTAAATGAAGTGCCCTTTTGGAGAAAACACAGGTCCAGGGCAATCGTCGGACAGTCCAACCCTTGTGTAACTACCTTGGTGACATATCTGTGTCGTTATGGTGAATGAAGCGCCCTCTACATCACCAGGCAATCGCCGATGCGATCACTGAAACGGTCGCATTAACGTTATCTGACAATTTGACAAAAAATAACTCTCACTTGTGAGGCACTTCGACTATTTGTCAAGAGTTTTAAGAGTCGAAAGATCCGATGACCAAATGGGACCACTCTTTCACGGGTCTCATCAGTCGGATAAAATATTGTGTAAGAGCACATCATTTTGTCTACGTCGACAGTATGTTCCGTTGACATTGCCAACCAAACACTATTTGAAGGCATCTCCTCACTAGCTTGACTGCTACTTACTCTGGAAAGCGGTGAAGGGATTAAACATATCTGAAGCACATAACGCGCCAATCTGGAAGAATGGAGAAGAGTGGGCGAAAGAAGATAAAGGGAAAGCTAATCTCTTCGCAGATTACCTGGCGGAAACGTTTAAACCATTCGACGGTCAAACGCTCCCTGCCAGCTACAAAGGACCTGACGTAGATGACTACAATTACATAATGAGATGTGCTACCTTGACAGAGCTTAAGGAAGTACTAAAAAAGCTCACATCGAAAAAAGCTCCTGGTTATGATTTAATTACAGGAGATATTCTTAAAGAGTTATCCAAGAAAGCACTTCTTAAGTTACTTTACTTAATTAATGCCGTCCTTAGACTAGAACATGTCTATAGTCAATGGAAAGTGGCAGAAGTTATTATGGTACTAAAAATGCTTCAATGTTGTCTTCCAATGCGTCAATTGAAGCGGGCTTGTCTGTATAGACATGAGCTTTAACATAGCCCCACAAAAAAATAGTCTAAAGGCGTTAAATCGCACGATCTAGGCGGGAAATTGACCGGTCCCGAACGTGAAATAAAATGTTCACCGAACTCGCCCCTCAATAAGTCCATTGTTGCGCGTGCTGTGTGGCATGTGGCACGGTCTTGTTGAAACCACATGTCATGGAAGTCAAACTCTTGCATTTTGGGCAAAAAAAAGTTGGATATCATCTCACGGTAGCGCTCACCATTCACAGTTACGTTACGATTCGTATCGTCTTTGAAGAAGTACGGTCCAATGATGCCACCAGCCCACAAACCGCACCAAACTGTGACTTTTTTACTATTTTACGTGAGCGTGTTGGTGGTTTAATGTCCAACAATGTAAATTTGGTGAGAAATTTAGTCACAATAGCCCGAATAGCCGCTTCAGTGGGTCGATTAGACTGACTATAAAATGGAAGAAGCGCGCGATGAACTTTCTTAACAGAGCACGCACTTTGATAATAAAATTCAATAATTTGCAAGCGTTGTTCGTTTGTAAGACGATTCATGGTTAAATTATAGACCAAACTGAAGATGTTTGACAGTGAAACAAAACACGAAACGTGCGTCAGTTGTTTAAACCAGTGTTTCCAAAAAGATAATGGCTAAAAAATCACCCTTTATATAATGTCGGGGGTAAATAGAGGCTGCCCTCAGGGTGGTGTCATATCTTCTCTGCTGTGGTGCGTGCTGGTTGACTCTCTGCTTAACGCCCTTAATAGCTTTAATGTCTAAGCCCAGGCCTATGCGGATGATGTACATAGCTGTACTGTACTGTCGGATCGTGCCTAGCGGGTGTGTGTTCAAAAGAGCCCCTTGATCTCGTGCGATAGCCTACACCCGCCCATGGTTGTGGTGTTAGCTGGAACTTTCTTTTGAAAGTTACCTGTCAGACGTATCTGAATCAAGAAATACAAACTACTGGATAACTGCTTAGCTTAGTTATAGACAAAACGTTTAAAGGGAGGTGGTTTTAGTGAGTTAAAATCTCACACTTCTATGGGCGAACGTTCGCCATAGAGTCTTGTTGAAGATTTCCGCTTACCTTGGGAAAAAAAAGACTAACTTGACCGGCACTTTTCAATTTACAGATTCACTCAAACTCTGCGAGAGGACGGTGGTCAATCAGAAAAATTAGTTAGTAGTTCATCAAACGTTTTCCTGATATTTCCACCATCATAATAACCAATTATATCGGTTTCGGTGAGTTTCCTTAACTTTTGTTTACTCAACAGTGGGAACAAATAAAATCACTCTCTTCTTAAGTAAATGTGTGCGGATTCATCTTTAATAACATCTGCTTTTAATCCATCAATACATAAGCAGTGCTAATAGCGCGGCAACAGTGCTCTAAAATTGCGTGTTTGTAAATCAATTCTGACAATGGTTCGTTTTAGTGGCGAGCTTACATTTTTAAGAAGCACAGCTAGTTCAGTAATAGACTATGGCTTTATATCGGGACTGTGGCATAGTGCTGTGTGCGATTTCAGAGTAGGTGCTCAAACTTTTTCGTATCTTCTCAAACTCATACACAAAATGGGACAAAACAACTAAATCGAATTCCAAAACTACACTAGATTGAAATAGTATAAGGGATCTTCAGATTCCAACTGTCATCAATAATTTAACGAAAATAATCAAAAAAGATAACCCGAAGAACCAGAATACATGATGTAAACGGTTTATAAGCAGGAGTGGTTGAACACGGAACCTAAAAGCAAGGGACCTTCCAATATTTAATTTTTTTTCGGAACCGCAATTTACCAATTTTCAGAAAGCAAAAATAAGCGGCTCTTAAGCAGCAGTTAATAACACCCGAAATTCAGCCCAATTCTGAAAGGCAGTACAATCTGTAAACCAAAAAAAAAGGTGGTTAAATTTTAAGGGCCGATGTTGAATGTAAACCACACCAAAACGTCAAGTTTTTTTCTGCATTTCTTGATTTTTTCGGTCAATTTAATCGTCCAAATGTGTACAATCGGAAAAGTCGTGCAAAAATGTGAGCAAACTATCGTGAAATGATAACGAACTTTTTATGGCCCGAATTGAAAGATATGAATGTGAACGCTTTCGAGTCACTGACAATCCTCAAAGAGTATATGTAACTGTCTAGAAAAAGCTTCTCAAACTTGGCCGTTCGGAGTCGGAATAAAAATGTAGGTCCCTTCCACCCGTGATAGAACATTAGCACGCACAACACGACTGGTTGCTGAGAAGCTAGGTCCTCGCCCTCTACTGGCTTTTCCGCCAACCATATATAGATTATTAATGGTTCGAATATGATGACCAGTTCGACTACATTTTACACACCTCCCTACATTGGGTAGTTTGGGCCATTAGGGGAACTCATGAGATTCAGCGTCGAACATCACCGTTTGCTCCACTTTGATAATGTCTGTGCCCTCCAGCGCATCAGTCCTTCTCTGGTTCCTCTCTCTGTCTTCCATCTGTGCGCAGTGGCCCACTTCGAGCTACAGTTGATCGCGTGGAGTGGTTCTCAGGGTGGGCGCACATAAGAGGACTCCTTTGGTTTTCAGTCCTCACGAGACAACACATTTTGTAAAATTATCGAATTTCCTTTCCCCACTCTCCCTACTCTCCCTTTGTGACCCAAGGGGTACACCGCTCGATGCTGTTCCCTTCTCATAAACACACTCGATGTAGGCTATATCATTCTCTGTTGGCTCTCAGATTAAATTGTTCCCTCTCGACATGCGTTCAGAAAATGAGGACAATTTGTTGAGCTTCTGGTCCTTTTTCACTTTACACTATGAACACCAAGAGGTCCTTCAATCCATCCACTCTGACCAAATCACCGCCAGAATTTGTGGATCTTTGAAATTTCGTGGACACACGTGAAAACCGACACTGAACGCCTCCAAAGGCAAAGCATCCACCGGCAAGCTCTCATCGTCCCTCGTACGAGGGCAAATCCTCATTCGAATTCCCATCTTTCACCTGCTTCTGATTCGGATTCCCACATCTCGTCTTGCGTTCACTTAATTACCCGAACTCGCCCCCCAAACAGAACGAAAAACAAAAAAAAAAGCCAAAACAAACGCCCAAAGTATCGGCAACCAGACCACAGAACAAGATGAACCCTAAAATCATCTTAATTTCATATATCTCCCCGAGTGCATCCAGCTACCATGGTATCTTCGGATAATGAATGGCTTCTGTTTCGCAAAACAGAGAGAACCGCTTTAAGAAACCCCCCCCCCCTCCCTCTGATCCCCTAGCATCATCCCACTCAAGCACACAGACCCAGAAATTGATCTGTCTGGCTGGCGATGCGATCCGATGGACGGCTGGATTTGATGCGTTCCACTATGCGGTAATATCCAGGAAGACGCCAGATTTCGAGCCACCACAAGACCGAGCGACACACAAGCCCATAAAATACTCCACAAGCCAGCCGTAGGGTGTATTTCCAAGGAGCCACATGCACTGGCGTCGTCCTGCGTCCGAATTCCTTCTTGCAGCCCTTCGCAGCGGCCAACTATCAATCTTCCAATTATTGGAAATTTATTAGCAGCTTTCCCACGATACAGTTCCGCCGCTGCCCGTCGCCACCGCCGCCACTGATGGCGGCGACGGACGTCTGCCACTCCTCGCTTGGTGATCTGAATTAATATGTGGAACCAAGTGGATCGGCTGCGGACGGGACGGGTCGAACCGAACTATTGACCCGGTAATGTACTCGTACACATGCACACACATACGCCAGTAGCGCGCGAGATCTTCTGTCGGAGATATTTCAATTTTCCGGGAAAACGACGACGAAGACTCCACACACAGCGGTTGGGTGTTGTTTTGGACGGTCTACCCCCACCCTCTCCGGCCACTGTCACTGTGGGTACACATCGATAGGTGATCTATGCGAACATTAAACTCTCGCGAAACCTGCGCGATGATTAAGATCTCTCGAGGTGTAGTGCACACTACGCAGGCCACTCCAGTGTAAGGATCGTGTTTTTGCTTTTAATTAGCAACACACTCACACAGAGGCGCATTCTTGCATTCGAGGCTGGAGCACCACCAGTCGCAGCAGAAGCATCATCACCACCAGCTACTGTGTCTTGTGGATCGATCTCGCCGAGGAGATAAACGACGAGGGGGGGCGAAGCGGGCGCGCGGCGAACGCTTAGGTACCACCGCGCAGATCGATGTCTATGATCTTAATGAGAGTTACTGAGTGCACGTGGAATGAATTGATTACAATCTGCCAGGTTTGCCTGAGACTCTCTCTGCGCTCGCTCGTGTGTGTGTGTGGAGCTTCCATCCGAGGGCTGGCAATGTTTGCTCGTTTTGATCGATGCCCTCACCGCTCTGCTTTGGGCTGCTCTCAATCAATTAGCGTCTGTGCGTCAGAGCAAATAAAAATCGCTTGTGATCGCTTCAGAATCCAGTTCGATCTCATTTTAGTTGCTGTTGGCGCATCATCTCACGCACACAGGCGTACTAGGGTCCACGAGTGGACCGGTCCAGCGGAAGAGTTTCGAAAGTTGAAAGAACGTTCTCGGAGGTGTTAACTATTCACCGCCGTCGATTTCGGATGCGGCGATCGATTTTTGGAGGGAACCAACGAGGAGCGGATGGTTCTCAGCATACTTCCTGTTTTCTGTTTGCACGTGGCAAATAGAATCGGGAGTGAGAGGCGGTCGCTGGTCAATAGGTGGTCGCCGGGATCTTGCCTCGACGAAGGACGTGAGTTTGGTCGCACAGCGGCTTGGACCCGGGGGTAGACACTCAAATTGGGGCGTCCACAAGATGAGGTGGACGACGGGCATCAATTGATGCACTTTCTTCATTCAGTTGACAAAGACTCGGGGATCTCAGGCGTCGCCTAGGAGGAAGTTTTCTTTGTCTTGACTAAGGCATGTTGCCAGCCAGGCTCATGAGGATATCATGCGTCGGCTAAGAGGAAATAGAATATAGTGCACTTCTTTGTGACTAAAATGGGCCAGTATCCGAGGAGAAACAACCTTCTGCTACCATCACGGTTCACTGGAGAGGCTAGAGATCCAGTCATCTTCTCAATTCTGTGAATTCGAAGACGCAAGGGCCCTACAAGTGAATGAGTCCGAGTTAGTGGAAGTAGCGGACTCAGTGAATAATATATCTTTGTAACACAAAACTGTCCGTGTTCTCGATTTCGTCGTCACCAATAGCAACATTTAAGTTCGGAGGATGAGTTCATTTCCCGAAGGAACTCAGAAACAGCTCATCCGTCTTCAGCATGGAGAATGGATATACAACAAATACAGCCGCCCCAAATATACCGCCAGTTTGTGTCATAATCTCTATAGTGGTGCTGGAGATGCCTGCGTTTGATCAAATTTACACCACAGGACGTCTGAAGACGACGAGGTGTATAGGAACGATCTTTGCTATTGGTTGCTGCCGAGTGAAATGAGGATTTGTTGTGATCAACCACAACAATTGATGACACATGACGCCAACCCATATCTCACAAGCAGCACTCAGCACACAACACACAGCACTCAACACCCAGCGCACAGCACAATTGCACATACTCATCTCCTATTTCTGCGTTAAGGGGTCAAAAATAATACAATAATTGACTCAACATTGTTGCTGAAAGCAAACATTGAGTCAACATTGTTGCTCAAGTTGCAAAAGCAACCAGCTCAAATCACATAACAGCGCGACGCCTTGTCTAAAACCTTTTTTGACATTGAAGGTCTCGGTGAGTTCGTTACCGACATTGATGGAGCAGCGAGAGTTCACCATCGTCATCCTGCACAACCTGGCGAGTTTGGCAGAAATGTCAAAACTAGACGTGGCGCTGTAAAGCTCGTCTCTATGCACGCTGTCATATGCGGCCTGGAAATCGACGTATAGATGGTGGGTGTCGATTTGCATCTCTTGGGTTTTTTCCAGGATCTGGCGTAGTGTGAAAATTTGGTCAATGGTGGACTTCCCCGGCCTGAAACCGCACTGATAAGGACCTATCAGGTTATTCACGAATGGTTTCAGGCGCTAAGAATAAGTAAGGCGGTAAGATCAAACATTCTCATTGATTATGAAATACAACGTCATTCAAGTGGTTGTCTCAGCCGGCTTCGCAGTAGAGCATTTGTCACCCCGATTTTCCAAGACCTTCCTTGGCCTTAAGGGCTTCAATTGTTGGCATAATATCGGTCCTTCATGATTCTCTACAAAAAAGTCTAAAAAGGTCAAATCGCAGCTCTGAGGCGGCCAATTTACATCGCTAATGCGGCTGATAACACGATTTGGAATTTTGATGCGCAAAAGATCGGAATGGGCTGTGTGGCATGGCGCGCCATCCTGCATGAACCATAGACCATCCGAATCCATGTCTTCAGTTTCAGTAAAAAAAAAGTCGGTTAACATGGCTCGGTAACGCCCATCGTTGACCTAAACGTTGTTCCCGGCCTCATTTTCGGAGAAGGCCACAGCAGCCACGTTCTCATCTGTGCGCACCGTACAACGACGGGGACCATGAGTGTTGTTCACTAGCAACCAGTCTCACAAGCTTTTTGCACAACCTTGCTGCTGTACGCAAAGTGGGTGGGTGCTTCATGTCTGCCAATACTTCTTCTTTTCAAAAAACGCACTGCGCCCCCTTTGGAAATAAGTTTTCAATATTTGCCACAGTTATTCAAGCGTAAAGCGACTCATTTCGTTCCGCGGAGGTATGATAGTGACTTTCTGTCAAGATTTCAAGCGGAAAACAGCTGTCAGTGTCAAAATAACATAAGATTTAAAAAAAATCGACTAGATGGCCCACCCTGTACTTATTTAAACATAGCCAGACGCCTATAGACGCCGACAGTTACTGAGATAGGTAGGTACATATATGGTTGGCCTGACGGCTTCATGGTCGTGGCTCACTTAGACCAACTTGTTGGGTTCATTATGCCCTTATTGTCGTTAATTCTTCCCGCTTTCCTAGGGCCTGTCTCGTTTTCATTGCTAGACTGCTGGGCATTCGCAGAACATATGTTGGATAAACTCTATTTCTTCTTCATATCTGAAGATGCATTTGTTCCTTCTCAATGATGGTGATCATTTTTGCCCCCATCTCCATCTAAGCCCCCACTCAAGCCCATCTCCTTTGTTCGTCTCCACTGACAGACGCTCATCAAGAGCAATCTAATCACCATCATCCGCGAACACCAATTGCCACTGACATTTAAAAGCACAATCCGACACTGACATTCGCAACTGTCAATGTCAACAGCGTTTCACCACGCTGACAATTATCTGGCTGCCGCTTCCTCGGCACTCGCAAGCTCGCATAAGAAACTAGGCACGTTCCAGTTCAGAAATCAATGTTCAGCATCCATCAGAGATAATAGAGTGCCGACACTTCGCATTTGTTTGCCTGCCAGGCTTGGCTTTTGATTTATCACCGACCGGTGCCTTATGCTTAGGGGAGCCATTGCATCGAGCGACATTTCAAGCAGGCACCCGGTGATAAGCATGTGACAGAAGTCCGCCGCAAAGTGGAGAACAGAAAGTCAATGGACACGATAACGGGTTCTCGTTGACGTTTTGTTTGACAACTTGTCAACAAGAGCGTTTAAGATATCTTGCTAAGTGACAGTTTTCGCTTATCCAAGTTTCCAATTAACTGTTATATGTATTTTTCTGTTTCACTTGCAATTAAATTCATATTTTTAAAGATGCTGCAGAAATTCTCGGTTTTTTTTTGTTTTCTGAAAGGGAAAACTGGGAAAAAAGTGAAGGTGGCCAGTTGGAGGTGATGGAAGGATTTGGATCGTTCAAGACTGTTTCTGGGTACTGTTTCTGAACTCTTAAGTAGGATTTCACTTTGAACATCACACGAAATCCCATTCATTTGACATCAAGTTCAGGAGACCACTGGAAAGTCCTGGCTTGTACATAAATGTTGACATGCGCTCGTCAGCGGTCCTGAGTGCAGGTCTGCTTAATCTGAGGAGAGAGCAATATTGAAGTAGACTCTAACAGCCACCCCCTAGTCCGTCTTCTTTCCGTCTGTGTATATACGCAGGGGATCGTCCGGCGTTAGATTGTCAGACATCCAATCCGATCTGGAAGGGATGCTGGCAGAGAAGTTTTTCTCGATGGTGGCTTGGGGTAGTAGGCGATCGGTGTGGTCGGGAAGGAGGGTGAATTAGCCAGTTATCTGTTTGCCGAATAGGTCTAGCGATGTAAGGTAGAGAAGTATGTTAAGTGGAAACACATGCAATCCAGTTGAGGGCATTGCAGTTGTTAGGTGCTGGTGAAGAGTACAATTGCCTTTTTTTGTGGGTTGACACCACGTCCGTATTGCTCTTGTTCATGCGTTTATCGAAGGCATTATGCGTTATGCCTCTAGGAGTGAAGACCAACTTATCCCTTCAACTAGGACCAACTAGCAGCGAATCCCCTTAAGAGCCACCAATCCCTCTAAATTACTTTTTTAAGCTTTTTATTAGATTAGGACAGTCTCCTTGTCATCGTATAGGGTTAAGCTCAGGTTAATACACTTCCTTTGTACTCCACCTGATGACTGATAAAATGTCCCAAACCTTCGACGACTGCTCTAAGTGTACCCAGACGACTGCTGCAAAGAGCGCCACAGGGATCATTCAATCCAATGGCTGGCTCCCAAGTCCAAAGGCGAATATACTCCTCCGATTCTTAACTTTGACATACCCTTCCGGTGTAATTTCCAGGCTATTTTCCAACAAGGAAGGAGTGGACTGCAAATGAACTCGTCAACAACTCGACCACCCACGTGTAGACAGATGGATAGAAGATGACTAACGGCACAGGCTCGGTCATTTTCTCCGAATTGTTAAACATGCACTTCTCAATCAGAATCCCTTTTTTTCAAGCGGACGTCCTGACTGCCAGGAAGCGGCCAAAACGATATCATTGTTGGAAATACCACCGACCACCGGCCATCAAAGCAATTTCGGCAACTGAAATCGGGTGCCGCTATGAGCTGAAGGTTCTCGATTGCTCTACCCTGGGTCCAGGGGCACATCCATCAGGGGATCAGTGAGGGAACTTGCCAGGAAGGGGACCGATGGCCAAAACAAAATATAAACTAAACCCCTCCAACTCGTGTTCTCTTTCCTTCCATCAACGATCATGTGTTAAATACACTCATTATGCATCACCTCACCTGTAGAATTGGACCTGAGTCTCCCTGCACTTGAAAAAGCCCTTCAGACAGTATTTCAACTCTCAGTGCCAGCAACAACCAATCAACACCCACCGCTCACTGAATTTTCAAGTTCGCACAGCAACTCTTTTGTATCACCCACCGGCCACAACCGTCAGCTTCGATTTGCAAACAAAAATAAATCATTTTCCATCGTTCCGGGAACTTAAAGCCCCGCCAGACACGTAATCAACTACACACTCGGTACGTAAGTAGTCACTCAACCGACTATTTCCATCAGTGACGGCTATAAATCCTCTTAGGCTACCCTTTCAAAGATGACTATCGCGCTACGTAATTAAATTCCATTACACCACGGATTACATTACACAGAAATTCAAGCAGAACTCCGCACTTGTACACTCCCACTCGGCCGAGAACAGTCACTCGATCGAGCCACCAAGAGCTGTGTGTTTTGTCTCTTAATATCGATTTATTACCCATTCAGCATATCATTATGGTAATTAGGTCATCATTTTACATTCTCACCCTTTTTGCATGGGGTGACAGGCGGCATGGCATGCGACTGAGCTGATTTATCAGTCTCCTATTACAAACCCGACAAACAAACATTTGTGCGCTTGGCTAAGTCGGCTACAGTGAGCGGCGTGCGGTGCGCAGCGCAGTGTGGTTTTCGGGGCGGGCGTGCGCGGGCTCGCGCGCTCACCGCATGCAATCCGATAGGCACGTCACCGTAAATCATAAATTTGTCTGGTTGGGTCCCAGCGCGAAGAATTTGCCATTCGTGAGATAAAAGTGAGGCTGGCGAGTAATTTATTTGTACTTTTACATATTTTTATGGTCGACATTTGGTTGGATCGGCTAAGTGAGTTTGACACAAGCCCATGCTGTGTGCAAGTCATCTGTGGGCCGACTTCTGCTGTCGGATGGGATTTGTGATAACACTTTGAAGAGTGGAGTGTGCTAGCTTTGAAGCGACGTGTTGACAATTATAAGATCTTTCAGAGAACTTTATTGAACTCAGAGGAGGACTGAAGCCAGCAAATGTTAAGCTTGGATCTAAAATGGATTCGAATGTCCATTTTTGGTGACAGCGATGTCTATCGGGATGATACCATCGCTGTAGTTCACATCCTTAAGAGTACAGTGCTGCCAGGACCTGAACTCTTGTACAGACAGCTTAGAGATCAAAAGAATGAGGAAGAGACAAGGCTTCTGATGTAAGAGCAGTTGTTCCAAATACTACTGTCTGTGAGCTTGAACTGGAACCATAACATGCAAGATTTAACGACTCGGGATTGTTCCATATTTTAAGCACCAAATAGACTTTAAGGTCATTCGACGTTCTCACGCACTTTTGTGGTTTAAATTCTTTTAGCCAATCATGGCTAACTTGTCGACAACAATGACTTGTGGCTAGACTAGTTCGTCGTAGGCACTGCTAATCTCAGGGCCCCAATGTCAACACTTTGTGTTCGTGGCTTGTGCAGTCTTCTGACATTGGACAGCCGGTCTCAGAGTCCACATTTGCCGCTCTGATCGTTAGCAGCTTCAGGATATTTGAATGCCTGCACAAGATCTCACATGATCGATTTAGTTAAGGGTTCAATTGTCTGGTGATCGTTAGATTAATGGGTGGACTATTATGTGTAGTAAAAATAGAGATTTGGAACCATTTGAACAAGACTGGAACCAGTTAACGCCAAAGAACTTCTTGTAACGCATTTCCATCAGCGAATCATCGCTGAATCGCAACAACATCGAATAGGATGGTGACTGGTGACGAAAAGTGGATCACTTGGTCGTGATCGAATCACTTTGAGTCGGCGCAAATGGTGCCCAAGCCAGTACTGACGGCAAGGAATGTTTGTTGGGTTGGCAGGGAATCATCTGCTATGAGCTGAGCTCCTACCGGAAAAGTCTTAAATCGGACGTGAGTCGTCAACAATTGATCCGTCTGAAGGAAGCAATCACTCAGAAGCAGCCAGCTTTGACCCATAGGAGAGGATTTGTGTTCTATCAGGTCAACGCCAGATCTCCAGGTACCTGACTACAGTCCATTGCGCCAGTGGTCGCCCATGCCGCCCAACAATTGAGAACTTTCGCCAATTCTTTTTGGTATCCGCGGAAGCCTTATACAACTTCCAGTCATCGCAACTTCTCATGAATGAGTCGAAATCACCCTGCACGAGAATGGTGATGTCCTCGATCTTTTTACCTGATCTGTACACGATCAAGTCGTCGGCGCTCCAGAAAATGTTAAACATTATCGGCAAATTAACGGCACCCTGTTGGAGACCATTTTTTACTTCAAAAATACCTGCAGAGGTCACATTGTCAGTCTTGACGACGAACCTTCTCCCGGTAAGTATGTTAAACAGTAAGTACAGCAGCGGTTTACTAATGCCTAGTCCATTGAGCTTGTAAAAAAGTCCTTCTAACTATACGGTGTCGAAGGCCAATCAGGCAGGCTCACATTGTTTCTGGCTCTTGTTCTATTGGATATCCGACACCAGTTTCGACGCGGCATGATTAGCGTCATGCCCCGCTCTGAAACCGAATTGGTTATCCGGAATTATATGTTTGTCCTCTGTTCAGTTGATCAGAGCTCTATTTATCACATTCTCGAATACCTTGCTGATGCTCGGAAAGAGACTAACTGACCGGATGTGGCACGGATTCGAAGAATCCTTTACTCCCTTGGATATGGGTTGCACAATCGCAGTTTGCCAATGCTCCAGATAATGTGCATTATTCAGAACAATGTTAAACAGGATAGTGTACATATAAATCACATCCGTTCGAGATCTGGTCGATTCCAACTGAATTTTTCTTCTTTAGTGATTCGAAGACCGCTTGGAGCTCTGTTTTCGATATTTATTTATTTATTTAATCTACAAACTACATAGGTGTTAACAGATTTTTTAAGCGCATTATTCTTAATTATAATTAACAGAATGTAATACTTAGTTTCACAATTTGATAAATTATTCAAAAATTAAAAGGCTTAATAAGGTACTTTTAAAGGCCGGTCTAGTATGACACAAATCTAAATGATGTGAATATTCATTGAAAGCTCGAATAATTCTCGTTAGTGGTTCGTTTCTGCCATAGTCTTGTGGAAGTATTGTGGAACTTTTCAAATAAAATATTCCAAGTGCGGAGTGACCTAGATAGCGTATGAAATTGAGTCATGGATAAGAGATAAGAACATTTTATATGACTGCAAAGTATATCCCTAACAAACATAACATCATAGATGGTGCGTCTAGTTGATAGGGTTTGTCAGCCAAGCAGTTGGCACCTTGCTATTATAGGAAGGGCAAAAATCCCAATGCATTTTAAAAAAAATTTACTTGGTGAATCGCTTTTGAACTTTTACGATACGATCGGAAAATGTTGTGAACGCCGGGTTCCAAACTACGAAAGCATCTTCGAGGAAAGGTCAAACAAGGGAATTATAGAGTGTTAGTAGGGCGAATGGATCAGTGAATCCTTTTGCATTACGCTTAATGAAGCCAATTGCTGAGTTTGCTTTTGCTAATGTATGACCAATATGGGTATGAAATGTGAATGAGGAGTTCAACATAATACCCAAGTGTTTGACACTATTAATAATTGAATAATTAAATTGGATTGGAGAAACCGGTTTCGGGAAAGAAATTGAATGGCATTTATTTAAATTAAGCTTAAGTTTATTATTTTCGCACCACTCCAGGATGTTGTTAATATCCGACTGTAATAGAAGACAATCATTAACATCCTGAATGCTTTTTAATATTTTCATATTATCAGCATATAGCAAAGATTCTGTTTGATTGAAAAAGTAATATCATTGATGAATATAACAAATAATAGAGGACCTAGGTGACGGCCTTGCGGTACGCCCGAGCTACATGTAATTGGCTTTGATAAGGAGTTTCCAATTTTAACTCTTAGGGTTCTATTTAAGCGGAAAGAAGATATCCAACTTAGGAAATGAGATTGGAACCCAAAGGCATTCATTTTGTTTATCAATAGTGAGTGGTTGACCGAATCAAATGCCTTACTGAAATCCGTATAAATTCTATTTCATTGATGATAAACGACGTATAAATTGATAAGTTAGTAGAAGTCGAGCGTCCAGATATAAAACCGTGCTGCTCTTCCGAAATGTGGTCTTTGATTAAGAATTCAGTTTTATTCTTTACTATACTTTCAAATAGTTTAGTTTTAGTTTATCGCGGAGAGTTTGCATATACCTCTATAATTTTCAATATTATTTTTAGAGCCGGATTTGTGAATGGGAATTAAGAGTGAATCTTTCCACTCATCTAGAAATATACCTTCTGATAACGAAAGATTAAAAATGTATAGTAGAGGTCTGTAAAGTGAATCAGCATAATGGGTGGTATACCATCTACTCCATAACCGGAGTCCGCCTTTAAACTGTGAAGTGCAAGGATAACGTCAGTAGAGTTCAAAGATAATAAACCAATGTCTACAGGGCTAGGGAAGCTATAAGTAGTAAGGTTGTTGTGGTTTGAAGTGCATTGAAGAAGTCTGCAAATAATTCAAGAGTTGAGTCGATGTTATCTGACTCATCTTCCTTGAAGTGCATTAAATTAGGAATTCCCACAGAATTTCTTTTGGAATTTATGAATTGCCAAAATGATTTGCTATTGACTTTAAAATTTTGTTCAACCGACAGTATGTAGTTCTTGTATAGGAACTTATTAAAAATAAAAACAATTTACAAAAATTACAATAATCGGAAGCGTTTTTAGATTTTTAGAATTTTTTAAAAGCCTTGTTTTTACGGTTTTTTAGAGTTGATATGAACGGGGTATGAACCCCGTTATTCGCCAGTAGGGACGAGGGTTTCGACAAGAGAGTCATAATGGCATTGCCATCAAAATGGCAACAAAAAATCCAACAAAAAAATGTATATCTGACATAAATCGGACCATTTTTACTATGGTAAATACAGCCTTAAGTTTTGTGCGAAAATAATGGATTTACTACATCTCATATAATTTCAGGCTTCTACCGGGCGCCAGTTTTTGTGTTTTTTATTTTGTTCGTTTGTTTGTTTTAATTTCATTGACGAATGTAACTCCACGGAAACTAGAAGACAGAAAGGAAATGTGAACAACTTCAAAGCAAGCAACGCTGCATCGAACTGCGAGAGGTATTAATGAGCTCAACGAACCTTGATCATCTTTGCCCTACTCCACGGATTTGAGGCATGAAAAATGTCGAGGATGAAGAGGAACTTTTTTTCGTACATTTTTTGGTTGAATCTTCTCTTCCAGGTGACTTCAAAGCAAAAATGCCAAGGATTGTACGCAGATCGGTTCTCTGGAGGAGACCAGTCGCACAGCCGGACTGGCTGGACTACCAAATGGCTTGGCAACTGCTATATGGGTCTCAGGATGCGTTTCGTCTCGGTGTTGATATTGTTTGTACGGTTTACTGCGAAGCCGTAGTATACAAAGATTCTGACTACCTCAAAGTAATAGCTGCCCATTTCCACACTCTGTCCAAGGCATCGATGTTGTGTGTCCTTTCTTGGGGACAGCATATTTTTGTTTTGCCTTCATTCGCCGCCAGAACCATTTTAGCCACATCCATCTCAATGCAAGCGAACATCTCATTGACTGCTCACTGTTTTCGATCAATAATGTCAATGTCATCCGAGTGTGCTAGTAGTTGTATGGACTTCTGGAAGATCGTGCCTCTATGGCTGGCGTGTGATCTTGCACGACCGTCTCCAGAATTTCGTTAGTCACATGATAGCGCGTCGCCTTGTGTAAATCCCTTTTGTGACATTAAAGGATGAGTTCTATACCGACCTTAATGGAGCAGCGAGAATTCTCCCCCATCATCCAGCACACTCTGACAAGTTTGTCAGGAATGTCAAAACTAGACATTTCGTCGTACGCTTCGTCTCTATGCACGCTGTCCAATGCACATCTTGGTTCGATTTGCACATCTTGATTCTCCTCCAGGATCTGTCGATGAGGAGGAGTTATATCCTGCGACAGTTAGTGCAGTCAACGAGCTATGTTTTCTTGTGAATTTGACGAACAATGCTGCGATTCCACTCAACGGACATGCATTCCTCGGACCATATCTTACAGACGAACTTGTGCATGCACTGAACGAGATCATGCCTCGCCGCAATGGCAGCTTTGTCTTGGCATTGCTATCGTGACCTCTGCTAGATCGGGGATAGGAATGTCGCTCACTATCTTCCAGATTGCGCGGAACATTCTGCCGGACTTCCCTATAAACTCATCTCGACGCTTAAGCTCAAGGATCGTGTGTAGAGTTGTTTCCAATAAATGACGAAATACATAAATAATAAAAGAGTTGGTGTGCAAACTCGATATAGTACTACCTCACTAATCATGTGGACAACTTAGTACGATCCCCTTTTCACACGAAATTGTTGGCTGGCACTTGGCAGGTTCATCTTCCTTCTTCGGACAGTCATTAGCCGACTTAGAGTCTCGAAGCTGAACATCATCCAAGGAAGACCTTGGTTTGCAATGAGAGACACATGACATCACTTCCCTGTGTTGCCTAGTCCTGACCAGTGCGCACTTCTATTACCCTCAGCCACTTCAAACTGGCTACAAGCAGACTACTACTCTACCCCCCCTTCCCCCATTCCCCATCGGATAAAAAAACAAATCCCCCCAACACACCCAATGACACCGGCTGCTTTGCGCCATTTTCTGCTTGGCTCCTCCTGCGAAAAGAAACAAAAAATCATAACAATCCGACGCGGACATCATCAATACCAATCAACAACAACATCAGTGACCAGCTCTCGGTCGAGAGCACTCCAAATCAAAACTGGATTCGACGCCAGCAACAACAACGAGACACGACGTTGACGCTGATGATGACTCGCTCGCCGAGTCCGCAAGCTACGCGCATTTAAATTCAATTTACACGGTGACGCGAATGACCATGTGAGACGACGTGCGTAGCAAGCGCGCCCCAAGCGCAAAGAAGTCACATCGCGCACGCTAGAGTGTGACGGAGTCTCTATTTTCGACACTGCCGCTCGCACACAAGCACACTCTCACGATGAAACACAACCATCGGGTAGGCAGTAGCAGCAGTCGTCACGGTAGCTGACAAGGGGCCAATCAAAAGACAACACACTTCACCTCGCTTGTCGCAAGATGACAGTTGACAGCAGCGCTCAAAGAAAAAAATAAACCGAAAAAAAAGAAGTGAAAGAAAAAAACAACAACAACAGCAACAGCAAACAGAAGAGTCAAACAAAAGCCAAAGCTGATTGGTATCTGGGCACGTTTTGTGGCCCCCTCCACGCCGACATGCGACAGGCTCGTGCCAGTGCCGCGCGTCACCTCTGGCCACGGGCACCGTCCCCGAAACCGACCGTGTGTGGTGAGTAAGTGTCAAAGAAATCACAAATCGGAACGAAAGATTTGTGAACGCTTTAATTAATTAATTTCAAAGTCCGCCACCACGTCCCCCCACCATACGACGCCGCGCCACACCGTCACACTCTCGCCGTCGACACATGGAATCCACTCATCCGTTCGCATTCCCAGAATTCCCGGCGCGCAATGGGAGGACGCACGGGCTTGCGTTCTCAGGAATGCAGCAACCAGGCGTATCCTTATAATTTCGAGTTCCCAGCATTCCGTCGTGTGTGCAGGGGGACAGGACGCGTAATCCAGGTAGCCGCTGCGCACAAATGGCAGACGAGATTAGTGGTTAGCGCAGACGAAGAACTATCCGGAGTCCCGCGGGATCGCTACTGGTTTCGCCGTCTAATGATCTTCGGGAGAGATTTGCCCCCAAAACCGAGAATCTGTCGACTCGGTGGGGTTGAATTATAGAGTTCCGCGGTGCGATTCAGTTTCTGGCCGGTCTCTCATGCCACGGCCACGGCCGCCAGATGATGATGAGATGAGTGCATCGCCTTCGGACGGAAGGATGGACGGACGGATGTGAATAGCTGCGATCGATCGGTCCGCAGAGCCGATCGAGTCGATGATCTTAATTTAATGTTCGACTTAATCATCCACCGCGGGCGATTTCTGTGGTATGAGCCGCGCTGCTATGGTTGATGATGCGTTCGGAGATGTTTTTCCCATGATTTCGTGTTGCTGGTGGGCAGGGGGAGGGGGAGTGGTGATTTTCAGGGGAGGAGGATGACTGACTGACTGAGTGTCGAGTGAAATGTGGACTAGTGGCAGATATGACTGAATTCGCGAATAATGTCTTCATTCAGAGGTGGAGAGATGGAGCGAAGGTGTCGTCTAACACAGTCTTTGGCAGAGCACGTGATGGGGCTCAAATGGTGACGATTCCGGACTGGATTCGTTGGGGACTTGAAAGTTTCAAGGCGTACACAGAGTTTCTTTGCAGTGGGATGTGGAGTGGAGATGGACTAGAATGTTCAAGGGGTTTGGTACTTGGCTCAATGGCAGCTTATTGCGGCTTGCTAAAGACAATAAGCTTCAAGCAACAAGCGTGCTTCATCGGAGGATATTTCTGATTTCGGGGGCATGTCGGAGACAGAATGTATTTATATCTTGTGACTCCCGCATGTTCCACAGAAAATTGGTCCTCTGCAACAACACCCAAGTAGCGAGAATGCTAATGTATGCCCCAGGCTACCCTCTGAGCAGTAGCATCATGCGAGTAGATGAAGATGAACTTGATGAACTGTCAACTTGAGGGAAACCATCTATCGAACCATGATGTCCAGGAATGCAAGTCTTGTCTAATGTTAACCCGTCCCGGTCCCGGACAACCGCAGGATTACGAAAAATGAGATCGCCGGTGAACTTGCTAGACAAGGATCAGAAGAGGTACTTTTAGGACCCGTACCTGCATTGGAACTATCAGCGTCCTTGTTTAGGGCTCCCATCGATGATTAGGCTTCTCGAGAGCACAACCGGAAGTGGCATGATTCTCCAGGATGTAGACAAACCAAGCGCGTCGCAGTTGTCTTGTTTTATCTTGACAGAAAATACTGCAGACGACTTGTCGACGGATTAACGCACCACTACACCTTCGCCAAAAACCTAAATGTTGCTTGGCATAAACGATGAAACCCTCTGCGACGCCTGTGGAGATGACGACGACACTGCAGAGCACTTCCTCTGCCACTGTCCCGCCTTTGCTCGGATCATGTGGCAGCTATTCGGTGCTGATGAGGTGAGAGCTGATGATGTTGGCTCCTCATCACAGAAGCGCCTGCTGCCATTCTTCCTAAAGGCCATGAAATGTCACTAAATGTAGGTGCATTGGACCAGCTTTTGAGTCTGAGTGCTCCAGTGAAGTGCTTAAAAACCTCCGACAAAAAAGTAAAGCAAATTATGTTATATGCAAACTGAGCTGACTGATGTCCATTGTCCGGAAGCCATTTAAATGACGACATTCCTGCGACCCGGGACTACGCTGGACATGAAAGGGAGAAATTGCAGACACAAGGTTCCGCTTATTGCGAAGCGAATTTGTCATGAGATCGCGGCTAAGATCGAAGATCATCGATGCTTTCGAAGCAATGAGTGATCCGATCTTCTGCTGACAAGCCTGAAGAGCCCATCAAAGGGTACTTCTATGATCTCTTCGACGGATATTGCCTACTGTCCATTATTATTGTCGTTAGTAAAGGAATGAATTTCCTTCCCGACTGGTGAGAGTCGCAGGTCAACTATGGCGGGTCCTTAAGAGCGATTGGGGACTAAACAGGGATGTAGCTCGCAGCAGATATACTGGCCTGTTCGTGGCTTGCGCAACATATGGAGTAATATGATGTGAAACTGCATGGGGTTACCATCGAATCTTGGCATGCCAGGGTATAGCTCTTCTGGCATGTCTTCCGGTGAGCCACACAGTGTCTACGGAGGCACTACAGGTTCTCCTGGGAGCGGCATCACTCGATCTGGAGGTTTTCCGCAGAGACATACTCTTTGCGGCCAGAAGAGGTCTGGTGTTGCCCCGCGTTGGAGGACCTATACGTGGAGAAATAGAGGAAATGGTTCCTTAAAAGAGATTTCAAAGAGAAATGGCAGGAGAGATGGGGTCAACGGAAGAACTGTCATTTACGGACGACAGAGAGGGACTCACGTTCAAGACGTTTCTCAGCTTTTTGCTGACCGGACACGGGTCCTTGAACGCCTTCCTCTATAAGAGATCCCTTTCCAGTACAGAGTCCTGTGATTGTGGCTCCGGACCGGTGGACTGGGAACACGTCTTGTGTGTACTCAGATATTAGGGATCTTACAGCTATGAACATCAGAGCTGTCGACGGTACGTATGACGTGAGTCAAGTCCTACAGTCCATCAAACTCGGTATATTTGCTAAGCGTCAAAGAAGATTAGCTGTAAAGGATACGTAGGTTAGGTCGGAGTGACGGACAGTTAAGCTAAGGCCAAAGTAGTTCTATAAGTGAAGCGAATAGGACAGTAGGCAGAATAGGAATATTTTCTCATGGGTATACGTGATTGGCCAGCAGTCCCCGGCATTAAGAAGCCCAACTGTAGATTGCGAAGCCCTACCAGAGGCTATTATGGTACCACGGGAGGTCAGGAGCCCCTTAAACCTGACCGAGCGGTTGGCCCCCTTGTGGGGAGCGTCTTGGTGGCTGTGGCTTAGACCCAAATCGCGGGGAGAGTGGGAATAAATACCACCGCATCGTGTACTCGACTTTTAGGTCTTAGATGCGCATGGAATTACGACCCAACTCAGTGTGGAGTTGCATTACAACCTGCAGCTGTGACCTATACATCAGCAGAGGCGTTAGATAGGGGAGGCTGTATCTCTTAAGATACGAACTCAATTGGTACTTGAGGTCGAACTCAAGGCGTTGGTCGGCGATTTCCTGACTCTGGGTGTGAGGACCTCGTGGTATTATGCCTTCACGGTAGGTGATCACGTTAATCCAAACACACACTTGTCAATTATTGTTAATAAAGGGTGGTTAAATTTTAAGGGCCGATCTTGAATGTGAACCACACCTAAACGTCAAGTGTTTTTCTGCATTTCATTTGACATTTCTCAATTTCAGACTAACTCATGAAAAGATACACAATCGAGCAATGCATTACAGTTATTCAGGCGTATTATGAAAATGGGCGTTCAAATCAAAATGCATATTGTGCACTTCGTGATTTTTTCGGTCAGCATAATCGACCAATTTGTGTCCACAGTCGATAGAATTGTGCGCGAATTTCAGCAAACTGGGTCTGTAGGAAATGTGAAAACACCTGTGCATGTTCACACAGTTCGTCCTGCGGCTAATGGGCTGGATGCGTCATCGGGCTGTACTTCTTCGAAAATGAGGTCGGCCAGGCAGTAACCGTGAATGGTGTTCGCTATAGCGAGATGATAATGGACTTCTTGTGCCCAGAAATTGAGGAAATGGATCTGGACGGTATGTGCTTCCGACAGGATGGTTCCACTTGCCACACAGCCAACGAAACAATGACTCTTTTGCGCTAGAAATTCAAAGGCCGTGTTATCTCACGTGGTGGCGATGTCAATTGGCAGCCAAGATCATGTGATTTGACACCGTTGGATTTTTTTCTTTGGGGTTATTTGAAAGAAAAGGTGTACGTCGATAAGCCAGCAACAATTCAAGAGCTAAAGGATGAGATAATTCGGCAAATTAACGGCATAGAACCTCAATTATGCTTCAGCGTCATCGAAAATTTGGACCATCGGATGGAGGTGTGCCGCCGAGGTCGCGGCGGCCATTTGGCCGATATTTTATTACATACATAATTGAACCATACCAATATTATCATAATAAAAAGAAATTACAATAATTTCGTAAATAATTTGTGTTTTATTCAAAATCAACATCGGCCCTTTAACCACCCTTTATTATGACTGTTGAGGGTATACTGCACCGCGACCTATAGGTCTATTGTGCCCTTTTTGATGCCCTTTTTTTTGGTCTGAGGTGTTTTTAACGCCAGACTAGAGAAGATACTCAAAGAGACTCAAGAACAGACTGGTCTATTGTACTACCAGGTAGGTACGTAGGTACGCGAATTCGCCAGCACACTTAGGCCACTGATCGATAACTCCAGTAATCGCCTCGTTAATTTGATCCAGACGGCAAATGGTGACTGGACCAGATTTGTAAACCGGATAGAAGCCTTGCTTTCACTGGGATTCGAACCGCGAATCCTTTAATCAAGGGCAGACACTCAACCAACTGCGCCATCTAGTACGTCTTTGATGACCTTACTCACTTACGAGTTCTTTTCGGAGTTCTATTGAGGACTCCTGTTGTGCATAGGTGAAAGATATACATTCTAGAGTATTCTCTCTAAGTCAGTTGAGGACCCTAAGAATGAGAGATGGTTCTAGTGGCTTAATTTCTTCCTCTGATAGTAGGTGCTTGCCCTGATCGCAAGTGCCTCACAAAATCACTGAACGTGTTCTGGAATATCATTAGATTCTCCACAGAATCTGCAGAGACCTTCTTCTGATGGGATTCTAGTTAGGATACGGAGGCATTCCTCCTGTCTTGGCCTGCTTCATGCCATTGAGCTTTGTTCCACGTTTCTGTTCAGTTCCTTCTTTTCTGAGGACATGATCTTCTACAGCGCAAAATGGTTCAAGCCCTGTGAAGGATTCTGACGCAGCTCTTCTTGTGAGGAAGAAGCCTTCTGTTCCCGTATGGCCAGGTATCCAGATGCGTCTTACTTTCTTCCTCTTTAAGCTGTCTGTAAGCATTCCCACACGGTCTTGGATTTGATGATGTAGGCATCTAGCGTCATGATAGCAGCTCGACTGTCGTATTTATGCGATCGAATGAACTGAAGATCATTTGGTTTTATTTGCTCCACGGGTGCATTTTTCATTTGAGTCTCCTTGTCATTGAAACAACACGAGTTCCTCAACGACACCAAGCTCGGTCTTACGCATTTCACTGAGTGCTGCCTCACCAAATCTGGATTATAGAACGAAGTAAGGTTTACATTGCCAATTTGTGTAAAGTTGAGTCCTAGCTAGTGTCGTCGGAAGACACGAATTTCTTTATCGAAGCAGTCACAGTGGGACAACGTCAACTGTTGACAATCGAGACGTGTAAACACTGTGATATTGGTGGCTCTTGGAAGGCGAAAGCGAACAGAACGAATTTCATTGACATTTAAGACGATCTGTCAAACAGACAGCGCGCGCTTTCTGAATTTGCTTCGAGCTCTAATTCTCCTTTGTTCTTTGTCATCGCCAGCCGCTGCCGCCTGCCAAGAGTCACCAATAAAAAATAAACCCTGAAACCCTGAAGTAAACGGATGAAAAGGCGTTTTATTTTGAACGGTGAAGAGCGGAGCGACGACATCAACATTCAATGACAAAACGACAGACGCAACTGCCAACATCTGCCAAGCAAACAACGGGTCCGTTAATAGCCACTCAAGCCTGCATTAGTTTTCCAGCGAAACAATTCGTTGCCCTTCCCAACCTTACATTCATCTTTAACATCAATTGTTGTGTTGTCATTGAAACGCCTGATTTTTCTTGCCAGGGAACAAAATCAGGCAAATGTTCACGTGAAGTAGCCGCTCTCTGCGTCCGGAAGCTCCTGGATAGTTTTTAAATTAACTCACATTAAAGGGCAGTCCCTTGCGACACAGAATAGGTAACAATTTCTAGATGCTCCCATCGCCATCGACGTCCTCGCTCTCGAAACATCGAACACACAACTGCCGCAGAGATCACCTCTCCTCCACTCACTCACAAATGGCATGACATCGTTATAGCAGATCTCAGTTGCCTAACCTAGACTTGTGGCATTAAGGTTATCGGGTAACCCTGGCATTTGCCGCTGACATTGTTACCGCGCTCGATGCATGCGCTATCGCATCACTTGACTCGAATCGAGCCTCACTCTCTCGCCCCCGACCATCGCCAGTCGGTCGTCGTCTTGAAACCCATCTTGCACCAAACCACATTCAGACACACATCTCTCTCATCGCCAGCCAGACGCAGCAGACACTCGACAGAGTGCAGCACATCTCAAACAAATTCTCTTGTATTGGACTCGATAGATTCTTGGAATTCTCCAGCGCATTGCACCGAGCGACGCGACGGAATGAATTCATTAAGGAAGCCTAAACCAACAGATTTGATGTTTGTTTTGATTTTGAGATGGGCACGGGAATTCCGCCACACTGCCGCCCCACAAATGCCCACTCCAGTCGGTCGGCGGCTGCGGCTAGCCGATCCAGAACTAGAAGTCTCGTTTCTTGGAGCTGAGCTGAGACGCAGCACCAGTGCACCAGGGTGCAAGGTGTTAATGAATTTTGTAAATGGAACACACGAGAGATAATTTTAAGGTTAACTGAGCGAACTGTAAATGAAGTCGAGGAAATTATGCGCCTAAGCAAACACACTGAGAGGGCGAGAGAGATAGAGAGCGACTGCCGGCAGTCAAACAGAGACGCACGCAACTGAATCGAACATAGATTGCCACTGGATGACATCGAGCTGATAAAAACCTGTGTGCTGTGTGATTTTCTTTTTGTTTATGTTTTCACAAATAATTAGGGCACTTTATGGACGGATGCCCTTTGGGCACTGGCCACTGGCCACTGGCCACAAGGACGGAATTCGAGCTCCGCGCTCTGTTGGCCGTTCCAATTGCAATCGGTGACGGATCGGCGCGATGGATCGACAGGTCGACTGATGGTGCATTGGTTTCGGACAATTGCCTTTGCGAATCAATGTCGATGTGGTCTGGCTGTTGGGTGTTACTTCCTTGAAAAAACAGTTCAATTAGAGGGCAACAAGTGCGGCTAACGGGATGAATGAATGAATTCGTGGAATGTCGAGTGTCCGAGAAGTCGGTGGGTTTTTGATGGGTTTCACATTTCCACCGAAGCGAGCTGAGGAGAACTAAACGATTTTCGTCGTTGGATGGGGCATTTCGAATGTTTTGATTTCAATTTTTCAACGCTTGGAATTTTCGACGCAGTTTGGTATTTATGACGAATCGACGCCCATGGCTTTTGGGAAACAATTTACGGCGGCAACTTTGCAGTGAAATGGGGAAAGTGTCAGGAGAAAAAGCAAATAACTTGATCTGTCTTCGATTTTGAGACCAATGGCAAGCGTGCAGCTCTTTGAAAGAGTTTGACAGAGTTTGTCAATAAAGGTCTTCCGCCGAAAAAGGCGTGCTTTTTTCGTGAATCTTCTTCTTTTATGGATAAGGTATGAGTCTCCGAAGCATTTAACTTGACTTCGCTTGATCCGACAACGCTACATGCCATACAAGTGCTGCACCGCTCGAAGCTGTGGGGGAGAATTTTGGCAACTGGGTCATCCTACGGCTGGCCTTCATCATGTGGCCGCCGCGATCATGCGATTTGACACCACTCTCCCGGCGAACTTGCGACTTAACACCCTCCTTAGTCTACGATAACAAGCTAACCACTTTGGACTTGTATGGAGATGTGCCGTGACGGGCTTTCTTGAAGCGGTCACCAATTTGAACCTCTTTGAATGATAAACCATCCAGATGTGCAAACTTTGGCTTCGAAGCGACTTTAGGGTGATCTTAAAATTTGCTTAGAAGGCAGAGAACCCACCTGAAATACAAATTCTTCGGCTGACGGGAAATAACGCCGACCGATGAATGGTCAAAAGTTGCATCATTTTGGTTTTCCGGCATTTATCTCATTTGAAAGATAGCCTTCGTCATCGGAGGTGAATCTGAGTCTAGCTTCCACACGAACCACGTGCTGGTGTGGGGATTATTTTTCACTAGTGGCTACGACAACGAGTTTGAGAAACTTTTCCTTGACAGGCATGTTCTCTGAGCATTTGCAAGGACTTGCAGGAGGTGAAGCCGTCAATTTCGAAAATGTATCGTGTTGAGAATTTATCCTAGACATCCAGGGTACGAGCCGACGCACAGCGTGTTATTTTCGACATCTAGCAGCACTTTATTCCTGTTGCGCTTGGTATAGCTAAACTATGAATTTTCCTATTCGGTGAAGGAAAAAAAGTTTAGCCCACGCCATCCATCCTCCATAAAACTCATGGATACAAACGTCTCTAACTAAAAGACCACTGAACCGATTTTGTTCAAATTTTCACCAATGTGTTCAGAAAAGACAGTAGAAAACTCACTTCTTTTTCTCAGTTCTAAAACTCTGCGCAAAGCTAGAATATAAAAAAAAAAAAAAAAGGACGGATAATTCGAAGGCCTTCAAGCAAATCGGTAATTACTACCATTTGCTGAGGTCGTACAAGGTTCAAACTTACCAAAAAGATTCCCTAGATAGCAGGCAAGAAATTGGAAAAGAAGGCACAATGAAACCGTCGAAGCATAGCCCTTTTCGTTCGCGCACTACCGTGTTTCTATCTCGCCATATGACGGCTTGTAAGTCCGAAAATAGCACGAAGAAAATGGCCCTTCTTTCGGTCATCACCCAAGTTCCATGACCAATTTTTTCACACTTGGACATATAATGTTACTCCCAATTTAAGCATGGATCTGTGACATCTCCTCCACTTATGACAAGAAGACATAAACAAGCTTCGGATACCTACCCTGGTGTGCCACTGCCCCATTTAGAGCCAGGCCTGAATGTTGGCAGTATGCGAGCGTCTTGTGACCGGCCTGTCCTGCTTGGCAGCCAGTCGAGCTTAGGCCGAAGGAATTACGAGCAACCCATCAATGGCCTCGTGAGCCGTTATGCGGATGTTGGGGGGCGACAGGCCATGCACTAACCAGTGCGTGCGAGTATCAAACGGCATCGACTTAGGATAGGCACATGGGAAGAGCTAGTTGGGGAAGCTGCCAGGTATCGTTTAGATATCGTGGGTATCTCTTCAACGAAGCAAAGAATATCTAGAACTGTCGACCTTATGGACGGGTGGAAACTCTTTATGTCGGGAGTTGCACCTCAAAGGGAGTGGGGATACTCACAAGTCCTAGGCTGACAGACAAGGTATTGGAGTGGATACCGTTAGGATAGTGTAACAACATGGGGTAGTGTGATTGGGAGGAACGGTGATCCTCATCAGAACGCGAACGTAGAGAAGCTGTTGGACTTGTGCTGTTCGAATGGCATGTCCATAATGAACACCTTCTTTTCACACAAATGCATGCATAAATACCGTACCGTCAGAGTCTTCAACAGATCTCTTTGTGGTACCATCATGTGTGAGCCGGATGGTTTGAGACGTTCGTGTGATGAGAGGGGCTGATCATCACCTGGTTTTGTGTACGCTGTACCTCACTGATAAAGTACCTTTTCTGCCAAGGCGGAAAGCAAGAGTGGTTACACGCATACGGTGGGAGAAACTACAGAACAGTGAGTTGCAGCTAAATTTTGCACGGCACATGTCTGAGAGATTTGAGCGACTTCCAACTGTTCCATCGCATGTAGAGGTAGAATGGCGACTGTTTTCAACAGCAGTCATTGCCCCTGCACCGGATGTTTGTGGAGTGAAGCGGCTTGGAGTAGCGGCTGGTGGTGAGAAAAGAACTGCGTGGTTTAAAACACCCGGAGGTCAAGAAGCCATCAGAGAGAAGAAGAAGACCTACAGAGACTGGATTCTCTTGGGGGACTCTGCTTCTCGTGACCGGTACACTGAGGCGCGAAGAACATGCAAATTAGCTGTGCGAGCAGCTAAAGAGCAGTCTTGGAAGGAGTTCGGCGAGAAGCTGGAAAGCGACCATCTGCGAAAAAGGTGTTCTGGCAAATCATTCGCCGACTCAGAGGAAGGAAATTCAACATCATCGAAGGAGCCAAATCCAAAGATGGGGTGTTGCTTTCCAATGAGGCGGACATCTTGGGCAGATGGAGCGAGCACTTTTCGGAGCTGCTCAGTCCCGAACAGGGCACTGAGGGGCGGGGAATAGTTCAACGGTGGAGGAAGTCATTTTGGCGATTGAATCGCTGAAAATTGGCAAATCCGCCGGTGTGGATGAAATCCGGCCAGACATGCTTAAGGCAATGGGTAAAGAGGGAGTTTTATGGCTCTCTCGTGTCATTAAAGTGGCCTGGGAACGCGGTGAGACACCTGGTGATTGGCAAACTGGGGTGATTGTCCCACTTTTCAAGAAGGAGGACAAAAGAGATTGCTCCAACCACAGGAGCATATCTCTTTTAAGTATCCCCGGGAAAGTCTATGCTAAGGTGTTGGAAGCGCGTTCTAGAGCTATGGTTGAGCCCAGGATGGGGGATGAACAGTGCGGCTTTCGTCCCGGCAGAAGTACAACCGGCCAGCTTTTCACTCTAAGAATGATACTTGAGAAGGCTTGGGAGTATGCGAAACCCATCTACAATTGCTTTGTAGATTTGGAAAAGGCATATTACCGAGTCCCTCTGGAAACTCTGGAGTGTTCTGCAGGAGTATGTGATTGATGGTCCTTTTTTGTCTCTATACACAAACTGTAGCAGTTGTGTTCGGGTTAACAGTGCTAAATCAACAACTTTGGCAGCAGGCGTTGGACTTCGCCAAGGGTGCGTCTTGTCACCTCTCCTTTTATATATATGAACTGCATGTTGCAGCGCAGCCGAGGCTAGAAATCCTTCACATTGCGAGAGTTGAGGGTAAGTCATCTTCTTTTTGCAGATGACTTAGTTATCCTCACTTCCTCCCAGACGGAACTCCAGCGCGCGTATGTGCTGCTGCTGGGATGAAGATTAACGTGGACAAATCAGAGGTTATCGTCATTTCCAGAACGCCTGTTCAATGCACTCTGCATGTTAGTGGAGTCCCATTCAAGCAGGTGGAGAAGTTCAAGTATCGCCGGGTTTTTTCACGAGATGATGAGAGGAGTAGTGTTGAACTTTCATGTAGGATTGGCTAAGCTGAGTCAGTTCTGAAACAGCTTAGAAGATCTGTAATCAGGAAGACCGAGCTTGGTGTCAAAGTCAAGTTAGCGGTTTTCAATTCAGTATTCGTTCCAACTCTCACCCATGGTCATGAAATTTGGGCCGAAAGAATAAGATCGCGAAAACAAGCTACCGAAATAAGATTTCTTCTTGCTATTGTGGGAGTTACTCGGCGGGATAGGGTGATAAACACGGCAATACGCTAGGAATTCAATGTACAGCAGCTGCTTCATTGAACGGAAAGGGCTATACTTCTATGGTTTGGGTACGTGGCACGAATGTCCTCATCATCACGAGTTCCGAGGCGTGCCGTGAATGCGATTCCATCAGTTGGCGACCGCTTGGCAGGTGGTTGGTGGTTAGACCAAGCCCAAAACTCGCCTGCCTACGCTTGGGCATAACACCTGATGAGTTAGAGTCGATTGCTGATGATCGAGTGGCCTGGCCGCGGCCCATTTAGTGGATCATGCGGGTCAGAAGATGATGATGATGATCTGTGACATCTTTCCAGTCTTCGCCTGGACATCGATCCTGATGTGTGAGAGTCACTATGGGAAGATCGAACAGCCTGGACAACCCTCGTCCACGGACATGATGGTGATGATGATCGTTTCCTGTGCGAAACGAAAAACGCTTTTTGGGGTGTTTTTGAGGTTTGGTTGGTACCATTTTCCCTTGGAAACATTCCTACAGTACGTCGTTGTAGTCGTCTCTCCTGCACACTTTCCAGGCCTTGATTTTTCAGTTCAACCCTTTTCCACAACATTTGTGTCCAACGCTAAATTTCTCTTTAGAGGCATTCCGATGTTCCCGTTCCAGGATGCCTTCACTAACCCACCACTTTCGCCGATGATTGAAGCAATAAAACCGTCCCAAGTTCTCAAACTTCCAAAAACACAAACAAGCCTCGAAGACAGATCTTCGAAACGAAAGCCAATGGCCACTGGGCAACGTCCTAGAGCAGCATGAGGCGATATGAGGTCACCATCTCAGAGACGGCTCAGCGAAGTTAAACGCGGTCTCTTGCCACATCACAAATTACTGGCGCCCTAATTAGCCCTCCTTCAGCTGCCTCAACTGCTTCTCAGCGTCCACTCGCCTAGCTCCAAGAAAACCCAGAAATCCACACACTCCCCTCCACCACTGCATCGCGAATTCTTTGGCCGCAGCAAAGCGAAGCACCATCGGAGGCATAACGTACCTCACAAGTGTGGACGCGACCATAAAGAGAAGCAAAGGAAAAATCTTCGCTGCATACCCAGAAGCGATTCACATCGATATGCTGCTCCTAAAAGGGAAGATATGGGGATTTTGGTCCCCCACCAGGGGGAAACTCCTCCGCCATCCGAGTCAGCCGCGGCAGCAGAGCCAACGAAACAGCAGCAGCATCATCGAGAAATTCTGCGAATTTACGAGTATCTTTTGGATGTGCTGTGTGCCATTGCATCGGCCAGCAGCAGCGCTCGACTGCGCATTTGTTAACACTAAACGACTGCGGCCGGGCAGATACAGAGAGAGAGAGAGAGGGAGAGAGAGCTCAGCGCCGAAAAACAAACAAATCGAACCACTGGACCGAGCACAAGGTGATTTTAAGGAAAAGTCACACATTTGCAGACCAGTTCACGTCTACGGGGCTACGACTACGGATGTCGAAGGGCGAACGGCGCGGCAGAGTGGAGCAGAGAAGACGAGTGTTGGGCCTAAACGTTTCCGCGGTTCGCCTGGGAAGAGGCCCGCCAGCCAGCCAGACAGACATGCGAGAAATTAAATGAAACGTATGCCACGATAAAATAAATTAGCCCAGAATCATTTAGGAACTAGTGTTGTTAATTAGGCACTGCGCTCGGGAGTCCGAGAGGCGCTGCGCGACTAGAGAGATACAGATACACGTGTCGCTGAGATCTACAAGACACGTACCGTCACGCTGTCATTTGGGAAAGAGCCCTCACACACTCACAAACACACTCGCACGGGAGCTTGACAGCGTATGAGAGGTCCAGCGCCTGGCAGCATCCCGTGCCGAGCCGGGCCGGTCCAGCACTGTCCACTGTCGCTGTGGTAACTTATGGCCATGGCATTTGAAGGCCTAATTAATTGAAACTAAATAAATACACATTTTATGCGGAGGGTGCGCGAGATTTTGATTCGGCGATACGCCGTGAACCAATGGACCAGCGCCGTGGCCGCTGGCCGCTACGACCAACACCGACAACGACAACAAACAGCGAGCGATGATGATGACAATGACGATGGGAAGCTGGATTTGGTGCTGATCCTGTTGCTGTTGCCGGTGCTGTTGTTGGTGCTGTTGCCGGTGCTGCTGTTCCCCGTTGACTGTCGACTGTTCTCGGTTCGGTGCCGGGAGAGATGTCGCCCTGAGATCAAATTCAGCTACATTGCAACTAATTTGAGGGGAAACAATTTAAGTGGCCGGCAAATTAAATTAAACCACGCGGAAGGGTTTATCGACCCAAGCGTTGATCGTGGACCGAGCCGAGCTGCCGAAGGTGGAGGACGCGATTGGGGGGCTTAAAGTAGTGGCTTAAGTTCAGCTCAGCTGGACGCGGTCCTAAGGATGAAAGGTTGAATCGCTGTCAGTCGCAGAATACACACGGTCGATTCCAACTTGGCGAACACTTGTGACACTGATGCTTCTAAATTTTGAGTGAAATTAAATTTGCCCAGAACCAGGACAGAATTAGCGAAGAGTGAGAAGTTGCTACACGGCACACGAATCCGGTATTTTTTTTTATTTAATGGGTACAGGTCAAAGGAATTTCGTGACAAATTTGCCAAACGCAGCATTCTGCAGATGGGCTCGGACTGGCCATAGTTGGTACAATGAAGGGGGAGTCGAAAAAGCGGTACAGATCGAAGGCGTCGACGGCTGGAGTTGAGTGGAACCATTTCCAGAAAGACAGGGGAATCGATTGTTCCAGTTAACAGTTGGTACACTACGCGCTTTGGTATTCGAAGCCGATCAGCTGTCGGCGATCGCTATAAGCTGGTAAATCGAGGCTACCTAACTAAGCTCATGGGAACTGCTTCAATACAAATTAAGTGGCTGACGCAGTGTTGAGATGAAATTTGGCTGGCATAATCAAGGAGAGGTCTCACGCAAGCAATGTGGAGGGACTTAGCAAACGCAGGGGTTCGAGATTTCATTAGAACGTCGTTTTAGACGTCAGGAGAAGCATTGACATTTTGTGAAAGCTTATACCAACACGAAACATTTGTCAAGACAGGGTCTGTCGGCTCTGCCTCGAAGAGGATGGAACTTCTGAGCAGGTGGCAGGTGGCGATCAGAGTGTAGTATCAAACGGTATTCTTCACGCCAAAAAGGGTTTCACAAGGTACGTCCAAACGGAGATCGTGCACCTAGATCACCTCCAGCTTACGTTTCAAAGTTCCGACTCGAAGATCACGATCAAGTTCGTTGCCCAACTCTTTTGTACTTTTTCTCTCGAATATCCTCATTTCACTGAAGTCAGCAACTGCAGCTCTTGCATCATGCTTGTGATTCATTCTTGTCGCCTTAACTGGTCTTATAAAAATGACCAACCCGTAATCATATAAAATCAGACACAAATTCGATCATGTTTCGATTTTTATTTCCGATCGTCAAACATTTACAATTGCTTCGTAACCCACAACCGTGCGATGCAGCGCATTCAATTGATCGACTTCGAACGCCCAGCATTCCAATGAGCGCTACTAGTGTGCAGCGGCTACTGTGAACTGGCTAAAGACATTGATTATCGGTTACAACGTACACAACACAACTCAAACACTCCCAAAGCGTTACGAGCTTAATGAAGTGCTGCCTTTGCATTGGTTTGCGGATTTGTGATAAATTTGCCATTAATGCAGCACCATTAATTTTGACTTAATTGAGACCATTACAGATTGAGATTGTCGACTGGGAATGGTGCCGATAACGATTTGATTTGAAATAGGTTTGTTTCTGTTTTTTATGAGCAATTAAATGTCACTGCGGTTGGGGTTGCTGCTTGCCGATGCCGACGATGGATGAATGTGCATTTTTGCGTGGCACGGAATATAAAGTGGCAGTCCTCAACTGAGGTCACGTTCCGGCTCTTGTTGCCGTTCGAAATGACCGACTGGCCAACAAATGCAACAACAGCAACGTCTGGACCACATTCGCGTGCGTCTATCGATAGCGAACGACCTGAATAATGCTCTCCGCCAAAACCGCTCCAAATAAGGCACCGCATCTCCGTCCAATAACTGAACTGGTCGAACTCAGCCGCTCATTAGATACAAAGTCGGAAATTACGCAAAATTTCAAATCACTCGCGCTGACACTTCAATAGCCGTCACTGTGCACGTCACTCACTGCTGACGCATTCGTCGCAAATTCCGCGACACACACACACACACACTGACAGACGGCTAGATATTTGCCAATCAAATCGCAAATCGCAGTCAGTTGGCATAGATTTGTCATTCGCGGCGTTGTGCGTTACTGCAGCGGCCCGTCCAAAATGATGAATGCTCACGACCGAGCACGGCGAGATCATCGAGCACCGTGCAACGATCACCGCTCATCTCTTGAAGCATTCATCGCTCATCGAGTGCAGCCCCCTTCCCTCGATAATTTCATCTAATGGATCAAAATATCTGTTCGATAATCAATAGCCGGCTTGCGTCATCGGCAGACAGTTGTCGGCGAACTATCAAAGGAGACCCCGAGTACTTTCCTGTCTACCTGTCAGCTGATCTCTGGCCGTTGGTGGAATGGGGGGTTTGGGGGGGGGGGGGGATTGGGATATATAGAGATGCCTGATTCACGTCGTCATCGTTGTCGTTCGCGAATAGGTCGCTAAATCATTTTCATACGCCAAAATCGAATATCCGCGCGACGCTATACCCGCACGGGGCACGTTTGAAGTTTTCCGCGCCAGATGACCCATTTTCCGGGCACCACCGAGCCGAGTTTTGCCAAACTTCGTCTGTCTTTAATTTTAATTAGCCCCCAGATGCGGTTGTAATTCCTCAGATATGCGCTGACTCCTCCTGCCAGTGGCTGCTTGTGCGGCGAGTGCGCCCGCCGCCAGCTGCTGCTCTGGCGTATGTGCGGCAGCCAAGTGGACACATGGAGCCGCAAACAGCAGCAGCAACGGAGCGGAATCCAATTTATCTGCGGCATTTTAATATGACATATCTGTCACCCGGTGTGTGCGGCCGAGTTGGCTGGTAATTGAATAAGAATTAAATTGGCCGGACAACTGCGAGTCCGTGTTACAATTTGCACCGGCGATTTGTTCGACATGTGTGCGGACACGGCTTAGTGATGTCTGCTCGCGGTGCTTGGTGTGCAGTGCTGATAGTCTCGTTGCGTGCGATAGATGCGGACAATTGGAATTGTTGTCGTGTGTGCCACGCACAGTGGCTGCATTCGGTGCCGATGCGGAGCGGTGGCAACAATTGCGTGTGGTTGGGTATTTTTGACGTGAGTTGGGATTAATGAGGGAGTTCAAGACCTTGTCAAGGTAAACGGTTGTGAGCTGCCGTGAGTGGCGAAAAAGCTCTCCGGTGGATAAGTGAAATCTGTGTTGTTTCGCATGCTACGCGGTGAGCACGGTAATCCAGAAGATTGTGCTGTATAAGGACACGTGGTCGAAGGTGACTCTGTAACTATATTCTGCAAGCCCAGAATTACACGACGATTTAAAATTTTGCGTGTGTCAGCTGAACGCCGCCGTAGTAATACATGATGAGAACGCACTCCAAGAGAGGGCTGATAAGCGAGAAGGGTGCCAGCGGGATGGTAAGGCGTGTACAAGAAAATGATTAACACGAAGTCGTCGATTCGTTTGCTTCAAAACGGACGCCAACACGTGAGAAGGCGGTCATTAGGACAGTGCCAGGTTGAGAGATACTTTCAATTGTCGTCGCTGGAGAATGCACACTCCTCACTCAGGCGCTGCATCAAGCAAAATAACGAATTAACCATGACCTTAAACTTAAAGGCAACAACTATGGACCAGAGGATGCGCTGTCACACGTTTTCCCGAACGTCTTGATTCAGAAGATCATTCCAAACATACGAAGCACCCTTAAGCGGACAATGATCTTGAACTTGGGTAAAAAATCATCAAGCTAAATTGCTTGGTTATCAAAGGGAGACCAGTACACTTTTAGGCACAGGACTTAGGACGCCGCCGAAAGCCTTCTGCTATGGTGCGGTTATGTGTAAAGGAACTTGCCGCTCTCTGGACTGCAGCAATCGATCGTGATGGTATTCCACACTCGGTCGGACAATGGTGCCGCATGTGACTTATCATCTATCCTGGACATAGCTCCAGAACGTGTCTCCAACGGGACACTTAAATGAGACCTCTCCTATCCCCCTTTTTTGAAAAAAAAAAGGCACAATCACCTCAGTTTTCCAATCGCCAGGTATATCATTGCATTCCCAGGCCACTTTAATGCCACGGGTGATTCATAAAACTCCCTCTTTACCCGTCGCCTTAAACACATCTGGCAGGATTTTATCCACACCGACACAACGTCAAGTGCTGCCTTGTCAAAACCTCCCAAAATGTTTGCTAGTCTCTTGGAAGATGCTTAGTCATTTTGAGAGGCTTCCGAATGATGACAGAGCAATGAACAGGCTTCATTAAGGTAGCTTGAATGTCGCTGGTGTTTGATTATAATTGATTGACAACACCAAAGACCGAGGACATGCTATGCAAGCGATAGGAACATGCATAGACAAGGGAGTTAAGAAAGCATGCGCAGCTTTTTACGCCGGCATTAGAAGCCCTTCGGTATGTTAGGTTAGGTTAGATTGGAGTGGCTGACTACTGGAGCAGCAGTCACACTTAGGCCAGAGTAGGCCGCTGATCTAAAACCCTATTCCGCAAAGCAGCTGACGCTTTTGATAAAGCAGAGGAGTTAATCAGTCAAGTAATGTTGTTTAGTTCTGTCAAATTGTTGAAGTAGTAAGCGTCCAAATGATGCTTTCTACGTGTGGAGAGAGAGCATTACAATTACATAGGAGATGTGTAATAGTTTCTACCTCTTCTGCAGAAGTCATTAAAGGGAAGGCCTAGTCTGGAGGCGTGCGTGCCAATGGCACAATGCCCGGTAAGTACGCCAATAATGGTTCTGAGGTTGGGTCTACTCAACCTGATCACGCTAAGTGAGCGTATTGTATCTATGGTAGGCCATAGTAGTTTTGCAGTGAGGCATTTAGTGGCGGTAGACCAGTATAATTTGTGTTGGTAAGTGTTTCACACTTTAGTAGAAGTTTAGCAGTAGCGATTGGCATGGATGGCATATCACCATCCGGAAGGCGTACCACCTTGGTACCCCTTCTAGCGAGTTCATCCGCTTCACAATTCTCTGGGATGTGACAATGTCCCGGCACCCACATGAGTTGGATGTTAAAATACTTGGCCATTTCGTTGAGAGATAGGCGGGATAATTCAGGGAAGTCTTTGAGTTGAAAGCGACGATGTCTGTGCTTGATATTACATTGTTTTTTTCGGCAGGAAAGCGCTTCTTTAAGGACGCACAACATCGACGTCTCGGACAAAGCGTCATAATGGGCAGCAGAAACTTTGAGGTAGTCAAGGACTTCGTCTACCTCGGCTCTGCAGTAAACAGTGACAATAACACCAGTACCGAGATCGAGTGCAGAATTACTCTTGCCAATCGCTGTTTCTTTGGGATCAAGGGGCAGTTGAGTAACAGAGCCATCTCTCGAAACACCAAGTTGACTTTATATAACACTCTAATCATCCCTGTCCTGCTCTATGGCGCGGAGACATGGACGCTATTGAAACGGATGAAGGAGCTCTTTGGTCCTGTTTGTATTGATGGCGTCTGGAGGAGGAGATTCAATCACGAACTGTACGGGCTGTACAGCGGCATGCACCTAGTTAAGCGTCTTCGGATCCAACGCTTAAGATGGCTAGATCACGTAGAGCGGATTGACACCACAGCTCCTACACGAAGAGTCTTCAATTCCACACACAAGTGGAGAAGGACCTCAACCAACTTGGTGCGCACAACTGGAGGCAGCTGGCGAAAGATCGTGCTGGCTGGAGAGCCTTGTTGGTTGAGGCCCAGGTCCACCCCGGACTGTAGCGCTAAACAAAGAAGAAGAAGTAAGGCTACCATCAATTCACTCAGTCGAACGAAGAATATCCAACTGGGCCAAAGTTTTTATGGATTTAAGTTTGATTAGGGATAGAATCAGGTCGGCTTTGAAGTGACTGGACAATGTTAGGATCAAAAGGAGGCTAAGCTGAGCTGCTTAACAACAAAATTCCAACCAGTTTCACTAGATTTTTGCATCTTAACACCCATTTCTGTTGGCAATCGCGGCTGTCAAACACAAGCTAAAATACTCTTCTTTCTTCAATCTTGACAGCAGTCCATTAATAGGAGTAAGGAGTGCTGCATTTAAAGAAAAAGAACCTACGAAACGACCCTCGTAGCAATTCCACAATAAATTAAATCGAAGTTACCCGAATTCCGTCGCCACTGCATTCTCATAATCTCTTCTCAAAGAACTACATTCTCCACATCGTACCCGAACGAACTGCGTCCACCCAGTTGCTCCTTAAAACCCGAAAAAAAAACCCCTCTATCCAATCCGCTACCACAGCGACTGTCGAGGTAATTTGGAGTGCGATATGCCAATGCCAAGAGTTAAAGTTCCATCGATATGCACCACACACACACACACACCGTGGCACACCATGGCACACCGTTCGTTTTCGCCTCATTTTTGTTCGCAGTTTCTTCGGTTCGGTTCACTGCACAGCGTACTCTTTGACTTGGTGTTCTTTTCTTCACCCTTAGCCCACCGCGCCGCTGCTGGTGCTGCTGCTGCAGCGCTATAACTGCCATCACTGTTCCCCTGTCACAATGTGTGCTAGTCGCTTGTGTATATCTGATTGTGTTCGTCGACTCTTATCTAGATTTGTGCACATACAAAACTTTGGAGGGCCGCTGCTGCTGCTGCTGCTGCGCTCACTCTCGAGAGATATTTCGCGTCAAACGGCTGACTGCGACTGAATTTAGGAGTTCGACGACGAGGACCACGACCGCGACGAGGGCGCAGGCGGCATGGCATGGCACTCGCAGCGGTAGCCACACGATGATGTGATGGCGTGGTGGCTCTGAGTAAAGTGCATATGGTTTAATTAATTTTAAACTGAAATCCCTGGACGGACAAGTGGGAACGAGAGGGAGAGAGAAAGAATAAACTGTTTAATTGATACTCGGTGTGCCTGTCGGCGTAACAGATTCGCGAATGCATTTGCATTGGTCGCGGCCAGTGAAAGAAGTTAATTGAACGAACGGAATGTGTGGGTGCAGTATTTTGTGGGGCATTTATTGTGTGCATAGGAGATTTGTGAAATTAAATGGCAGTAAATCATGTGGAAAAGCGGCGAACAAGGTGAGATAAGGAAAATTCGAGAGCAAAAATACAAAAGAGTTGGACAGCGAACTCGATTTGTTGTGACTGTCATCGTGTTGGCAGTTGTCTGCGGCAGCTGCTGAGGCGCTCCAAATGCTGTGGTCAGTGATTTATTGACATGCGATGGCAAGGAAATTGATAAAAGAAATAAACAACCTTGTTCGGCGTGGAGTCTGATGAGAGGGAGGGAGAGTCGCGCGGCGCGGCGACCTCGATCAGATTAGCACTCTCAATGAAATGGTAACAAAGGCAGATGCAGATCGTGAATCATCGAGGCAGGTCTGTGAGGAGAGTGTGAGACACGCCCTCCTCAAGCGACTCCACTTACTCGAGTCTCTAGATTCAAGAGCAATCCGCAGCAAGCGCCACTGTGACGATTTATCATCAGCATCTATCATCGACCAAAGACAACACTTCATCTGAAGCAACAGAGACTTTGTAGCGCAGCTGACACATGTGATTGAAACAAAATGAAATCCCTCGGAGGCGCGCTCAATCAACGATCGCCATAACTGGATAAATGAAGCAATTCCAAAGGGAGACCGAATAAATCAATCTGCACAGACTGCCAGCGGTTTCTCATCGTCGTCTCGTCGCCTGACATCGTCTCAAATCGATTGTGTCAATGCGGTTGAGTTGTGTGCGCTCAAATAGGAAACTGGACTTTCGTAAAGCAGAGCCCAAAGGCAGCGTCTATCGCTAACAATTGTCTCTCGGTCGTTAGAGAGAAGATCAGACACTTGAGAGTCGTCTTCGCCCGAATGACTGACGTGTGGGCATCGCTGGAGACGCGCTTAATTGCATCCGAGATGGCAGTCAGAGCGCGCTGGTGTCTCAATTCAAAGTGAGACACATTTCAGGTTCAGTGACCTCGGCGTGTTCCATTGTTTATCATTGAAATGTCATCAGGTGTGACGGATGCTTGATCGAATGAAACAGAAGTCATTTGTCTTTTTGTGGCTCTGAGCGAGGCACACCTTGGATAAGGCAGAGATGATGAAGGGGCTTGTTGTGTCAGGCTGTGCTTAATCTGATTTTTCATCCGATGGGTTGCGTTGTTTCGCTTAGAGCCGAGTTGTGGCATGGATTTGATGCCACCGAATTGATGATTTCGGTGATCGTGGTACGGCAGCAGTGTTTGCAGATCTTTGGGCAATTTGATGGCTCACCATGTGACGCATAAAATAGATGAGAGGGTGTGACAATGGTGACGGATATTCTAAGACCTGGCATCGGGGGGACAATCATTTCGGACAAAGTAGGAAATGAGTTCGCAAGCATCTCTCGTATTGGCCTTTTTTTATTGGGAAGCCGTCAATTCATCATCAAGACATGGCGCTGTACATCTTTTCTTTATGCACGCATGTCACATGGGGCCTTGATATCGATGGGGGTTGGTCGTGGGTGTGTTTTGACTTCAGGTGACCACATAAAACGCCAGAGAAGCTTGCAATTTTAATTAGAATTATCCCGCGATAGTTGCCACTCAGATTTCACTCGTCGTTACAGATTAGCTTGTGTATCGTCTTCAGCTGCCTTAGTCTTTAGCTTATCATGAAAGTTACTCGTGACTTTCGAGGCTGCCCTCTAAGACCTCTGTACTTGACACTGTCAGATTCTGCACGAAGTGACACGAATGGCATTGCGTTAGTATGTCTTCGACACAACTGAGTCACTCCGGTTTCAACACAAGTCCTCTTTACTGTACAGTGTGGCCACTCTCTCCCCCTTATTCGTGGGAACTACAATACACTAACAACCCAAATACAATCACTTCTTCAAGGATCTCCGATGGAATTGAGGACGAAGAGGAAAATACCCTTCTCCAATCACCAGCTGGGATGATTTCGGGTGCAGCTGGGAGCAGGGCAATGATAGTGCATGCTGACTCCTGCTATGTCGGCAGACCATTAAAAAATACTCAGTGTGGTCTATCAACTTCATGCGTCGCAAGAGACGTCGCCGTTACAACAGTCGATAGACGATACATGGGCCGAGTGGAAAATCAGGGAACAAGAAAAGTCGAGGCTTCAAAGAGCACTTGACTTTCTAAAGGAGACATCCAAGGGTATGGACCAGCCACTTGATGACTGTCCAAGGATCGATCTAACGAAACGCCTGCGAGTACGGGCCAGCCATTAGCTAACAAAGACCAAAGACTATACTAGTCATGCAAGTATACTAAGCAGACTAAAAATTGAACATTTTGAAAGAGACACGCTCCCGCGTCTTTTTGCTTCGAAATACCCTTCGGTTGTTATTTCCCAACAAAGAAGTAGTGGAACACTAATGAACCCATCATTAATTCGACCATCCACGTGTAGACAGATGGATCGAAGATGCAAAAGGACGCAGACGCGGGCATTTTCTAATAATTCTTAAGCATACACTTCTCCATCAGGATCCCTGAATAAGGCAGTATTTTCCTTACTATAAAACGATTATATGTGAGGAGACTGCGAAGAAGGACGTCCATTTTAGGACGAAGCTCATTTTTGGCTCAATGGGTACGTAAATAAGCAGAATTGTCGCTTTTGGAGTGAATATCAGCCAGAAGCATTGCAAGAGCTACCAACGCATCCAGAAAAAGTCACAGTTTGGTGCGGTTTATGGGCTGGTGGCATCATTGGACCGTACTTCTTCAAAGATGATGCGAATCGTAACGTAACTGTGAATGGTGAGCGCTACCGTGAGATGATATCCAACTTTTTTTTGCCCAAAATGCAAGAGCTTGACTTCCATGACATGTGGTTTCAACAAGACGGTGCCACATGCCACACAGCACGCGCAACAATGGATTTATTGAGGGGCGAGTTCGTCGAACATTATATTTCACGTTCGGGACCGGTCAATTGGCCGCCTAGATCGTGCGATTTAACGCCTTTAGACTATTTTTTGTGGGGCTATGTTAAAGCTCATGTCTATACAGACAAGACCGATTTCATGCATTTTTCTGAACTTTATGTGCTTCTTTTTGAAAAATTTTCTAGCTTTTAAAAAATCACCCTTTATTTAGAAGGCAACTTGCTACCACCGACTTCAAATAGACTTCAAAAAGGGCGCTAAGACTATGAACTGAAGTTCTCACTGATTACTCCACGATTCTAAACTTGTTCGGATTGTTTGTCAGCGACACTAACCGCCGCCTACCACAAGCTGTCTTCGAGAAGAGCATGTCAACCAGCATTCCCTCCAGATCGATGATCAGGCGCTGGACGGTCTCCTGTTAATTCTTTTTCTTTCAGACGGTTTTTGAGCTTAGTATGTTGGTCGGCACTACAAACTAAGCATGGTCAGATTATGCTAGAATAAGCAGAATACAAAGATCGGCCTGCATCTGTACTACAGGATCAATACCCACGGCTGCCGTATGCGGCTCTCCATGCACAGATACGGGCAGCCTATTGCTAAGTATGCAGCGACCAGCGGCGTTGGTCGCTCAAACCGGAGTCACACTAAACGGAAGTGCGTTCATAGCAATTTGTATGCAAACTTAACAAGTTGTTGTGTCTACGTCGTTATAAGCGAAGTCGCACCAAAAAGATTCTACTGTACATAGATTATCAGGCGGACATAAAGGCTCTACAATAGTAGGGATTTTTCAGCCTTTCCTGGCTCATCTTCCAACTGCCACACCGGCTCAATAAGGCGTACTCTATACAACTCTGTTGCATATCGCTGAATAAGATAGCAGGCAGATCCAACCTTACCCTGTGCTGTGTCCCTGGGCCCAAGGTATTCCGGGCAACGAAAGAGCCGATTAACTAGCAAGGAAGCGGGCAAGTCTACCATTAGCACAAAATCAGAAGACCACTCACCTCCACAACAGCAACCCTAGGCGGGCGGAAATGGACAACTGTAGGACATCAAAAACGATGTGGTCTACACTAAATCCAATGAAAACTAAAGCTCTCCTAGAATTGGACAGGAAACAAATTAACAAACTAGTAGACGTAATAACTGGTCATTGCCCAAATGGCAAACACGCCAGGTGACTTGGAGCGCTGCAAGCTGCATGCAAGAAGAGAAGGAAGCACAATACTCAAAAAAAAAAGGAATCTATAAGAGGGTCAACGAGGAGTCAGGGAAGGGAAGAAAGTCGTAAAGTGACAGCACAAAGACCTTAAAGATCTAAGTCAAGTATAGTTCTCAAACATCTGAAAATGTTTCGGCTAGCAGGACACTACGTGGTGGACTTCTCTAGTTGCCTCGTCTTTTCTAGATGTTGCTTGTCCTTTTAATCGTTTTCTTACAAGTGTCCACAATTTATACACTCTTTTGTTCTTCTTTTCCTCAACGATCCTTTGGAACTGCTCCTTGGTCTGTTAAGCCACCAGTGACTCCCTCACCGACTGTCAATCGATGTCTTGAACCGCAGCTGAGCCAAAAAATAACCCACAGACAGTGAAAAACCTTCGCATACGCATCATCTTCCATCATTCAATCGTCTAACCTCGTCAAACAACTGAACTCATTATCACCAAAACATCACAAGCGCTGATCACAATCTGCAATCCATTGATCGCTCATAAAACACCATCCCCCCCTCCTCACCCCCCATTGATGGACAATAGACAAACAGACGTTGTGCCTCTCCAAAGAAAGCCCGACAATAGCTTCGATCTGATTACAAGCCTTGATCGCGCCGCAACTCCCCGCAATCATCTGTTCCTGTCAAGCAGTCGGACAGCCGTGTACCCGTAAGCTTTTGACTAGAACCGTTCAATTCCTCAAAACGGGCATAATTTGTAACTGTCAGAGAGGATGAGCCGCACCAGAGGTCGATCTGATTGGTGATGTGTCACCACCACCAGCGGTGCGTGAGAAACCGACCCGAACCCGAGCGGCGAACCCCGAACACCGGAGACCGACGCACGGCCACCCGTCGGGCCATGGTGACGATGCTAAAAGCGCGATCGCATCCCAAACATCCCAGTTTTCGTGTCCATTTATGGCGATCGGTGCTGGTGCTGCTGCAGCAGATGGTGAAGGCGGTACGGTCGCACGCCTGGCGCGACTTTAAAGGCAATTATGCGCAATTTCGACGGTGGTGCAGTGACGCCGCCGCGTAATGTGGGTTAAAATTTGCATTTATGGCCACCGGGCCGGCGGATCAGCGAACCAGCGAACCAGCGAGCCCCCGCACTTAAGATAGAAATCCACTTTGCGCAAGTGGCCATCGATGGGGGATGTCAGCTATCACGGCGGCGACGACGACGAAGACGACGACGGTTCTGCAAGTGAGAACAATCCACTAAAACATTAAGTAACACTCGCTCCTTTTACAATTCACTCGGATCGACGACGACAAACAGGAGACAAGCGGACAACAATTAACCGACCACCGACGACCGACCATCGGCCATTGATGGATTTACAGTCCGACGCCGGGCCGCTGAGTGCGCAATCGTGTTCGCCCGGGCCATGGGAGATACGAGCGAGTACACGCCGCGCCGCGTCGGCGGACGTTGTCTTAAGTTTCGGTGTTAATTAAATCACGGACAGGGAGAGCTCACTCACTGGCCGGACACCTGGCTCAGTAGAGGAGGCGTTCTGGACCATAGACCATTTGTGGTGGCGATTCCAAGTGTGTGTAACTATCTATGTATCTATCAAGCACTCACCTTGTAAACATTGTTGACTGCTGTTGCTGCTGCGACTGGGATTGGGCCTGCTGCTGCTGTTGCTGCTGTTGCTGCTGCAGTTGATGCTGATGTTGTTGCAGATGCTGGTGATGGTGATGTGGGTGCTGCTGTTGTTGCTGCTGCTGTTGTTGTTGTTGCTGTTGTTGTTGTTGTTGTTGATGCTGGGACGACGCCGTTGGCGGCGGTGGATGGTGATGCAGGATCTGTTGAGGATGAAGGTGAGGATGATGCGTTAGATGATGAGGATGATGGAGTATGTCCGCAGCCGGTGGCGGTACTGGCATGGTTTGAGATTTATCTAGGCGCTTGTCACTGTACATCTTGAGCGGTTGACACAATTGACAAGGCAGCAAGTTATGGACTTTGAAGCGTAATCATTTCATTTGTTGTACCTGAAAAGAGACAATTTGGGAAAAAATTAAAAATGGTTTGAGATTTGATTCAGTGTTGAAGGGGAGCTGTTGGGTGCGACGAAGACATTGAAGGTTCTAATTGGTTCTGGGCTGGTCCTCCTAGAAATCTCTTCAAGACAGCCCAGATAAGGCTTGCCCAGTGCCTGGTGTCTGGTCCTAGGGAGCGGTGAGCGTGCACAAATGGAGTGGGTTGCATTTCCACGACATGGACTACATCTGCGGCAGCGAATCATGCACGATCCTCTATCGATCAGGGGCCCGTGAAGATCACAGCTATTCTAGCGATGCCTGCATGGGCTCTCTATAGACGGTCGGTCGTGAGGCTTGTCTTGAACTAGCTTTGAGGTTGGTTGGCTGGTTGAGGCTTTGAGATACACTTTAGGGTGCACACCAAAATTCAAGTTCGATCCTACTTGACGATAACTTTTCCGTAAAGCTAGGACAGTCACTTGGCAATTTTGGGGATCATGCTGGGTTCTAAAATACGCAGAAATTCTGAACAAGCTCAGCATCTTTGAACCTTTGGTATATGCGCTCCCATTTGAAAGAGAGCTCATTCGCGCAATGCACACGGGCTCAACAAAAGAATAGACGGCCAAGGGAGATGATCACAGATTCTATGACCGACTCCTTATCGTCATCTTACAAGCAGCAGTTCAGACAACATCAACAACAGCTGTAAGAACGTCAAACTGCGGTAAAGAGCGACGCAAAAACCTTAAATAATGGATCTCGCCAGGGTTGTGTGTTAACCCCCATTTCTCTTTTTATGATCAAAGCGAAACGATAAGGAATTGCAGGTTGTCTCAAAAATGTTGTGTGATTGTCAGGCTTCCGGTTGCCGTCGAATTTACGATTAACACGATTTGGGAGAATTTGGTGCGCAAAAGATCGATTGTGGCATGGGCTGTGCGGCGTGGCGCGTCATCCTGCATGAACCAGTTGTCGTCCAAATCCATGTCTTCAGTCCACCAGTCAGTAAAAAAAAAGTCGGTTAACATGGCTCTGTAAAGCCCACCCTTGACCGAAACGTTGTTTCCGGCCTCATTTTCGAACAAGGCCACAGCTGCCACATTCTCCTGTGCACACCATACGACGACGGGGACCATGAGTGTTGTTCACTAGCATACCAGTCTCATGAACTTTTTGCACATGCTTGCTTACAGCAGTCGCGGTGGGTGGCAAAATGAAGCCATTTTGGCCAAAAATTCTTATTTTTGAAAAAAGTCGCACTGTTCGGGCTACACAGCACTCGCTTTGGAAATAAGTTTTCAATATTTCCCAAAGTTGTTCAAGCGTAAAGCGACTCATTTCATTTCATTTCACACAAACCGCGCGGAGGTATGATACTGATACTCTGTCAAGTTTTGGAGCGGGAAACAGCTGTCAGTATCAAAAAAACGTATGACTTAAAAAGAAACCACTAAATGGCCCACCCTGTAGGAATGTTAAACCGAATCTTAAAACACAGTCCAACTGTAGCTCCCAGCCAATCTTATGTTTGCACAACTACTCCATTTCGAGCAGACTTCGTGAACAAATTTTGCAACGCAATGACAACGCTAGTCTCGCAAGAAAGCCCACCGCCATCGTCACCATACGTCAATAGCACACCATTTCCCATTTACTCGTGAACTCTTATCAAATCCATGCCCAATGCCAAGACTGATCAGCAAACCAAAGTAAAATTCTGTCACACGAGCTTCTCACATGCGCGACCCAAAACGCCGGCCCGCCGAACGTGCTGTCGCCGCGCTCTAACCAGCCGAACAAACAGCGACACTCAAAAGTGTCGCATCACCGTGAGATGCAAAACAAGCGGGAAAAAAAAAACCACAAATCATTTAAACAGGAGCACACAGTCTAATCAAATTGAACGCCAAAAGAAAGAAGAAGAAAAAAAACCGCCAAAAATCTTCCACAACGCCACACGGCTTCGGCGAATCAAATTCAGGGCCGGCGCAGATGTTGGCTGGGCCGCGCCGGGATCGGCGGACACAGACGCACAATGCTCCAGTACACAGTGTACCTCGTCGCGTCAAGTGTCGTTCTGTGATCTATGAGTCAAAAGACCACAGGCGGCGATGAGGATGAGGATTTTTTTTTATTCTGTTTGGTTTTTCTCAAACTTTTTTTTTTTTTCTTTGCCTCCTCTGTTGGTACTCGTTCTTCAGTTTATTGTTGTCTTTCAAAATTTGTTGTATCTACGAGGAGATACAACTATCTAGGAGTAGAGTGGAGATGTGGAGAAGTGGTTTTTCAAGTATTCTGATCTTCAAGAACAATAACGCAACATACGGAGGCAGCCAAGCAGCAGACTGGCAGACAAGAAGAGTAAATAAAACTTTTCGAGAATCAGTCGGTTTTTTTTTTTTCTTCTTACTTATTCCTTGGATACATTTTCTACTTGTGCCTGTGATTTGATTGATCATGGGAAGGAACGTGAGCATGTGTGCGCGAGAAGGTGAGGGCGACACAGATACATCACACGTCCAGAATCGGTGGTCGGTCAGCGTCGGCGTCGCGTCGCGATCGGTCGCTTGTCGATAGAATGAATTGATGGTCGAATGATTGGAGAGCACAATTGTACAATGTGTGTGCTCGACAAGAGATGAGAAAGAAGCACACACACACTGGAAGAGGAGGGGGCAACAAAAATGTTGAAGACTCCAGCGCGCTGAAGAGCACTGAGTCTGAGAGAAGGTCAAGTGGGTAATCTTTTGGTTTGTTTGATGGAGTTTCTGGTGTTTGATCGATTTCGTATAATCGATTCCGGATTTACGCACGAGACAAGAGCGGTGATACTATAGGTGTTAGATACCCAGAAGAGTCCTCAAACGTTTTTTTTTCTTTTCGGTTATGGTTAATGGGGTGTTTTTTCTTCTTATTTTTGAATTCACTTTTTTGTGGTATTTCTTCGTTCTTTTTCGAGAAAATGAGGCTTGAGTGGTTGGTTGGTGCGCGACCTGTTGAATGGCTTCGCGAAAGGATCTTCAAGTGTTGCCTGGTGGGGATCTTCTTCGTGTGTTTGGCGAGCTTTACTTGCGGTTGCTGGGGGAAAATAGTCCGAAGGAGTGTTGTTTCCTTTATTTTAGAGATCTCTTGATATGCAGTTGTGTGCAGAAGGTGCTGCGGTCAAATGGGAAGCTTACAGTATTTTGACATGTTTTCCTACCCCAGTGCAGACCACATGACAATGCGTCTTATGGGACATAGTCTAAGGCCAGCCCAAATCCAATCCACTCAGAAGTAACAACTCTGAGAAAAGTTGTTCCCCACCAATTTCAATGTCTTCTCGTTGGGCGCCACTTCGATCTCACTCGTCGGGCACTTCCCCCCAGACGACGCTGCTACCATCATTCTTTCCACAGTCTAGCGCTGCCTAAGGGCTAACAACGTACAAGTAACAACCCAGAGAAAAGATGTTCCTCACCAATTTCAATGTCTTCTCGTTGGGTGCAACTTCGATCTGACTCATCGAGCCCTTGCCTTCAGACGACACGGCTTCTATCATTCTTTCCACAGTCTAGCGCTGCCTAAGGGCTAACAACGTACAAGTAACAACTCAGAAAAAAGTTGTTCCTCACCAATTTCAATGTCTTCTCGTTGGGCGCCACTTCGATCTGACTCATCGGGCCCTTCCCTTCAAACGACGCGCCTTCTATCCTTCTTGCCACAATCTAGCGCCTCCTAATTTCCAACAACTCCCAAAACAGTTGTTCCTCGTCAGCCACTTTGTGTGTCCCCTGGTTGGGCGCCACTTCGATCTAAGTCGTCACGGCCTCCCCCGTCAAGCAACTGATTCACAAATTAAAACCAAGTCGAAAATCGAATCAATTGCTTGCTGCAGCATGTACAAATGGTAGCTGAGGCAATTCCAATTCGGACGAGAATTACATAAACCGAATGTCCACTGATCTGTGACAATCACATGACACAACAATACCTCCTTCAGCCGGGCCAACCCACCAGCCACCAGCCACCATCCACGAGCACGGTCTTCAGTCGTATGCTACCAATTGGTATCGGTGCCGTCCACCGGGAGTATCATTCAGCGCCCGGCAACAGACACACAATTCCCCGCGTCCATTTGGCATTGTTTTCGCGGCTATTCTGCGCGATGAATTCCGTCTCTCCGCCCAAGGATCCCCCGAGAGATCCCACAGCCGCCGTCGCCGGACTGATTGTGGCAGCAGCCAGGGGCCCAAAGAGACAGATATTTAGCCCATAGCGCACACATTATGCTCTGCAGTGACCAGATCGTTGGGTGGATGCTGGGCGGCCGAGATATCGTTGCCCTTTCCATCAAGACAAAAAAAGGAGAAACAAGAGCTAAAGTCCATTGAAAGTAAAATTTGAACAAAAGTATCAAAAAGGGTGCACTATGGAACTGAACTACATAAGACCGTGTATCCGTGGCCGAGTGCGGTTTGAATTTCACAACCAGAAGCCTCCGTGTGTAGCCTTCAAACCGAACAACAGTCTCAACGAAATTCGAGAGAAGAGAACAAAAGCTCCCAAAAAAACAAACAAAACGAATCCAACTTTGCAAAGGATGGATGGATGGGGACCAGAACGACGGGAAGACAAGAAGGCCAGGAAGGCCAGGAAGGCACCAACGGTCCCAGAGACACACGAACCGGAGTGGTCTGGAAATTATGTTCTGCAAGGAAATGTCCACGAGAGGAATACTTTTGTCGTTTGTTTATGTTTATTGTTTGTTGTCTGTTTTGTGTACATTTTTTTTATGCACAGGGATGTTATTAAACAATTTTTCTTCCTTCCTTCCAGCCCAGAGACTCGGGGTGGGGAATCATTGTAATCATTGGCCGAAACGATGCGGGAGGTATTACGACAATTCGCCGGTACGACGACGACGACTGCGACGACGAGACGCAGCACAGCGATCGCGGATGCATTTGTACATCGTTGCACCGTACGACGTTGGATCTCATTCCGTCTAATAATCATTTCGAATAATAATTTAAATATGTTCGCCGGGGCAGTGAGTGTGTGTGTGTGTGTGCGGGAGTTGGTTCCATTTGCAATTATGCATTAGCCAGGCGGCGGGATTTGTCTGAGAGTCGGCCAGCAAGTGGAGATAATGTCTTCTTAACGAAAACCGATGCATGCAGTAAATTATCGTTTAAAGTGCACTCGGAGAGTGACCTTCATTGTTGGCATTTGCCAGCGATTTGACTCTGAGGCAACAAGGAATTCCGAATGTAATTGCACTTGCAGCATGGATCTAGCTGTGCATCTAAGTGCTGCCTGCCCATGGACGGCAGGTTGATTCTTTTGCAAATGCAACGGGAAGCTTATGGGAGATGAAAAATTGCTTGCATCGATCATTTGACGTCTAGCGTCTGCTGTTCGGGGGTTCGGAAGCAAGTGCTGGCAAGGCAAGAAGTGGGAGGGAGCAGCTGCATTGTGGCATACAATGTAGTGGCAGCTGGTGCTCAGAGGAAAACGTTAATGGCGCCATTCGCCACTTTGGTGTCGCTTTAAATCGGGATTTCATCGAAGCCAAGTTTTGATTGGTGTTCACACGATTGCCTTCTTCTTCTTTATTTGGCGATACTGTCCGGGGTGGACCTGGGCCTTAAATTTGCACGATTTCCTCGCTCAATGTGCTCACAATGAGGTACCAACAGCAAACTATATTCCACTGGAAAATGGGCGGTTCAAATAGTTGCCAGTTTTTATCACAAAATCTAACAATTTCACTGTCAGTAGATCATTTATAAAAATGAGAAAGAGTGTCGGCGGCAGAACAGAACCTTGTGGAACACCAGCATTATTTGATGGATATCGGACTAGAACCCATCCAAAGCAACTTGACTTGGACTGTTCGAAAGGCAGCTTCTAATCCATAGAAGATGAGATTCATCAAAACCATAGGCACGCATTTTCGACAAAAGAGCTTGATGCCAAACTCTGTCAAATCAAGCGCATCTATCAAATATTGGTTCCACTATTCGGTGAGATAAGCTATCAAATCACCAGTGGACCTGTTCCTGTGGAAATCCTACTACCGGTCATTAAGAAGCTTTCGCTATTCAAGACATTTCATAAGCTGACGGTTTAACGACTCGCCGATGTGTTTGGGCAAGGAATGGGATGGCCTGGTAACAGGAAACTGTTTCATATCGGGTTTTGTCTTGCATATGAATTCTCTGCTTTGGCTTTGACGTCGCATATTCAAGAACAGGAAACGAATATGCTTACAGGACTTCAATGTAAAAAGACGAAGATGCTGGCATGGCTTGATTTTCTTTCGATTATTTGTCAAGGTTGACTTTAAATGTGATTCGGAGGTTTGCTCATTTTCCATTTGCAGTCGTCGAGGGTCACATGGACAGTGTACAACCCCGCGGCTTCCTTTCACAACATATGCCAGCATTTCTTCCTGGGACCATTCACTTTCATCTTTCTTTGGATATGATTCTGAATTTTTGTTTTTTTTTTTTGGTCAGGTAGCGACTTCGTTGATGTATCTGAATTCAGTCCATCGCATCTATCCTCTGATACGTAAGCAAAGCGGATTATGCCAGATGACAAAACTGCTGCTCTACAAGCAGCTTATACGACCGATCTTAACGTAAGGCTTCCCATTATGGCACACCATTTTCAAGCCCAGCATTGAGAAGCTCGCAGCTTTCGAAAGCAAAATACTGCGAATATGTACCAGCCTCACCTTCGACAAGGACCGTCGAAAGCACCTCACCAACAAGATGCTTTACGACGAAACACGCATCATCCCCTTGCAACAGTACATGTTGACACTGTTCAGAAAGCAGTTTCCAGACATCAGCAACCATCCCAACGAGGCAATCGGGGACCTGAGAATCACAATCCCCGGACAACGCTACCTCAACGCGATAAATCTGCTAAGGGACCAGAACTTTCTAACTGCTACCAGCGTAGCGATTGTAATCAGCACCGACGCAGAATTAGCTATCACCCCATCTCAAAACGACCAACATTGACATGGTAGGATATACAAAATTTACACTTAACCGTAATACCAAGTATTAGATTAAACAATGAACGACAATCACTTAACTGTGAATAAAATACTGCCCGACTTTCAATTTTGGGTTTCGGCGTTCTCACAATACGTACCATCAAATCATAAGGATTAAGAAACATGTCGGCTTGGCATGATGCATAAATATCCAAACCTATTAAATTAAACTTTCAGAGTTTTGCAATATATCTTAAAACAGTGCTTCTGCAATAGGAATTGAGTTAATGTGTTAAAGTCCTAAACATCTGAGAATGTCGCAAATTGGCTGGCCACACGATTTCCAAATACCTGACAATTTGGGAATGGAGACTTGGTTAATGGGCCAAATTCACGAAGAGGTAGCCAAGTCGATTCACTGTAGTCGCAAAGGCTCATATATTTGTCTTATTTACACACATCGTCTGTACCTGCTGGCAACCTTAAGTCATCTTTTGTGTGATGACAACATCAGGAGTACGGCAGGGATATATAACGTCACCGATTCTTTTTCCCCTTTGCATTCATCTGTTGCAACACTGTACAACAATGGTATCACTGTACAGAAGAGTTATTTAGTGTAGATTTATCGATGTTATATGTTTCTACCTTGGAAAGAATTTAAAATGCTCGCAGCAAAAGTACTGTTAATAACCGTGGAATTCTAAGTTACTAAAGGGTGTTTCATTAAGCACTTCCCATCTTTAAATTTATTTAAAACAAAGTGTGTTAGTTATCATCGACATTTTATATTCATTTGCAATGACTATCGATGCCATTATGCATGGAAAACAACATCGTTAAAATATGCCCGCTGGTTCTCTGAGTGGCTTGCATTAGAAATGTCCAATTGTCCATGACTCTGGCACATAAATCAGGCTAAATTTGACCGATGGCGTGGGTTATGTTGGCCTTAAGAGCCGGTTTGTGGCTTATTCGCATAGACATGTGACTTCAGAAAACCTCACAAAATAAGTCCAACCTTAGTGGCCAGTTTATATCACCTGCACGTGAGATGACCGTGCCATCGCTCGTGCAGAATTTCCAAAGCGGCGTAAGCTGTGGGCCACGTAGCGCTATTATCCACATGTGATTGGTGTCCAGTCCAGTCGGTCCAACTGTTGGGGTAACCAGATGACATCGACATCGTCGCACGTTCTCAACGTGCCGTAGTGGAGGATTTTACGGCGATTGAAGAACAGGCGAAACGAACTGGTCTCAAGGTCAATGAGGACAAAATTCGAGGTAGTAAAGGAGTTTGTCTACCTCGGGGCAAACGTGAACTCCAGCTGATTCTTGGTACCTTCTGATTCTTGGTACCTTCGAAAGAAAAGTTCTACATCGGATATATGGTCCCGTCTGCGAGGAAGGCGAATGGAGGAGAAGACATAACCGCGCACTCTACGAGCTGTACCAGGATGTGGATGTAGTTCGGGAGGCAAAAATCCGTCGACTGCACTGGCTCGGCCACATCGAGCGCATGGACAACAATGCTGCAGCAAAGGGTCTTTGAATCCGTGCCTACTGGTCAGAGAAGGATCGGAAGACCGAATCTCCGGTATAAAGACCAATTAATAGCGGATGCAAGACAGCTTGGTCTTGATGACTGGAAGCAGCGTGCCCAGGACCGTCAACGATGGAGGGCAGCAATTGCTCAGGCTCGGGCCCTCCATGGATCGCCGGCCTGATAAGTAAGTAAGTAAGTTGGTGTCCATATCATCCAAAGCAGGCAAAAAAAAAAAAAAAAACTATGATAATCATCAACCTGCAGCACTCGCCGTTGACGGTGATGACCTGCCCAACATCGTTCTCAAAGAATTATGGTCAGATGACGCCGCCGCCCCAAAAAACCATACTAAACAGCGACTTTTTCGGGACGCATTGGACGCTAGTGGATCTCATGTGGATTGGTATCGTCCCAAATTCGACAATTTTATTTGTTGACGTCCTCATTCATTCAGAAATAGGCCTCATCTTATGGTGACGAGTCGCGCCGGGCATTGCCCGAACAGAACATACTTTTATAATTGGCACGCTATGTTGATTTTGCAAAAACAGACCCAATAAATGACAGCCAATTTAACAGACCCTGTAGTTGATACTAGTTTCTATTCAGAACATTTCGGGATTTGGATGGAACTTCGGAGATAGATAGTTAGATTCGTGTGATCAGTCTTTTACACATACGCTGGATTTATAACAAAAAGGGTATTTCAGAGATAGACGACTTCTACCTCTTTCGCCTCTTAAACATTTTTGACAGCGTTTTTTATATCATTTTTCCATGCCATTTACATTATTTCCCGAATAATTGTCAAAAAGTCTCCCAAAGCTGTGAGGTGCCTGATTTTTAATTTCAGGCATGTGCCTGCGCGAACATGGTGCGATATGTAGGTCCACTTTTCGTTTAATCTTCGGGCTACATCAGACTGTATTCCGGCAATGCCGAGGTTGCTTTCCATGTACAAGGGCTTCACGAAAAAGTTAGTACGCTCACCGTTGACTGTAACGTTTTGCTTATCATCAGTTTTGAAGACAAAAGAACCAATGATTCCAGCAAAGGGTTACAATTTGTGTAGTGTCGACAGTGCTTTAGTTTAAGTTCCTCGAATTGAACCTTGAACAATTTGTAAAAGGAGTGAATTTCGTTTTCTCAAACCCACCGAGAATTGTCAAATCAGCTGTCCCACAAAACAATGCTGACAGTCTAAAGTTCTCCGCCTCTAAAAAAAACACCCTTTACTCGAAAGGCTGTCCTAAAATTGAAATGCGAGCAGGAATGTGTTCTAAATTCGATTGAAAAAAGGTTGGAAGACCTTAAAATCTGACCAATTAGCTAATGTAGGTCATTAAATACGATGTACTTCGATCGTAATGTTCCATCTCCAACTGACCCCTGGACTGTGTCAAAGAGCGACGAAATAAAGGAAAGTGGCCTATATCCTAATCCAGATCATAAGGAGCCCATCTAAATGTAAACATCTGTAAAGGAGATCGAGTTCCACAAACATCTTAGCATTCAAACTTTCTAATTAACAGAGAGAGTTGATATGCTTTCCTCTCAACTGCTATGCAGTTTAAAATGTACAACCTCAACGATGAAAAGTCGAACGTAGCAGACTCAAAAGCAAAATTATCCGAATCCAATTCGAATGAGTCCGAAAAACAAAAGGAAAACGTTCAAATTCATTCAGCACACAATGCACCACTAACTCGACCTCTTTTCCCCATTCACTCATCAATTAGACACATCTGCTGAACAGAGCCATGCACCATCAAAGTGAAATCCATCTGCCACCCATTCACCAGCCCACCAGACCACCAGTCACTCGCACTCGCAGCTTGGTCCAGTCCAAATTGGTCGTCCAAAAAGAAAGGAAGTCATCGCGAGACGACTCATTCTTTGCCACGCCACGCAAAGTGTGTTAATCTGTTCTAACAGTTTTATTAAAGTTAATTTAACCTAATTGGATTAGGAAACTGTGACTTGTCGTCGTCGTGTTGTGCTGGCAGATGGACTGTGCCGGCAGAGAAATCATGCCTTGCTTCAAGCAACAGAAGAGTTGGACAGCGAACTTGACATGTGTGCTGTGCGGTGCTGGTCTTCTTCCTCGGTCATGTGAAGCACCCCACCCCCGGCTAAGGACCAGTGACAGACGTACTAATTAAATTCATAGTCTAACACATTAGATAATGAATGTACATATTTAATAACATCGTCTCCAGTTGTGAGGATCTGACTGAGTTGACACAGTCACGACTAGATTTCTTCTCTCTCGCTCGCTCTCGCTCTTCGTCAGAGACACCTCCATTGACAGCATGCTTCGTCTTCCCCTTCAATGATCAACGGGCATCGTTCCACACCACCTGAGGCTTTGCTGGAGGAAACAAAAGCTTTCCTGTGGCGTTTTATTTCGCTATTCTCTTGGAAACGAGCGCCCATAAGGACCAGTCGAATAGGGGGAACAAAAAAAAAAGAAAAAACAGACAAACACAAGAGTCTAACACGACAAATAAATTCGCAAGATACTTGTACACTGGCGTTTCCCATGCACAGAAGCACACGTTGAGTTTCAAATTCCATCTATCTGTACAGTGTACACTCCGTGCTGCAACACTCTCTCTCTCTCACCTCATCCCTCTCTGCGCCTGAATCTCGATCTGAATCTGAATCTGAAACCGAATCTGACTGGAAATCGATTTTCTGTTCAATGTTTTATTGATATTACCAAAAATAGTTTGCTACCAACTTAATATGAGACGTTTCCAGTGCATTGTTGGTCGCTGGCTGGCTGGCTGGCACGCCGGGAAACGTGAGTTTAACCAAGATAAGGCGTTCCGCCTTCGAAAAAGGGTCGCCTTTCGGCTGCCTTCCTCGGCGACTGAATGGTGTGACTTGTGTGCGCGTGTGTGTGTGTTCTCTTTTTTGTTTCTTTCATTTATGGTTGTGGGTCAAAAACCTCCCGAGCCGCTGTATTGAACCGTACTAATTTGCTGGGTAAACTCCCGTCTCTTGCGATACGCGGTGAGTCTTAATCAAAATTAGTTTAATTAACACATGTCAGAACGGAGTTGTGGTCGCGCAGGGGTCCACCGTAAAATGTTTAATTAGTGGACAAATAGAAATGAACATCAACAATGGCGACCTCGAAGTGGGGTTCGCGAGCGACCGAGGTTTCCGGCACCCGAAGGAATAAACCAAGTTGTTGCCGTCTTCGATGTCTTCGCTGTCTTTGACTGTCTTCGCTTCGAAAGCAGTTGAGGACCAGATTGCCTTAATTGCACGCAGCGACAGATGAAGTGTGGTGATCTACTTATGGTTGCTGTGCAGTGAAACTGCTTGATTGGTGTTAGATTGGTGGTGTAACTTTTTGTCTCTTCGTGATTATTCATTTTGCAGTCAATGGGATTTTTTTTTGGGGCTTAAACTGAACTTAGCCGAGGCCATTGAGCACTGATTCCGGCACAAATTCGTTTTCGAAAAGGTTCCGCACGACATGCTGCTCAAATGAGACGTAAAGAGGGTTCGTTTATGCAGTCAAATGCGGGGATTAAGTGACAATTATTTGTCGTTGGCTGTGTACTGTGAAATTGTCAGTCACCTCGAGGCACTTGATTATCGCCATTCATCGGGGATTTGTGGTTTGAAAGTGAATAGGCTGTGAAATGGTACTTCTCAGGCACACGACAGATTTGCAGCTGTCACCTATTCTCTGCACCATCGATGGTGTGACATCGGTTTACTGACTTTCGTTGTGGTGTCGTACCAGCACAAGAGACGACGAATGTTCAAGTCGAGCACAGGAGGTCGAAACGACAGAAAACGCCGAAAAAATCCAAGAAATGACACTGGACGACATGGATGACGTTGGTGCGTGAGGTGGGTGAGGCGGTAGTCATCTCAACTGCGCGAGTAGATACATCACATTTGACTTGGAAATTTGGACATGAAGCAGCTATCCATGCAAATGGTGTCGCGATTTATTAAAAAATAGATCATAAGCACAATCAAATGACTGATTGGCGAGTTTTTGTGCCGTTTCTTTACCGCTGAAGAGGCATGAATCCATCACAACACACCTGAGACGAAGAAGCACTCAAGAGAGTTAAGTTCTCCGTAATTCACTGTCGATAAATCGCGATTCAAATTGCAACCCAATTCCCTAAGCGAATGTTGCGCGTCCGCCCAAAACAATTGCGCGCAAACATGATCCGATTCCACAAGAGTGTACACATTCACTCTGCGTCCAGCTGTCAGTTAAAAGTATCATGGAATCTCGCCATAGATCAGAGGCAGAGACGATTGATGCTTACCTGCAGATCAATCTAAACACCTCAGGTCAAGTAAAGCACCAACAGCACAACCCTTCACACAGCAGATAAAAGAAATACCTCCAAAACGCAGATGTAAACCCAAAAAATTCGACCTTTTGCAAAAGAAATCGAGAAGTAATTCCCACAATTTCTTCTTAAATTCCCCCAATTGACTGTCTTAGGTGTCCGGGCCAATCAATGATCCCATACAGCTACATTCTTCGTACTTAACCTTCAATGTATCCACCATCACCGCCCCCGCGGCCGCGCCGCCCGCCGAGCATCAACATTCAACACCAAACAATTTTAATTCCGTGTTAATTTTATCTGATTCTCAAAGAGAAAAAAAAAACGAGAGAAAAAAAGCAGACACTGAGTGAGGGAGAGAAGAAGAAGAAGAAAAAAAGTAGAAAGACTAGAAAACCCGCCGATGATTGATGAACCCTTTGGCACTTCACTACAGTTGCGAGCTCATATCAAATTCTCAATTCAATAGATATTCACTCACAAAGCTGTTACGAGACAAGATTAATTACACTCATCTTCGACAAACAGACACCACGGGCATGTGTAATCGAACATCGGATACTCGCACGGTGTGCACGGGTATATACAAGTGCGGCAAGCGAGCCAGACTCATTGGTTAGAGACTTTCCAGCGCGCACCGTATAATAGCTGTCGCCCAATTGATTAGCGGCCTGCTCTAAATTTAGATGGAGGTCTTAAAATAGAAATCATACCATCCCGGCCAGCGGATAGGCCAAGTAACGCCATCGACACCTTGGTGATAAGCTTTGAAATGATGAATAATTAGTGTTTTTTTTTTCGTCTCTTTGATGTGCTCTCATCGGATTTGACGTGCAAATTGAATCGAACCGCGGTCCCGTGGCCATCCCATGGCAGTTGTGTGTGGCCACTGCTCATCCTCGGTATAAATTATGAGTATCGTAAATATTTATTGGCATGAACAATCATTTGCACAAGAATTATGACGGCGCGAAGTTTTTTTTTTCCTTTTTAGAAGCATCGCAGTGGAATTGTCACTGACGCGATGCGGATGAAAGTGGCCGGGAAAAAATGGCACAGTTCGAGTGGTCATCGGTGGTTTCAGGTCGGTTTTGTGAAAACATTGCCTCTTATGACACACGATGGAACATAAAAGAGTCTAAGCAGCGTTTGTGAACGCAGCCCCTGAACTGTCAATGACGACTGAAATTTATGACCGAAATCAATTGGTTCAACAAATTCACAGGCTGATCACATTTTTATTTTGTTTTTCTGCGTTGCAGTAATTAAGTGTCACTCGAGTCAGTCAGTCAAGTGTCACCTGTCATTTTCGAGATGTGTCTGAATTACACATGCTTTTAGCTGTAGCGCCGATCACCACATGAATGGGGCTTATGTAGATCACAGTTTAATTGACTTGACATACAAGTTGACGTTTCAGTTTGACATTATGTCGTGGCTTCTGTGTGACTGTCATTAACTCTGACCGAAGTTTGACATTTGTGAATGTGAGAGATGGCTGCTGTGGCGATTTGGAGTTGTATGTGAATTTAGTGTGAGCTGTCAGGCGCAAAGCGGCTGTCAAAATGACGATATTTTAATTTTTAGTTGATCTTTTAAACACTGTTGTCGACCTGTAAATGTTGGCAACAACATAGTGCGCATACATATTGTCATATTGTCACATACTGTTACTAGATCATGCTGAACTGAAGAACACTGCGTTGGATTAAGCTGCAGAAATCTTTTCATGAAAGTCGAACGAAGTGGTGAACCTCAAATTAGCGCAACAAGCGAACAGAACTAATAAATAAGAACGATTTGCGAACATGGCGACATAGCGACGTTCGAGATTTAGATTAATACTTCGTAGAAAATAGCACAATAAGTCTTAGCCTCACTTTGGTCTGATTTATTCGCTTCATTGCGCCCAAGCCCTTTTGGTGTTCTAGACTTTGTAAAGAAACGATTGGGACGTTGGTCTAGATGTGTCCCAGAAGGGAGTATAGCATGTCGTCCCTGACAACTTTGTAGAAATTGATCTGACGAAGAAGTGGACCGCGGCTAGATGTTTATGTTTGACGAGCTGTTCGTCAGCCTAACCCGGAACACAAAAATACGCAGTGGAGTGCCACAAACGTCGCAAGCAAAAATGGGCAGAGCACCAGAACATCAATATTCGGAATAAAGCTGGGCCGAAACCGTGAGCAATAGAAGGATATAAAAAGGAATCCAGAAAGAAAACAACAGTGTGTGCATCGTGAATTGAAAAATTAGGTACTTGAGCAACTGGAAGATGAGCCTCTGTCGAATTATTAATCTCACCCCTGTGTCAAGGCCTTTGCCAATACGATGAGTTGTACATTTACTCAAGTCGGCTGAGATCCCTCTTCACTTGTGTGCTTAGATACGGACGTTCTCTGTTGCGATGTGTCACTGCTTTGAATCCGTGGACTACTAGCAAGACGCTGTAAAACTCGTACAGTTTGGGTTGTAGGTTTTCATCCATATGCTGCACAGCCCGTAAAGTTCTTCTTCTTCAAATGTGATCAACACAAACTGGACCAAAGATCGATCGCGGAACTTGCCTCCCGAAAATACCATTAACTTGCCCATCTTCCTTCGCGCCATACAGCAGCTTCCACCGCGGCATAGAGCAGGACAGGAATGGTCAACGTCGTTTAAAGGGAGTTTTTATTTTTTTAGGTAAAGAACCGTAAGTTGGCAACACTATTTTAACTGGCGGCCATTTTGTCAGCTGTCAAGTGATTTATTTTTACTTTGGCTTGGCATTTCAACATGAATGAACTGACGCCTGAACAGTGCTTGCAAATTGTGCAAATTTATGCAATTTATTATTAAAATCGTAGTTCTGTTCGATGTACGTACCGCGCACTACGTCCAGTCATTTGTGGTTGATTGGATACGTCAATAAACAAAACTGCCGTATTTGGAGTAATGATTATCCTCAAGTGCATGTTGAGACACCGTTACATCCACAAACACTGACTGTTTGGTGCGCTTTGTGGGTTGGTGGAATAATTGGTTCGTACTTCTTTAAACAAGATGCTGGCCAGAACGTTACAGTTAATGGTAACCGCTATAGAGCCATGATTACTGACATTTTCGTTCGTCAATTGACCAACCATGATGTGCAGGAGCTGTGGTTTCAACAAGACGGCACACAACATATTACACAGCTTGTGCGACAATTGATTTATTGATGAAAACGTTTGGTAACCGCATAGTTTTACGTTGCAATTGGCCTCCAAGATCGTGCGATTTAACGCCGCTGGACTCTTTTCTGTGCGGATATGTGAAGTCGCTAGTTTACGGCGATAAGCTCGTAACGATTGACCACTTGGAGGACAACATTCGCCGCGTTGTTGCCGATATATGATTACAAATGTTGGAAAAAAGTCATCGAAAATTTGACCTCCAGATTAGACTACGTCCGAGCCAGCCGTGGCGGTCATATGGCAGAAATCATATTTAAATTATAATGCCAGGAGATTATCTTTCGATTAAGGTAAATTTCAAAAAATCATCAATCAACAGCGATTGGGAAGAGTTCATCTGCACATGGTGGGAGAGTGACCGAGTCGTCGATGTCATGTGTTCTTCCTTGAAGACAGTATATATTTTTGTTGCCATCATTCAGCGCTAAATGCATTTTAGCCGCCTCCGATTCTTATGTCAACCTTATTTGCTGTGTCTGATCAATCACGCCAATGATGTCAGCGGATGGATGCAATTGTACGAACTTTTGGAAGATCTCTTGCATTGGCGAGTACCTCTTGTGTCGACGAGAGAGTTCTGCGCTACCGTTCTCAAGAATGAAGTTGGAAACTGATACGACAGCTCGTCTCAGTGCTAAAATCAATCCAATCAATTTTTGGTTAAAGGTCTCGGTGAGTTCGTTACCAACCTTGATTGATTGATTTAGCAGGTTTCTCCATCGTCGTCCTGAACAATCTGAAGAGTTGGTCTGGTCTGTCAAATATTCATCATACTTCATCGAAAATTAGGAATATGAAAATACCCACCGTGGCACCCGGTGTAAAGCTGTCTGACATGACACTGAACAAAATTCCACTGGACCATGGTGTAAGGAATATAAGGTGTGCTGGACAGGTCTTTTGAGACCCCGCAAGATGGCGGTTTTGACAAACTGTCCGGCACACCTTATATTCCTTCTACAATGGCACTGGACATTGTGCCATATTCCAACATAAAATCATTGAAAAATTAATTAAATCCTTCTATCTTGCATCAATGAAAGGTTTTTCGTTTTTCAGCTATTTATAAAAATATTTTATTAAAATTAATTGTGGTGTAGGCTTAAGAAACGCTTTTGCCCAGTGCCACAAACGGACCCCGAATGAGACCAAAGATTTCGGTTTTAACCCACTTTATTTTCCTTACGCCATGCTTAATCTAAAATACATGGTCTCCGTCGTGCTTGACAGGATTTGTAGCCTCAGCCTAAGTGTGTGCGAGTAGACATAGAACAATCATTGTGCGAAACACGCAGAAATCAGTTGTTTCCAAAAGACTGGAAGTGTCCTGTTGTTACATCCCGGCTCCAAAAGGAAGATGTACATGACAGATGCATATGACATATGCTAAGCTGCCAGTGAATATGACGTTTGCTACCATCAAAGACGTTTAATAATAATATCCTACTTGTCAAAGCATTAAATTAACTCAAAATTGTTTTGAAACAAAAAAAAATGTGCATTTTGTTCACTTTGTTTATTTTTACACACAGAAAGAAAGCAACTGAATAAAAGTATTTTTCTGACGCATAATTCGCTTGCGAAATCCTAGATGTTTTCATAACTCCCAAAGGCAATGAACCGCTAAATATCGATTCGTACGATAAAATTAAGAAAAAGACTGCGTACATAACAGTTATAAAACAGCTATACAAATCCATAAGTGTCAATTTCTTTCCAAAACAAAATGGTCGCCCTAATCTATCTGTGACTTGTGACGAAGCCAACAGAAGCATTCAAGCAAATATTATTTAAGAGAGCAAATTACATTAAAAACCATAGGATCTATGGTTGTGTCCGATCTTGAAGACAAAGTGAGAAAGAAAACAAACAAATTTGAATGGGTTTTTGCAGACACCACCGGAACCAAGCAGTTAAGTTAAGTTGATTAAACCTCGTGGTAAACGTCAATTAAAGCGAATAAGATTTTGTGAAATAAAGCGATTAGCGTGTTCATTAGGTTTTTTTATTAGAATTGTGACAAGAAATAGCGTTGTTTTTGCTTTTTGACAGTTCTGCGGATTCCATTTGACTTACGTTGCAATTCTTGTTTTATGGAAATATGGCAATTTAAGTATAAATAGTCAATGTCAAAGGTTGCATGGTTGGTTGTCATTTTGACAGTTGAATTATAATGTTGTCAGGATGAATCTCTGCCCCCTACCATGATTATGGCAATTGACTGAAAACTGTCAACTGTCACGGACAGAAGTTTTAAGGCTCAACTATAATGCCCATGAGCTAGCATGAGCTTGTGTCAAGTTTGGACGAACTGTTTCGTCATGTTTGCTAAAAAAAACGAGTAACTATAACTATAAGCACATACGCGCATAGCCTCCTGTCAGAAATTCTTCCGTTGCTTGCTTTATTTTTTTATTTAATTATGATTTATTATGAATTCCTCATGTTTCCAGTTCGATTATATGTACATGTATATACGAATACCAATAGAGTACCAGCTGACTTGCTCATTTTTCAAATTTGTTTCTTGTCTGTGTGCATCTGTCACATTCGCATATGCTCGGTGCGATTAATTTCGCACTAGCTCATGCTTAGAAATGTTCGCAATCTTTCATGGACGACATTATAGGTTGCCTCATATGGGTGGGTGTATTCGCTCACTCACCCATGCGCGTTTGACACTAGCTAATGCTCGCTCATGCGCATTATAGTTAAGCCTTTAGACGATGAACAAAATTCTTGAAATTCCCCTAGCGTACTTCATTTTTGACGTCACTTTCCTGTTTGAAATCATTCGCCTTTCAAACATCCGTTTTGTTTGTCAATCTGTTTGACTTATCAACACATTGTTAACTTGACTTGTTTACTTAATTTAATTCAATTAATTGAATAAATTAATCGAACAACACGAGGTTTCTGCAGTAAATTGCGGTTTTGCCTTTTAAAATGTTGCCTTTGCTGAGTCAGGAGTGGAGCTGAGGTCATTTATTGGCCTTTGTCACAGGGATGTTATCTACCTTTGATATATGTCATATATGTCACAAAAATGCCTTCATTCGGCTTTAGAGCTTGATTTACAGATACAAGGCAGATCATGAACATTTTGTGAGATGATAGGAATCTGAAGCATAAATCATTTGTCGTGAATTTCACATGATTCTTTATTAATCAACGTCATTGTTGCAAGAATTGGCAGTATTTGTCAGCACTTCCAAAGAATGGGTTGCTTCTTGGAATATTTGAGAAACAGCAAGTGGTTTTAGCGCAAAATGGAGAGAAATATGGCGCCAACGATGTGAGATTCGAAAAGCTTATATAATAATATACATAGGTGGCGCTACAGCCCGTAGTGGACCGAGGCCTACCTTCTTCTCTCAAGGGTGCACGACAGTTTTGTCAGCAATCAACTATTATTTAGCTATCCGGCTTTAGAGCTGATTACCCCAATGTCCACCCACGAATTTGATGAATGTTATGAAAAAAGAGTGCATTCCCCTGGTTAGAGGGGTTCCCAGTCCCGACTCGAATTCCAGTGAAAGCAAAGTTAATACGCTTAATTCGGTTTTCCAATCTGGTCCAGTCACCAATTGCCTTTGGGATCAAATTAACGTCACTATCACTGGAGTTGTCGATCACTGGTCTAAGTGTGCTGGCAATAAGTATAGTGTCAACAACTTTTTATAGGCAGACTAATTGATTTTTGAAGCAACAAACTGCTAAGTTTAAGGCGCTCTTCTAGGCAGTTATTGACTCTGAACATTACCAGTGACAGGAAAGAGGTAAAGCCTTGAATTTTGACAATTGTTCGTGTCGACAATCGGACCTAGACACCGAGCGTAGAGGTCGACGTATATGGAGCCGTGACTGAACGATAAGCAAATCTGCAGAGCTGATTCTTGGTGCCTGGCCTTCGAAAAGAAATCCTCCATCGGATATATGGTCTCGTTTGCGTGGAAGGTGAAGGAGACGACATAACCGCAAACACTAGCTGTACCAAGATGTGGATGTAGTCCGGAAGGCGAAAATCCGTCGACTGTACTGGATTAGCTACATCGAACGCATGGACAACAACGCCACAGCAAAGAGGGTCTTCGAATTTGAGCGTCCTAGTTCGAGATGGAGTGGGAGACTGAACCTCCGGTCTAAAGACGAAGTCATCGCGGATGCAAAACAGCTTGGTCTTGATGACTGGAAGCAGATAGCCCAGAACCGAGGCTCAGACAAGGATCATTGGCCTTATAAGTAACGCACATTTTTTTCTTTTATTCGTAATTCAAAAACATACTTAGAAATAGTTTAGATTGCTGTAAATTTTAACCTGATGACCCTATGCGGGTACTCTAAGCTATTCCAATATCACTTCTGTGCCCTTCGGCTTATAAAGGATGGATGGAATTTTAAAGGCCGATGTTGAATGTGAACCACACCTAAACGTCAAGTTTTTTTCTGCATTTCATTTGACATTTCTCAATTTCAGACTAACTCAATTTGAACCATGGAAAGATACACAATCGAGCAACGCGTTAAAGTTATTCAGGCTTATTATGAAAATGGATCAATTTCGAAGAAAATCATCTTCAGTGTTGACGCACATTTTCACCTCAGTGGATTCGTCAATAAGCAGAATTGCCGCATTTGGGCGAATGATAATCCAAGAGTGATTGTCGACAAACCAATGCACCCACAAAGAGTGACTGTTTGGTGCGGTTTATGCTGCCAGCCTCATCGGGTCGAATTTTTTTCCAAAATGAAGCTGGTCAAGCAGTTACTGTGAATGGTGTTCGCTATCGTGAAATGATAACGAACTGTTTATGGCCCGAATTGGGAGATATGAATGTGGACGATATGTGGTTTCAACAGGACGGTGCCACTTGCCACACAGCTAACGAAATAATGGCTCTTTTGCGAGACAAATTCAATGGCGTTGTTATCTTACGTGGTGGCGATGTCAATTGGCTGCCAAGATCATGTGATTTGACACCGTTGGATTTTTTTCTTTTGGGTTATTTGAAAGAAAAGGTATACGTCGATAAGCCAGCAACAATTCAAGAGCTAAAGGATGAGATAATTCGGCACATTAACGGCATAGAACCTCAATTATGTTTCAGCGTTATCGAAAATTTTGACCATCGGATGGAGGTGTGCCGCCGAGGTCGCGGTGGCCATTTGGCCGATATTTTGTTCCATACATAATTGAACCATACCAATATTATCATAATAAAAAGAAATGACAATAATTTTCTAAATAATTTGTGTTTTATTCAAAATCAACATCGGCCCTTAAAATTTAACCACCCTTTACTACGATTTTTGTGTACCTCCAACTTACTGGTTAGGAGACATTGGAACAGTGGATCAGTGCTCTCGTATGAGTGCCCTCCTAGCAACCAGTCCTATGCAAGATACGAGTTCATTTATCAAAAAATGAGGACGGAGCAGTAATTGCTGGCAATTTCTGATGATGAAGAACAGCAAAACCGAGAAAAACCTGGCCTCCAAATTCTCCATCTTCAGCTTACGATCGGTTGGACCACAACGTGAAGTGATATTCAATCACTTCAATTGAACTAGTACAGCCCGGAGTTGGACTAGGCCCCAACCACCAAGATTTTCCAGGAGATGCGACCTCTAACCAGGTTCTTTCTCCCACTCGTGTGCAAATGTCGGACCCCTGCTCATGGGAGACATTTACGAGTGGCAGTCTAAGTAGCCTCTTCAGATGGAGAAGGGAATACCACTTCGTGTATCACATTCGGGAGCATCATTCTATGACAATTTAGCTCGAAGATAGGTCATTCTCAGTGATTAGGGGTAACATGATCCACTTCTTGTCACAAATGCCCAAGTGTATTGTCTCTATTTCACTCCAGTCTGTCAGTATTCCAACCTAAGATAGTCAAGAACTGAACGGAATTGGAACTCCGTCGTGACCATCTGAATAGTGAAAACCCGCCGGCAAAAAGACACACGTTCAATTGTCTCAAGCAACTCGTGGTTGGGCGGCGTAGCCACTAACCCGAATGGGCAAGCGAACACAGATTTAGATCCCAATCGAAATATTGACGACAAAATTGTCTTGAACATCTTTCTGAAGACGACATTGAACAAGTTTTTTGTTGCTTCAAGCTACGTTTCATTTTGGAATCAGAGCGGTTTACCTAATTTTATCGAAATTGAGGATCTTACTAGTGTAAGAAGTTGGTTGATGTCTTTCTCCACTTATGTGCATCACCTTCGACGCGGGCGTCCTCTATTGCTGCTTTGTCACACAGGTTCAGTGTAGAGTGTAGTTCAGTGTAGTGCTGCAACAGCCTGTAGTGAATCTGAGCCTGAGTTCGGACAACAGCTTCGGAAGGCAAAACATAAATATATTTAAAGTGTCATGACGGCTTTAAGGAGGTGACTGGAAAATTAATAAGCGAACTAAAACCTTCTAGGCGTCTGAGAATCGACAACCGAAGTATCCTTCACTGCACAGTTGTCCTGCAACGAAACAGAGAATGTCCTCAAATACCCAATAACAAGCTCTACGAATGCCCAGATGTACTCCGGGCCATAGAACCTTCTTCATAAAATTGTAGACCACCAAGGTTTCTGACATGAGTTTAAAGTGAACTAAAGTGCTATTTGACTCTTTCTGGAATGAAAACTAAGAGCAAAGCAGATAGAGTCGATCAAACTAAGCATTTGAGGAATTAAAGGGTGTCCCAAAAATGACGCAGAACTTGAATTTTCCTCCATTTGGGCAGTAAATTGTTGGCTGGTTTGTAAAAAGGAAGCTGGTTTGTAAAAAGGAAGCAGAAATGTATCCTGTGACTGTTTGATGCGGATTTTGGGTATGAGGAATCATTTTTATTAAATTGACTGGTCAAGCAGTGATTGTTATTGGTGCTCAATATCGCCACGTGATAACACAGTTCTGCCGAGAGTGGACGATATTGATGTGATCAATATATGTTTCAACACATGCCATACAGATGCATCAACGAAATTCAGTCACAGTTATACAGAGTGGTCACGCAAAATTTGACAAAAGAGTGCGTATGTGCCAGCAAAGCCGTTTTATGCCCTAAAAAGCACTTTTATGTGCACTTTAATAATTATAAAATAGGTGGCGCTAGAGCACGTAGAGGCCCAGGATCTAACTTCTCAGCAACCACTGCTGTTGTGCGGGGAAGGGTGCTACAGTTTTATGCCGACTCCGGGGTAAGTTTGTGAAGCTTTTTCTAGACAGACAGTTTTTTTTTTATAATTTGCGAGCGCTCAAGGGATTGCTAATATCCTGAAGTGTCCGGGGTTAAGACACAGCACGGGCCGAATGTATAGAGGAAGAAAGGGAGAGGAGGTACCTGTGCACATTGGTCTTAAATATCTGCTTGTTGTAGTCTGTGGGAAAATATAGGGCTGGGAAGAGCATTCCAAATTCGCGTAGTACGGCTGAAGAACGAGTCTCTAAATTTAACTGTGCGTCCGAAAGTAGGCTTAAGGGTAAACTGATGAGCATTCCTGGCGAGACGAGTATTGCGGGTGAATTCATGGAGAGGAGGAATGCAGTTGGCTAGCTCACTTGAGCATCGTTTGTTGAAATAGCGATAAAATACGGACAAAGACGAAACGGTACGTCGATGTTCGAGCGAGTCTAATGACTTTGCGACATTGTTCTCTTCTATAAGTTTTATCGCTCGCTTTTGGATTCTATCTAGTAGGTGCAGGATGGTCTTTGGGGCACCAGACCAGATAGGAGCGTTGTACTCAAGCTTGGGCGGATATACGCCTTATAAATGAAAGCCAAATCAGAGGGGGTGAAATATTTCTTGCATCGATTAAGGAAACCTAAACATTTCGCAGCATTTTTGGCGACCTCAAATATGTGATCGTTCCAACTAATTGTTGTGTTGATACTCTTTGAGCATTATCGGTGACACAAAAGAGGTGAGGGCGTGAAAATTTGTTGTGTCGTACCGGGAATCGAACCGACCACACCCTAGGGTCAGGATTCTTTCCCGGCATTCTGTAAACAACTAGCGTTGTGTGCCTCATTTTTTCATGCGCCCAGTTCATTTGACTCAAGTTAACCAACACATCGACGTAGTTCAGAAAAATCAAAATTTATCTAAAAAAAAAACCCACTATACGGCACAGTTACTTCTGTCACTTGGAAGCAGAGATGGCAGAAATGTCACTTTTTTCGAATAACTACATTTGTCACGTCTGCTACGTTATTGGGTAGTTAATGTAGTGTACATAACAAAATGTAGTAGACGTACCGCTAAGTGTCAAAATGTAGTTGAGATGTCAATTTAACGTCAGTTCAGTTGTGTTTGTCAATTTCATACATGACTTGGTGACAAACGTGAGGACGGTGCTTGTGAAAGTGGAGGAATATTGCCATGGACCGTTTCCACTAGTTGGAAATTACATTTGAAGCTCAACGTTTTCTGTGTATGTATTCGTATTTGCACACGTAACAAATGTAGGTAGTAAATGAAACAAATCAAACGTGTGGTTTATTCGACTAACTACACGTAGTTAATGGAGTAGTTACCTCATGTAGTCTACTCTGCCAACTATGCTTGGAAGTAATCTAAAACCGTTGGACAAAGTGGGTGGCCATACAGTCCGAAGTCGACCTGTACCTTGTTTCCATAACTAGGCAACGACATGGAAGAAGCTAATGCCTTGGGATGAGTCCGAACGCTGCCAACGACATTCTGATGTAAGTCCGACGGAGAATAAGCATCAGCAACTCCTTCGACTGATCACTGAGTGGATATGTGGACTCCTAGTCCTAGACAAAGGGTACCTGATGGGCATTTGAGTTGATTGGCGGGAAAAAATCCTAACATTTAATTGTCATGTAATCGTTTATAGTGTGCAAGCATTTAGTAACTGCTACAACTTCAGATTGTCCAGTAAGTTCTGTTGTATGGACGTTAAGAACGAAGTGAGAACCCAGTCTGTCTCCGACTTAGGTTAGGTTGTAGTGGCTGAATGCTAAAGACAGTCGCACTTAGGCCAAAGTAGGCCCATTCTGATACTACGCGAATTGACTTCTCCTAACTTCGGAACCAGTTGGTGTTTGCAGTGAAGCGATTTAGTTGGCCTATGATGACGCTGTTCAGCTCATTGAGATTGTTGTAATAGTAGACCCCTAAGTGTAGGAACCTACGGCTAGCCAGAGCGCTGTACGAGCAGAGTAGGTGATCTGTGACTTATAAATCTAAAAAGTAAAGTCCATTGATGACACTAACTCGGTGGTTAATAATTAATACGTATACATCCCCTATCATCAGTACCAGCCTTCTGCTTCGAGAAAGAAAGAGAGACTGAACCTCGAACGAGGCCTGGGTCTAGGAAGAAAATCAGGGATGAGCTCTGATATTCTCAGTTTAGGACTTTGGTAAGTTAACGAGTGACCTTCACTACAGCCGCGGTACACTAATGCCAACGAGTTGCTACCAATAAAAAGGCGGTTCATGTGTACTTTGGCAATTTGATGAGACGCAGATGCTACATATGCTGGGGTTGACTTAGACTCTTAAAAAAGGAAGTTTTGCAGATATTCAGCCAACATGGTTACATGGGCAAAACATTAGAAACGTTGATCCTTGTTGGCTTTGAAACCAGATTGTGTCCGATAATAATACAAAATGAATGTTGTGATATGAAATGTTGGGTCTAGCTTCTACGGAATCCACTCGTATTGTGTTCTGTCATGAGCGGGGGGGCCAGATTTACGCCGACTCCGAACAGGAAAGCTTGAGAGGCTTTCTTTGTACAGTTACTGTGTCGCATGGTTTTGGTTAAATGCTGTACATAAAGAATGCAATCAGTAACTACTTTTCAGAGAACACATTCAAAAAGCATGGGAAAGGGTGCTCTCTAATTTTTACATCGCGTACAAAGTTCACAATTTATATTTTTTTTACGCGACTCAAGCATTTCCTTGGCGACTTGTCAACCTGCAATCACGATCCACAAACTGCAGTCGAGATTCAGAAGTTTACGATTACATAAATCGTGATTTACCCGAAAAGAGAAAGATTGAAATATCAGTGTTTTGGTTCGGTAGAGAAGTCGAGGCAATAAGTGTGAAAATTTGGGACTTCCAAACAAAATCAAAAATAGTGGAAAATGCGAATACATTTCTTAGACTGCTAATCAGAAATGGAATATAAAAGAGACATATCACTTCTACCTCTCTTGCTTCTTACAATTGTTTGACAGTTTTATTTATAACGTTTTCTCGGCCAATCAACAACACAGACCAATCAGAGAATTCCATTTCCAGGATTGCGTCATTAACTGTCAAACATTCGTGATAAACTGTCAAAATCAAAATCCATTAAATTCATCGGCGGACTAGACGACAATCAGTTGTGAAGTCGGTTTTTTACGCGCTATCTAGTGTAATTCTGCTCCTCAATGCAGAGATGTCAAATATAATTGAAATACCACTCCGTGACGTGACAAAACAGATCCACATAACCCCAAAATGACACAACCGCCGATTTATTTACAGACAAATGTGAGAGGAAAAGAAAGAGACAGAACTCTGACAGATGACAAATAAAAGCTAGCTAAATCGACTTCCTATGGCTTACGGATTTTGCCCAATCAAGGTTTGCAGATGTGAAGGGTTGCGTAAATCAAATGTTATCAAATCAACGAATGTCGACGCGGCCTTTGTTTCCGAAAAGCCATTCCTTTCCAAAGACAGGGCGAATTGCCAGGTGCTCAGCGAGTCCCCAGAAGGGACTCCTCGTTGGTATCGTCAATGTAATCGATCAAAATAGGGTCATTGTTGATGGACCATTGACTGGCGTACCACGTCAAGAAGCCTTTACTTGACAAAATGTCACATCAAGTTCCCAATCACAGCTCTACCCTGGCAGACTTGTGTCGACAATGACTTGAAGGCCAAGTGGAAGCAGGCTCCATGGTCTCTTAAGGCACAAAACATTTGCAAGAGCACTCGCCTGAATGACTTTGACAGGCGAAGTGTCAAAGTAACAAACTCCTCACAGTCGCTTTCAACTCTTTGAAGAAAGAGCGGCGGAACTACTAGTGCGTTGAAGAAGGACAACCGCGAAAAGATCCCTAAGCTCAAGGCAGAAGAGGCTGCAAGTAAGAAATAAACTCTGCTTGGACCATGTCAACATGTATAAGCAAAAGATGCAACGTGTTGAAACCATTACTTCTTAAGTACGACAATCTAGAAAACCGTGAATCTTTTTTTTAATTTTTTCCCGAACTTGGACAACTTGATATACGTAAGAGAGTTAGTAGCTATAACTACAGCCGCTACAAAGTTTTACACCCGGTATGTACATCTTTGTCAAAAACATTGCTTCAAAATGACATATCCAACTGTCATGGCCACTTCAAAATTGACTCCAATACGAATACATCCTTTCAGCACAGAATACAAAAACTAAGTCAACTAACTTAGAGACAACACAAATCCAGAACACTGAACACACTCCGAATTTTGCAATGACGGAACCTCAAATTGACACTGACATATCTGACAATTCAAATGTTGTTAAAAAACCAAATATATCGATCCATATCGAAAACCGAGTTTCTATTCCTTGACACATGATTTTCAATATTTGTGCGTCCGCCAATCGTGTGTCAGTTTGACGTCAGCTGATCTCAAATGTCTGTAGCGGTAATTTATATTTTTAGATGAACAACATGTAGCAGAGGCCAGCAGAAGTGCTAACAACAAATTAATTTGAATTTTAAAATTTACTCTTAATGACGTATATTTGCCAAAGACATCAGTAATTTATTCCGTTCATCGTTGATCAATCGAACAGATCTTATTTGTTGTAATTCATATTTATGTTTGTTTTAGGGGAGACTTTACAGTTTCCCGATTCATTTGCTAAACGATGTGAAATGTGTCCTTCAAAATTCACTGATGTCGTCAAGATCAGAAAAGAAGTGTAATTATTTTGACAGAACTCGTGCGAAAAGTCAACAAATTGGATGACTTTTGACAATCAGCGTTCGACTGATTAGCCGAAATACTACATATTCACAATCGAATGGTTAATGACATCGAAACAAATGAAACACGAAATGGACAAAATGTTTGACATTAGTCATTGACATTTGACAGCTAATCTATTTGTAACTTCGAAAAAAAAAGAAAAATGACATTCTGACGATGATCTGAATTTCACAGCTTCACACAGTACTTGAAAACGAAAGAGAGGACACTCTGAACAACTCTGTCATCTGTCAGAAAAAATACATCACAAAGTTCATATCACTTAATCGCTGGTGACAGCTCAAAAATCAACCGCGAATCCCGCTCAAAATTAATTCCATCCTCCGAGAATCCTTTCATTTCAAAGAAGAAGGTTTCTCCAAAAATATCCTTTCAACCCCCCAACAGAAGTGTCAAAATCCTCCAAAAGTGATGCCAACATTCTCACTCACCTCAGAAAAAAAAACTGCAATGTCGTTGCAAAGGCCAGCCGAAAGTTGATCTCTATAATCCAATTGGGTGAATATCCTTTTTTCTCTTCAAATTAGCACCGTTTAACTCACACAAAATATGTTAATTTTTTTCTTCAAATTTTTGATCTTTCAGTAAAATAAAACAATTCACACAACATACACTGTCGCGACGATGATGGGGAAGCGGGGGCAAACGCAAAATGCGAGAACAATTTGACAGATCACTTGTTTCTTCCGATCAAACAATGCACGTGTAATTGCACTTCTCAAGTTGTCTACACACCGAGAGTATAAAAAAAAGGCAAACAAAAAAAAAAAAACCAAAACAAAATCGGTCACTCTCGCACGTTGGCCGAGCAATCAATCCAATCAAGCGGGCACCACGAGTGATGTTCCTTCACACACAGAAATAGGACCGCGATCGCACCTTAATCCGTTCCGATCTAAAGTAAAACTGAAGCCACCTTACACACAATCGCGCATGGATGCCGCACGAAGAGCGAGCAAACCGAAAGAAATCATCACCGACGGCAGGACGGCGGCAACGGCACGGACAACACCAGCGTATGCATGGACGGACCAAGAGGAATGAGAACAACAAATAAAAGCCAAAGAACGAGACGCGCCAAAGAAGCACTTGCTAGCCCCCAATAGAACGCAATGGTAACCCACAGGTAACTGGAGTCATTGGTCGCACCCGCGCCGAATGGAACTGGCTGTGACTGCGATTGAGTTGTTGTCTCGCTCTGGCCGCTGTGCAGCAGTGCCGGCGGACTGCTGGTGCGGCGCCGCTCTAAGACGGGTTTTGGTGGTGAAGAGCTTTTCGGCGATAGCAAGACTAACCTGTTTGGCGGCTCGTATGGGTGTTGTGGGAGGGCTCTGCGGGCCGAGCTTACCGCGGAGTGGGGATCGGAGCCCGGTGGTTGGTCGGCAAGATCTCCGACAGAGAGAGGAGCAACTGTCCACAGGCGGTCTGGTCTGCCTGTGTGCAGCAGATGACAGCTAGGTGTTGGTGTTTTTTTTTCTTTCTTTTCCCGCTGAAGTGTCATCCATTTTTGTTGATGACTTTGATTGAAGATACTCGGCAAGCTTTTCGCTGGTTATGTTGCTATTTACTGCTAGTCGCCGCAATAATTGTTCATCTGACGTTTGACGTTTGACACTCGGCGGGTGGGTGGTGTGATGGGGTATGGTTGAATTAATGACTCCCCAGGTAGTGGGTGGGTTTGCGAGGTTCGACTACTGCAATTAGTTACGGATGCTGAGGCAGGGACTTAATCATTGTCTCTAATCTGGTGTCGCGAATTAAGGGGCATTTATCATAACAAAGTTTGAATTTGTTAGCGATCGTCGATAGGGTAATTAAGGTGAGTGTTTGTTTGTTATGACCGAGAGCCGAGCTGAGTTCAGACTGCAGTGTGTTCAGAGGGAATGGCCGTGAGGAGACTCTGGAAAATGTGGTGGTTGATTGAAGCCGACGGCGGAATGATTTAAGCAGCTGCGATTCAAATATGATCACATTCACCTTGTGATATAGCCAGCTGGAAAGAGTGAAGGGATTTCTGTGCCTTTCAGAAGAAAGCCAAAAGGAGAGTCCGTCTGTCATAAGTCGGGTCAATGTTTTGCGTAGCGACCACTGCCGAAGAGGCCAGGTCCACTTCGAACCGTTATTATTATGCAACCAGATTGAACATCATGCTGAAACTGACCTGCGCGAATAATGAATGAGTGCTGTTGTACGGAGAGTGGCCAGTAGAAGTATGAACAAATGCAGCTGCTTAAAGTCGACTCTCCCCACACTTACGACTGGCTCTGGCCAGAATCTGAGCCAGGAAAGGACTGTAGTTGAATCTTGTCTTCGGGGGGGGGGGGACAACAACAATAGACTGCACACCTCGTTAGGCAAATTTGAGTCGGTTTTCCAAGACGAAACCTATGCGATCCTAATGGCCACGAACTATATTGTGATGAACAGGTGGAAGGGGCGGAGTATTTATGTCTGTAGCGACATCCAAGCTGTGCTTAAGGCCTTGCTCACGCCTTTAAACATTTCCAGGATAGTCCAGGCATGTAAGTCTTCTGTAAATTTGATCGGCAGTCCTGGGCCACCAAGGAGAATCGGGATCGCCGATGAACTTGCTTGACAAGGACTAGAGGAGGCACTCTTAGGACCAGAACCTGCGTTGGGACTCCGTGTCCTTAGTTGGGCTATCCATCGATTGTAAGGCTTCTCTAGAGCACAACCGGATGTGGCATGACTCTCCGGGATGTAGACAAACCAATCGCATCCTCCCCAATGTTTGTAAGAAATCCGCGGCATTCTTTTTATCTCTTGACAGAAAAGACTGCAGGCGACTTACCGGGCCCCTACACCTTCGCCAAACACCTAAACGTGTTTGGCCTAATCGATGAAACGCTCTCCGACGCCCGTGGAGAAGACGGCGACACTGCAGAGCACTTCTTCTGCCACTGTCCCGCCTTTGCCGCATCAGGTGGCAGTTATTCGGTGCTGATGACGTGAGAGCTGACGATGTAGGCTCCACATCGCAAAACCGCCTGCTGGCATTCCTTCGGAAGACCATGAAATGTCAGCAAATGTAGGTTGCCTGGTCGTACATACAGTGGATCCGATTTTGAATCCGAGTGCTCCATTTTGTTGTTAAGAACCTCCGACAAAAATAATTAACCAAATAAAAAAAACCAAACAGAGAAAGGGAGGAGTATTGGTCCATTAAGTATTATCAGAAAGCCACAACTGCATAGCTAAACGCTATGTATTGAAATCTTGTGAGAATGAGAGACGACCCTCTGGTGCTATATATTTGTCGCAAAGGAGAGCACTTCAATTGAGACAAAATAAAAAGAGCTGCGTCAGGTCTCAAGGAATCGAATACGATGGAATGGAGTACTTGAAGACAATTACTTTCCTTTTGATAACAATTTTATGACCTAAAGTATTCTAATTCACCGACAAAACCTTTCTCGGCCTCTCACATTGGATTTGTACTACACATGCATTGCAAGTGAAATCGTGTGAAAATGCAGACAAATGCACGATATTGCTCCACTTAAACGCCTCGTTCTATGGATTTGGGCCCAACCCGGTTATAGTTTTTGCATCGCCCATAGAGAATACTTCCAGTTTTCAGAAGTTTTAGTTGGTCTTTCGCCAAAGAATCTTAAAGAACTTCTGTTACAGATCATCAAACATTGAAATCCCCCCTTCAAAGGATTGCCTTAATTAAAAGCCTGGTATAGAAAATTGGGAAGCAAAATGAAAAAAAAACTATTGATGCAGTTTGAAGGCCAATTGTATGTCCTTTAAAACAAATACAACATTTGGTTCCAAAGTACCTAATTTTATGAATTATGCAATATCAAATTTTCTTAAAAAATTCGTACATTTTTGTAAATTTCAAAATCCCAATTTTGAGTTAAAAGTACAACGAAACGGATCATCAAAAGTCAACAAAATTTTGGCTTTCTAGGTTCTCATATTTGTAGGAAAAAAAAACCTAAACCATTTGGCCGAGAAAAATATGTCACTTTGGGTATTTTTTGCCACTTCGGGACCACTGTACGTCGTTTTGCCAATCCAGATTCCGATACATTTTGTTTTTATCCGCCTTGTTTTACAATTGCGATGGCAAAACTAATTCTTTATTTATTTCCTTATCTGGTGGAACCGATTGTTCCATTGAAGGACAATTTTCCTCCATATTAAAGTATTTTTCTGATGAACAAATTCTCTACTTAACGACTTCCAAATGGTTGTGAATGTCTCGATAGAGACAGACAGTGAGAACCATCATTTTTCGGTTCACGACCAACGGCGTATATGCCCGTCTCAGTCGTTCACTTAAATGTGTAGGAACGGGAACAGTGTTCTCTTTCCCATTTTGTTATCTCTCTTGTTGTTTCTTTTTTTCAGGTTAAGTTTTCATAAATACATCTGTCTTTTTGAGTGGACAGTTCCATTCACACATTTTGAAGAGAAATTCTGAATTATTCCTTGCTGTTTTATCGATATTTAAATTTAAATCGAAGTAAATAAATGATCTCAGAATATCCATACCAATTCCAAGTCGGCCGCAATATACATGATTATGTAATATAAGCTTTTATAATGTAAACTATTCATGTTATAAAAAAAAATCTCAATACTACTACTACTACTCGATGATTTGTAAATAAGTATCAAAAATTCGTGAAAAACCGTCAAAAATTAGGTGAATATCCGTCAAATTCATCGATATACTAGGGGGCAATCAGCTGTTATGAAGTCGGCTATGTCTATACTCCCTTATATCTGTCAACTACAGTCCACCATTCGATCAGGAGAGCGATGAGAGGGGAGAGACGTGTGAGTAAATGCGAAGAAGAAAATAAAAAAAAATAAATAAATAAATAAAAAAATCGAAATATCAGCAGGTGCCCATAAGTCATATTTTCGCAGTAGGTATCCAGATCAAATGTCATACATTCTTCGTTTTTTTAAATTTCGATGAGACTATGAGAGAGACTATATGACTATATGAGACTATTTGTAGAATCGAAAAACCTAAACCATTTTTTTTTTTATTTTTCATTTATTTTTCAGAGCTTACACATTAAGATATAATATCTTTTACAAAAAATTGTGATAAGCTATTAAAAATTACAGAGAAAGTTAGTTACAATAGATGGTTTTATGTACAATGTGTTTTAGAGTAATTCAATATTTAATTCAATGTAGATAATTGATTTTTAAATCGTATCTTATTTTCTATTTCAATGATGTTGCGTGGGAGGGCATTCCAGAGTCGAGTGGTGGTAAGTAAAAAGAATTGACGTTCATGAGAAAAGCGCGGTAATAGTATTTGCCTGGTCCTATTAGATGCACAAAACGAAATTCGATTAAATAGGTTTTGAGGTTGACGTGTGTGTATGATGTTATGCACCATCATGATGGAACGGAACTTTAGAGTACTATGAAATGAGAGACCATTGATACGTTTGGAGAAGTCAGAAATGGGGTCATAGCGACGGCGGCTAAAAATATAGCGAATAGGAATATTATATGCGACATTAAGCTTATGTCTACTAAATTCATCACATTTTCCGTAGACCTGACATCCGTAAGTAAGAATAGGTGTAATGAGGGTCTTGACTAATAGAGATCGGGTTGCCATAGGGGTAAGATGTTGTAAAGTCCACAGGGAGCGGAGGACCCCATGTGCCTTGGCAACGCAACCTTTTATGTGATCATGCTAGGTTAGAGTTGAGTTAAAAATCACACCAAGGTTTTTGACAGTGTAATAGGACCATTGTTAATAGAGATCGAAGGGAGCAGGGATGTATTTACGGGCTTTCTAGATATAACAATACATTCAGATTTCTTGGGGTTAATAAGAAGTAGATTCTTACTCGCCCACTTGAAAATTTTATTCAAATCGGAGTTTATGTGATTGATGCACTGGCCTGCAGATTCAGGAGAACATCTAACGTGTAATTGAGTGTCATCGGCGTACATTTCCACTAAGCAGAGCGAAAGAAATTCATTAACATGTGAGGAAAATAGAAGAGGGCCTAGAATAGATCCCTGAGGCACGCCACACGCATTGGGAAGAAAATCCGACAGGGAATTTCCAGTGAAAACCGCTTGTTGACGATCAGTCAAATATGAGGATATTAGACGGATTTGCGGAATTTGAAAAGTTGTACATTTGGCCGAGAAAAATATGTCACTTTGGGTACTTTTCATTCTGTCATTTCGTTGTAGGGAGGCAATGAACGAATGAAAGAAGATATAACTGACGATACCTAAAAATAGCGAGTTGTCATAATCTTGCTCTCAAATCGAAGACAGTTGTGAGATGTTTATGCCTTCAATTGGAGCAGTTTTGGTACTGCGTTTCTTGTCTGAAAACTGAGCATGATTTCAAATCAGAGTTTCTTTTCCTCGAAGTTGTATTGGAATTGTAACTGCTGAGCAAATGATAATAGAAGTGGTGCGACAGTCCTAGGTGAAGCTAAGTCTAGTGCGTCTACACTACCTACTCGTGTTGTGCGTGATATTGTTCATCACGAATGGACATCGACACCGTCGAGCGTTCCCAGCCGTTGTGGGATGATGCTTCTGATGCTCCTAGTTTCCTTAGGTGCTCCCTGAATTTGCAGTGCCCTGTTAGGAAGCCTGTAAGGATACGAAGGTTGCTCATTCTGATACATGCTTCAAACCTCTTGCGGTTATGTTGACCCAAGCCTACCTCATACCATGAGCGTTGTTCCATGCATCTGCCCGGTTCCTTCTTTCTAGTTTCCTGAACTCTTCCCTGAGGACGTGATCTCCTACGGCGCAGAATGGTTCTGGGCCTATAAAATGTGCCGATGCTCCTTTCCTAGCGAGGGAGTCGGCCATTGAATTGCCATCTACCCCGGTATGGCCAGGTATCCAACAGAGTTTTATTCTTTCACTCCTACTCAGCTGCTTAAGTGTAGACACACGAGCTTGGATTTGATAATATAGGAGTCTAGTGACAGGATAGCGGCACGACTGCCCGACATTATTGCTATGTCACAGTTGGTATAGCTCCTGTCAAGATTGATCTGAGTGCATCTGTCTATGGCATAGACGTCAGCTTGAAAGATACTGATGCTTGTCCGGGGTTCAAGCACTCCTGCCCCTGTACCTTCATCAGTTCTTGATCCATCCGTATACCATTTCACTGTATTGCTGTTCAATCTGTGGACTATGGATTTATTGCTCCAGTCGTTTTTGGTGCTGAGCTGGGTTTTCCTCTCCTTTTTTTTGCCATTCTCATGATTGTTTTATTTGCGCATTCTGCGACCACCAGATGCAATGGAGTCAGCTCCAGTAGCACCTCCATGGCGGCAGTTGAGCAACAGAGCTCATCAGAGCGCTGAACAAGTTGGTTCTTTTGGACCATGCTCTGGCACTGCATGTGATCGTTGGTCTAACAATAGCTATGTACATCCATCTTAGGATACTTGGACTGCAACCGCAGGATTTGCCCGCTAAGCTTCTATAAATCATTAAAGCACGCGTCGCCTTCCTGGTGATCTCTTCTGTGTGTCTTTGCCAGATGAGTTTGCACAACGGTAAGCCAGCTGATATAATAATTGCTTCCAGAGAGGAATTTGAATCAAAGAACAAACATCGCTGTAGAGTTCATTAGCAAAGCTTAGTGGCCGCCATTGCATCGTAGGATGGTGTGTCGACTCCTACGCCGTGGGTGCCAGGATCAATCCCCGAATTTAGTAACTTCCACAACTCACGGCTCTACCTCTTTCCAGGCACTGTCAGCGCTCAAAGAGTATTCATGTCTAGAAAAGGCTTCTAAAAGTTCGCCGTTCGGAGTCGGCTTGGTTGGTGTGTTGTGTGCCCTGTCGGCCTTAGGGAGCCACGTCTTTCCTTAAACCAACGCTTTGGGTCCATTGTGCCCTTGTGTGGGATGGTTTACTACCGTAAGACCTACTGTAGTCTTGAAACCACCCAGATCCACATATGATTTTTCAGTTCAACACCACTTAAGTCCTCCAGTTCTACGAAGAAGTGCTTTTATCATTTTCTTTGCTAGGGCTGGGCAACCACAGAGCAAATGATGGATAGATTCAGCTTCTTCCTCCTCTCTGCAGCTTCTGCAAAGTCGTTGTGCTGCGAGTTCACACGCATTGGAGGTGTACCTATGGCACAGTGCCCGGAAAGGACTCTCATTATCATGAGTACATCCTTGCGACTAAAACCGATCAATCTTGTTGATTCCTCTTTGCTTGGCATCGGCCATAGAGCCCTCGCCGTTGCTACAATACTCAGCCCAATCCAGCGAGCTACAGCTCTATCCAGGCTTCCGTCCTCTAGTTTCATCCATATGGAACTGATGCGTATGGAATCCATGTGTGAAAAGATTCCCTCCAGCCCCGATCGCTACTTCACGAGGCTGTCCGCCTTTTAGTTTCCTTGGATTCCTGTATATATACCCAACGGAGGGTCATCGAGTTCACCAAGGATATCTCCCTGAAGCTCTATCTGCAGAGCCTAACCAGCTTCGACGTCAGAATTTCTAATGCAATAACCATTATAGCCGCTTGGCTATCAGAAAAAATGGCGATTGATTTGACGGTTATGCTCTTGTATCTAAACGCCAGTGCTGCCTTATGTATCGCAGCCACTTCGGCTTTAAAGACGCTGATATCGTCGCTTAGTGCCAGGGATTTTTCGATAAGGCCACAGAATACTCCCGCGCTCGTCTTTGAGCGGTCAGTGTATAGAGTGATTTCCTCGCCTGCTATTGCCATTTGTTCCTGCCATGGTATCCGCTCCGGAAAGCGCTGATAAAGGTCTTCTTCGGAAGTGGTGGTAGGTTGTCTGTTTGTTCTATATTTCGCTGCCCATATTGTTAGTATGGTGGCGGTAATGTTTGGCATGGTTTTTCCCTTCAAAAACTCGCCTCTCTGAGCCTTAGGGCCGATGAGGCTGCACTTTTGCTGCAGAATAGGTCGAGAGGAGGGATTAAGAGGATGGCTTTGAGTGGTGCTTCGTCGGTGTCGTTCTAAGACAACCTGTTATTCCTAGACAGGCTTATCTATGGATTCTCGGTTGGCTGTTTGAGAATTTGGTGGAAAATGTTGGTGCATTTCAGTCAGGAGTTTTGAGCCCATTTGTTTTGACAAATCGAAGTTGCATCGGTTGCCAAGGGCGATTCTACGTCGGATTTACCAAATTACTAAAAAATGGTGCCTGTAGCTGTAGCTGTAGACTGAGCAGCAATAGCTGCAGGTAAAATGGTATACGGATGGATCAAGAACTGATGAAGGAACAGCAGAAGTATTGGGACCCCGCAAATGCATCAATATCTTTCAAGCTGAAGTCTATGCCACAGACAGATGCGCTGAGTTCAGTCTTGACAGGAACTATACCAACTGTGACATAGCAACAATGTCGGACAGTCGTGCCGCTATCCCGGCACTTGACTTCTAAATATATCATCAAATCCAAGCTCGTGTATCTACAGAAGCTTAAGCAGCTGAGTAGGAGTGAAAGAATAAAACTCAGTTGGATACCTGGCCATACAGGGATAGATGGCAATTCAATGGCCGACTCCCTCGCTAGGAAAGGAGCATCGGAACATTTTATAGGCCCCGAACCAGTCTGAGCTGTAGGAGATCACGTCCTCAGGGAAGAGTTCAGGGAACTTGAAAGAAGGAACCGGGCAGATAAATGGAACAACGCTCATGGTATGAACCAGGCCAAACTCTTGTGTCAACGTAACCGCAAGAGGTTTGAAGCATCATATCAGAATGAGCAGAAACAACCTCCGTATCCTAACAGGCTTCCTAACAGGGCTCTGCAAACTCAGGGAGCACCTAAGGAACCTAGGAGCATCAGCAGAAGGTCTCCGCAGATTCTGCGGAGAATCTAATTAAATTCCAAAACATATACTGGCATTTTGTGCGGCGCTAACGCACAGAAGACAAAGATATCTGTGCAAACACCTAATATCAGAGGAAGAATTGAAGTCACTAGAACCAGCTCTCAGATTCCTAAGGGAAACGGGCTCAGAGAGAATACTTGCTAGCAACTCTAGCAAATAACCCTCAAAACAATTCTGAAAAGAGCTGCTTGGGAGGGGAGCTCTTAAGAAAGCAAGTGTATGAATAGGGGGCACAATAAATCTTAAGGTCGCGGTGCAGTTTACCCTCAACAATAATAATAATAACACCGTTGTGCATTTCCGGTTGAAAAAATGTGGCATATTGATCCATAGCTGTCGTACGAGTACTTAATCATCATGAATTTTATCGATGTCTTCTCATCTTCCTCGTGGCGAGCACTGAGCACTGGCATAGTTGTCTGCAGCAACAACTGCAGTCCGTTGCTCTCTCACTCTGCATGCAAACGACGAACGGTACAGTTTGAGGAGCTCTTCGTGAGAATTGCCAATGGCTCCTCTCCATCTGCAGGGGAAGTTGATGCTGGCCGATGACATTATCTATTTTTGTTTAGAGTCGATGTGCGATTTTATTTGATGCCAAAGACTTTTATTTTACCGCTTTTCAATCTTCGACCTGACGCTAACAATCGTTCCTCGATCTTTGATCGCTTCTTTTAACACCTTTAAAATCTTTTATCGCTGATTGAGAAAAGAATGAACCACGGATGTTAATCTTCTGCTGTTTACCGTGCATTTGTTTTGGAGATTCGTTTCCTCTATTTACTTTGGAAATGAATTAAGTCAGCCTTAGTGGGCGCCTTAGATGCGGTCGATTTGAATTGGGTGCATGGTGGTCAGAGAAAGTTTCCACCGTGGGAACCATTCATTTCCGGTGCAGATGCACTTCCATGATTTATAAATGGAAATCTGGGGGCTTTTCAGCTCAATTATGTTTAGATCTTTGCCAGATGTCGCCCGCTTGAGGCGTATTGATCGCGGAAATTCTCATTCTTTGGGACTTTTTGTTCAGTTTACTAGAATGTGTGTCCTTTATTAAGGGCTAGTGTGCGTTAGTTCAGTGTGCAAAATCTTTGAAATAACTTCCTCGCCGTATTTCTTCTATAATTTAATGTGATTTAGCGACTTGTTGTGCTTAACGTGTTCGTTTTACATTTTCCGCAATTGCTGACAGAAGTTTCCGTCTCTCTCTTGAAATTAGAGAATTCACTAAAAACTAAGAAACAGGACGGACCTAATAAAGTGCGGTAAAGTGGCAACAATCTTTGGTCCTGTTTCCGTTGATTGCATTTGGAGAAGAAGATTCAACCACGAACTACACGGGCTGTACAGCGACATGAGTCTAGCCAGGCGTCTACGGATTCATCGCCTAAGCAGGCTAGGCCATGTATGTTTAGTGCATGGACATCACTGCTCCATCCCTAGAGTCTTCTACTCCCAACCAGGGAAACAACGCAATAAACGACACCCGCAAGTGAAGAAGGACAGCAGCCAATTTGGCGTACGAAATTGGAGGCAGCTGGCTACGTTAGGTTAGGTATGTGGGTAGACGTGGTGGAGCCACGCCTCGCTTAGGTCCAATTGGACCCATTGTGATGCCCAGGGGGGAGGGGGGAATATAAGCCTCCTCTTTCCTACTCCTCATCGTGTTCCGGGTGTTGAAAACGACGATTTGATCTCAGGTGTTAGTGCGTTTTTTATCTCAGCCATCCAGAAATCTTAATGAACCTGCAAAGGTGTTATTGGGACTTCCTTAAGTGCTTGAAGATCTTGGAAGGAAAATTCTCCCAGTGTTCTGTATCTCAATAGACAGAGGCTGGGGCATTGACAAAGGAAGTGAGTGGTGTCCTCTAGTTTTTCTTTGTTCCCGCAGTCTCTGCATATGGTATTCTGGGTAAGTCCCAATTTGTTTTCGTGGTATCTCAACTGATTGTGATCGGTTAGCGTGCCGACTACAATACGCAGAAGATCTCTGCTGCATAGGAGGAGTTTGTCAATCCTTGCGCTGTTGAACCTCGACCATAGCATTCGGGTAGTCTCACAAGTGGATAACGAGTTCCACTTTTCATTAGACAGCTTCATCATTTTATCGTCCACTTTCTTTTTGACATCTGCCAGAGGTGGATCAATACATGGAATTGCTTGGGATGGGTCGATCTCGGCCCATTGGTGGCAAGCTCACCTGCTTCTCTCTCTGCATCTCTGACCCAGCATAGAGTATTCGAGTGCTGCGTGCCGAGAACCTTAAATTCTTCGCGGCAGCTTACGACAAGCTTGGACTTGATTTCTATAGCCGAAATTGCTTCAATGCCGCTTGACTGACTGGAATGCCGTAGAATGGTAATATCCGGCGGTGGTATTTCCAACAATGATATCATTTTGACCGCCAGGACATCCGCTTGGAAAACACTGTCATAGTCAGGTAGTCTGCTGTTTAATACTTCAGAGAAAATGCCCGCGCCTGTGTCCTTTTCCATCTTCGATCCATCCGTGTAGACTTGAATTGTTGCTGGGATCTTTATTGTTCTATTCCTTCCTTGTCGGAAAGATTTAATTGAACGGTCTTTCAACCTCTAGGGAGGGAAGGGTGTAATCGCTTTCTGTTTGTTCAATTTGTAGTCCTTAGTCAGCTGGTTAAAGATCGTGCCAACTGGAGCGGGTAGTTGGCTGAGGCCCAAGTCCTTCCAGACTGTAGTGGCAGTTGAAGTGAAAACAGAAAAGGAATACGGAGTGACGATTGGTGGTTCAGGGGCTGTTAAATATTTGGAAGGAATCCATTATTTGTCCAGCAGATGGCCTTAATAATCTATATCTCGCGTTATATACGTCCCATCAGACTAAACTAAATGTCGTTAGAAAGATGAGATTTCGTACTCAAAACACACTACGGACGGAGCTGTCATTCAGTGAATCAGTTTAGTCTGAGCGCGCGTCTAGGATGGAGAGCAGCAAAGACAAAATACGCCATATTTTACATTTCTTTCTTCGATATAGGCGAATACGCAAGCCAAGCGTCTACAAATGTAAATAATGCTTATGGTCCTGAGACTGTAAAAGTAAATCATGCAGTTTAATTTCGTGGATTCCGTTCCGGTAATATCGATGTCAAGGATGCACCACGCTCCCAAAGGCTAAATTGTCAAAAATGTCGATAACATCATGGAAATCGTCGAGTATGGTCGTCATGTAAGCACTGCTTCGATTGGCCAGGAGCTAAGCATTGGAAAAAAAAACCCCTGGGGAACCATTTGTACAAGGCTGGATACAAAGAGACACTCGATGTGTGCGTACCACAGGAGTTAACGCCAACGAACCCCATGGACTGAATTTCCTTCTGGGAATCGACCCACTTTTGAAGCGGATGGGTGACTGGTGACGAAAAATAGATGACTAGAACAGGACGCCAGGATTGACGACCAGGAAGGTCTTCATATGTGTTTGGTGGGATTGGCAGGAAATCATCTACTATGAGCTAATCTACGGCCAAACTCTTAATTCGGTCCTGTATTGCCAACAATTGGACTGTCTGAAGGAAGCAATCGATCAGAAGCGGTCAGCTTTGGTCCATAGTATAATAATAATATGGGTGGCGCTACAGTCCGAAAAGGGCCACGACCTAGCTTCTTAGCGTGCTATTGTTCTATCACGAGTGGAAGGGACCTACAGTTTTATGCCGACTCCGAACGGCCAAGTTTGAGAAACTTTTTCTAGGCAGTTATACTCTTTAAGCTCTGTCAGTGACTCGAAAGAGATGGGGCCGTGAAAAGTATTTCTTGTCGTACCAGGAATCGAACCTAGAGAGGTAGGTCCAAGTGCGTAGGAGTCGACGCACATATCCACAACGCCACGGGCCACCAGCTTTGGTTCATATCAGAGGAATTATGTTCCATCAGAGCCGCACACATCGATAGCGACTCGCCATAAGCTCCGGGAGCTCCTTATGCATCCACAAGACTCACTCTTTTTTTCGCCAGTACGGACGAGGGCATTTACGAGAGAGGGATAACGGCATTCCCATCAAAATGGCATCAAATAATCCAACAAAACGGCGCATATTTGAGGTAAATCGGACAATTTTCACTAAATTTCGTGCAAAATTAATGGATTTCCTTTTAATCCACCTGATGTTACACTCCTTTCCTAGCTGGAGACCATCACCAAGGGCTGCTCATCCACATGCGTTCATTCTAAATAACTGCTAAAGTTGGTTTTCTTCTTCAAACAAGACGAAGCTGTCACGTGTATTCTATAGATGGCAGACCTATAAACTCCATTGGGACCACAAATATTGGGACTACCACATTGAAACCCGAATTCCATACCAAAAGCATTGTCACTTCCAAACTACACTCAACTAAATTATTCGCCAACTGAGGAGCACTGTAGCTGGAGAGGTTTATTGGTTGATGGCCTGGTTCAGGTGCACCCCTGGCTGTAGCGCCGCACAAAAAAGGATAAGAAGAGCATCTAAACGTGAGTCTTGTGACCCATTATTGCTCTAAAACTGAGGAGCTAATGAGTCCTAACATCTTCTTCAATGAATTAAACTTTTGTCCCTCCTTCCAGCGGGATCTGGCAGGGAAACGTGATATTTTTTCCTGATCTTTGCTTTTCCACGGAGAGTCAGCCTGACTTGCCGAAATGACGATATAGTCCAACAATCGTCTGTCCGGAATGTCAGGCCATAGAAGCATCTCAAGCAACTCTAGAGCACACGATCCTCCAGGGAAAATAGGGCAACTTGAGCACTGCATGCAAACTGTGGCTTCGTGGAAGTGATAACTCAAGAGATAAACTATGTGAGTGGTGTCACATCTTGTCCGCTTTGACTTTTGCTTCTGCAGAAACTGCCTCGACAAGAAAATAACCATTTAGTCGCTTAATTGATGAAATTATCGGCTTGTCGTGCGTCATCTTCTTCTATTCCCATCGGTGGTTAAGTTACTACCACCTCCAATATCGTACACCTAGAACAACAAAGCAAACAATCGCTCGGGCCCAATTTGCGTCGTCCTCCGATTGCCCCCTTCAACAATTCAAGTCACACAAGGCACGAGAAACGTTAATGATATCGATAAGAAACCAAAGATCCACCTTGTCACGTTCCATTCCATCCTGTCTGACCAATTCAACGCGTCTTTCCATCGGAGGGCGTTGCCAACATTCCATTTGTTTACCTTTCACCTGATTGGACCACCAGCTCGGCGCACAGTACACGCTACACTCAATGTTACCTGTTATTGGTCCCGTCTCGCTTCTCGCTTCGTTCGTACGCTCGCTCGCACACACCACGCACAAGTCAAGTTGACCAAACTGCGCCCGTCCATCAGAGGATGGCTCGCGCCACCGCGCCGACTGAGCAGACCCCGAAAAATGGATCGACACGCGTGGTGGCTTCCCTTTGATCAATGACCCCTCCCGGCTTTTGATCGCGCTGACATATTATCGCCTCAGCTGTGATCGGACACAATGGACGAGGGACAGGTTTACCATTCCGTTGTCGTTGTCGCAGTCGCTGTCGTAGTCGTCGTCGTCGACTTCGTGGCCCGTCTGCACTGCCACAGGATACGTGCGTCCGTGGAGAGTGAGACTTGCATGCTAATCAGAGGTGATGTTGTATGCTGTTTGCTCAATCAATCTTCGATTTGACTTAATTAAACGAACACCGCACGGGGGATGAAAGATCCTGTGCGCGTGTGTTCGGTGTGCACTATTAAATTAAGTACTGATGCGCGGGTGTGTTCGACAGACGTCCGGTGCTTTGAGGGATACTAGTCGATTTAATATTGAACTCAATGGGATGTGTACCTGACTTGAATTAGTTGTTTAATTACATCCTTTCCATTCAGTGAAGGATTGACCTTCTGGTGCGTTGTTGGACGCTTCATTTGAAGCCATGAATGCATTTCAACTGTCAGATGGGTGTCAACAAATAACGTCAAATCACTCGAAGAAAGGAAGTGCAGCGGTTCTGAAACAAATCCTGGTCATCTTTGATTATATTATTAAATTTTGAAGAAACCGCGTTGAAGGGAAAGCAAAACGGAACACCAGCGAGTGTCAAAAAATGACGGCAGTGCATTGCCTTCCACGTGATGTGGATCCTTAGAAGATCGTGGACACTCTGCACCGATCTATTAAAGGAAATATTCCTGCGAAGTAGGAAGTGTCATGCAATGGACCAGCCATACAAAATAGTGATGCAAATTAGAACGCGTTTAGTTTACTCTGTTGGAGTAACGGTAACAGATAACGAAACTATGAAATATTGTAATAACTAGAGGATTTCTTCTTCTTCTAGTGGCGCTACAGCCCGAGGTGGACCTGGGCTTCAGCAACAGTCAACACGCTTCTCCAGCTGGCACGATCCTTGGCTAGCTGCCCCAATTTCGCTCACCAAGTTGGTTGAGGTCATTCTCCACTTGTGTGCGCCATCGATTCCGTGGGCGTCCTCTATTGCGTTGTCCCACTGGTTCGGAGTCGAAGACTCTTCTGTCCATGCGCTCTACATGACCTAGCCACTCTAGGCGTTGAATAATAGACGCCTGACAAGGCCCATGTCGCTGTACAGCCCGTATAGTTCATGGTTGAAGCTTTTTCTCCAAAAACCATCAACGCAAACAGGAGCAAACATGGAGTGCAGAACTTTTCTCTCGAAAAGACCAAGGACTTTTTCATTGCGCATCTGACACTTCATAGCTAATTTTTTGATCGTGAATTTGTGGATCGCGTTTGCCTCCTTGTGTATTGCGTTTTCAGTATGACAGTTCGCCGAGAGAATGACTGATTCGCGGAGAAACAATTTAAAATCGGTAGTTAGGATAGTTAAACTATATTTTGTTTAGATTTTTGTCGATCAACAAACTCGATAATTCAATGCTCATCCGTTTGGATACCAAGAAGTATAACTTTTGGTTTGTATTAGCTGGGAATTGGCTATATGAATGGCTCATACTTATGACAGATTGAAATATCTGTCAAACCAAGAGTGAAAACTGTCAGTGTCACTTTCGTTCCGACAACACGCTTCAACTACAACTTTTTGAAAATTGATTTCCATAAAGATAGATGTGTGAGTCAGAATTTAACGGCACTTCCGTGTTGTTGACCGTTTTCACAAAACACTTTTTTTTGCAATTTGCAGTGGCACCGAAAAAGTACATAAAATATCCGTTGTCTGAAGGAAATATGACATTAAAATTGATTGATTCGGCTTCTTCCAAACAGTTTGGTCTTTGTCCGTCTACTTCATGGGCAGTATTACCGAAAGATCATGGTTTAAGAACTTAAACTGAACGACCTTCGTTTGTGTGAAAATCAACTCGCATTGAATCGACTGTTTTATGGCTAGCGAGGGAGCTCATTGTTGGCTAAACTCACGGCTCAATCAGCAAAATTGGCACATTTTGGAACGATGAAAAGTCACACAAGATTTTCAAGACTCAAAAATGCTTGGATTGGTGTGACTCTTTGTTTGACTGATGGAGAATTTTCTTGATTTGGAAGTGATTAATTTGCCGGTAGGAAGGAGGTACCGCATTGAAGAGGACTCCTTAGCCCTGTTAGAAGAAAGCGGCTTTAAAGATCGGTGAGGCTTCTAAAATGTCCAAGTGTTTAAAACAGACTCGGAGCGAGCATCTTTCCCTACTCCAGTCAGTACAGAACTTCCAACCTGTGACACGCTTTTATATCTGAATCTTCTTAATATACCCCAGTGAAAGCAAACGTTAATACCGGTTTTCATATCTGGTCCAGTCACCATTTGCCGTTGGGATCAAAATAATGGCTTATCACTGGAGTTGTCGATCAATGATAGTATTCTGACTACGGGTATCAGAATGGACCAACTTAGTCTAAGTATGCTGGCGATTTCGCTAACAGCCCACCAACAAGAGGTGTTAGTTGAAATACACAAACGATGCTTAAAGTTCTCTAAAGTTAGTAATAGGATACAATGTAGGCATACCAAATGCCCACCTCGGCTTTGTCAACAAGTACTCATTCTGTTGATGCAATTTAGATTATCACTGCCTGCGACCCAAGGGTCTAAGCCTAAGTATTCGAGGACGGTCCAGTGCAAGCTGCTTCTAGTCATCAATACCAAGCTTGCGTCCGCGATGACTTGGTCTTTACACCGGAAGTTCGGTCTTTCTCTCGATTTCGAAATTCGAAGACCCTCTTAGATCAAGCATTGGTATCGATGTGGCCGAGCCAGTGTAGTCGACTGAGTTTTGCCTTCCGGATTATATCCATATTTTGCTACAGCTCGTAGAGTTCGCGGTTGGGTCTTCTCCTCCATTCACCTACATAAAATGTTGTTTCAAATGCACCAAGAATCAGCTCTTCTGTTTTGTTTATCATCCAGCACGTTTCGTCTCTTCCTTAATTGCTGTGAATGGTGCGTAATCCAGCAGTTGAACAGACTTCTAAAAGATGCCTGCCGCCTACGCAACTGCCCGCTGCACTACCGTTTTCAGTACCAAATTGCAGAAATCACACTACAGCGCATCTTCTTGCTGAAATCCGACGCAGGTTTCGAATGGTAAAGAGGTCCATGAACCGAAATGCACGGTGAATCGCGTATGTGTTAGCTTGGTGCTCCTATGGTTGACGAAATCGTACCTGTGTTGGGTACCAGGCCATACTGCCATCCAAGGTAATGAAAAGGCGGACAGCCTCGCAAAAACATTTGTGTAAATGTTGCCCTTGAATGCGCCGTACAAGATCTATTCTGAAGCTCCAATTTTGGATCACTGCTTCGTTCGATCGGTATTTGCCTTATGGTTTTTTGCCTGATCACATATAAGTAATCCATGAAGATCTGCGCTTAAGCCATTTGCGCCAATCTGCAAGGGCCCTGTAAATCGCCCAACTGTAACAAAACAGTTTCCTTATACTGAGTCTGTGGATATCAGAGCATTCATGGTATGGATAGGCGTCCAAGCTAACCTAGGAATTCATCTGACGACAGATCCCGAACACATTCTCAATAACAATCGAAAATGATGGCAAGCTAGATATACACAGCATGAGTCATGACATGACCACATCGTCAGACTATGTAGTTTTCCTGATTTAACAAAGCCACATTTTGATCACATATTTTCACAAATTCTACAGCAAGGGAAATCTTAAACTGAGAAGATGGAAATGTTTATCCATACGTTGTTGAAAGCGCTTGTGTACTGGCTGGAGACGGACGTTGATCGCAACCAAAGGCCTTCAAGGGATTGATTGCTGATGATTGACGATCGATGATCCGAACGCGTTTCAGCGACATTTCATTTCCGTGAAAAAATCAGCACATGACGCCTACGAACATTATTCAGCTTTTGAGAGAGTTTCGATATTGATTTGAAGAAGAATGCCTTAAACACAATAGGGCTTTGCTGCTGGCGTTGACTTCCAACACAGGCAAATCATATGCTATGCCCTCTTACGTTTTGTGACATTGCTTTCGCTCCAGAAAGCACGAAGTCGTATTTTGTGCATAGCATATGATTTGCGTGTGTTGAATGAAAACGCCAGCAGCAAAGCCCTATTGTGTTTCGCGGATAAGGATTTTTCGACATCGAAAATCAGAGCGAGAGCCGCTTTTACTCAAACTCCCTTACAAATTGAGAGATCTTCGCTCAAATTGAGAGTCAACTGACATTTGAGAAATGGCAATAGCTGACTGAGGTAAATTTAACGGGTGAAAGTAGTGGAATAGTAAGGACACAATATTTTTCATGTGGGATTTGTGAATTGAAAACAGCTGATAAATTCAGTTGACATTTCAAAGCGCGTTTGAAACTCTAGACTCGTAACGTGAAAAACGCCAGCAGCAAAGCCCTATTGGGTTTCAGGCAGAGACGACCGCATTTGGCGACCAACAACTGCTATTCCATCAAGACAAGCAGAGCAAATTCACCACATTTAGACCCTCATACCTGAACAAAATGGTTGGGCGTTTGGCTGAGAACGCAAATTCTATGAGCTGTTCAACTATGGGAGCATAATCGGTGTTTATGGCACCTTTTGACAAATCGCTAAAATGGGTGAATTTTTAAATAAATAAAAGTATTCTTTTCTGTCGCCTATATATACTCGTAAGCGGTTTAAGGCAAAAAGTAGAAAACTATCGACCAATATTCCAAGCTTTCATCGACACCAAAGTTATTTGAAAGTATTGTAAAAGAAAAAATATATTTCATGGTAAAAGAAATTATTTCTAATAACCAGCATGGCTTTATGCAGGGCAGGTCATGTACAACTAATGTAACATTATTTTCAAATTACATTTATACAAATGTAGAAAATCAATAACAAGTTGATGTACTTTACACCGATTTCTCGTAAGCCTTCGATAAAGTACAAGTCTTTGGGATTCCATTCGTCAATGTTAGAGTGGTTTTCCAATTACTTAAAGAACAGGAAGCAATTGGTAATGATCTATAGTTTTAGATCTCGAGTAATAAAAGTTACATCGAGCGTTCCACAAGGTAGCCATATGGGGCCATTATTCTTTCTTTTGTTTATAAATGATGTTCACGAAATTTTCAAATATTGTAAAATTCTAACATTCGCAGACGACTTTAAATTTTATTTATCTATAAATAGTTTAACTGATTGTAATAATTTCCAATTGTAAGCACAATGGACTAGAGCTGAAAATTCAAAAATGTAATATCTTTACGGCATATCGAATTACATCCCCGATTGTCTATGATTATTTCATAAATGATCATAGACTTAGTCGCCTAGAAGAGGTTAAAAATCTGGGTGTAATTTTTGATACTAAATTAAATTTTGCATTACATTATGATTATATAATTGCGAAGTCTAATGCTATGTTAGGTTTTCTGAAAAGAAATAGTATAGATTTTCGGGATATAACTAGTCTTAAGTTCATCTATTCTTCGTTAGTCAGACCGTATTTACAATATTCTTCCATCGTTTGGGATTCCCCATATGATACACAAGAACTCAGATTCGAAAGTGTACAAAAAACGAGATATGCTGTCCGTAAATTGTATTCCTTCGAAGAACTCCCTAAATATGACACCAGATGTAAAATAATATTCTTGCACACCTGAAGTTTCAGGCGGAAGGCAGCGTCAGCCATGTTCATCCGCGATATTATTAATTGTCGTGTAAATTCACCAGACTTACTTTTTCTCATGAATATATATGCTCCCCAAAGATCTCTTCGGATGAGATATTTACTATACGATAAGAGGCATAGCACCAACTATGGTTGTAATGAACCTATTACAGGGTGTATAAACACTTTTAATGAACTTTGCAACGAAATTGATTTTAGCTTGTCTCGATTGGAGTTTAAAAAATTGATCCATGCACTATGCTATAATTAATACTGTTTATTTGATGTAATCTGTGAAATGCAAAATCGGTCGATGATCCTTAGTCGCGCAGCAAAATCTGCTGGGTAAAGCGATACTGAGAGTTAACACTTAGAGAACGTAGTGTTTTGTGTGCTCTGTGATGGGAAAAAAAATAAAAAATAATCCAGACCCAAAATGGGCAACCATTTGGGAAAAGTTGTAACAAATGTGGAAATCCGTCTTCTTTATCGCATCCAAAAAAATTCCACATTATTGGTTGCTTCACTGCAATCTCCGCCTTGTGTTGCTTGGGGATGCTTTGAAGTAAGTCAGCAACTCAACGAGTGTACACTGTACAGACTTCTGTGGCTCCAGGAGCATATCCTTTACATTTTTTCAATAATAACTCTCAGCCTTTGTTTTGTTTGTTTGATTGATAACGATACGAAAGGGTTTTTGAATACCTTGAAACTATAGCTACACATGGCTGAGTTTTGACCCAGAAGGCGTCAAGGAATTTTGCCCGAAACCACAACAGAAAGGCAATAAGTGAAGAGAACAAATTTCCTTTTTCTAAGATTCTAGACTTGTCTTCTTTGAAGTAAGTTACCATCTTTTGCATGTACTCCAGGGAAAGAGATTCCCTTCAAAAATGAATGGTATATCTTTTTGTATTGATTTGCAAAAATTACCAAACCTGTCAAAATGCACTTATCACCAGAAATATAGTAGTGTAGAGAGCCGACTTCTGCTTCTCTTCGCCTTAACATTTTTTTACAGCTTTTTTACATCGTTTTCGCAAGCCGAATGGACGAATCAGAGAATGATATTTACATTATTTCGTGAATAACTGTCAAAAAATCATGAATATCTGTCAAAAGGTCTCGGTTCGTCGATGGAAATCTCTCAAAACTGTGAGGTCTTCTATATGTGCAGTACCTGATTTCTGTTTATAACCATCGTTACGCATCATTGACAGAATTTCATGCCGACCAAGTGTCAACAACTGAGTCTTTATGACTCTCTGTCATGAAGCAGCCAGGTACTCCGACAAAACACCATTTAAATAGCATTACTTAAGGGTGTCGTCAAGGAGTGTCCCCTCCTCAAAATATACAAACGCCGATACCCAGACAACGGATTTTGCTTTGTTTTGGCCACAAGTTGTTTACTAAACCCTCGCCGTATCTCAGTGTCAACCCAAGTCTTGTATTCTTCGGACATGATATCTCGTCGTGAAAAGCTCCTAATCCAGCCTTGGGAAGTTCAGCGTTATGAAAACCACCGCAAGAAGGTAATCAGCGCCAAGGCCGCCATAGACGTAAAGACTCCCTTAAGCTATCCTCACGTGACCATGAAGTTGAAGAAAGTTCAAGCCGAAAAAGACCGAATCAAAAGAATCGAAAAGGAAAACGTCCGACTCTTGCAAAAACTCGGCGACATCATGTGCAGGAAGAGACTGCACAATATTTGGGTGGAACCAAGGCCGAAGTAAGAAATGAATCAGTTTAGCACGCATTTTAATTCCCCAACTCTGACTTCAGTTTTCTAAATCGAGAGAAGCTCTTCGAAACACGACCGAAGACTTGTAAAGCGGTTCTGGAGAGCAATGGCGACGTCAACGAGGCAGAGTTCGCAGAACTAAGTTCGAATTCGTCCAAAAGATGTCTTAGCTGCTCTGGAAGGCCGGTGCGAAAAATTGAGGTATGTGCTATTTAATTAATGTCACTTGTTCTCTTGACAACCGCTTTCGCTGACAGCATATTCCGGAGGAACGCATTCCGTGGGAACCAACGAAGAAATCATGGAATATTCGGGACCTTGAGTATTACAATACGCGCAAATGCCTTCATTGCCGTAAATGTTTGTAACAAATGAATCCGTAACCCGTGTCATTTTATACTCCTTTTGTATTTCAAACAAATAAAGCAAATCGTAAAAAAAAATCATCGAAAACTTATAAACCATTCACAATGTAGACGTGCCCCAAGTGAATGGAACACGTTCCACACACTGTCTTCTTGCATTCCAAGTTCCAACACGTGGGCAACGATGTGACATTTCATTCTGACTGCTTTCTGTTTACATCTGTTTCGCCGCGCTGTGATTTTTATTTAGCTTTGACCAATTTTTTTGCACAAATTCTATTAAAAAAAAAATGAGTTTCCTAAAACCAAAGCCAGCCATAGAGCAGGGAGACACTGTAATAATCTACCTAAGTGTGAATAGCATGCATGCAATCGAAGCAGTGCCCACAATAACGAACAAAAAAGGCGAAGTGATCGAATATGTCTTCCAAACGAACTTCGGGGCGCTCAAAGTGAAAAGTATTATCGGTGTGGAGTATGGCAGTAAAATTGAACTATCCCGCGGCTGGGCGTACGTACTACAGCCGAATCCGGAACTCTGGACACAGACCCTTCCACATCGAACGCAAATCATCTATACACCCGACATCAGTATGATTCTGTTTCAGCTGGAAATTAAGCCGGGCAGTGTTGTGATTGAATCTGGTACCGGTTCGGGTTCGTTGTCACATTATTTTCTTCGTGCCCTGAAGCCTCACGGGCATTTGCATACGTTCGACTTTCATGAGGCACGAGCGCAACAGGCGAGAGATGAATTTCAAAGTCATGGACTGAGCGACTTTGTCACCGTTTATCATCGGGATGTGTGTCAGTTTGGATTCACCAATGAGTTAGCCGGCAAAGCTGATGCAGTGTTTCTTGATTTGCCTGCACCCCAGTTGGCAGTGCCACATGCACTGGAAGCACTTAAGACTTCGGGTAAGTACTCGTTTTCTGTGAATTGTTGCGATGGATGATGTTACTCTTTAAATTCATGCCAGGCAGGGGAAATACGTTGTGTGCAAGTGTGCACATTTTAATTTCGTGAGACACTCCAAGCGAATCACGGCCCAAATCTGGGTTGTTCCTACGTTAATATATTTTCTTATGCTGCGCGGTTCATTCTTTAGTCATTGGTGCATCAGAATTTGGTGAAACTGAGTGTGTTGATTGATGTACATTTACAAGATGAATGCAAAGTAGCGGGCATCAACGGAGAACGGAAAACGGAACTATATCCACCAGGGATCAACTAATCACGATATTATGTAAATGCCATTCCCTGATTGCTCCATTTGGTCTAAGGAAATGTTAAAAAACAACTCTGTCAGCAAATGTTAAGGAGAAAGAGAGGTAGAAGTCGACTATCTGCAATGGAAGACCTGATTTCTGATATCCACATTCCTGGCAATCGGCACTCTTTATCATCGGGATCGGTAACGCACTTATCGACACCTCCCATGTCAAAAAGGTTTTCAGTCATTACATAGCCATGAGTCCGCAGAACTACAAGCTGAAGCTGATGACATTCATGGTCGAACATGGCGTCTGCTTTCATTTAGATTGAAGCGGGAAAATGAGTCTGGCGATACATGAGGATGAAAGGAAGTACATATTCGACATCGACGACTTGGCCAGAAGGTCATAATAAGCAGCTATAACTTCGACGTTGACATAGACTACGTCCAACTCGGCTCTGCGGTACCAGTCGCTGTTGCTTTGGACTGAAAAAGCAAAAGTTGTAGAGTCCCCTTTTTGAAGACCAATATCATTTGTCCAATACCTTGAGTATCCCAATCTACAGCACAGAGGCGTGAGCTTTAGCGAGTCTACCCAGGTTTCCAACGACCCAACGACGAATGTAGCTGGGCCGTGTAGAGCAGCATGATATCTTAGCCAGAGCCCGAAGAGTCTTCCTCAATAAGTCGATGCGATGATGCAACAGAAGACGACCGGTTTCAAGAAAGTAGATAAAGACTTGAGCCAGCTTGATGTTCAAAAATAGAAATCAAAAAAATCCTCTTAAGTCATCAATCATTGCTTAATCAAGAGTCAACACATGTCTTCATTGCATAGGTTAGATTAGAGTGTCTACCACTTGCGGGAGACGTACATAAACTAACGGAGGTTCATTCTGCAGACACGCGGGAGCGCCAACTTGAAATAGTTTCAGATGGCTTCCGGAGCCAAAGAGGTGCTGGGGATTGGAGTATATTTTCCTCCTCTTCTTCATCTAAAAACCCTCGGCAAGTCCCGACTCAGCCCCGACTCGGGTACCGATTTGTGCTATCTATTTGCAGCTATCCTAAACCAGATGAATCTTGAGATTTGATGAGTGGTTTTGGTGATCCGTCAGAAATAGGTCTTTCGAGATGCTGTTTATTTCTGCAGCAGTTTGCTATTAGCTAAAGGTACATGCCGAAAAATTCCAATCAGGGATTTAGCATTCAGACTCAAAAATGGTACATTGTACTACCAGGCAGGAACCTACATTGGCTGCGATTTCTTGGTCTTTCGAAGGAATACTAGCAGACGCTTCCGTGATGAGGAGCCTACAGCATCAGGTCCCACCTCATCAACACCGAATAACTGTCACCTGATCCGAGCAATGTGCGGGACAGTGGCAGAGGAAGTGTTCTGCAATGTCGTCGTCTTCTCTACAGGCGTCGCAGAGGGCTTCATCGCTTAGGCCAAGCACATTTAGGTGTGAGTACATAATTTTGTAACAAGTTAGCTAGGAATAGAGTATGATGAGTGTTTGAGATGCACAAAGTTTCTAGTTGCTGTGGTGTTTTCGACGATCCCTGTCGAAGGTGGTATCAGTACACATTCTCTGCTCCATGCTTTAGAATGCCTAGACATGGTGCGCCATATTGGTAAGCCATACGCTATTATCGGCCGTATTGTAGAGCCACAGCCCCCACGTTAATCCATTTTACTTAAGCATCGAAAGATGGATGCAATGGAAGCCTAAGTTGGCCCCCTTAAGGGTCAGTTTCGAGTGGCTGTTAATTTTAAATCTTTCCGTAAAGTTAACACCAAGATACTTGACCTTTTCGTCAGTTTATACTTCTGTAACGTTAGGAAGCATCTTTATACTCCGACATTTGGCTACTGATCTGCGTACACTTTGGGATATGATTAGGATACAGTGATACCGATTTGATCAGCCTTGATAGATAGTATTCGTTCAATTTGTTCGCTGCCTGGATATTGAAACATCGCGTGGTGTCCTCGTGCTGGCAGAAGTCAGCAAGGCACAATAGCGAATAGACAACAGTTCAATGTGTTGATTGGAGGCACTTGATCTGCCGTGTAGATGTTGAAGAGCATCGGTTCCAGCTTCGATCCTTGCGCAGCTCCCAACTTCGCATTTGCAAGTACTAACGTCGCAAGCGGATGGTTAAGCAATGGCTGGGCTTCACAGATTGCCATGGTTTCAGCCAGAATCGCAAAAAATGATTAGGAAGACAAGTGGGGGTCTTTAGACGTTTTTTCCTACTTGACACGCTGTCACAATGTTTGGCCGCTTTTACACACGCTAAATTCGTCGCCGATTTTTTCAATGTGTGTGTTATTTCCTGTCTCACCTTCCTTGTCCACTTTATACAAGAATGGGCGACGAATTTAGCGCGTGTAAAAGCGGCCTTTGCTGACATACAAAAGCTTTGTTCGTTTTGTTCTCCGTCAAATTGTAAGTAAACTTCAGAGACATTAGCGGCATTCACACTGAACAATTTGTCGATTCGATTTGATTGACAACCGTGCTTGATGGGTCAAATCAGTCAATGTGAACGCTCGTTACTACAAGTTGGCAGACTTGTAGTACGGTAGACAAATAATTTAGACCGCTGATAACGACACGCGACAATCATGTTTCACGTCACTAATAATGGGCATCTGTTGGTTCGACTCTGTATACTGTCATACATTCGAACAGATTTGTCGATAGCCGCTGGCTGTTTGGAATCGAGTCTTTTACTTGGGAACACAGCTTTCACTTCCTCGAAGCGTCGGTGACAGAGTGATAGACAAGCCGAATCATGTGTTTAACAATGATGGTCTGGGAGGCCTCGATCGACTCGAGCGCATTTCACGGAAACATGGAGCGGTTTCTTGCTCGTAAATGAAGAACCTGGAAAGTGGGTGACGACGTGTGAGTCAACAACTTGGTTGACGGCGACTGTATACGAGAGGCAGTGGTGGTCTTGTCGTGACATTTGTCGATGCTACAAGTTTAAATGGACTAGGCCAAGTCATCAGATCGGTAAACAAAATGTGTCCAAAGAAGAACCTGAAGTTTGTGCCTGCAGAGCGAAATATCAAATTCTAGACATTTTATGATCGCCTGCTCAGGTGTTCAATTCATAACCGTTGTTGATTTACGACAAGTTTGTGCACAGTTTCTCTCTCAAAGAGAGATTTTTACCCCCACTCCAGACAATTTGCTCAACTACGAATTTCTGTTTCTGTGCACAAATGTCGTTTTTATTTTATTTTGAATTTGACAGGAGCACGCTCTTCTGTGAAAAACTACGAAAAAATCACCAAATGTCGTTCTTTTGACAGTTTTTCGATGATTTTCGGTGAATTTCACAGCAATTGGAACAGACCTTATAATGCCCATGATGCTCGCTAGTGTCAAACGCACATGGGTGAGTGATCGTCCATGAAAGATTGCGAACATTTCGTTAAGCATGTGCTAAACACAAATGTTTCGTTAAGCATGAGCTAGTGTGAAATGAATCGCACCGCGCTTATGCAAATGTGACAGATGAAGACAAGAAAACAAATTTGGACGCCTCTTGGTCGTCGGACGTACCTTCTACCATCCTGACCAATCCTATTTATCTTTGTCTCATCGCTCCATAGTACAAATTTCCACTCATTTGCCGTCCAAGCAGCATGGGTTTTGGCAAAGTCGATACGACGTTTTCTTTGTGCCAATTTGACCATCGGTTTCATTCGCGCAAGTCTTCCGTGAAGTCCGTCTTCGAGCAACAGTCCTCTTAGACACATTGATACCCGTTTCATCCATTACTTCACGCTGGATTGCTTTGGCACTTTTTATGGGATCCGCTTTTGATAGCCGGACAATTTTTCTGTCAATGTGCTGTGTAGTTTTGCGGGGTCTTTTTTTGCGAGGAACATTTTCCATGGTGCCATATATACGAAAATGGGAAATTGCACAAAATACCATCTTCTTGGAACAGTTTAACTGCGTTCCAATGCGTCCATATGACTGACCCGCTTTGTTTAGCTCAACAATAGCCTTCCGCGTGTCAGGTGTACAGCTCTTTCCTTTGCACATTTCTTTCTTTTTTTTTTTCAATTTAAATATATTAACTTTTTTTATTTTTCTAATGTAAGCCAGAAGCCAGTATCTTACCAAAATATTTGAGAAAAACTTTTAAATATTGATGTATTTTAGGTAATACAGAGTCGTTTCTAATTAGTTGTCAACTCAAGAACTCCAATTGATCAACTAAAATATGACTGTTATGGAAACTATACAATCTGGCAAAATGGGAATGCATATTTTTTAAAGGGGCATAAAAACAGAAGTAACCTTTACAAAAAGTGTACCGTTATGTTATTAACAGTAATCGGAATATGAGTAAACGCTACAATACTGGTATCGTTTCTAATGAGTTGTCAACGGTTGTACATACACATATAATCGAACTGAAAACATGAGGAATTATAAGTCATAATTAAATAAAAAAAATAAAGCAAGCAACAGAAGAATTTGTGACAGGAGTCTATGCGCGCATGTGCTCATTATAGTTACTCATTTTTTTTTAGGAAACGACGAAACAGTTCGTCTAAATTTGACAGTACCTCATGCTCGCTCTTGCGCATTATAGTTGAGCCTGAGTATCGACAAGATTGTTGAGTGTAAACGCCGCTATTAATTTTAAAAATTAAAAAAAATCACGGACCTCTTACTAGCTGAAGTTACAATTAGCTGAAGCTGCAATTAGCTGAGCTGCTAGTAAAGAGAAAAAATCTTCTTCAGGGTACATAACTCAACCAAATGTAGTATTGGGACAAAAACAATCGCTAAACGCCAAAACAAATCCAACATTCGGCATACTGTATAATATCTGCCCTTTCAATGCACAATCCGTATATCCACAGCAGCGATGAATCCCGAGAGTGACAACAGCTACGACAATTGGTCGTTGGTAGCTAGCTGCCTTTGTAATATGTTACGGATGCATTTGGAGCAATAAAAACAACCTATCTGCCCAACTCAAGTATACATTTCTCAGGTGTTCCCGAGCGTGTTTATCAATTTTAGCAAGCCATTTAATGACATTCGCAGCACACAAACCACCAGTCTCGATAGAAAGATGTCATTGACTCGATCTATTTATGAGCCTCATCCAATGTCGCTCACCGCCATTTAGGTCAAATATCCTAGACTGGAACGAATTCTGCTTTGGCACAAGCTCCGCAGGTGACATTAATTAAATTTAATTGCTTTCGCACCTTATGTCTCGTATGTCAACGAATGCGCTTAATCGCAGCCGCATATCGCAGCGTGCGCCCTTCAGTGTTACCATATCCGTAGCACGGATCATTAGTTGTCGGTCGGCGGTCCCCTCGGCCGATTAACTTTCCATGCATATTCTCCTTTTCATAGCCAACGCAGAGATGTGTGTCCATGCCGGGGCCATCAGTCTCGATCGAAATTGACAAACGGCATAGGTCTCCGATGTTCCCATATTAACCGAGAATAATAAGGTGCGCATGCCCACAGCACTCTTTCGCCAGTCGATAACCAATCCACGGAGATGGACACACTCTTGAATGGCCAAGCAAAATAAACATCGAAACAACTCGCGTTCACATCGGAGGTGCAAGCCAGCGACAGATGGACAGACACAGACGCAAGTCGATAGGCGACACAGAGGACCTACCTACCGACCTACCTCGGTGTCTTCAACGGTGTGTCAACGTTGTAAATGTACGCGGATAGGTAATTTGTTTAATTAATTGCGTAAACGACGGATACCCGCAAGAGGACAGAGCGCGCGCCGCTCCTATGCGAACATGCATCACCAGCATCTATCCTTCCCGACTGCTCTCTGGCTGGCTGGTGACTTCTGGCCACAGTCGCGCGGTCTTTGTAAATCAATTCCATATCGAAGTTCGATTGGCACAACGCGATGTTTTGCCCTTGTCCGGACGAGAGTTGTTTGACAAAAAGTCTCCACCACAACTGCTGCTGCTAATCGGCAATTGATTATTTGTGCTACAGCGGCGCAGAGGTGACTCGGGGGAGAGCCAGAGGTGTGTCAACTTGGCAGCGATTGACAGTGAATGCCCCGGGCAACGATGTTTCTCAAGTGTTGCACTACCAGGCATTTACATACGACCTCCTTAATTGCCAACAAAATATCACTTGGTCCAGCTCTCGCTGTGCGGCGAGTGTGGACTGGCCATTTTTGCATTTGCATAACCATTACACATTTGCACAGAATTTACACTTACAAAAGTTCACACATGTTTTTTTGTTTCTCTCCAACAGGCGGCAGATTCTGTTCCTTCTCGCCTTGCATCGAACAATCACAGCGCTGCTGCGAGGCCCTGCAACAGCACGGATTCACGGAAATCCAGTCACTCGAAGTACTGCAATCCGAGGACATAGTGAGAACAAAAACAATTGCAGTTATGGACTTGGAATTCCTCAAGCAAAAGGTGAGCCCATCGCGTTAACCCTATTGCACCTCGAAACTAGTTTATTTGCCGGCGAATGGATATTGTGCCTGCTGCAGGAACAAGTCCAACACTCTGTGGTTAATGTCATAAATAATTTTGCTACACCTGAGTCGAACAGGTGATCATCAATTAAGCCGATGTAATGAAGCCATTTCGGCTCAGCGTGATTATGTTTTGCCGAGCGATTTACACGAGACGGTTTGCCGTCTCTCAAATACCCCTTAGACTCCCATTTAACATTGACACATGGGCAGAGTAAATAGATGCACAACATGGAGCGTATTTCTCGCACGGATTGGAGTATTGATGAACCAGTTCGTTCGCATTCGACTGCGATGTCTTCCTGCTTTTCCTTCGGACAAGGTGAACGCCGATAATGTTTAACATTGCGGCGAAATTGCAACTGTAACGAACGACGACGACGACGATGACGATCGACGCGACGACGAGAGGCACCCTCAATTCTCGATGTTTGACGATAGTAGGAGTTTATTTGAATAGCAGGGTATCACACTAGAAGATAATTTTCCAGGACGTGTTAATGGTGGATGTTGCGGTGTATTTTGATTGGCGTCACACTGAAGTGCCGATCTGGAAAATGTGCTCTTTGATGAGCTCACATTTGAGAAAAAGGGGCTCTTTTGATACGCGGTAGTTGATCACTCCTCAAAGCACAAGTTAAAGACCGCTTGTCATGGATGAGGTTCACTGAGGATGTGGCGCTTATAACAACACGGCCACAAATCAGGATACGGCTACAGTTCCCTGATTTAATTAATTCCTTAACCTCGCTTCTTACTTACTTAAGGTGGCGCTGAGCGACCTGAGCCTCAACCAACAAGCGTCTCCAGCCAGCCAGATCTTTAGCTAGCTGCCTCCAGTTTCGCACGCATAGTTGGTTCGACTTGCGTGCGCCATCATAGTCGCGGTCTTCCGCGCCCTCTCTGGGGGTCGATTCAATTTTCCGGCGATTGGCAAGAGCTACATATTCTTCGTTTGATTTCAGTCCTCGTTGTCTGAGTTGATTGCGGATCCTAGGTAGGTAGCTTCAAAACTATATCTGTCTGCTGTGACGTTCTGTTCGATGCGTCGGTGTTGGGTGTCCTTTCTCGTTGCCAGCATATACTTGGTCTTGCCAGCCTAAATCGCTTATTGGAGGTGGTGCCGTTTAGGATGTACTTCCCAAAGACGATCTCTCTTCTTAGCTTTGAGTCCAATTATAATGTCATTGTTTGGGCGTTCATAGCTCATAGAAACTGTCTTTGGTTTTGTTGTCTTTCTCATCTGTGTGGGCATATGAGCTATAAGGCTTATGTTGGTGCATTCACGCTATGACTGCCTTTAACGACGAATTCGAACAAGTGCTGCTTTTATTGCTTGTAACAAATCACAGCGTTTCATCCTCTTTTTGACCGGCCCATCCCATTGACCTTCTTCGATGGCTTCCATATCTGCTTTGCTAGCTTTCCGCTAATTATTCGGCTTCACGTGGCCTATAAAGGTAACTTACATTCCACGTAGATCGTTGGCCTTTTTCGTTCGCAGGGTTCGCCATTAGCAATTCCGTCCGTTCCCGAGGCTTGTTTGTTATTGCTCCGTAACAATTGTTCTTTCCCCGGCGGTACAACCCCCAACTTGGAGGATCAGTTATTTTTTTGTGACACCTCGGACAGGCGCCCGATGGCGAAGATGTAATAAGCTGAAAAAGTTACAATCACTGGGCATCTCGAGATTGACGCCGAGGCAATGATCGGCAAAACCCGATTTCCACAACATTCAGCCATCATTAAGAACACAAAATAATTACTCTACAGTAGTTAGAGACACACAACGGCAACACTTTCACTAGACAGTGTACACCGACGGTTGAATTCCGAAACGTCGAACACTTCCGCATTGATGCGGTATCACTGCGTTTTTGCGTTGCTGATGCGATGCTGATTGAACTGATCGTTGACGTTTCAGAACGCATTGTTTACGTTAAACATGTTGGCACCAACATGGAAGTTCTTCTCGTCAAATTATTAAGTTTTTGTTAAACATGTATAAAACAAGAAGGAAGCGCTTAAGGCGGATGCGCACAATGATTATGAAAATCAAAAATGGAGAAATTCCGAATGTCTTCCAAAACCATTTTAGAATGTTTAGGTCAACATTTGATACAAGTATTTTTTTTTCTTCATAGTTAATTAAATCTAAATTCCCATTTTTGGAAACCTCATCCTATGGGGTTATACTTTGGAAGAAATGTTTATATATAACGCTCTGGAAATCCAATACTTTCTGCAACATTTCTTTCAGAAATAAATTAGTAAAGAGATATTTAACTTCGGCCATTTTTGCCCCTAGTCCACACCGGAGAAAAATTTGATTGTAGTGGAATTCCCTTGCTTACACGCATACTTTTACAACGTTCGTCAATTCACCCCAATATGACGGCCGATTCGTGAATTTTGTGGGATAATGGCGGCAGATTCATGAATTTTGTGGGAGATTCGTGAATTTGCCCACGAATTACTTGTACTTACTGTTCGGAGGGTGTTCAGAAGATGACTCATATTTTTAAGAGGACATATATTTGTAATAGGGGCTTGCGTGAATAAAAATGTAATGCTACGCTCTATTCGCAGGAATACTTTGCATCAATAAAATTCTTCAGAATAATATGTACCTGATTTATATGCCATGACTGGCAAATGAACTTCGTTTTATATCCTTCATTCATGAATTGTGAAAACTTCTGCAATTGAATTACATAATATGGCTACAACTATACCTAACTCAAACAAATTTGCAATTAACTTTCATCCCTATTTCTGTAAAACAAGTAAAATGAGCAAAGAAGCTGTTCATTTTAAGTGATTCAAGCAAATGTTTCAATAATATTGCTATTATTAGTTACCAGTACACATGTTTCGTGTGAATGCATTTTTTCGGGTATTATGGATATCCAAAAACTACTTTTTCATTAATAATTAATGGACAAATAATTAAAGTAAATAATGACAAAATTATTTAGTCCTAGTACCTCAGACTGTAACTCTCAGAAAGCTACTTCATGAACATACGAACAAAGTCGTTTGCTTACCCCTCCTTACTGTGTTGAAAATTTCACACACTTGAACTCTAATTCACCCCACGACTACGGTTGGGGAGGGGTATCAGCTGTTTACAAGCTGTTCGCAAGAGCTCACACGTATTCACAGACATGGCACGAAAAAGTGTATAAAAGACGCTGTCAGATGAAATGAAGGGGCAAGAGAGGAAGAATCTCTTTACTCATTTATTTCTGATTTCTTTTAACTTGCGCATTTCCTCAATGCGCTCTTTTTCGGTGGATAGTTTTGCCGCTCCAGCTCCATTATCTCGTTGAAGCGCTTTTCCTCCCTTTCGGCTTCGTTCTTTAGAAAAACTAACGTTTTGTCCGCGGTGTCCTCTCGTCGTAGTTTAATTCTGGTCGTGAACCAGATGCATTTCCCTCGAACACATTGTCGTCCAAGATAACTGACGCTGGCGATGACAATAAAAATGTTGCTCTCAAATTATCTGCTGGAGGTGCAAAGGAATGTTTGGTACCGTACACTGCATCCAATTGGGTCCCTGTCTTTCCCACTTTTTTGCGATATTTATGCGTTTGTAGGCAATCATCATATTAAGGAATTTTCTGTGCTGCATTATGTTGCCTTTTTCTGGGAGCCTGACGATCATCCCCTTTTTCCTCTCATCCGGCAAGCATTCGGCCTCCCATGTTGCTTTAACAAGTAAAAGCAGTAGTTTCACAATTATTCAAAAAAAAGGTGATTTTTTAAGCGTGTGGTTTATAATTGCCAGACAAAAAAAAACGACAATTGCAAAAATGTATACAATTACTTGAGCTGATAAATCAATGCTTGCCATTTACTTTTTAAAGATTATTTCATGTAAATTGTGTCCTATATTGAGAGTCCAATTCTGAGTCAATCACTTGAGTATTTCGCTAATAATACTTGTACCGTTGTCTTTCAAGTCTGCAATTAACGCTGGCCTATCGGCATAAAGGTGTGATAAACATGATCAAGGCCGCCAACACATCGGTCCAAAACGGAAGATATATTTTTTAGCGAACGCATTTCTCGATTGGCGCATCGATTTCCGTGCTGTGTGGCATGTAGGGACGGTTTGCTGGAACCAAGTGTCTTCTATTGTGGGTAAAAAAATGTCTTAAAGCTCAACCGGACTCGGACGAATAAAATAGGCATAAACACAATTCGAAAATAAGACAGATAAAAGCTTAATAACTGTACAGACGGAGGGTGAACCTCTTTTACGGACGTGGCACACTTAGACGAACATTTTGGGACCATTGTGCCCTTGTTGTAATGAGCCCAAATTTTTTGCTACTAAAACCTTGCGGATTCATTTAGAAACTTTAGGAGGTTTTCAGATCTACAAAGCACAAGTCCCCCAGCTTTGCTAGGAACTTTTCCCCTTATCCTTGCTAGGGCTGGGCATTCCCAAAGCAGATGTTGGATAGATTCTATTTTTTCATCTCTCCTGCTTCTGCAGAAATCATTGTGTAGTTTGTTCAGTCGCGATGCATGGGGCCTTTTGCAAAGTGCCCGGTAAGGCTCCTATTAGCGTTCGCACTTCCTTACGACTAAAGCCGATCAGTGATGTTGATCTCTTTTTGCTCAGCGTCGGGCGCATGGCCATTGCTTATGCTCCAATTTCCCAACTGAGCCATCGTGATCTGGCTCTGTCCATGGCCTCGTCCGCCAGTTTCCTTCTTATGGAGCTAAGCGGTGTGACTGCGCAATGGATTGCCCGAGATTCACCCAGATGAGATTTTTGGAAGCCAGTGTGCTCTAGTACCCAGCACCGGATGTCATGTGCTCCAGGCATTCTAATCCCGTATATACCTGAGAAGTTTTGGAATTGTTTTCTGCTTACTTTTCGAATGCTATGGATCCTCCGAGTGGTCACTTCCTAAATGTGGTTATAGTGTTAATTTGTGAATTCCATTTTCAGATGGTTCCTCTTTCTCCGACATCCCTAATCCATGATCACTGTGGTTGAGGAATGTGACCGTAAAAGTTCTTCGCGACACAATGCTACTTTCTCTTGATTTCCATCACAAATATTGCCTTCATGGTCACCTGACTGCCAGTAAGATCAACGCTGATGTCATTCTGGCCGCTTGACCATTTCCGCATTCAGATAATTTGTTTGAACAGTGCTGGCTTAGAGCTGCAGAGATTGTATCCACACCTGTGAAATGCAGTGACATGGAAGAATGTACACTAATACCCATTAATTCCACTAGCAAAATGACAGTTAATTTCCACACCCAAACATTTCGCATTGTGCTCCTTTGACATCCCTTAATGCAAACCCAAAGATGCGTCCATGGGCGAGTAAAAAGAAAACGAACGAATTTCACACGCTCCACTCGATCCCGGCCCACAAGTAACCTGTTAGCAAAAAATTACTTTCTAAATCCTGTGTGCCGTTCATCTTCATTTGATTTCGCGATGTTGCAATAGTTTCGGAACTCAATCTCGGCTCAAAGTTACAATCGAGATGTTGCAGTTAATGCGCGGTAATATTGCGACTATTAAAGTTGAGCCGACATCTTTGTATGTTCGGGGGGAATTGTGTGCGCGATCGATATTTGTTGCAGTTTCTTAAATCTGATTTATGTACGTGTGTCCTATGGCAGCGTCATGTTTATGCTTTTCTCGCCGGCCGCGTCGCCATCGTGGGCATGCTTCTTATGAGAGAATTTACTGATTGATTTAGATGGATAATTTGGAAAATTATAGAGTCTTTGGAGGATTTATCGTTTTGCAGTTTTCATTGAGATCTGTAAGGAAGGCTGTACAGGAGATGGAGACTGTGGAAATGTCACAAGTCAAGTCACATCAGGCTGCAATTAGGCGAGAGCACCGTCGCAAGGAGAACATGATATGGATTCTAGTTGAGGTCGATGTGGCTTCGATCTTTGCTGACTGGAACTAATCACAAATTCAGTTTTTTTCCCATAAGAAGTGAAGAAACAACAGGAAATTGTGGTAAAATGTGTAACTTTGCACGTTATTTTTGGATGACGAAATTCTGCTAAAATATCTTAAGACGGATTGCGTTTTTAAACAGGATCCAATGAGCATTGTTGCACCTAGCCGGAGTTCATTCACTCTTAAGACGAACTTAAGAACGAACTAGGAGAACAATGGAAGATCTCGACAAAGTCACTCATCTCTTCGAGAGAGCATCATCATCTTCTGAACCCCATGATCCACTAATGGGACCGCGGGGGAAAGCACGGACGAGAAATCTCCATGCCATCGACTCAAACTCATCGGGAGTTATGCCCGAGCAATACCAGGCGAGTTTTTGGATATGATCCATCCACCTCGTCCGCCAATCGGTCACCTATCTGACGAAATCGCATTTAAGGCACGCCTCGGAAGTCGTAATGATGGTGACATTCGTGTCACGTGACCAAGTCATTAAAGCATAGCCCATTCCGTTCGAAGAAGCAGCTGCTCAACGTTGAGCTCCTCGCGTACTGCCTCGTGTTTCTCACCCAATCACGGCGAGTAAGCCGCACTGTTCATCCCACATCATGGACTCGACCAGTTACACTGCGCCTCCAACACCTTAGCGTAGACTTTCCTGGAGAGACTTAAACGAGATGTGCCCCTGTAGTAAGAGCAAAGTCTTTTGCATCTTTTTTTGAACAGAGTGTGATTGTCCACTCCAGTTTGTCAATCGCCAAGCGTCTCACCGCGTTCCCCATCCACCTTCATAAAACTTCTTCTTTAGCAACTGCCTTAAGCATTGGGCCGGATTTGCTAACTTTTAGCGATTCAGTCGCCAAAATGACTTCCTCCACCGTTGGACTATTCTCCGCCCCACTCAAGACTACAGGTCTGCCATGCTCAGTGCCCTGTTCGGGATTGAGCAGCTTCGAAAAGTGCTCGCTCCATCTGCGTCAAAATTCAAAACTTCCGCCATCGACTAGTGGTAAAAACGGCCGAAGTTGAATATCTCTTTATTCATTTATTTTTAGTTGGAACTGCCAAATCAGAGGCAAGTTGTCATCTACACATGGATACGTCACTGTTTCTAAGATTTCGACATATTTTTCCTTTGTCAGAGAATCTTTGATCCAGTGAATTGGACCAAGACCGTAATACGAGAAGCATCCGCAGACCATAATGTTTCCGCCACCATGTTTCACGGTTTAAATCTGGTCAATCTGGGGTCAAATTACATTCCAGGTGGCCTTATGATTAAAAAGGATTTACTTGCACAATGACAAAGCGCAAAAAAACAACCAATCGTTCCAGCGGTAACAACGAAGAGAGTTTATTTGACATTAGAGCATGCATTCAATTACAATGCCTGACATTTGTCAGCGTTTATATAAATGTTCGTTCACACTTTCAACACTTCCCCGGAAGGAACATCCTATACAAATAAAAATTTATTAACATAAATTTGAAGTAACAATTGCTTATGATGATGATTTCAAATTATCTACACAATTAGGAATGTTTTACTTAATTTATTTAATTGTTTTTGATTCATTACTAAGCTATGCACATGGCAAGGAGTGTATATATTTTCACTGACATTAAATTGAATTTTGAAGTGATTTAAACTAGCCCAAATTTACTGGCAAAATATTCTCATTTTTCTTTAGGAAGGGCCTTTGTCAAGACATTAGTAATCATTTCCGTTGTAGGTACATGACGTAATTCAATTTCTGTTTTCGTGAATCCTTTGATGTAGAAATTTGAGTTTCACATCGACATGTTTTGTTGTGTCAGATTAGGAGTTGTCACAATGCAGTACTGTGAGTTTTGGCGACGATGGGAAAAAAATTCGTGTTGTAGCTGTTTCAACCAGATTGGCTCCTTGGCAGCGGCGACCATTGCCACAAACTCAGACTATGTGCTTGACAAAGTGATACGTTTTTGCAATTTCGAGCTCCAACTAATAGCTGTCTTTTGAAATAGAAAAACATATCCAGTTGTAGTTTGTTTAGTGTCTGCATAGTCGGCGTCCAGTAGCCTTATATGTCCGTTGCTTCATGATGATACACAACCTTTCGATTTTTTGTCCCCTTCAAATATCGCCCAGTGTTGTTTGCCAGGATTAGTTCCAAACAGAGATGAAGTACTAAAGAGATAGTCAACTTCTACCTTTCTTGCCCCTTGATTTCATCTGACAGCGTTTTTTATAAAATGTTCACGGACAGTGCTTGTGAATGCGATTGATCAGAGAGCAACTGCAGGCTGCTCTAAAGCCTTAAGAAGTGTGCATGAAAATAAAGTAGTATGCGTGCGTTTAGAGCACATTTCGGGGTGAAACGCGATGGGCAAGGGGTTTTCCACTGGAAAGACGACTATCTCGGTGTAATGATTACTGGCTCCAAATCGGCTCAATAGGTTGACGGCATATGAAATATCTGGTCGAGTAATTTGTGATGTAAACAATAAACTACCAATCGCTCGCATGTATGGTTTCTTAGACATTTCTTCGATTTCTGTTGGATCGGTTGGACACATGCTTTTTGATAACTTGTGATTCGGATCCACTGGTGTTAATATCGGATTGCAATCAGTCATTCCGAAACGACTTAGTATTTCATCGATGTATGCGGACTGATCGACTGCAATGCTGTTATCCGATTTATTGCGTGTTATGCGAATGCCCAATACTGACTGAGTTAGCTTCCCCCAAATCTTTCATTTTTGAAGTTTTCGTTTTCGAACAACGAAGAGAGTTTTTGTTGACATTAGAGCATGCATTCAATTACACTGTCAACACCTTCTCATGTACTTTTGTCTCATCAGACCACAGTATGTTTCGCCATTTTCAGGTAGCTTCTTGAAATTTGTTTCCGCAAAATGAATACAATCCTTGATATTTTTTTTTGATAAAAGAGAAGCTTTTTAAGTTTATGTTTTAATAAACTTCTTCTCATTATTGATGTATTGATGCTTAACTTTAAATCCGTTTTTTTTTTTTGACGCATCGAACTATTTGAAGGTCAATTTTAGACCACGAGTTTATTCAAAATGTTTGCAATTTAAAGCATTTCTGACCATTCTTACAGAACAAGAAGCGTTTTTGGCAATAATTCTCAGCGATTATCCTTCATTTCTGAGCTGGTCTATTATCCTCCGTATTTCGGGTGAGCAATGCTTCTTCCGACCCATTATATTTTTAAAACACCAACGTTTTCAATTGTTAAATTAATTCTAATAATTACAAAGAAAGAATACGGCTGAAAATAGTAGCTGGAAAGTGTTCTGTGCTTCTTGTTCTGTGACACACTTGAAAATTAACATTCTTGCATAAACTGCTCAGAACTACTGAAGTCAACAAAGTAGATGCATCTGCTTACTCTTATTTAAAACGTTATAACCAACCATCAAAAATAATGCAAATTCAGCCGTCCGCAAGTTCACTCATAGAGGTAGAAGGAGAGCGACAGAGATAAAGAACTATATATTATTTTGCACAGCAGTGTGTGGTCGGAGAAAAGCATACCCAATCGAACGCACAGAATACCGATTGTTGCATTAGCAGCCACTTGTCTATTCTCGTCGTTCATATCAATAGCATATGGAAACCAATCGGTTGACGATGATGGCAAACCAATTGTCGTTTTCCAAAAAATACGATCTTAGAATGCAGTCAGCCACAAACGACGCCAAACAGTGATATTCTGCGGATTCATTTCCACATTGTGGACCTCGTGTACATATTTGTATCGTTCCAAATTCGGCAATAAAATTGCTAAAGATGCATAACGTGCACAACTTCCTCACAAACGAACGCCCATAATAAAAAATGCTTTACTTGACGGTGTAGTTTACCAGTGAATTGTCTCTTGTGTCTGAAAAAACAAGAACACAGTCGCCATGAACTCTAGCCAATTCTATGTCCACACTTTTGTAAAAAGTTTCTTTCCGTAGTAACGAACCTACAACGTATCAAACCAACGAAGCACATAAAAAAAAAAGGAAAAAAAATTGTTTGCCAGAAGTGGGATTCGAACCCACGCCCTCAGAGAGGACCAGAACGCACAACACCAGTATCGGCTGATGAAGAATCTCTCTTGAGTCTGGCGCCTTAGACCGCTCGGCCATTCTGACATGTGAGAACTGTTGCGTCAAAGTTTCAACATATGACAACAAACCACCCAAAAGTGATTCACCATTACGTGACCAAAGCAGAGGAACAAAAGTTGATAATAATTGTCATCAGTTGCTATTCTCTCATTCGAGAACGATAGAACACGGGGCTGTACATTTTCACGGATGATTTGTGGCCAAATGTGACAATAATTTGTCGGATGGCGCCAATATTGCCAACATTATGTGAAAGTACCGGTCGATGTGGATGTCGTGCTCTGCATTACATTTTAGTTGGAAGCATTCTTCTCTTTTCTGTTTCAGATCGTGCATCATTTAATGGATGTGGCATATCACACTTGTAATAATTCTGTTTTGTTTTCTTTTGTTTTCCTTTTCAGAAACCTTCTCCCAGTGATAACTCGAACGGCGAGGACCAGGAGAAAAGGGATCCCATTAAGACTCCGAAGGAGATGAAGAAAGTGCTGACATCGATGGCGCCACCAACTTTGCCCGGACACACTGGGTATTTGACTTTTGCAACACTTCCACCGAAATTTGCTCGATAGACTCAATTGTTTTTTAGTGACAATTTTGTAGAAAAAAAAATAAATGACTTTCTCAAATGGAGTGCAGTTTTACCTTGTTCTAGTTCGTAGCTGATTGAAGCGATTATCGAGTGCAGTGCAAACACTGTGGGAACATTTTTATGCAGCTGGAAGAGGGCGCGATTGTTCACTCGCCATGCTAACTGCTGATCTTGCAGTCTGTAGCTGAAGAAGTCAGGCTTCAAGATCATTGGCAGTAAGTTTGAAATCGATACTGGACACCTGTTCATCCATTCCAACGCAAAATACTACAACATTCGGGTAGAAGACTTGAAAAAAGCGTAACCCGAATTAATGCGATTATGTCGTACCATGTACAACAAAAATACTCGATGCATTGTGTTAGGGAAGAATAAAAGATGTCGCTTAACGATATGTTCGCAATCTTTCACGGACGACATTATAGGTCGCCTCATAGGGTTGGGTGTATTCGCAAATGCGCATTATAGTTGAGCCTTAACTCTACAAACAGCATTTTGTGGAGAACTGTCAAAGAATTTCATTGTACACTTGTGTCAAAGTGACCCACCGAAATCTGGACGAGATATTTGTGCGTGGTGTCTTGGAATTTGAGTGGAGCAGTCTGATAGATTTTTGGTGTCTTCGAAAGAAAAATTTATGTCGGGTATAAGGTCCCTTCTGCGAGGAAGACGAATGGAGGAGAAGACAAGCGCAAACTCTACGATCTGTCACAAGATGCGAATGTAGTTCCGAAGGAAAAAATCGAGCGTATGGACAACAAAGCTCCAGCAAAGAAGGTATTCGAACCTAAGCTTCCTGGTTCGAGAAGGAGAGGAAGACCGAACATCCGGTACGACAGCTGGTTATTGAAGACTGTAAAGCAGCGGACCGTCAACGATGGAAAGCAGCGATATCTCAGACTCGGACTCTTCATAGATCGTAGGACTGCTTAGTCAGTTAGTAGTCTGAAAGATAGCTCAGGCTCAGTATGTTCGTCGTAGAGTGATGAGAAGCATCGTAAACCACCATTGCCATAGACGCCCTATTTCCAAACCCATTGTTCTTGAAGGGATGTTATGTGATGATGCTTTGTATTTATCGTGAAAAGTCTGCCATGTAGGAGTACCTTGAGTTTCGTCCTTCCAAGGCGCAGATGAGAACAGGAGTCTTATCTAGGGCGGATGGTCTCGACCGAAGCTTTGTCTAGACCCAAAACGCGAGAAGAACCGTCCTTTTTTCCCCGGTTCTTACTCTCCCCGTGAGAGTAGATTTTCCACTTTTTAGTGTCAAGCCTAGGTTTCTGGATTTCTAAACACGCCAGCACATCTGCCGTCTTTCCGGGATCTACCAGGCAGAGCGCGCTAGTTTTGGCGGCCTAGAAACCACAAAAGTTGTGGTTCCCCGGGGAGCAGCCATTCAAGGATGTGCTAGTTAGAACACTTCACCATGAAGGTTCCGTTTTCCAGGGCACAGTCCTCCAATTAAATGGAAACATTCTCCGCTTTTGCTAGCTCCCACAGTTGGTCTTCGCAAGTTTTTACACTCTGCGTCGGTCATACTGTCATCATTGTCAGCTTTCCCAATTCGAAGGGCCAAGGACGAGATATACTGCAGTTCTTGCTTCTTGAAACTGGTCAGTTTCGGTTGGAGGGACCTCTGCCGACCTGTTTCTTTTCCGTCGCTACCAAACGAGCGCGGCTCTCAACACTTGCGCCTGTGACCTCTATAGAAGTTTCATAGCGCCCTGCGGCTACCGCTCATATTATTTTTCTGTTCATTTCAGGGGCCCCTAACTTAGAGACTGTCCCGTTCGGAGATCGTTCGACCATTTCGGTCTCCCAAGTCATGCCACCAGAAGTGACACCTTTAGTATTTATATTCTTTTGTTTTTCCGTCATACCAAATGCGATTTTTACTGTCAAAGTCGAGACGTTTTTGGCTTTTGGTTCGACGTCTCACCTGGGATCTTTGGAACTGGGGATCATTGACTCTATTTCGACATACATACTTTCCAAAGTTTGTCACAGCAAATACAAAAGCATGTGTACCGGTTAAACTGTCTATATGTCGAATCTGTGCTGAAATATACAGAGTGACCATCACTGTCGCAACAAAGTTTCAAACTGTAGTTAACAACTTGGCGCAGAACTGTGAAGAGTGAAGCCCTGCTATTGGGGAGAACTCTAGCACATTGCATCGAAATGAGCATATCTAGTTGCAGGCGTAAGTAAAGGGCCGTTCATATGAGCCGCGAACTTTCAGAAACAACCATTTCCCAGCTAATATAAATCAAAAGTTATACTTCTTGGTATGCAAAATTAGAATTGAATTATCGAGCTTTTTTACCAACAGAAATCGCAACAAAAGTTATTTTAAGTATCGTAATTAACTATTTAAAATATTTACATTGCGAACTGTCAAGCTGAACGACCAAAAAATTCGCAATGAAATGTCGGGTTTCATATATTCTTCTCTGCGAATGAAAAGCTCCATATAAATGAAATGTCAGAGTTTTCGAAGTTCGCAGTTCGTAGCGACCTCGTACGAATGGCCATTAAGAAGAAAAACAGCGCCTAGGCGTGAGGCTACATTTTTAACATCTATGTATATGTGTACATCTTATAAATGTCGAAAATTTGTCTACGGATGCAATGTGATAACAGTCTTATCATTTGCAACACAAATTAACTGAAGTTACAAGTCAAACATCATTCATTGTGTATGCGACTTAAGGCAAATGTTAAATCTATCACCTGGCAATGCCTCGCATGTCCAATGAATCCACCGGGCGAACTGTCACATATTCTTGGCTAAAGTTAAAGGAAATATCTTTTTTTTCGTTCTTGATGAATGATTCCGACTGACCTTGCGTCTGCGTTTTAACACACGAAAAAAAAAGCTACACGGTGGGCATCGACGGAAAGGAAGTCATTAAATAAATTACTTCAAAAGATATTGTGTATATATGTTTAGTGCGTCGGTAGTCGTTGTCCGTAGTGCTGTTGTTCTGTGTAGAAAACCGCCAACATATCTCATCCGCCCGACTCTTGCCCGTGTCCAGATTTTGCCTACACGTAATCATCGTATCGATTTATTAAAAACCACTTTGAAAATGATGCCAGAGGGAAAACCAAAAATTGTATTCGTTCTGGGTGGACCAGGCGCTGGCAAGGGCACTCAATGCCAGAAAATCGTGGAGAAGTTCGATTTCGGTCATCTCTCGGCCGGTGATCTATTGCGTGAGGAACGTGCACGCGAGGGCTCCGAGGTGGGAGCACTCATCGAGGATTACATTCGTAATGGAAAGATTGTTCCCGTTGAAATCACTTGTTCCCTGATCGAGGCGGCAATGAAGAGCTCCGGCAAGAGCAAGTTCCTGATCGATGGATTCCCACGAAACCAGGACAACTTGGACGGTTGGAATAGTAAGATGGCAGATAAGATCGACTTTCAATTTGTGCTGTTCTTCAAGTGCTCCGAGGATGTGTGCGTGGATCGTTGCCTGAAGCGTGGTCAATCGAGCGGACGTTCCGACGACAACATGGAGAGTTTGAAAAAACGTATCGCAACCTATTGCAATGACTCGCTACCAATAATTCAGCACTACGAAAAGCTGGGGAAGGTTAAGACCATTGATGCCAGCCCCGATGCGGACGAAGTGTTCGGAGAGGTCGAAAAGGTCATAAGCAAATTGTAATGTGGTGGATGGATATCAGATGTGTACCCTTAGCTAGCCGAATATTTAGATGAAGAGATTCATTCCAGTGAAAAATCAACTCAAATCATATTTCTGTAGTCAATCAAGGACGAGATGTTATTGTTAAGTTATTTAAAGTGGCCGCTATATAAAGAAAAATTTGAATTGGAACCGAGGGCGATGGAATAAAGTTGTGAAGAAAATATTTCCTTGAAATGCATTGCTTTTTTCTTCTCCTTAATCAGTCGAGTGATAATTGTTTGGAACATTCGACTTCGAAAAAAAGAATATTGAACTTTGATGCGTGCATTACAAGCAGGTTTATCAGCATTTTACAAGTGGCACAGATAATGACACCTCGAGCTTTTTTTTCTTTCTTGTGGAAATACTTTCTGTGTATCGTTATTTCTTAGCGTTCCCTTTGGATAACGTGTCCGTGTTTGGAGGTGTATGTGCAATTACGAACAACATCGCATGTGGGATCCACATAACTTTTACCCCACAACCGTGGGAATTTTTGAAGGACGCTTTCTCTTGAATTTTGGCCTGCTGGCAGTAATGCTGAAGTCCGTCAGCAGCTTGAAGTTGTACGTCACACATAAACTTCTTAACCAGATGCTAGGTGGTAAGTTTCTTCTGTGACTTGTGGGTTTTCAGTAAGAAATCGATCCGACCTTCAGCCAACACAACATGCTAGCGTCCAGTTCAACACGTCCTTTGTCGTAGCCTGGAGTCGAATTCCTTTAGTGGTGGACGGAGTGAAATCTTCAATTTTGTAGCAAAAAATCTCACGATCACGATTGCGGCGTCTGAACACTACAGTCACACGTTTGTTTGTTTACAGCCACATTCGGGCGAGTTACTAGCTTCGTGAACAATCAGATTGATTGTGCTGTGAGACGAGCATTTTTTCTCACTCACCACAATGTAATCGGAAAGTGGAATATTCATCAATAGACATCACTCAAACCAACGACATATTTCCCTGTTCGTCGAAAGATTCCCCTTTTTCGAGGTTAACCGGAACTTAAGACACCACGAAGTATGTAGATGATAGTGATAGACTGGACATGTGTGGTTTTCAGTCTAAATTCAAAACAATTAGCAATTTCAGGAGACTGTTGAAACCAGTTCCACGAATGACCTCATTTAGAAATGCTTTTTATAACCGAACAATTTTTGTTTTTTTTTTTTTTAAATCAACCAACAAACTCATCAGTTTCGCTCCACAAGTTGATTAAAGTTCCTCTCCTTAGGTACGCCACATCGTTTGTGGACTTCATTTCAGTGTTGTGCCATAGACTGGAAGTCCTCCAGGTACCACACACGATAGTCTGTGGACAATTTCGTGGGCAATGGTCTGCCTTGACTTTCATCTTCATCCTGACATCACTTACACTCTTCATTTATATATGCCATGATTGACTATGATTCATAGAGAGAAAATGAATGTATTCATGCATACCTCTAACATGTATATTCTTTATAAGTAGAGAGGAATGGAACATCAACCCTACTTGATTGAAAGATGGAGCCCAAAAATGGTACACAAATGGGTCGACATCGGAAAACAAAGAAGGGGCTGGAGCGATGGGACCAAGTTGCAACCTACAAATCTGCATCTACACATCGTCTCTGCAAGGAAACAACAATAGAGTCGACTCCTAAGTCGAATTTTCAGGGGATATCAGTTCGAATTAGAGAGAGTTCGGCTAAGGGAGAGTCCACTATATTTCAAGCAATCAACGAAGCTGCTCATGACACTAGCTACAGAAAACCACCAATATATATTCTCACATTCTGGAGTTTTAGCTGAAGTCTCTGGACCCAACACAAGGATCTCCGTACCTATGGACACGAATCCTATACTCTTTCAAGCTGAAATCACGGCCAGACACAATCTCCTCAAGAGTAGCGCATAAGTAACAAAGCTCCAGCAAAGAAGTTATTCGAACCTAAGCTTCCTGGTTCGAGAAGGAGAGGAAGACCGAACATCCGGTATGACAGCTGGGTATTGCTGACTGGAAAGCAGCGTGCCCCATGACCGTCAACGATGACCCTTAATAAGGGAGCTAGAATCCAAATATTTTTCAGACAGTCAGGCAGCACTCAACACAACCTCGTGCCTGGACACAAGGGAATTGCAGGCAACGAATCAACGCTAGGGCTGGCTCCGAAACTTTGCGTTTATAGATCGTAAACCGTACTGGGAAAATAACTGGACCAACGGGGATGTTCTTAGGCAATCCAAGCTATTAAACAGACGATGGCAGAAACTTACAGACTGAAGCTGTTATGGGCATGAAAACCATGCAGGTAATGAAAAGGCTGATATACAAGACAAGGCAGGTGTTCAAATACCCTCCGTTTCCTCCTTATGGATTCAATAACACAGACACAAACCCATAAATGGATAATAAAACAAAGAAACCAGTTGTGGAACAACCAGGATGGTATTAAATACTGAAGGAAGTTCATGGAACACAACTATAATCCCAAATGAGCCAAAGAAGGTCTAGAACCTAATGGCCTTAGAGTGCTATGTGGAAAACGACACGGAGCATGCAATTACCATCTCCATAACATCTGTAGGCATTGTGGCCTGGCTAAGGAAACTATGGACCACTTACTGATCGACTGCCCCAACCTTGTCAGAGAAAGTTTCAAAACAATAAACAGAACACCCTCAACAGGGAAGGCCTTTCAAGAAGTCCCATCTAGGAAAGTTGTATAATTTTGGAAGACAGCACTCACTCTCTAGAGTCTCCTGTGGCACACCCCGATCTCTTCAATCCAATCGTTTCTATGGCTACAAGAACTAAACGAACCATACCTGCCTATTCACCATGACACATCATATATCATCATCTTCTGACCCGCATGATCTACTAAAGGGTTCGCGGGGGTAAACCACTCACGAGAGATCTCCAGGCAACTCGATTCTCCGCCATCGACTCTAACTCATCAGGAGCAATGTCCAAGCGTAGCCCGGCGAGTTTTTGGACTTGGTCCAACCACCTCGTCCTGGGTCTGCCAAGCGGTCGCCTACCTGATGGAATCGCATTCAACGTCCGCCTCGAAAGTCGTGATGATGGGGACATTCGTGCCACGTGACCAAACCACCAAAGCATAGCCCTTTCCGTTCGAAGAAGCAGCTGCTCAATGTTGAGTTCCTCGCGCACTGCCGTGTTTCTCAACCTATCCCGGCGAGTAATTCCCACAACAGCACGAAGAAATCTCATCTCAGCAGCTTGCACTCGCGATCTTATTCTTTCGGTCATTGCCCAAATTTCATGACCATAGGTAAGAGTTGGAACAAATACTGAGTTGAAAACCGCTAACTTGGCTTTGACACCAAGCTCGGCCTTTCTGATTACAGAACTACCAAGCTGTGTCAAAACTGACCCAGTTTGACCAATCCTACAGGAAAGCTCAGCATTACTCCTTCCATCACTCGTGAAAAAGACCCCGAGATACTTAAACTTTTCCACCTGCTTCAATGGGACTCCACTAACATGCAGAGTGCATTGAACAGGCGTTCTGGAAATGACCATAACCTCCGATTTGTCCACGTTAACCCTCATTCCAGCATCAGCACATACGGCCACAAACCTATCGAGTGCGCGCTGGAGTTCCGTCTGGGAGTATGTGAGGATAATCAAGTCATCTGCAAAAAGAAGATGACTTACCCTCAACTCTCCCAATGTGAAACATTGCTCACTTCGGCTGCGCTGCAACATCCAGTCCATATTTACAATGAAAAGGAGAGGTGACAAGACACACCCTTGGCGAAGTCCAACGCCCATGGTGAAAGGTGTTGATTTAGCACCGTTTACCCGAACACAGCTGCTACAGTTTGTGTATAGAGACTGAATGGCCCTCAGAAGAGGACTCGGTCATATGCCTTTTCCAAATCTACAAAACAACTGTAGATGGGTTTGGCATACTCCCAAGCCTTTTCAAGTACCATTCTTAGAGTGAATAGCTGGTCGGTACACATCATATATTAACATCAAAATTATAAGCGAATCTTTTGTGGGAATCTGAAAAGAACAAGAACGGAGGGATCCTTATCAGAATGAGAACGCTTTAATGAGTGTCTTCTTCAATTGATTAGCAATTCTCTTTTGGCACCCTCGTGTCTGTTTACCCTATTCTTATCTATTCTCTCATTGATCATGTTACTCAAAGCTTTTTTTGTTGAACGATAATCTAAAGTATGTCATTCTGACGACAGAATTGTTACAGATCACAATCAAATCGATAGTAAGTACATGGATTATTATTACATATGCAGCCATTGTTTGGTGGCCCAAAACACTCCAAATAACGACGGCAAATAGGTTGCAGAAACTACAACGTATTGCTTGTGCCATGCGCACCTGACCCACAACAGCTCTAGAAGCTATAGTCGGGCTAACTCCCTTACCAATCTTCGTTAGGAAGACAGCTGCTAGATATGCCATCAAACTGCAGCTTGAGTATAATTATAAACCAAGCAACTTAGCAGGTCACCTCGGCGTACTCAACTCGATCCCCAATAGAGACGTGGTTTGTACAATCTGGAATCTTTGGACCCAACACATGGATTTCCCTACCAATGGGGTCGAATCCTACAGTCTTTCAAGCGGAAATCCACGCCATCGAAATCTGCGGCAGACAAAACCTCCACAAAGGCATTAAGGGCGCTAATATACTGATATTCTCAGACAGTCAAGCAGCACTAAAGGCACTCTCGTCTAACCTTTTGGACTCCAAAACAGACAAATGTTGCTATGACGCTCTACATTTCCAGGCACAACAAAGTGAAGCTTGGCTGGGTTCCTGGACACAGGGGGATTGTAGGCAACGAATCCGCATGGAAGCTCGCGAAGGCTGGCTCGGAATCTGCATTCATCGGTCGTGAACCGTACTGTAATGTCAATTGGACGCCGTCACAACCCTGATTAACGACTGGGAAAACAAACTTCGCCTAGACCACTAGACCAACGGGGATGGTCTAAGGCAATCCAAGCGATTGCAGAAACTTACAGACTGAATCTGTTGTGGGCTGATATACAAGGCAGGGCTAGTGTTCAGATACCCTTCATTAGGCCGTCTCCTCCTTATGGATTCAGTAATACAGACATAAACCTCGCTTCATACAAGTGGAAACTGCATTAATAATAGCTATATTAGCCCGCTGGAAAATTACTAAGTTCATCCCAGTAAAAAATATAATAACAACTCCAATAATTTAGATAATTTCCGCTAACCTTGGCAAAATAATTGAAAAAGTACTGCTAACCACGATGACACCGATCACTCGCAAGCGCAACAATTCGGGTTCAAACAAGGCCACTCTACCGAACATGCACTACTGCGTTTCCAAAACAAAATTTTAAAAAACTTACGACAAAAGCTATGCCCCTTCGCATGCTGGCCTAATTCACTAATTAATTACTTTAAATTTCCCTCCGACAATCAAACTGAGGAAACTTCTCTAACCGTTCCCGCTACGTTCATTTCGAAAACGAAAACTCCTCCTCATTACCAATAAGCGGCAGGAGTGCCGCAAGAGTCGATTCTAGGCCCATACCTTTTCAAACTTTTCTTGTATGACCGCCCAATCTTTCATCAGAACTCAGAGTCTAGCCTATATGCAGATGACACGATACTACTCAGCTCCCATGCAAGGCCCCATATAGCCCTGAATGAGGTCAAATTCCACTTCACAACAACCATCCCATTTTACAAGAACTGGGGAGTCGACCTGAATGTAAGAAAATGTAGACTGATCTGTTTCAGAAATGCTTCCGGAAGAGGCCATCATCTAAATATGTTCATACAAATGTATGTAGGTATACAAAATCGAGTTTCGGTTTGCGTCGTTTCGACTTGAGTCGCAACTTTCCGGTCCCTATTAGCGACGCAAACCGGAGTATTGGTGTATTGCCAAACAAAAAACACGAAGCAAAAGAGCGATGATTTCAAATAAAAAGAATTGCAAGTCAAGACGGACTGAAATGTTCTCAAAATAATAAGAGAATTTACGGATAATGTTTTTAAGAACCACTTTCGAATGAAGAAGTCCAACTTTCGGTTCCCCTGTAATCTTGCAACAAAAGAAAAATCACTGCCAACTTGATCGCACTTTGACTGTCGCTTTGCTTTTATGAACGCAGTTATCGACTGCTGTGATGCATAGTCAATGCAGTGTATTTACATTTATGAACGCAAAATGTTGTAGGGCTGCCGCAGTTCGATGTTTATGAACTCGGCCTATCTATTCCGTGACAAGGCAACACTTCAGAAACAATATTCTGCCCTTGCAAACCCTCTTGGACACCACAATCAATCCCGAACAATCATTACTTTTCCCGATACTAAAAAAACAACTTTGCACATAACCAAATCTAAACCAAAACCTTAAATGTTAATGCCACACGGGCTTAGTCCCACGGCACTATGTATCATTGGACAGTGTAAATTATTTAACAAAATTTCCTTGTTAGGTCCCAGTTGGACGCAAGACCATATGCCCATCGGAAAGAATTTAAGCTGAAACAACAGGATCCACTCGATGTGGAGCTACTAAGCTTAATGCAACTAGAACCCTTTGCAAAACTACAGAAGAGCCTCCACAAGTAAGACTATCAACAAAACTTCCTTTTCTGAATTCAAACTGACTTCCTTCACCTTTAATGTTGGCAATTTAAAATACTTTTATTCTGTGAGATATAACAACAAGGCATTAAATACCCCTCCCGTTTTCAAAAGCATATCCTAGAATTGAAGGCAATCCACGAATGTGAAGGAAGTAAAGCAAAATAAAACTTCATATACAAATAATAGAGGAAACTCCCCAAGTGGAAAGGCATTGCTCAGTCCTTCCTAAGTTTGTCCAGTCTAGCTTGCAAGTCGGCATCAGCATCAGACATGGGTGAAGTGTTGCCACCAGCACCACCACCGGGTGGACCAGACGGACCACCACCGCCATTCGATGGACCACCGCCAATGCCGCCAGCAGCAACGGCAGCCGGTTGGTTCTGTTTCACACCAGCTATCGACAACGATCCGGAAGCGGTGGGCAGGTCACTCAATTGATCGTTCAACTGTAAGCCTAGCTCATCTAGTACTTGTGATACAACGGCATCAGTCTCCTCCTCATCGCCCTCATCCTCCATTGCGTCGTCCATAGCGTCGTTGATCATCTCCTCCTTCATGTCCATAATCTCCGATTGTTTCTCGAAATCGTGCAGAATCTTCTGTATCTGTGGCAGGTTCATTTGTCTGTTCATGCTCTGCATTGCTTTCGTGACACCTGCCCGAGCGAGCAATAAAACAAGCGCGATGATTCATTTCAAATTGTGTCATTCTAAGATAAAGATAATCAACGTACCTTGCATAGCTTGTGCCATTGTATTCTGAGATTTCAGGGTTTGGATCTTCAGCGAGACTGCTTGTATGTTAGCCTTCATGAGCATAAACTTCTTTGTGTATCGACGGGTGCGAACCAGGTCTTTGGCCATGATTTTCACCGCATCCATTTGACCGTCTTTAGCCATTTTTTTGATGTCAGCAATGATTTTCTTCTCTTGTTGCTCCATCTTCATTCGTTCGCGATCCAGATCTCGCATTGCTTTATTCAATGCGCGCTGATTTTTTCTCATCATCTCCTCGGGGGAGATGCGCTTCCCAAAAAGCCAATCCATAATTGAAGGTTTTTATGAAAAATTACACAGCAAACACAGGAGGATATTCAATGTTTTGGAAAAATAAACTTTTTTGTGTCGCAAAATTCCTTGGGCAGAGCGAACGATGACAAATTTTCGAAGATTAATCATCTTCGAACAACAAAGTGTCAAAATTTATTAGTGATGCCAAGTCTTTTCTTTTGTAGCATATTCAATGGAATTTATTTAAAATTAAATAAACAATTTACGAGACGATATGTAATCATTGAGTACTAGGAATTGGTTTGACGTTTGGAAGAACGAGCTTAATAAAAATTTGAGTTTATTCTAGCGAGTTTATTTATTGACATTCAACAAGAAGTGAGTCTCGTCACTGTTCTTTCCGAGAGCCCCTTGACCACGACGGCTAGGATGCATCAATATTCAATCTCAGTTCGGACGTTGTTTGTACTGCGGAGATGAATTAGAAAAGGTTTCTACCAAAAGCTGCTTGTAGCTGCCAATTACGACATTTTGGTTGATTAGTCAACATTCTGTATTTTTCACAGTACAGTGGGGCCAAATATAAGTTTCTTTTTAAAAATGCAATGAATCCATGTATTATGGCTTTATTAGTAAGAGCAAACACTCTCATTAATTATGGAATACAACGTCGTTCAAGTGGCTGACTCGGATGGCTTCGCAGTAGGGCATTCTGTTACCCCAATTTTGCAAGACTTTGTTGATGGTTTCGGGCTGTAGCTCCAGGATTGCATGCATGATATTGGCCTTAAGTGCATTGATTTCCGCATTGATGGTATAACATCGGTCCTTTACGGTTCCCTACAAAATTAAGTCCAAAGGGTTCAAATCGCACATCGTAGGCGGCGAATTGACATCGCCAAGTCGGTGGTAAAACGATTTGGGGATTTGGTGCCCAAAAGATGAATTGTGGCATGGGCTGCGTGGTATGGAGAATGACCTGCATGAACCAGAGGTTGTCCAAACAGCTGGATGTCGTCGTTGGTTGAGTACCTGCCCCTGGTTAGAGGGATCCTCGGTTCGAATACCAGTGAAAGCAAAGCTATTACGCTTTCAAATCTGCTCCTGTCACCATTTGCCGTTGGGATCAAATTACTATGGCACTATGACTGGAGTTGTCGATTAGTGGTGTGACTATGGGTATCAGAATTTCGCTGCCAGACCAACTACCTAACCTAACCTAGAGGTCGTCCAAATCCATGTTTTCAGTTTCAGTAAAAAAAAAGTCTGTGAACATGGCTTTGTAAAGCCCACCTTTAACCGAAACATTTTCCAAGAGGCCACAGCACCCATATTCTCATCTGTGCGATGACGGGGACCATGAGTGTTGTCCACTAGCATACCAGTTTTTGCACAAACTTGCGTACAGCAGTCGCGGTGGGTGCTTCATTCTGGCCAAAACTTGGTAAAGAGACTCGACTCATTTCGTTCCGCGGATACTGACAGGTCAAGATTTCGAGCGGGAAACAGCTCTGTGTAAATAACCCATGATTTCAAAAAAAGAAACACTAGTACTAATACAACCCTTGTAATGTATTTAGGTTTGTCCTCATTTATCCTTGAAGCTATTTCAACCTCTTTCATTTAAGTGAGCATTCGCATTGATACCCCAATTTTTAAAATTGTATCTCTTCGGACTTTTTGGAAGTTGAAAGACAATCAGTTCCGTTCATAAAATTGTTCCACCAGCAAAAGAGCATATCACAATTCCTTGCGGCACCAAATTCCTTCGATATATCGACTGTGACGTGACTACGTTTCCCTTTCGGTAGTTGGTTCTGCTCAAATTATTGTTAATTTCGACGAGACGTTTTATCATTTGTATATTTGCTCACAGCATATTTAATGTTCCGTATCATTCACAAATAGTCAATATAGTCCTTCATGGCGCACATTTTCTTTCAATGGATTAAATTCATTGAAACACAACACTTTGGATACTTCCCTCTCTGCCCCAAATTGAGTTCTCTGAATTATTTCGTGATTGCCAGTATTGTGTATGCAACTTAAAAGAGAATATTATCCAGGAGTTGTTGTGCATACAGCTTAACACAACACATTACAGTCATGTATTTCTATGATTGTCATTCCAATATTCACTTGTTAGTTCTTTGCCACTTTTTTCTAGAAGATCTCGTTGTAACTTAAATTGAATAATTTCTAATAAAGCATACGAATCAAACCTCGTAATATAAAACCTGAGTGTTATACAACAGCCAGAGAGAGCGCTGTAAAGTACCATTCATATGAACAACGAACTGCGAACGGGAACTTTCAGAAACAACCACTTTCCAGCAAATCTATATAAATGAAAAGTTTCTGACGTTTTCTGAATGACATTTAAGCCAGCTACTAAATTACATTATATTTTCCCGGCTTCTATACCGTCGTTCTACGGTTGATGACTCCTGTTAAAAAGTTTCTAAACTTCACCTACTCACATTCTTACCGTTTTTTTAAATTTACCGTTTTATTACAGTCCACAACAAAATGTCTTCACCCCTGATGAACGTAGTCAATCAGCTGTTTCCTGTTTACTTCCTATCAACATCTCCATGTGACAGATAGCAAACGATACTCGAAGTCGAACTGTGAAATGTCTGGCGTCTGCACAAAAACCTGCAATACCACAAACTTTTGCTACTTTGCTTCGTGCTCCGCTTCGACTCGAAGAGAAATTCAGTTTTTCCCGTACTCTTGCCGTGTCAGTTTGTGGTGGTCTCTTCGGCTTGACGTTTCTAATTTTCTTGATTAAATTAATCGGATAGTTAAAGTACACTTTTTCACATTTACATTGTGTATTTTATCGGTGTCTTCCATACGATCGCAAGTGTTTTCTGAATTGATTTTCCTTTGATACCACATCAAAATGACTACAAATAACTGAATTCTCGTGCTAATTGGAATTGAGTTTATCAAATATCTACCATTACTTGCGTACTGGCTAGAAGTGCTGGCCTATTAGATAATTCTATCTATGCTTTCGTTACGTCCAGAGTAAACACACTAAAGCCAGAAAAAAGAAATATATATTGTTTTAAGAGAAAAGTGCCGATGTTGTGTTGTTGGATTTAGAGTGAGTTTTCCAATTGGGTTTTGTTTTTGTTGTTGTTTTTTTTTGCTGCTACAAGTTGTTTCCTGTTGCTGCACAAAATCGAGTTAGAAACAGCAGACTATTCTTGCGGAAGCCGGTAAGTAATGTGAATCTAAAGTGTTTCTTTTTCTCCCAACTAAGCGTCTATTTACATACCTGCGAAAGACAAATCGCCAGAGCGTACTGTTCCAATCGCGCGTGTAGGTGGGTGTGTGTATTTTTCTTTAGCAAAACAGTAAAATTCCATTACGCGGGATTGGAAACGATTGAAAACGTTTCTGCATTTCATCACACTGTAAAATATGGGTGTAGTTGGTTGTGTAATTTAGAATTCGCCAGGGAATCAATCAGCAAGTGGAATTATTAACAAGTGCCGGTACTTGCGAATGGGATTCAATGAAAGCTAAACGAAGTGAAAGCCATGTGCAGAGCCTTATCTGCATAGTCGGTCGCCAGTCGCCCGTCGCCCGTCGCCACTCGCGACAATTTGAAAGGCAAAACATTTAGAAGGGATTAGTTTCGGCGGCGCGACGAACAGTGGGCGATAGGTGGTGCCAATTGTGTCGCATCAATTGTGAGGACCTCATCGGGTCTGATATACCCACGCGAAGTGCTAATTGTTAGCACACTCGCATCATACTGGTGAGTGGTGCTAATATTGTCGGCTTTTCGATTAAGCAATCAAATTAGAACTATTTTCATTTTTGTTTTATTGTTTGTTTACTTGCTGAAACGTTTGATACTTGCTACGTGTGTGCGTTGATCAGAATCAGTTGTCAACCACGTCGTTAAGTGGCTAGTCAAGGTTCTAATTTGACTTATAGCCACGATGTGAGTTCTAAGCTTCGCTGTTCTTTGTGAGTTTTAACAAAGTGCTTGCATACATTCTAATCTTTCACTGTGCTCACATGTTGCGCATTTTCACTTTTCACACCCGATATGATTATTTTCTGCTCGATTTCTGAACTGCAGTGTGGATGATCGTTGGTTTTTGTTCCCGCAAATTCTAGTCTTTCCGATATATCTGACTCATCAAACGTTTTGAATATCTCCATTTCATCTGCTTATGAGGCGCCTGGGTGCGCATGGCGAGGGAATAATTGCTTGGCGTGCCCGTCGATTTTATGAGTTTTCCACCGTATTTCCTGTAATCAAGCTCTTGCTTGTGCAACAAGACAAATTGTGCATTGCACCACTCGTGGAAGGTATGCGACTAATGCTGTATTCGAGTTAGTAGTTGATCTCTACGATTTCCTTCACTTCACGAAGTAAGAGACCGCGATACAAATCCCCTCCTCGTCAAAGTCAGTTCGTTGTGCGCTGAATGTGTTGTTAGTGTAATCGACCGGTACCAGGTCGTTATGCAATTGGTAAACCTTTTTTATGATCAATTTTGTTTCTTTGGAGACAAGATCGAATGAAAAAGGGTGGGGTTCTCTTTGAAAATAGACAGAAACTTTAGGCTGATATTGGGAATTTAATGGGGATGTTGCCAAAACTGTGCTAGTTTGCCTCTCAAATTCTGAGGCGATCAACTTTCATAATTCACTGTCAAACCAGGGATGAAAAAGATACTTTTGAAAATGTATCAAAATCCAAAAAGAAATTGAGCTGAATTATTTTTGTCACCATCATCTGACCCGCATAATCTACTAAAGGGGTCGCAGCAACTCGATCCTCCGCCATCGACTCTAACTCATCAGGAGCTATGCCCAAGCGTAACCCGGCGAGTGCATTGAACAGGCGTTATGTTATGACCATAACCTCCCTTTTTGTCCACGGTAACCTTCATCCCAGCATCTGCACATACGGCAACAAACCTATCGAACAAAAAAACATGACTTACTCTCCCGATGTGAAACATTCCTCGTCTCGGCTGCGCTGCAACATCCTGTCCATATATATAATGAAAAGTAGAGGTGAAAAGACGCACCTTTGGCAAGGCCAGACTTCTTCCGACTTACCTTTTAAAATTGTCCACCCCACGCCACAGCTAGGTTCGCTTTCTTAAATTGCTGATACTTGGCCTATTTGTCTGTTGATATTCCCGTACCGTTAAGGACCACTATCTTTATGCGCCGACATTTGGCTGCTGATCTGCATCCATCTCGGGATGGTCTCCTTAAACACATACATAAGTACCGATTTTCCAGCATTGATACGAATACTCCATTTGGTGTAGTAGCCAAATTGTTTCACTGTCTTTATTTCAAACCTTCACTTAGCGATCAGTCACAGTGATGAGTTTTAGCTGGCATAAGTCAGTGAGTGGATGAGGATATCGAGAGAAATACGGAGTCGAGACAGGACATTGCGGTTAGAGGTTGGAAAGCTGCAATCGCAATCGACAGCTAAGAACTTTGCCGACCGAGTCTCCCAGAAACTTTCTGTAAGGTCGACCCTGCCTACACGCACAATAGACAAGGAATGGAAAAGCTGTCAAGAAGCCGTAAAAGAAGCTGCCACCCACTGTGCTGGGTTTTACAACACCACCAAGAAAAAAACCCATGGTTTGATGACGAGTGCAGCCAGGCACATGCAGCCAAACATGAGGTCTACAAGGCAACGCTGCATCGAACAACGAGAGCTGTTCGTGAGCTCTACGAACAGAAGAGAAGGGAAGAGAAACGACTTCTCAGAAGAAAAAAGAAAGAGCACGAGAAGCGCGTGGTCGAGGAGATGGAGAGGTGTTACGGCAAGAAGGAGGTCCGAAAGTTTTACCAAAAGGTAAATCAGTTATCCGGAGGGTATAGACCTAGGACCGAAGCCCGCAGGAATGAAAATGGGCAACTAGTAGTACTTCTGCAGACTGTTAAACGGCGATGACGACACAAATTCCGCTGTCAGGCTGTCAGACTGAAGTCGAAAGAAGCTGCTGGAGCGGACGGATTGTCCGCGGAACTATTTATAGCAGGTGGAGATAATCTGTTTGGGCGCTCCAGCTCCTAGTTAAGCATAGTCGGATCTAACGCTTAAGATGGCTAGATCATGTACAACGCAGCAGAGGACGTCCTCGAATGTGATGGCGCACACAAGTGGAGAAGGACCTCAACCAACTTGGTGTGTGCAATTGGAGGCAGCTGGCGAAAGATCGTTCTAGCTGGAGAGGCTTGTTGATTGAGGCCCAGGTCCACCCCGGTCAGTGAGTCATCTGCGAATAGACAACAGTTCAATGTGTTGGTTGGAGACGGTTGATCTGCCGTCTAGACGTTAAAGATCATCGGTCCCAGTTTCGACACTCTGCGCAATTCCCGACTTGGTGCCGCTCAGATTGATTGCCGACTTGGTGCCGCCCAGATTGAACGTAGAATCTACTGGAACTCAAACAGCTATATACAATTTTGATGTGGTTGGAGGGGCACTCATCTGATTCAGCTTGTAGATGATTCCCTATATCCAGACCGTGTGGAAGGCCATTTCCACGTACTGGAACCAGGCAATAGTGACTTCGTGTTTGTCCAGGACAGCTACAACACCGTGACGGAACTTCATTAGAGAATGCAGCGTCGAATGTTTTTTCCCGAAATCTATACTGCGCATCCAGGATGATGGTCTGGTCGGTGGAGCATCGCTTTAGTTTTTGCGCTAAAAGGTAAGAGCAACTCAGACTCAAAACTGGTCTATTGTACTACCAGCAGAAACCTCGGTAAGGTAGGTATGGGCTGTCAGCGAAATCGCCAGCACACTTGTGATACCTATAGTCAAGACTACTACCACTGATAAATTTAATCCCAACGGCAAATGCTGACTGGACCAGATTTGAAAACCGGATAAAAGCGTTGCTTTCCCTGGGTTTCGAACCGGGGACTGCTCTAACCAAGGGCATGCACTCAACCAACTGCGTCATCCAGTTGGCGCGCTAACAGGTACTCCAGGCTCTTGCTTATATTGCCCAAGAGCGACATAGGCCTGTGTCCTGACACACTAGCAGCTTTTCACTTTTTTGGTATTAGCAACAATTGTTGATACAATTGTTTATGATGATGGGGGAGAAGTGTAAGTGGCCATTCGCTCCAGGACAAAATTCGACATTTTATTGGCTGCCTTCCTCTTTGTGCTACGTTGAATAATTCCCGTGATTTATTTGGCCGTTGTGAGGTGTTCGTTTCCTACCGGGTGGTCCACTGGGTTACTTTCGTTGAAGATGACGTTTGGTGCGTACGGATTCTCAAGTGCATTGACATATGTGTTGACATCTGTGACATCATCCTTGTCTGTGATAAAACATTTTTCAGTCTGCTTCTAGAATACAAATTCTTTATAAATCAGTACAGGTACTGCGTAGCAAAGCAATGACGACGTTGACACAGACAAAAGATTAAAGAAAATTGTATTACGATTAAAGAACGTGAGAATCCCCTTTTATGAAGGACCTGTCAGAGTCTGGGCAACTAATCCTGCCTTGCCTTGGTCGTGCATAACAATTTCTGTGAAAAAAAAACCCCATTCGTCTTTGTACAGGATGTCCCATCTGCTGGTACGTTGCTATCCAACGTTGTTGCTCAGCAACCTCCCAACAAGTATGTATGGAATATCGATTGAACCCGTCAACAACGTCCCACGAAAGTTGAATACCCCATCTTCTGTGGACGGTGCTCGGAGGTGAGAGTAGGAGTTCGTTGACAGATCCTAGATGCATCAAACGCCGCATCAGCGCTTTGAAATACCAAATAAGTACACCGGCTAATTATAATAATATGGATGTGGATATGGATACTCCGGTCTCTGAGCACTTGCGAACGGTGGAGCCGTGAATTATGAATGCTTTTCGTGTCGGAAATTGAACCTAAACGGTCTTTCATTAAGCGCTTCCTGTCTTTAGATTTATTCCTTTGAAAGGCCTATCGATGCCATTATGTATGGAATCGATAAAATCGTTGAAATGTCCGCCGCGGCTTCTCTGGGCATTCACGCATCCGAAATGTCGAATTTTCCTTGACTCTGACATGGTTTATGTTGGCTTTGAAGGCCGCTGTAGTTTGTGGCTTGTTTGAATAGACTTGCGACTTCAGAAAACCCTACAATAAACGGGGCCAAATCGCACGATCTCTGTGACCAGCTCCAAGTGAGATAATCAAGCCTTCGAATCGCTCGTGCAGAATTGCAAATGTGGCGTGAGTTGAGTGGCACGTAGCGCCGTCCTTTTTATCATTTGCGCGTGCTCAAGGCATTACTAATGCCCTTAAGTGTCCGGGGTCGAGACACAGCACGGGCCCTAGGTGTAGAGGGAGAGGAGGTACCTGTGGTCTGCGAATTGTAGTCTGAGAAATATTGGGCTGGGAAGATCATTCCATATTCGTGTAGTGCGGCTGAAAACGAGTATCTAAATTTAACCGTGCGTCCGAAAGCAGGCTTAGGAGTAAACGGATGTGCATTCCTGGCGAGACGGCAAATTGATGGAGAGGAGGTATGCAATTGACAAGCCCACTCGAGGACAGTTTGTTAAAATATAGAGCGAATGGACGTATGTGGTTTGGGCCGGTGCAAGGAGGACGACGAAGATTCTCCCTTTTTGGAACGGGCTGGGCAAATGCTGTTTTCCATCTACTCGGAAAGAGCCATGAGGAGTGGGATAGATGAAAAAGCTTAAGCAGTGGTATTGTCAGTCAAGAGGAACACCTCTTCAAAAGTATAAGGGGAATACCATCCGGGCCAGAGAACTGGTGCACGTCGATATGTTTAAGCATTCTTGCAACTGTACGAATACGAAACTGGATTTGTCCCATAGTGAAATCAACGCTCTCGAATACAGGTGGAGACAAATTAGAATCTGTCAGTGTTGAGCTGGCTGGAAAATGCACCGCAAGCAGATTGGCTTTCTCTAAAGAGCTGACAGCTGGAATGTCATTGCAAATGAGGCGGAATTGGAATTGAATTGAATTGAAGACGAGGCGGAATTCTTTGTTTTATTTTAAAATGACTAAAAGTTGCTGCTACTTTTGGGACATTGTCGCACTTTTCCGTATCAGCAGTAGCATCCATGTCACTATCGAGGGGTGGACTTGGATCTGGCCATCAACCAATAAGCCTCTCCAGCTTCAATGCTCCTCAGTTGGCGAATATTTTAGCGGCAGTTGAGTGTAGTTTTAAAGTGATAATAGATACTATCGGTATGGAATTCTGGTTTTAATGTAGTAGTCGCAATATTTGTGGATGCTTAGGATGCTTAGAAGTTTATAGGTCTGTCATCTATAGAATACACGTGACAGCCTCGTCTTGTTTTAGTAAGAAAATCAAATTTAGCAGTTATTTAGAATGAACGCATGTGGATGAGCAGCCCTTGGGGATGGTCTCCAGCTAGGAAACGAATATGATATTATGTGTAGTAAAAGGAAATCCATTATTTTTGTACGAAATTTAGTGAAAATTGTCCGTTTTACCTCAAATAAGCGCCGTTTTTTTTGGATTATTTGTTGCCAGTTTGATGGAAATACCGTTATCCCTCTCTCGTAAACGCCCTCGTTTCTACTGGCGAAAAACAGAGCGAGTCTTGTTTGAACTTTTCTCCAGCAAAATCGTTCGCCATGCACAGGAACATGTGGTAATCACTTTGTGCTATGTCCGGACTATGAGATGGATGCATAAGGAGCTCCTGGAGCTTCTGGCGAGTCGCTTTCAATGTGTGTGGCCTGGCATTGTCCTGATGGAACACAATTCCTATCATATGGACAAACGCTTGTAGCTCCTGATCGTTTGCTTCCTTCAGACGGTCCAATTGTTGACAATACAGGTCCGAATTAAGAGTTTTGCTGTAAATCCAATCCCACCAAACACATATGAAGACCTTCCTGGTCGTCAATCCTGGCTTGGCCACCCTTTGTGATGACTCACCGCGTTGACCAGTTTTCGCTTGACGCTCCAGTCATCCACTTTTCGTCAAAGGTCAGCATCCGCTTCAAAAGTGGGTCCATTCGCAGATGGAAATTCGGTCAATGGGGTTCGTTGGCTTTAGCTCCTGTGGTACGCATACATCGAGTGCCATTTTGTATCCAGCCTTGTTCAAATGGTTCCAAAATGTTTTTTTGCAGTGCTTAGTTCCTGGGCAATCGGAACAGTGCGTACATAACGCCTGTATCCGACGATTTCCGTGATTTTATTGAAATTTTTGACAATTAGCCTTCCAGAGCGTGGTGCATCCTTCACATCGAAATTACCGGAACGGAATCCGCTGAACCAAACTGCGTGATTTACTTTTACAGTCTCAGGACCATAAGCATTATTCACATTTTTAGCCGCGTGGCTTGCGTTATCGCCTATATCGAAGAAACAAATGTAAAATATGGCGTATTTTTATCTTTGCTGGTTTCCATCTTAGACGCGCGCTTAAACTTAACTGAGTCACTCAATCACGAAACACTCCTTAATGTGTTTTGAGAACGAAATCTCATCTTTCTAACGACATTTAGTTTAGTCTGATGGGACGTATATAACGCGAGATATAGATTACTAAGGCCATCTGCTGGGCAAATAATGGATCTTTTTGGCAACACTGGTTTAAACAGCTGACGCACGTTTCGTGTTTTGTTTCACTGTCAAACATCTTCAGTTTGATCTATAATTTAACCATGAATCGTCTTACAAACGAACAACGCTTGCAAATTATTGAATTTTACTATAAAAATACGTGCTCTGTTAAGAAAGTTCATCGCGCGCTTCTTCCATTTTATGGTCAGTTTAATCGACCCACTGAAGCGGCTATTCGGGCTATTGTGACCACCAACAGGCTTACGTAGAGTGCGAACTGAAAAAGTCACAGTTTGGTACGGCTTATGGGCTGGCGGCATCATTGGAACGTACTTCTTCAAAGATGATGCGAATCGTAACGTAACTGTGAATGGTGAGCGCTACCGTGAGATGATATCCAACTTTTTTTTGCCCAAAATGCAAGAGCTTGACTTGCATGACATGTGGTTTCAACAAGACGGTGCCATATGCCACACAGCACGCGCAACAATGGACATATTGAGGGGCGAGTTCGGTGAACCTTTTATTTCACGTTCGGGACCGGTCAATTGGCCGCCTAGATCGTGCGATTTAACGATTTAACGCCTATTTTTTGTGGGGCTATGTTGAAGCTCATGTCTATACAGACAAGCCCGCTTCAATTGACGCATTGGAAGACAACATTGAAGCATTTATTCGTGAGATACCGGCCGAAATGTTGGAAAGAGTATTCCAAAATTGGACTAAGCGGATGGACCATTTGAGGCGCAGTCAAGGTCAGCATTTGCATGAAATAATCTTCAAACATTAAATTATATGGACCGTACTATCGATTCGTACTATCAAGATTTCATGAATTTTTCTGAATTTTGTGTTTTTTTTTTTGAAAAACTTTCCTATAGTTTTTAAAAAATCACACTTTATATAACAGCCCCTGAACCACCAATCGTCACTCCGTATTCCTTTTCTGTTTTCACTTCTAGTGCCGATACAGTCCGGGATGGACTTGGGTGTCAGCCAACCAGCCTCTGCAGCTGGCACGATCTTTAGCCAGCTGACTAAAGACTTAAAATTGAACAAACAGAAACCGACTACACCCACAGGCGCGGACATTTGCTCCGAAGTATCAGATAGTGACCAGTTAAAATTTCTTAGGAAGTCGTTGATTCCAGTCCAATTGGCTTTCTCGTACAGCCATACTGTTCTTTTAGGAATTTCTTCTCTAACTGCGTATGGTGATAACGAGAAATTGGTTGATACGACACAAGAGTCAGACGAGCCTAGAGGTGACAATAAATGGCGAGACGGCGATGTAAGAAGAAAAGCGTCATCAACTTATATCCAGGCACTTTCAAATCCGATCGGTCGGTATTCTCCCATACGCGCCAAGGTAGCTGGTTTGTAACGAGATATGTGGACATACACAGCGAAGAGATTCGCTCTAATCCCACGAACATTGCTCACATCGAACCCCAAAAATATACCATTGTCATGCCAACTCCGACTGCGCGTGGTATAGCCATAGTTTCCTGATGACGAAACCGATGGCGCACATAAGTGGAGAAGGACCTCAGCCAAGTTGGCGTGCGTAAATGGAGGCATCTAGCTAAAGATCATGTCACCTAGAGAGGCTTCTTTGACGCCTAGGTGCCTCCCGGACTGTGTAGCGCCATCAAATGCAGAAGAAAAAGAAGATTTGAAAGAAGACAGCTAACTTAGGAGCTCCCCTTGATGCAAAAAGGGGCGGTGGCGGCTGCGTCTCTTGGATCTACATCATAAACAAAACTACGTCTTACGTTCGAAGCCCGTCAGCCGTCCCTATAAAAAACAAGATGGCAAATTCTGAGTCTAAACGAATACATTTTAGCGACCACATTGACTCCATGTTGACTTCATCTTTGACCGCGCCAACGGCCATAAAAAGGGCGGTTGTCTTTTCTGAATACATTCCCAGCTAGACGCCAGGTGTGTGTGCTTAAAACTTCGATCACATCGTCTTAATTGACTGAGTGCTAGTATTTCCTGCAAAACAGAGTTATCAGATGGAAATTTGTTCGTCAGTTGGTGGTTCAGCATTAGTCGATAATTGCTTTCAGTTCCATCTTCGATAGATTCGTCGCTTGGCGCGGATGGAAATTAGACATCTAGTGATCGGACTAAGATCGCACACACACTTGCCAGGGGACTGCGAAGCATAATCTCGACTCTCGATGTGCGATTATTCTGTGATTCACCTTATCAAACTGACCACACACTTTCTGTATTTCATGTTTTCCATTTGTTGACTCAGATAGTGGCGCCGTCTCGACACTCCTGTCTGGTTGTGGGCTCAGGGCGGCAGCACTTAATTGTTCTCGGTTCTGTCCACCATGAGCTCTTGTAATTTGCATTAATTACGCGCATGGACCTTTCTTTTCAAAGCGAGACTGACACTCTCCGCAAGTGAGTGCTCATATCAAAGTTTGCAAACGTTGTCCACGCGTTTCCCGTTGACACAAATCATCGTATCGCATCCACTCCTTCGACATGTATCCGGTCAGTGACGCGAGCATCTACACTCGCAAATGTGGTGTGTCACATTGCACTTGTTGTGTTCGTCTTGCATTGTAGTCGCGATTAGTTTCCACTGCCGGGCACTAACAATTGACATCAATAGAAAGCATCCATTAACTCGAGTTGTGGCATTAGATGCAAATAATTGAGAGATCAGCACTAAAGCCGAACTGAAAGCAGACAAATGCAGACCACATCAATTTTCATTTCTAGAGAAGAGCTCACAATGGACACCGCAACCGCCTTTGTATCACAAACACAATTCTAGGCTTCTGGTTGGAGCACTCGTGTGCCCAGCCAGTGCTCGATACGAGTCTGGCACCCATGACGCCGGTCACGCATTCGCAACGTATTCGCGCGCATGTTCATCATTCAATCCGGTGCGGTTGGTTGCGAAGAGGGAATGTAAACAAATCGAAATATTCCTCGTACGCCACCAGTGAATCCCTCCTGCACTTCAAGGTTGATTGAAAGCCGTAGTGAGTGTTCACTGCGAGGTGTCTTTTTTTTGCCGGCCGGGTGTAGTGACCCCCTAAGTTCGTGTGGAATCTACTCCGGTAGTTATGCACAGTATCTGATTTCTTTGGAATTTGCATACGTTTGTTATGAATCCGCGCACGTGAGTTTCCAGTGAATAGATTAATTAAGCCGGTTTTATGAGCAATTTCGGTCTGTGTTGAGATATGTTTGAGAGTTTGTCGATTTAGTCGGAACTAGGCGATAATGGGTACGATTGGTTAGTGAAATGTGGATGGCTGGGGCGTGACAACAAATTGTGAAGCATTGCACGTGTGACGTGTGAGACACTTGTTTCGGTGCATTGAATTGTTAAGGGGTTAGGAAGCCGAGTGCAGGCATAATGTACACACATTCGTTCTGATAGGGGGATGTTGTCTATTATCAGAACAAGCAAATAATTCCAACAAGTGATACTTCAAAGACAACTCACTGATATCAGTCAACAATCAGTCTGAACGACAAGTGCAAACTGTTCCGCACGAATGTTGAATTTGAGAGTAACCACCACTATCACAAGAAAATTATATTGTTTAGCTAATATTCAACTTGGCATCACTGTTTGTTTGAACAATTGAGAGTTGATTTGTCAGTACGCTCTGCCATTTTGACGCGAATGGACTCGGTCATCGGAGCACCATTCAGGAAGTTTGTGAATTGTTCCCGCAAATAATGGGTGTGTTCATGAAACTCACCGTGAGCTCCGTCTGCTTGAATGGTTGCGTCAATAAACAAAACTACCGAAGCTGAAGTGTGGAAAATAGCGCACACGAATGATTGTTTATAAAGACATCATTACACCCGCAAAATGTGACTTTTTCATGTGCTCCAAGGATTGTCAAGTCTATGTCAGTGATTCCCAAAGTGGTCCAGGTGTCCACCAGAGGTCTGCGTTGGCGTGATCAACATTGGGTTTACCAGTTGTAAGTGGGGGTTCACGAAAATGTATCTGGTTTCGAAATTAAAGAAACATTTTTTTCAGTTTGACTGGTATATGTGTCAGGTAACCTGTTTATTTAACATTAATTCCTTTTTTTAAAAACTCCCTTAATTTGTTTGAGTTTAGAGAGAAGATCAACGACTTCTACTCATAAAAGCTTGCATATTCGATATTCAGTGCAGCGCGTGCGGAGACTTGCAAAGCGCCGCCCGCAACGTTGGTTCAGACGTGCAAAGGGACGAAATACGACTTGTGCTGTGCATTGCAGTTAATACAATAAGAATCAATCAATATGCGTTGAATACCCGATTTTTTGACGTGAGACGTCCAACGATTGCTGTTAGATACTGAAGTACGCTGGTTGTCGAAAGGTGCATGCTTAACGAATTTTTACTCAATTTTTGAATCAGAGTTTCTGGATAGTAAAGATGCATATTTAAAAGAAATCCTGATAAAGTTGAAAGCAGTTACAAGCGGACAGCTTAAATTTAATTAAAACAAAGGGTGCAATTTCGAGCTTTCGGTGGCGCTACAGCCCGTAGAGGGCCAGGGCCTTGCTTCTCAGCAACCCCTCGTGTTGTGCGTGCTATTGTATCCTCACGAGTGCAAGCGACCTACAGTTCTATGCCGACTCCGAACGGCCAAGTTTGAGAAGCTTTTTCTAGACAGTTATACTCTTTGAGCATTGTTAGTGACTCGGCCGTGAAAAGTATTACTTGGCGTACCAGGAATGGAACCTAGACAGCTAAGTCGAAGTGAGTAGGAGTCGACGCACATACCCACAACGACACGGGCCACCACATCGGAAATTTATAAAACAAGATATTGTCGACGCGAATTCTTCCAGATTCCAAACTTTTCACGGGCAGAATGTCTTGATGAGCATATTCAGACATACGCTCATTTGGCATATGCTGCCCTACATGATTCAAAAATTGATTTGTAGATATTCTCACGATTGAAATACCACCATGGATCATAAATCCATTTGAGAAATAAATAATGGTTAAATTTTAAGGGCCGATGTTGATTTTGAATAAAACACAAATTATTTAGGAAATTATTGTCATTTGTTTTTATTATGATAATATTGGTATGGTTCAATTATGTATGGAACAAAATATCGGCCAAATGGCAGCCGCGACCTCAGCGGCACACCTCCATCCGATGGTCCAAATTTTCGATGACGCTGAAGCATAATTGAGGTTCTATGCCGTCAATGTGCCGAATTATCTCATCCTTTAGCTCTTGAATTATTGCTGGCTTATCGACGTACACCTTTTCTTTCAAATAACCCAAAAGAAAAAAATCCAACGGTGTCAAATCACATGATCTTGGCGGCCAATTGACATCGCCACCACGTAAGATAACAACGTCATTGAGCGCAAAAGAGCCATTATTTCGTTAGCTGTGTGGCAAGTGGCACCGTCCTGGTGAAACCACATATCGTCCACGTTCATATCTTCCAATTCGGGCCATAAAAAGTTCGTTATCATTTCACGATATCGAACACCATTCACAGAAGCTGCCTGACCGGCCTCATTTTGGAAAAAATACGGCCCCTATGATGTCGTCGCCCATAAACCGCACCAAACAGCAGCAATATTTTCTGCAGTACGAGCTGTACGAGCATGCACTGGTGTTTTCACATCTCCTACAGCTCAAATTTTTGCACGATTTTTCCGATTGTACGCACATTTGGACGATTAAATTGACCGAAAAAATCACGAAGTGCACGATATGCATTTTGATTTTGAGCGCCCATTTTCATAATAAGCCTGAATAACTTTAACGCGTTGCTCGATTGTGTGTCTTTGAGTTTAGAGTTTGAGTTAGTATGAAATTGAGAAATGTCAAATGAAATGCAGAAACAAACTTGACGTTTAGGTGTGGTTCACATTCAACATCGGCCCTTAGATGCGTCGAATGTGGTATTATAAAAAGGAGCTACTCGAGCTTAGCACCAATAAGGAGCTGATGGTGAATTTAAAAAAAGCTATAACACATTTTGGCTGCATGCAGAAAATTGCGAGAAAACTTGTCGAAAAAAGTTTTAGTGTCGTAATAAACTTATTAACAAAAAAAGGAGCAGAATGAACATCACAGAATGGGCGGATTTGCGGTTATTCCTTACAAAACCAAATGCTGATAATTTGCTGTCAATGCATCAAGTACATACGTTATTAATGTTAAATTTTAGTTCTATGAAGTCTGAAATCGTATTGTTTTAATGAATGGAACATAAGAAAATATTATTGTTTTGTATTGTTTGTATTGCATTTTTCTTTTTATTTTTACCTCTTCGAATTTTGATCGTTAGATCTAATCTTCACATTTTTCGACGAGTTTTGGGGATATGGTAAAAATGGAGCACCAGAACCAGGTTAAATTTAAAAGTTGTCTGCGAGAAAAAACAAGTTTGTGAACCTCTGATTTAAGTGTAAGAGTGTGTCCTATCTCCTCTGCTATGTTGCATGCTGATGTAGCTGTACTGTCTGTCGGATCGTGCTTAGCGGTTGTTTGTTCAAAAGCGCAGGCGGCTCTAGACGTGATCGACAACTGGTGTACTAGAAATGGGCTTTCAGTTAACCCTCTTAAAACAGAGGTTGGTCTCTTCACGAGGAGGAAAAAGTTGACTGGTCTGACTCAACTAGTACTAGAAGGTGTCACCATCCGTTTGGTGTTATTGAGGATAGAAAAAATCTCTGAAATAAACACATTGAATCGAAAACTACCAAGGCGGTGTCAGTTTTCTGGCAGTGAAAGGGAATTTTCAAATCTTGGAGTCTATCACCAAAAAGATCCCTTTGGATCTACACGGCTATGATAAGGCCTCTACTATCATTAATGGAATAAGCTTTCGCGTAAATACGTAACTGGTGCTTTCACTAAGCTTCAATGAATGGTTTGTCTCGACTGCATAGGGGCCTTCCCTAGCATTCCAGGCTCTGCTCTTGATGCCCTTCTGAATCAGGTGGAAGGGGCGAAGTATTTGTGTCTGTAAGCCAAGCTGTGCGTAAGGCCCTACTTCAAGGATAGTCCAAGAATGCAAGGCTTCTCTAAATTGGATTGGCAGGTCTGGGTCTGGGCAGACTTGTCTGGCTTGTCCCGGGCCACCACGAGATCACGGGAACTCTCCAACTCATTCCTGAAGCACCGCCAGAAAATCCTGGGGATGTTTCTTAAACATTTGTTTACGAAAGATTGCAGCTTTCCAAATATGGTTGGTTGGAGCGGAATAGTCGCAGTTGGTTGTTAAGCTATTGACATTACTTTTCCAGATCGTGGATAGCATTCCGATTCTGCAGCTCACATCCTGTCCGGTGCCAGCCGAGATCAGACTTCCTAAATATAGACAGTTGTTAACTTCGGCAATGTTCAGTTGGGCGCGGTTGTCAGAAATGGCAAACGCCTTAGTTTTCATTAAGCCCCACTTTGTTTGAATCAGCTTAGAGATTGTGGGCCATTATCCGATGCAACAGTAAACAAACATCGTCAGCGTAGTCAAAGCGAATTCCATGATTTCGGTCCGTCAGTGCTGCACGGAGTACATCGCACATAACCATCAGAAACAATAGTGTTGACAGTGTTCAGCCTTGTCACACTCCTCTGACAGCTTTGTCCATTGTGTTAGACGTGACATTTACTTCCTTCATATGTTGTTAGTTTTTCCGGAATGCCTCTCAAGGCCAACCAAATTGCACCGCAATTGAAGCTATCGAAAGCCTTCTTGAGGTCGATGAACAGTAGATGTAGCGGGGATCTATGCTCAACGTACAGAGGCATGTTACACCGTTATTTCTTTGGTCAATTTCATGGACTGGAAGTAAGTGATATGTGTGTCAGCAAGACGGTGCCTCATGCACCACAGCGCGTGTAACAATCGACATTATGTCGGCTTATGTACATCTCCATTCATTTCGTGCATTTCGCCGTTTAATTTAAGTACAACCTTGTAACTTTCGCAATTTTCAGAGCCACCTGAAGTATAGTCAGCACCCATCTGCAAACAAATGTGCCTGTTATTTCTTTGAAAGCAAAACGACATGAGTCAAAAGGCACTAGCGCGAGCGATGTGAAAAATCCATGTAAGCAGTATATTTGGTTAATACAGCAGTGACATAAGTGCACTCCAACGAATTGCGACACACTTCCACATGTGCATCTGCATGTACATACGTAGCACCTTTTCGTTTGACATTAGCGAACAATCGCTACTTGGAACTATACCGGTTTTCCAATTCTTTGGAAAGTGATTAGCAGTCGGTAGTGTATGAGCACGAGTAGATGCATGTCGTGTAGTGAATGGGTTATTGGCTTTCGAGTTACTCATCATGTTATTTCCGGATTGTAAATGTAATTCCCCTAGTGCCCAACGAAGAGGGATCGCGTAAATCTTAAGTCTACTCTGAAATCTATTTCTCTTTGAACTTTGCAAGCTTTCAATTGATATTCATGTGGATCATGTCAATGTGCAGTGGTTACCCTTGATTTTAGGCTGAATGCCAGCAATATCTCGGGTTTAGATATGACTCAGTGACTTTCGGCATTTGAACGTTTAATTCCTCATTCGGAAGGGCGCTACACCAACTTGCAACTGATTATGAGATTCGCTTTCGTTTTGGTCAGGCCATCAGGCTCCGGTCAAACTGCTGCATTTGAAGAGGATTTCACTATGGGCTATGTAGTCAACAGATCCATGTAATCCATATATTGGCCACATCAACAAGCGTGTTATCATGTCGCGATATCGAGATCCAGCTAGAGTCACTGCTTGACCATCCTCATTTTTAAGAAAGGGTCCAATGATGTCTCCAGCTTAGGATTCACTCCCATGCATTGCTTCGAGATTGGCATTTGAACGGGTTGGTTTTTGGAGCGACCAGTGTGCTTAGCGTCTGCAAACCCAACCAGTCTCCCTGAATTTCAGTCTGATGTGCGAGACTGCCCTTAATTCGTGGATATATTCGCTGATACTGAATTAAGCGAAAATCCAAAGGTGTGTCTGAAAAGCTTTCACAGATTTATATTGCTGCAAAAAGGCAATAGGTTGCAAATGGGGACTACAGCCTTGCGTAGTTTAAAATTTCGAAAAATCGGGTACGCATAGGCCGCTTCCAAAAACCAAGGGCGTTTAATCACACGATCTGGGCGGTCAATCCCTACTCTGATCATCAAAATGGAAAATTATACGAACAGATAATGACACATCTATCCTTTTGAATTGTGGCTCCGAAAACTGCATATTTATGTCGTAGTTGCGAGCAAAATCAACCAACCCTGACAGTGGCAGTTATGAATGCTATCTATGCTGTCCAGCACACCGAATGAACCTTCAAAACGTCCATGTATTCAAGACCACTAATTGTAGATACATTCCATTTCCTAATCTCATCACGACATGCTTTTTCTTCACAAGTTCGAGATAACGAAACGTCCCCTCGCCAGCCAGCGTAGTCCAGCCAAATACGGAAACTTCAACAATCGCTGTCTATACAATGTATCATAGATATTGTAAAGTGATAAGCTCAATTTAATCGCAGATGACTCCTACAAACATTACAAACGTAAGTGGTTTCTAGGGCAATTTTCTTACGCAGCTCCTTGTAGGCCACATCGCATACTTTGCTTGTTGAGTTTGTTTACAAAAAAGTAAAAACTGCCAAGTCATTGTTTTATCACTTCGAGAAACCACATAAACCTCAAGCACATTATCTTGATAGCAGCCTAGCCTAATCATCGCCTCGTCAAACTGAATAAACGTGACAATGTTCTTTTCGAATGATTACGCTCTCGATCGAAATAGCTCACAGCCATTATAGCTCATTAATAAATCATTCTTTGTTTCGTTTTTCTTTTCAGATTCCATAAAACTTATGCAACATGCAGTCGATGAAAGCAGAAGCACTACCACAGAATCCCGCTGAACGGGCGAATCCCTTGTCGTTTCTATGTTTCTGGTAAGCATTCGTTGTTACACAAATTATTCCCCATACTCATGCAAGTCTCTTTCTTGTTCCTTTAGCTACACATTGCCAACATTCTTCAAGGGGAGAAAGAAGATTCTTGACACAGAGGATCTGTATTCCGCCCTTAAAACTCACAAATCAGGTGAGTACCGATGATAGTCTCAAGTGTGCGAATTATCTCCCTTTATCGTCATTCACAAGCGCTATCAAGTATAATCCACTTTGTTGTTTATCTTCGACAAAGTTGCAAAATGTACTCTTCGCAGATACAGACTACAGACGCTGATAAAACGTGAATTGAAACGTTTTCCAAACGTTTGCCTGCAATTGAATTTGTATAAACTTGGGACTGTTCACATAACAATGGCGAATGGCGTAACTAATTGTTCGTATGTTTGTGGTAGCAATGATTATAACTGAGCCGAGAACAATTCGTCAGCTCGTTCGTTCTCAGATTTAAACACCATTTTCCTGTTGGAGACAGTAATGAACTCCACACACGCTACTTTGCGTCACATGGGTGAGCAAATTAATTTGAATTCACTGGTGGCTGTATTCTAGAAGCGGGTGCGTCGTAGTGATTGCTTGGCTGTATCAAAACCGATGTATTCAAGGAGGCATGGCAGTCGTGTATCATCTAAAACACTAGTTTTTGCACTGGATGCATACTTCGACTCTGTCAGCCCACAGCGCACGTTTGATTAGACTCATAACTTCACGACTCACTTCCCCTTCTAGTGACGCTATACTGGATTCAATTGTTGCAAATTTGAGAGGCTCTGTGGTGAGGCTGACTACCTTGCACCTTGTTGCGTCAACAATTCATCGTTACTGCCGCAAAACCTTATACATCGTGATGTGAATTTTTTTGACATTCTGCTTGTTTTATTATTGCCCTGCCCCTAAGTTAAAAATGACGCGAACAGTTAAACATGCAACGTGCTCGGAATCCACTTCAAGTGGCGTTTTTGTTAGCGGACATTACCCTGATGTTTTGTGTCTGTTTTTTTTTTTTTTTTTGTTGCTTTACACGTCTCGTTTACGTTTCCATTCACACTTCGTCTCAATGAGTTTCAATTAATTTGCATCTGAATGCCAGTGACTCGTACATTTCGTTTTTGTCTCGACATCTCGACGTAGGCAATTAGTGCAGTTGTTAATCGCTTAATTTATCTTTGACTTTGGGGCTTTGAGAACCTATGCTTGTGGACATGGCATATATTTGCATAAGCTTACAATTTTGAGATAATTTATTTAAATTAAAATACTTCCCCTTCGGTGGGACATGTAGGGATCTATATTTATTAGCTTAACTTTACCCGAAATCAAATATTATAGAGACAGTCGACATTTCTCTTCCCCATTAGGACTTGACGTCGTTGTTTACAATGTTTTCTCCGACCCATTTACATGATTTCGTGATTAACTGTCAAAAACTTTCTCAAATTTGTCGGCGAACAAGGGCACAATCAGCCGTGAAATCGGATATCTCCCTATTATCTGTTTCATTAACCTTCATATGAACAGTATCTACCAGGGTAGATATTTGAATTTTCTTTACCCAATATTTCCGCGACTTTTGATTGTATGTTGATGCCGCCCCGAATCAGCGACTAACATTTTTTGTAGCTTTGAGGATATAAGCTACTTTTGACTTTTTTGTACGTGCACGAACAGTATCTACCCTGATAGATTTCACTTTTTTTTTTGGAAACGGATTTACCACGATGAAATGTTGAGAGTAAGACTACTGCCTTATCTTTCTTTGCGACGTAGGTGAACAAAACCGCATTTTGGCTGAATCCAAACTCAGAGGACAAAACCAAATACAATTTTCTCGCCTTGATTTACATCTCTCACACCGCGGAATCAAAAGCCCACCAAAGTTTCATCCCATACTTGGCTGGCTTGGATGGGATATATTGGGTAAACTTTGTGTGTTCTCTATATCGGAATAAATGCTCGTCTACTGTGAATGACTGAGATGGCCTGAAATTGTGCTTTAGGTTGGCATTGATTAAGTCAAAGATATTGGCAATAAATGCCGCTTTGTCAGTGGCGATCCGAGCTGCCCCCTATGGCAGCCCATGACTAGCAAACTACCCAAATAACTCGCAAATTCTTCCTGATTTAGCAGTTCCTATTTCAGTGGGGTATTTTTTTTCTCTGAATTTGAGCATTCCACTTGCTCTATTCACTTCTAGCTTTTCTGTTCTTCTGCCTGCAAATGATGTCTTGAATTACATTACTCGTGAAGCAAAGAAAGGTATCTACATCTGTCGCACATATAAAGCCTCGAACAATTTTATGTGCGGCTTCACGATGCAGATTTGTACCACTTGGTTATATCCTTCCCAACCCAGAATCTTCAGTATCATCTTCTTCTGCAGGATCATGTGCATGATATATTCTTCATCCCCCTCAGAACCCGTGTCATTATTCAGCTCTACATCCAGATTATTTCGGTGAGCATCATTAGCGATTGCCTATGCAGGCAAAAAGTTGACATCAGACTCACCATCTGCAAAAACTTCATCTAAATTCTTTGCAAACGTTCAGATTCGATTTGCATGACTTCGCTTTGACCTTTGGAGTGCCATGAGTTAGTGTTCTGGAATTCGTGTATTTTTCTTTTCAAATACACTCAACACCTCAAAGTAAACAAATTTGCAGGCGAAGTATATAAAAAAGAAAAAAGCTACCCGAATCCAAAGAAGAAACTAATACAAAATATATGAGATTATTTTTTATCTACTGTTCGCGTAAGTAAATTAAAATTGCTGTTCATGTGAAGGTTAAGCGCTTCCTATCTTAAAATTTAAATAAAACAAAGTGTGTGTGAGATGTGTCATCGAATGCGTTTAAAAGGGCTATCGATGCCATTATGCATGGATTATGACATCATTCAAATGTCCGCAGCGGCATGATCTCGGTGGTCAGTTCACATCACCTCCACGTGAGATGACCACGCCCTCGAATTGCACGTGCATAATTTCCAATGCGGCGTGAGCTGCGTGGCACGTACTGCGCGCCGTCCTGTTGAAACCACATGTCGTTGGTTTCCATATCATCCAATTCAGGCCGAAAGAAGTTGGTAATCATGAACTGTAGCACTTACCGTTGACAGACAAAACATGTGGAAATCGATGAAACATGCTTCTTACACTATTCGATGATCTTAAGCTGCAGAAAAGTAAACGGTCCACAAATTTGGATTTGTTGGTACAAAAGTTGAGTTCTACAACATCAAGCGTTCTTAATTGCAAACATTTGACAATGATACAATACATCGCGTTCGAAAACGTCATATGAAAGCAACCAGCGCAACAGATTATCGTGAAGCATCGCAACATCAAACCAACACCGATAAGTCGAATTTCAAAGTGACAGTTAAACATTTCAAAATGAGTTTCGAACGAATTTTAAAAATCAAATTTGCAGTTTGTTGTTCTGTCAAAATCAGCTATGTTAGCTCACAATTATTGCGTTAATTTCGAGTTTTGTTAAAAGTGATTTATTACTCCGAAAACTTAAAAGTACCCTAGCTGCAGCTAACATCATTCGACTTTAGAAGCGACTTTAAGCAATTCTGTTACTAAGGGCAAAAGGGTTTAAAAGCTATGCTGCGTTAATAAAAGACAGCAGATCCCTTGGTAAGATTTTTAGTAAGAACCTCGTCTTATGCACTCTAAGTGTAAGAACAATAAGGTCTGCTGGGGCGATACGTGACGCGACATCCCGGGAACATTCATCTGCAACCAGTCACTAACGCCAGCGATATATTCTTGGTTAAAATGTGGTGTTCCTCCGCTAAGTACCAGAACATATTTGTGCACAAAGTTTTAGCTGCAAGGATGTACGCATGCAACATGGAGCCCATACCGCGCACCCATAGCGGCATCTCTGACAGCGGCTTGTGTAGTTGCAGAGATTAAAAACTTCTGTTCGACATCTGCTGACAAACACCCCATTGACGAGCTGCACAATTTAAATAAGATAGAGCTGAAAAGATTCCTGAAATTTAAATATAGATCTGGGTGGCTTTCAGTAGCCTGACGTCCATATTTTAAAATTCTGCTTTTCAACAAGGTATCAATATAACAAGAAACATGAACCTTAATATGTGCATATAAACATAATATTTATATGTTTCCTACGCCTGACAGTTGACACACAAACAAATTCTACCAACATACAAGCCACTTGCTGCAATGGGACTCCACTAACATGTATAGTGCATTGAACAGTCGTTCTGGAAGTGACCATAATCTCCGATTTGTCCACTTTAACCTTCATCGCAGCATCTGCACATACGGCACCAAACCTATCGAGTGCGCACTGGAGTTCCGCCTGGGAGGATGTGAGGATAACTAAGTCATCTTTCAAAAAAATATGACTTACCCTCAACTCTCCTGATTTGAAACATTTCTCACCTCGGCTGCGCTGCAACATCCAATCCATATATATATAATGAAAAGTTGAGGTGACAAGACGCACCCTTCGCAAGGCCAGACTTCTTCCGAATAACCTTTTAAAATTTCCCACGCCACGCCACTGGTGGCTTTAGTATGGATCCATCTCATCGGTCTAGTTGAGTCACGCATGTTGGTAGCAAGGGCACACATACACCCTTCCTACCTATCATCTAGCCATTTTCCCTTAGAAAGGCGGGCATTAAGTGTCACACAATGCTGCTCATTCAGCCCAAGATGTAATTAGAGTAGTCCAAACAATTCACAATTGAAATTGTCATTAAATGTGACGTACGTACGCCTCATAAAAGTGAAAACGTCAAAAACAATGCATTAAAAATGTAACCCAACGACATTTTTCAGCCGTTGGCAGCTTGTTTTTTTGACATTTCTGCATTTTTGACAGTCTCTATCCAAAAAAAAACTTACCGTTCCTTTCTCTCAAGCTGCATTCAAATTGCAAAAAATTAACAGTGTCATACGGGTGTTATTGCCGCGAAAAATGCAATTTGCCGCGCTGAATTACAAGATGACAGTCATGTTGTCAATTACTTTATGAGGCTGTTCCCGTTCAAGTAATTTGATGTAATTTGAAGTGAACAGAATTGGTTGCACAGATACGATCTGGTGATGCTTCAAGTGCAGCTGTTACCGATTTTGCGGTAACAACATGCGAGCTTGATAAAATGATGTGACACCCAAAGGAGATCATTAAACAAACGCGATGTGGTGGTAATTGTTTGACGAAGATAATAAAATTAAGTTCCCATATGGAACCAATGAGTTATATCTGTTCTGGGCGTAATCTGTGCTAATTAATGAGAGCACACTATGGGATACACGGACAAACCTTACGTTGCAACTTTTGACGGGCCATAATACAAATTGATTAGACAATGGTGCCCTGATTGATGTTTTGCAATTTTTGATAAACATCGAATTGTTATTGAAAATTATTTCAATGGGAAGATCTTTCCAGGTGGTTGCTTTAAGTACTGCGACGCATCACTTATGCTTATGGCCGCGTGATCAAATTGGGTTGAATCGAGAATCTTGTGCATGCTTTCTATAAAATTTATTATGACACATGTGCAGTGAGCACGAATGCTTACAAGACTTACGAGCACAAGAAACCAACAGATCTGGAATTATGAACACAATCCTACGCCACAAGGCGCTTTCACCTAATTGTCTATTAAGCCTGAACTTACTTCTCCATCCAGAGACCCATGGAGGGTCTGTGCTTGTGCAATCGAAGACGGTCCTGGGCACGCTTTCATTAAGACCAAGCTATGTTGCGATGACTTGGCCTTTATACCGGAGGTTCTTCCTCTCCTTCTCGAACGAGGAGGATCGGCTTCGAAGACCCTCTTAGCTGGATCTTTGGTGTCCTTGCCAGTGCAGTCGACGGATTATTGCCTTCCGCACCGCATCATCGACCACATTTTGGTACAGCTCGTAGAGTTGGAGGTTGCGTCTTAGCCTCTATTCACCTTCCTCGGCGGGACCATATAACCGACGTAGAATTTTTCTTTTAAAGACACTAAGAATCAGTTCGGCTGTTTGGTTGACGTCCAACTTTCGGCTCCATATAACAGCACAGTCAAAATAATGGATTTGTAGAGTATAATTGTGGTCCTTCGATTCAGGAGTTTTGAGCCCAGTTGTTTCGACAAACCGAAGTAGCACCGGTTGCCAAGGGCGATTCTACGTCGGATCTCCCCTATAATATCGTGTGTAGAGTTTACGTTTGAGGCTGTGGATCCTAATGTTTCGTCCCAGGTGTTGTGTGACGGAGCCTGAATAAGTCATGTAAATATGAACGATTGGGCAATAAAGACAAATCGAAGACAAAAGAGTAGCTTAACCCCGTCCGCTTCGCCAGGCAGTTTAGATCTGTTTGGGGAGAGTGCAAGCAAATTGAGATAAAACACAAAAACATGGGAACAAAAATCGAATATTATTAAAACTCTCAACAACAGCGCCACCTATCGGGTACACAACTGCATATCACATTTGTCCCGTAGTTATCTACATTTAAATGAAAAAAAACTACTAAATGGTTGAAAAATAAGGTCGGTAGAGGGCAACATACGCATTTTGCCACTTCATCTTATTCACTTGTACTGCGCTACAGTCCTGGTTGGACCTGGGCCTCAACCAACAAGAAGATGGCGTGCTCTCTGGCTAGCTGTCTCCAGTTCCGCAAGTCAAGTTGGTTGAGTCCTCTGTTACCTTGTCCCACTGGTTCGGAGTCCAAGACTCTACGTGGCAGAGCTAAGTTGTCCATGCGCTCCAGTTGATCCAGTTACCTTATGCGGTGGAGGAAGCGAAACTCGAAACGCTAGCACGAGACGAATGTCACCATACGCGGTTAGAGCCTTGTCTAGGCTCATGTCGCTGCACAGCCCATACAGTTCGTAGTTAAATTTTCTCCTCCAGACACCAGCGCTCGCTGTCTAACTCTAGTAAAAGCGGGGCAGGTGCAAATGCAGCTAAAGTCTCAGCTACACAGTTTCAAAGGCGACAATGTGTGTTGTGTGGGATGCATACTTTTGCGCCATGATCTCCTATCGGCCATTGTCCCATTCAGAGAGCCACAATCCCAGCGATATCATGCCGAGTTTGACTAAAGAGATCTTTTGTTTTGAATCGGTTGCACTCAGGCCATATTTTTCTTGATGTGGCACAGTTTGTCAATCTGGCCCATCTGATGTAAACCATTTCAAGGTAGTCCGTGGAGATATCAGTCTTCACTGCTTCAAAATGTGCATCTTCTCTGCAAGCGAGCACTGAAGGGCAGATCCTTGCCCTTCAGCCTTCTCATTTTCTGGGATGTCACTGTGACCTGGAATGCCTACCTGGAGCTGAGGCAGACGAAGTCCTTAACTACATCGAAGATATATGTAGCTGCCCATGTGACGTTCTGTCCATTAGGTCGATGTTGTGTCCCTTCTTGAAGACATCATTTACAGCTGTGCTCAAAATAATAGGAGCGATATCTCAAAAAAGGTAAAAGAGGAGATTTCTGCGATTTCTTAAAAGCGATTTTTTTAAATTTTAGTAGTAGGTATAATTTAATAAAATTTAATAAATACAACTTAAACGTAACTTAAATACTAGATACAAAACTAAAATAAAAGTGTATTTCAAGCTATTATTATTATTGTTCAAAATAATAGGAGCGTTCATAAAAATCATTATAAAATTAACAAAGTTATTTCAAAATCCATTAGTGATGTCATTAATGTTTTCTAGTACTTCGTAGAGAAGCCTTTATTTTTCAGAACAGCTTGACACCGGCGTGGCATAGAGTCCACAAGACTTTGAGAACGAGCAGGAGTAATTCTACGCCAGGCTTCCTCAATAAATTTCCAAAATTGTCGGTTGTTTGTTGGTTTGGCATCAGCAACATGTTTCTTAACATCGCACCACGAGTTGGGCGGACGTCTGACGTATTGTCGGGAACCAGTTCCGCCAAATAGGACAATTTGGCTTTCGTCTGTCCAAAGAATATTACGCCACTTCGTCGCAGGCCAATTGGCATGATTTTTGGCAAATTTGATCCGAGCTTGCAGATGCTTTTTTGTCAAGAGTGGGACCTTGCGTGGGCTTCGGACAAGTTTATTTCAGTAGTTTATTTGTGAACAGCCTTCAGCGAATCGTTACATCACTTATAGGGATCTGAATCTTGTCTGCTATGACCTTTGACGATGCCGCTCGGTTGCTTTTGATAGGCGTACTATGAACCTGTCATCAGCTTTCCTTCCCGTCTCTCTCCCAAAGTTTCTGGCTCTTCGACATAGCGTAAAGCATTGGCAATTGCCGAGACACCACAGCCAAGTGATTCCTGAATCGCCTTATAAGATTTTCCCGCTTGACTTGCAGATAAGCTTTCGTTTTTCCGAATTTGTGTACTTTCCACGGCCCACTACGATACATTTTTAAACAAAAAATGTTTACAAAAGCTGTTTATCTTCTTACTTTTTGACTAAACTAAAATTAAACTCTTCCCTGCAAAATACTCCTATTATTTTGAACAGCAATTTTTCGGTGGCAGTCACTTCCTTGAATAAAATCATATTTGCATATTTTTACTGATTTTGCTTGCGAAGTACCGTAAGAATATTTACCAAAAAGTTGTACAGCTCGTATTATTTTGAACACAACAGTACTTCGTTTTACCATCATTCATTTCTAGACCCATTTTAGCCGCTTCCGTCTCAATGCCAGCAATAGTCCCATTGACGGCTCGATGTGTTCTGCCAATCATGTGAATGTCATCGGCGACTGGCGTATGCTAACAGATGTACGGACTTGTGGAAGATGGCCTGTGAGTCTTGCACTCTCTTCTCCAGAATGATGTTGATGAAGTCACATAACAGGGCGTGACATCCTTTTTTGATATTGAAGGTCTCGGTGAGTTAGTTACCGACCTTGATGGAGCAGCGATAATTCTTCGAACCTGACGAATTTGGCAGGAAGTTCAAAACAAGACATGGCGTTATATAGCTCGTTCTCTTCACGCTGTCATATCGTAAAATAAGTGGGGAGTGTCGATCTGCATTTCTTGCTGTTTTTTCTCAGATCTGACTGAGATCTCGTGGACTACCAGCCTGGAACTGCAAGAAGGACATATCTTCTACTCAGACGCTCACACAAAACGTCGAAGATAATCTTCTAGGCTGTGCTTTAGAGACTTATCCGTCGAGAATTGGGGCAGTGAAGGGGGTCTCCTTTTCAACTGATGCGTTTTTATTCATCCCAAATGAAGATCCTGCTGCCAGTGATTGTTTTAAAACCCTCCCCACTTGATTATTCGTGTAATAACGACAAAGAATTGCCTTGAATAAACATCCTATCATTGGGTTACCCGTTTGCGTAGCACAAACAAGGAATTAGTGAAATAACAACGCACGCAACAGATTTAATGAGCCGACTCCATTATATCTCGCCACGCGTTTATTCATCATAAGTCTTCCGCAAACATCTTCATCAATTCTATGGCTCTAAAGTTCAATAGGATTAATTGTTCACGTCCCAGAAGGTGAGCTGTGTACCCGCCCGCGCAATGGTACAGGCCGGGTACACCTTCCGCGCTATGGTACACCTTCCATTGACGCAATATAAAATATTCCCCCACAATCAATCATAAGCCTGCTCATTTGAATTGAGCTTGAATTCTGGAAGAGTCAGTTGAAATAATTTCCCCCCGCGCCTCATTAAATCGACGTAATTGCGTGTAAATTGCTTATCTTATCGCTCCCGTACAAAATATTAGTTTAAGTATCAAACTAGTCTTTTGAAATGTCCACAAGCACAAGCACATGCCACCTAATCGGTTGGTTGGCCTCCAAAGCCCGCTATTCTAAATCAGAGTATGTATTGTTTTTCATTCATTTCGTTTTTGAATCATTTTGCATGACACGGCGCAACGAGTTGACACCTTTTTGATTTATGACCGAACGTATAATGGCTTTATGGATCGGCGCATCGTGAAATTGTGGTCTGCGCTGTCTCGTGCCCTCGTCGCTGAATAGAACTTTGCCAGCGAATGTGACATAATGGGTGTCTCTGAACATCCACGTTTTCTTTTCTTTTTTTTCGGTTATCTGAGAAGAATGCAATTGTTTGATTAGCAAATGATTTTATAGCTTTATTTCACGCTTACGTGTGTCGAGCGTTTATGTGAGCAGTTAACAGATCTGCTCACTTATCTGGGCGCTTGTGAAATTCATTTTGAAATAGCAAGTTTAATTAGACATTTTGACACTGAAACTATGCTTATTTGGATAAGGTTTTGGACAACATCGTCCTAAAGGCGAAAGCCTTCTCTTCAAGTGTTATTTGTTATCATTATGCGTGCATATTTTGAAACAGTGAAGATTGTAACTAATAAACTTCTAAAGGTAGATAACTAAAGGCTCCGGGCCTTTTTGACAGATGTCACAATAAGGGCGGGCTTCTCGAAGGAGAATCATTATGAAAATTCGATTGGGATTGCAGGATGTCCTTCGGGGAAATAAAAGGTGTCACAATAATGCCAGTTGTCTCGTAAAATCCCTGAATTTATAAGGAGACCAGGTCCTTTTTTGTCAATCCGTTGAGAATATTTTGCGGAGTGACGAATTCGACAGAGGCTGCGGTGACGAGTTAAGTTAGGCTAAAACAATGATCGTGTGGATTTTATAGGGCAACCAAATGGCGATCAATGACAAAAGAATTTAGTTGTGTTCGTTTATTAAGTTGATCACCATAGGCAGCGGATATTAAAGAGATTGTTCGAACAATTCGAATGTCATTCAACTCGTCAATAAACATCACTGGCTGGGCGATCGTGAGCTTCTCGTTCAGCTCACAGGAACATCAAGGAAGATCACTAGCTGGGCGATAGAGAGCTCTTTTGGATGGAATTCAAATGAAGATCATTTTCGGAGTCATTCGGGTTGGCCCAGAAGACACTGACTCCGTGTCCGTGTGGATTGTCCTACACGATCTTCTTATTCCTCAGAGGCTAATTTGTTAAATTCTCAAGTTAGTTAAAATCTCCTTCGAATTGTGGACGTTTTCTGTTGCGCTGTTAAGTATTCCTCAGCTACAAATGGTTGACAATCTCCCACAATCGTTGATCACAATAAAAGCAACGATCTCTCTGATGTGCTGCTCAAGGATTAGACTGACGGGCTTGGTCTTCCGACATTTGTCTCAATTCCCCTTGAATGAAGATCAGTATGACATGAAGTAATGAACGAAAAGTGATTGCACCTTACTGGAAGGCGCATGATCAGTCGCAAGCATTTAAAAGTCGTCTTCTAAGAAGCTGATGGGAAATAGATCAAGTTGAAGATGGCCAAGGGCTATTTTTGAGCTTCCGAGTGATCACTGTCTGTCTTATAGTCTTACAGCATTAATTAGCCGAACTGTACTAACCTATTGACTGCAAAGCCCTACCGGAGGCTATTCTTGTACCACAGGAGGTCAGGAGCCCCTGGAATCTAGTTTCAGCCTGACCGAGCTGTTGGCCCCTTTGTCGTAGCATCGTGGTGGCTATGGTTTAGACCCAAATAGCGGGGGGATTGCAATATCACTATGTGTCACCTCCAATTATATCGCATGTATTTTATATTTATTTGTCAAAGTATCGCTGACGTCGACGCATGTAAAGTATTCTATGTGCCGGAACCTTAAATCTGCCTTTCATCTGCTGATTGCAGTCATCGAGCCCAAGTCATTTTGTGTGGAGCCTCATACCGGAGGCTCGGATTCGAAGACAGACTCAGGGAATGGTTTACATTTTAGATTCAGAAGATTCATTATATTTATGTCATTTAACCCCTCAGCGAGCATGCTCTCCCTCCAACTCATTCCTAAAGAACTCACTTCCTCTTCCACTGTTCTACGCCACGTTTGTCTAGTGCGTCCTGCTATTCTGCCTGCCTTGGGTAAGCGGATTCCACTGCCTGGCGTATTTCGCAGTGGAGATTTTTCCGCCGTGGGATGTGTCCAATTCCGCTTTCTCCTTTCTAAAATAAGCATCCTTGACCCGGTAATATAGCATCCTTGACCCGGTCTCATGTAAAGATGCTCGTTGCTGACGAAGTTTCTTAAAGATTTGCTTACGAATGAGAGCCACATTGGAGAGGATTACCGCTACCTGGTTCTGAAGCTGATGACAATACTTTTGCAGATCTTGAGTACCATTCCGAACACAGATTTGGCCGCATACATACGAGAACACACTTCCTAGGTATCAACTTTCTCTAGTTCCTGTCTGGAAATGTTCAGTTGGGCGCGGAAGTAGTGGATGATGCTGATGATAGTCGGGCATCGTCCTCCCAAAACTCTAATCTCGTTAAAACTAATTTCTGAGCTGTGGACTTGATTGCCTAAATTTGGGAATTGTTCAATCTTTACGACTCTTTCATGGTCATGGCAACTGCTGAAAGTACTGCTTAAATGCATCTAATATTGTCAATTTCAAGAAGATGAATTTCGAAGAACGTGGGTGGCCTACGGTCAAGCTTTTGGCTTTCTTGTCGGTGGTTGTTCGTAGCCTAGAGTACTTTCTGTTCAGTACCTCAGGATTGAGCGGCAATGCAAGCACAAACCTTCGGAACGCGAAGGGTTTATCGACTTGTTGTGACGCATTAAGCTCCAACGCACGCCACGGAGCGTGCAGTTTAGTTGAAGTGCGTTTGCGACGACGGGATGATTTGAAATTTATCCACTTGTGTCGCACCACGCTGGAACATAGACGATGTACAGTGGTGTAAGGATTTGTGTTCAACGTAGACGGAGTTCTTAACCATCTCGATGTTATAGCCGCCCATTGTGACGCTTTGTCTAAGACGTCGATGTTGTATGTCCTTTCTTGAGGACAGCACATACTTTGTTCACCGCCAGACCAATTGTAGATCCCTCCGCCTCAATAACTGTGAACCTCTGTGTTTTGTCAGTGTCATCCGAGTGTGCTAACTTTTGTAAGGACTTCTGGAAGATCGTCCATAACAAAGAACCCCTCGCTTAGTAAACCTTAGTCTTTGGCATTATAGGTGGTGATCATGCGTTACAACCAGTTTGTTTTCTTGATGAATTTTGCTATGGTCTGAAACTTGATGTTTGACAAATCTTCTAGGCTGCTGAATGAATACTTGCCTAGCGTGATTTTCCTTGTTTTCCGTCCTTGCAAGGACTGGACAAGTAAAGATGTGGTTTAGCGTGTTTATATTTCTTCCTCATCCCTGCAGCTCCTGCAGAAGACGTTGTAGGGAACCCCATTCTTCTTGTGTGTGAGCCCAACACGCAGTGACTGGTGATAACGTCTGTGCCTAGTCCCATCTCCCATTGGTATCAGTCTCCTGGATAGCTTTAACTTCTGCCTTGCCATACACTGCAGTGGTTAGGCAGTCGAAGGGACAGGGAGGAGGAGATCTCCGCCAATATCGCGGATAAGACCCACAATAGATGTTCGTAGGTGAAGGTGATTGTAGTTCAGGTGATCTTATTTGCCTTGATCCCGTGGTGGCCCAGACAAGTCTTAGTGAATTTAGACTGCCGATTAAATTCGGAGATGACTTGCATTTTTGGACTATCATGGAAGAGGTGAAATGATTGAGTAAGGCCTTAAGATCAGCTTGACTGTCGCTACAACCGTCATACTTCCTAGGTATTAGGTTAGGTAGGTGGGCTGCCAGCACACTTATACCATGTTGGTCCATTGTGATACCCATAGTCAGACTACTACCACTGATCGACAACTCCAGTGAGTGCCGTTAATTTAATCCCAACGTTAAATGGTGATTTCAAAACCGGATAAACGTATTAAATTTGCTTTCACTGGGATTCGAACCGGGGACCCTTCTAACCAAGGGCAGGCACTCAACCAACTGCGTTATCCTGCTGTTTTCATGTTCAGTAGGGCCCAGGTGTAAGTAGTGGATGCGCTGATATTTAAATCGTCGGACATGCATTCGTCCTCCCAAAGCATGACGACGGTGCATGCAAAATTCCTAAAAATTCTGCTGATGATCAAGTGTATGCTCCTTATCAGATCATCATCACCAGCTTTGAATGGCTATCACGGCAAACCATCTCAGCTGTGGATTTGATTGCCTGAATTTGGGAAGTGCTCATTCTACTGCCGAAAGTGCTTCTTAAATTTATCTAATATCGTCTCTGATTCGGTAACCAGATTGTCTTCGTAAATCTTGAAGAACCCGTGGCCAAGGATTTGACTTTCATCAGAAGACATTTTGTTTGAATCTTTTGGACGCTCACTCGTCTATGTTCGAATTGCCTCGTCAATTAATTGTTTTTTCTGCTCACCTTTACCATTGTGTCACAGGGTTCTTGCCGATTGTTCTTAGTAGCCTAGAGTACTTTCTGCTTTGTACCTGATGATTGAGCGGCAATGTAGTCAACCCACAATCCTTCGAAAAGCACAAACTCTATCGACTTCAAAGCCGTATACGACATTTAAAATTGTGATTAGTCGCATACGACACTATTCGAAGATCTGGTTGTGAAGCATTACACTCCAACATACGCGACGGAGCGTTCAGCTTGGTTAAAGTGGCGCACCACGCTAGAACATACACTATGTACTGTGGTTAAAGGATTTGTGTTCAATGTAGGCATTCCGTAGAGCCTCTCGCTTGATTGCTTCTCGTAGTCGTTGATAATCTCCTCCCAATGTCTGACACCATCCGTTGTTGACTGGTGTTGTTTTCTGGCATTGTGCAGCCGGGCACTCAATCGAAATTGGTGTCGCTCTCTGCCCCTCTGATAGTCACCACATTCTAGATTTCTTTTGAGCATATACTCATCGAGTGTCCATAATCGAATGAATAAACTCACTTTAAAGGAGGATTCTTCATCCAAGGATTCAATTTTTAAAGATATCACTAACATCCTGATTCAGCGAATGGCCCAGAATAGACGATTCCAATCAATCCCCATTATCTTCGATTAGACGTAAGAGATGTCGGTTTGTCAAGGCTTTTCGAATAGACCAGCAATGCCGACGTCATTTGTTCCAAATTATTAGTCATCAGCAACGATTCGCAAGCGGTCGATGAAATGAATGCTCTCGAAAGGTGACGTTCTGGCTATCTTCATTGCCAAAGTGTCGAAAATAACCCAAAAAATTTTTTTCGTGGAGAAGGAACAGGTTACACTCGCTTTTTTTCTTGAATTATTGAAATCATTAACGTAACCTATTTTCTGCAATCGTCTCTTATGTCACTCGATTACAAACTGCAGGGCGACAGCACAAAATAATTCGAATTCGAAAACACTCACTTACCCAATCACCTAGACTCTCACAAAAACAAAGACAACACTGTCCGCTTGTTGCTGCACATTTTGAACAGATAACTGAATATTTATTCGAAATAATTATCGCGAAAGATAAGTAAGATCACTGGCCTTTCGTATTTGTGTCACTGGTCACAATTTCCTGTGACAATTAAAAACACATTCTCCGTTTGGGAACGGCGTTGATCCAATCAATCAAATATTGGGGAGGACATCAAATGCGCTCGCATTTCCAAGGTGTGGTGTGGTGGACAACGATTAGGCACTCGGAAGAGTGAAAACTTTCCTGAATTTCTCAGCATTCTTGGTTGCGCCTCGGTTAAGTAATTAGACGGAGTATCAATTTCAGATTGCACACACTTTGCGGTTAAGTTTGTGTAAGCGAGTGGAGGGACAAGTGACAGGGAACAAATTGGATATCTGGTTCAGAACATACTGGGGTTCATTAACATCAATTTGTAGTCATTGGACCGACAGAGTTGTCTGATTTCCGTTTCATTGATTAGACCTAAAGAAATGACGACTTAATGGGAAATTCACGATGACATGGAGTCAAACAATCTGCTTCGTAATGTCTAAATGCAAATAAAAATCAAACAAATCAGGCTGGCCTTCTACAATATCTCGTGGCAAGTGGGTTGTGCAACTAAGTCCCAACTGATAACGAACTAAAATACGAAACGAGATAAACTTATTTTCTCATTCGTCTCATGGTGAACACAATAATGGTTAGAATTCAACGGCTCCTACTCATTTTTGTAGTTAGAAGAAGAGCTTTTGTTTTGGAACTGCGAGTAGATTTGGTCAGTGATTTAATAAGTGCTTCGTGTGCTTGATGAATTTGTTGCCTTTTCAAAGTTAGGGCTCTGGACAAAGCACCAATTGAATCAAGGACGTGTAATTTTACCTAATACGAGGTTTCAGTGCATAAGGCTATCACGAACCCGGGGTGGTAATCTAAACGAACAGATCTGAAGTAATGGGTGGTTTTTGTTTAGAGGCGGAGAACTTTAAATTTTTGGCCAGGTTCCTGCAAAAAACGTGTTTTTTCATAAAAATCTTAATAAATCAAAGTTTGTATAGGTTAGACGACATATAGAAATACAATATTTTTTTAAAATGGTGGCTCATAACACGCCTTAAGTAAGTCTTAAGTCTTTTATCAGGATGAAAATAAAAATGTTGAAATGTTGAACATGCCGAAGTTCTAAGGCCGCCCAAGTGGAATGATGAAGCTAATGTAGTCTCCGAAGGCGCCCCATTCTGCTCGCTGTGTTTGGAATATTGTAATCCACGTTATAATTGCTGCCTGCCATAGGGTGGCGTCGATTCCCGAGTGTATCACAAGTCTCTTGATTTCGGCTTCCTCCTTATAGAAAGACAAAGTTAATCGCCCACACAAAGGGAAGGACAGCAAATCCAGCTTTGAAGTACCATTGGCAGAGATTTAATTTCTTCTCTGGGAGGACCCTGTATCACATTAGCTATGGTCGGTACTACAATGAAACATTTTCAACAACAAAAAAAAAACAAAAATGGCGATCTTTTTAATTTGTTCACCCTTTTTTTCACTTTTAATTGTTTATACATTTTTTTTTTCACACTTTTTTTCACTTTTATTTGTTTATAACTTTTTTAAATAACAATGAATATTTTTAGTTGTAGTACCGACCATAGAGAGACATTTTAGACTAAAATGCCGTTTGGTTCATGTTGACAAATGCAATAGTTTCTAAATTAGAGTGTCACTCAGTTGAAAAAACGTGGTTTCGAGAAAAAGGCGACTAAATTTTTTGTTCCGGCCAGATTTACCGCTGGGCGCGCTTCGCTCTCCTCTCTTGTATACCTACGTCTAGGTCTTGCGGACCTTCGGGACTAATTCTGTATTATTTCTAAGACTATTTGGAGAAACCTGGTTTTAAGTAACACATGGAAAAATAATTTCAATATCCTTGAATTGACGGATACTTTTATGGCATATGGCGGTTATGTCAGTCGCAGAAAAAACCACCCTTTACATGCAAGCGATGACAGAAAAAGCCTGTCATTCTGATTTATCAATTTATGGTAAAATTTATTAACAAAATGTTGACGCGTCGCTTTCTAGTATATTTTTAAATTGACATGAAATGTACTTCATTCGGAAGATAGTATTCTGCCAATATAATTAAATGTGATTTCTGGCATATCGCCGCCACGGCTGACTCGGACGTAGGCCGAGTTCATAAACGTCACACTGCGGCAGCCCTGCAAGATTTGCGTTCATAAATGTAAATAAGCTGCATTACCTTTGCATGACACAGCAGTCAGAATCTGCGTTCATAAAAGCAATGTGACAGTCAAACTGCGATAAACTTTTTTTCTGTCTGTATTTCTGTTCATAAATACATAGAGAGAATATTTTGTGCAGTGCAGGGGCAGCAATGTTGCAATTATGAAGTCGACCGTAGCCTAATCTGGAGGTCCTATTTTCGATGGCTTTTTCCAAAATTTGTGGTCGCAAAAAACGCGGCGAATGTTGTCCTCCAAGTTGTCAATCGCTTCGAGCTTATCGGCGTAGACTAGCGACTTCACATATCCCCACAGACAATAGTCAAGCGGCGTTAAATCGGACGATCATGGATGCGAATTCAGTTGTCAGTAACATGAAACTATGCGGTTACCAAACATTTACTTCAATAAATCAATTGTCGTACAAGCTGTGTGACATGTTGCGCCGTCTTGTTGAATCCACAGCTCCGGCACATCATGGTTGCTCAATTGATGAAAGAAAAAGTCAGTAATCATGGCTCTAGAGCCAGACTGTAACGTTCTGGCCAGCATCGTTTTTAAAGAAGTACGGACCAATTATTCCCCCAACCCATAAAGCACACCAAACTGTCTGTTTTTGTGGATGTAACGGTGTCTCAACATACACTTGAGGATTATCATCACTCCAAATACGGCAGTTTTGTTTATTGACGTATCCAATCAACCAAAAATGAGTGGACATAGTGCGCGATACGTACTTCGAACAGAACAGAAAAACAGAACCGTGATTTTCAAAATAAATTTTGCACAATTTAGAAGCGTTGTTCAGCATCAGTCTATTCATGTTGAAATGCCAAATAAATCACTTGACGGCTGACAAAATGGCCGTCAGTTAAAATAGTATTGCCAACTTAAAGTTCTATACCTCTTAAAACAAACACCCTATATATCAAGAAAGCCGTGTTAACTGATCGGTTGTCTGAATCTCGCACTTTTGAAAAAGTAGATACGCTGATTTATTTAAAGAATTCAAGTTGTTTTGTTTCCTACATAATATTGGTACCATGTCCAGTTTTGACAGCTTCCACTTCGTTTCCTTTTCCATCCTCTCATTTGACCAAGTTGTTCACTCCCAAACGTAGTGCATCTCTGAGATTCCCTTCTCCTACCCACGCAGTCACCAGATTCCACCACACGTAGAAATCAGTGCAAGTCGCAAGGTTCATTAACCTATTCATTGAATTTAATTCGTTTTAATGACTTTAAATCAATTCGCTTATCATCTGCCGACCGAACAAAAATAAAACACGAACTACATCATTTGCAGTCGTTACTGGTTCATGACCGACGGCGATTCTGTGGCCGCCAACGAATTCGTCAAACACTCAATTGCATCCACGTACTTCTTTGCTTGATTGAATGACAATAAAGATTGCGATACGTCAGCCCGATAGGAGGAAGCACTTGTGAGTTGCATGAAGAGGAAAATTACTCAAAAATAAAAAACCCGTGGAAAAATCGGAATTGATCGCCTAGATTTAGATCGGTAAGTGCAGAAGTACTTCTGGTTATTTATTGCCACTCGAACGCATGTGCGGTGCTGTGATAAGTCACTAGGCCGATTAACGACTTGAATATTGTGCAATAAATCAGGGCAGCCGTTCCGAACTCAAGTGAAGGGTACTACGCTGGGTGATCGAGGCGAACTGCCGGGTACTTGCAAGTCATGAGCTAAGTTACACGATCTTTTGTTCTTGTGAGATAACATCGGCAGTGTCTGGGTAGGGAGGAGTAATTAAATGCGAAAAAATTAACTTTCATCCTTCGGTGAATCTGTGATGTGAAGCTGGGCTCAGCTCCAGCGGCAAATTTTCGTGATGTTTTGTTTTGAGACTGCCATCATTTGAGTTAGATTTTAATTAATGAAGTGATTAGGAACAGGTAATGGTTGGGAAGAAATGTCAGATCGTGTATAGAACTAGAAGAAAGCAACGCAATAGAGGCGCACGCAAGTGAAGAAGGAATTCCATCCCAAACCGCCACACAAAGAAGAATAGGATACAAAACTGAAAAGAAGAGCCTAAAATGACTTTCCTCTTCTCCTGGGTACAAGGAAATGATCGGTGATCGACTATCTGGCTAGGTGGTCAATCTGGTTGACAAGTGATAGATCATAGACCGACAGGTCTATTCTACCGCTCCGTCCTTGATACTTGACGATGTCTACTTTGTGGACGTACACAGTATCCGGGAGTTCATTGGCTACACATGGTCTGTTAAGAGTCCTCGCATTCAACGCGTAGAACCGAAAGTCATTCTGTTGCAAATGTGGGCCATATCATGTACACTTGTGCTCATAGAATTAAGCCATTTTGAAGGATGTAGTTTAATTGATTAAAATACCACTTAACTGAAACTTAACTGATGTTTAGTGAACAACCGAAAGAAAGTCATTCTGTTGCAAATGTGGGCCATATCATATACACTTGTGCTCATAGAATTAAGCCATTTTGAAGAATGTAGTTTAATTGATTAAAATACCACTTAACTGAAACTTAACTGATGTTTAGTTTACAATTTATTAACTTAAAATAATTCAAAAGTTCAAATGTGGTCATTTTTTGCCAAGTAGCCCTTGCAAAATAATTAAGCCACCTGCGAAAAAAAAATTTGAAAATATTCGAAATATTATTCCGTTTATACATAATTATATTGTAGTTTTAATATCGAGTCGTAAAACTCTTATTCTTATTAACCTGCGCCGCATAGATGACACCAGATTCGTGAAGATTTATGGGTCGATTTTTTCCCACTTGTCCTTTATAATCTCCAATAGTTTGGTTTTGTTAGAGGGTTTTTGGGCAGCTACAGATTTTTTATTAAACCCCATAGAATTTCTATTTCTACGTTGCGGTGGCCTGTTCAAAACATTTATCTTTTCACCTTCCCACCACGGCGTGGTGAAAAGTCCAAGCTAATGGCAAATCATCTACAATCATCTTGTCATTTTACCAGTTATTTGTGTAATAGGACCTACACCAGACGATGTAAAACATCCACATATCATAATTGAGCCCCCTCCGTGCCCCAGTTTTATTGTGTACTTTGGGTCCAATTCTTTACAAGGGGGAGGAGTCTGACGTATGGTTTGCCATCGTTACCAAATAAATTAAATTTCACCTCATCGCTCCAAAGAATCAAATCCCAGAATTTGATCATTATTCAAATGCGCTTTGGCAAACGTTTCATTTGGTTTTTCTTTGACGCGTTTCGCTTCCTTCTGACAATGCGTCCATTTAAATTATTTTCTTTTTCGGTTTGTGATGATACTTTCACATTGTATGAACTTTCCATAAACGCCCTTATTTCTGCTGACGTGAAAAATGGATCACTCTTGCTCAAACGGACAAGTAGTCGATCTTCAGCAGGAGTAGTTTTACGAGGCTTATGTCTTTGCAAAAAAATTTTTTTTTGTAAAAAATGTATTGCCTTTTTGTACTTTTCCGCGAAAAAAGCCTGAAATTTTCGTCTCCTCTGCTATGATTTATGCTTTAAGTATAAATTCCATACCATTTGTCTCTCGCATGAAGTGCTGGTTTTATTTTTACCCATTTTGTACAACTTTGAAAAAATTGTAATTCCAACGCATTGTAGAAAAGTTTCAACACACTGCCTTACTAAAAACAAGAACGCACTGCTTTGGATGACAATTAGCAATGCATGACTTAATTATATGAGCACATGCAGAATAATAACATACACCGTTTTTTACCGTTTTATTGCTAATACCCCCAATAAAAGAATTTTACAATGCATACAAAAAAATGGAATTTCAGTTTAACAAATATATAAATATGTGAAGTCTTCGAAGATGTTTGACTGAAACATGAGGCAATGATGAAAAGTGATGAGCATGTAGCGACTTCATTGCATTTGCTATACGTGGCATTTGTCATTCTTATTTCTTAAGAACGGAATCCTTTCTCTTTCGGATAGTTATGGCGTGACGATAGGTAGGTCGAAGTGGTGTTTCGTCGAGCGGCCATTTAGCAGTATACTAGATCATAGACTATGCCTGATTCCCACTGATAGATGCAGGAACCCTGTCCTGCTCTATGGCGCAAAAGCCTGGACAATCTCAAGAGCAGATGAAGAAGTCTTTGAACTTTGTGCGTTCCATCTTTGGTCCACTTTCAGCTGATGGGATCTGGAGGAGAAGATTCAACCATGAACTAAACGAGCTGTACAGCGACATGAGCCTTGTCAGGCGTCTACTGATTCAACGGCTAAGATGGCAAGGTCATGTTAAGCGCTTGGACAACACTGCTCCAGCGCGAAGAGTCTTCGACTCCGAGCCAGTGGGACGACGCCCACGGAACCGACGGCGCACACAAGTCGAGAATGACTCAACCAACTTGGGGCACGAAATAAGAGGCAGCTGGCTAAAGATAGTGCCTGCTGGAGAAGCTTGTTGACTGAAGCCCAGGTCCACCCGAACTGTAGCGCCACTAGAAAAACAAGATGCAGAAACTGCAAAGAAACAGTGGTGATTGAAACTCTGGAACATCTCGTTTGTTTCTGCCCGGCCTTAGCCAAAACTATACTACAACATAAAACTCTAGGTTAACCATTATTTAAACCATTAATGGATGTGGATGTCGGGAAACCACAACTTCTCATAAATTTTGCAAAAACCACTGGAACATTTTGCATCAGCCTACAGTGTAATACAACTAGGCTCAGCGGCCATCGCCAAACCTAACCTAACACATTTCGATAGTAGGGATCAGTCTGTGGGTCCATCTACCCATCTGGCTTCCCACATTGTCATTGAGGTTGTGGGTGTCTTTTTTCCTTTCCTATTCTATTTACGCCAGTCTTTGGGCGGTTTGTCGATCGCCTGAAGTAGACCCTATGCATTTCGTTGGCGAGAATGTCGATGGGGACCATAACCGCGTCCGAAACCACTCTGGAATTGTTTGTGGCGGTTTCGTCGTCGGCAAAGCCGATAACCTTGACTCCTTGTTGCAGCGTGAGTCTCATTACTCCGTCGTACATTAAGTTACACAGGAGAGGTCCAAGAACTGAACCCTGTGGAACGTCTGCCGAGACGTCGTAATATTTAATACCATCGTCAGTCTGGTACCTGTGTTTCTTGTTGGTAAAATAGCTGACGATTATCCTCTTCAAGTACTGCCGTGTGCTCATTATATTCAAGGCTCTCATAATGCACGACCAGTTCGTCGAGTTAAATGCGTTTTTAATGTCCAGCGTAACATAGTATTTTTTTGTGCCGCCCCTCCATCTTGGATGCTGTATCTACCACCTCTTTGATGACGTCGACGCGACAATGTGTGTTGTGTGGGCCACCTAGTTCGACGGCATGATCTATCGTCACGTACAGACCGCCACCAATCTAGCGATATCATGAGGAGTTCGCCGAAGCAGATCGCTTGTTTTGGATCGGTTGGATCAGTCTTTCCCATCTGATGTTTGCTATTACAAGTAAATGAGTGGAGATATCAGCCTTGACAGCTTCTAGTGGGATGTTCATCTCCTCTGCAAGCACTGAGAGGCAGATCCCTGTCTGGCCAATTCATCGACTTTCTCATCTCCTGGTCACTGTCAGCTAGAACCCAGATAAGAGACATTTTGAGCTGGCATTCTAACGACGCCAGCTCGGCCCGGTATTCCTGTAATAGCTTTGTATGTGAAGCTGAGGAGACAATAACGTTGATGGCTACTTGGCAAACCTTCTACCTTGGCAAGATATTTGGTTGTCTTTTGACTTTACAACCACTTCCCGAATTTCAAAGAGTTACGCCTGGAACACACTGGAATTGGCCGGCAGTCTGTAAGCAGTCTGCCTGTGATGAGTTCGACATGAAATTAAACGTACAACAGGCACTCCGTGAGATCCTCAGTTGGTAGCAGTGTTACACTTGCTGGTCAGTCTCTGACTTTTGTCAGCTAAGATGCCAACTTTAAGAAGAGAGATGACACTTATAACGTCATTCTTTTCGGTTTGCAGAGCTCAGTAACAGCTCTCGGAGTTCCGGGGGCCCATTTCGAGGTAAACAAAAACCAAAAGTCTCGCGTTTGGGGATCGGGAAGACCGAGGCAAATACTGGTACAACCCCTCCATCCACAACAGAGTGCCGCTCTGCTGCAGTCTGCGGACTTTTCATTATGTTCGACAATTATGCTGGTCCGACTGTTTCAGTGAATGAATTGCTTTACCAAACGATGCTGGCTGAATGTTTATTGTCTTTCAAACGCGATAAACTCAATTGAAAAGGTTGACTCGCCCCGCACCCCTTTGACCTCATCAGCAACAAACTCATTTCGTCCGCTTTTTAGGGCTTGCCATGTGTGCATTTAATTGTGCCCACAATCCCTTTGTGCATGTTTCCCATGTCCTCGGAACCAAGTCAATTTTTGATTGAACGATGTGCTTATTGATTTTCATTTATCGAGTGTGTCACCCCGAAAACCCGCGCTGTGTGAGGCTATTTTAATCAAGTCAATTAGCTCGGAGTCGCACCGTGCGCCCTGCGACACTCGATGGCGATGTGTTAACAAGGGAATTCGCAGCACCACATGTGGATAGGATGACTGGACTGCCTGCGAGCCACTAAGTTGTGCAAATTATTATTTAATAGCGCCGGGGAATGTGTGCCCGAGGTTGACTTATGTCATAAATGCTGTCCAACTCAATCAGGTGTCCATTCATCTGGAGATCTGTAAAACGATTGATGACTGCAGCGCACTCGGTTGGTTAGAGAGTTGTAACTTGTTTTGCTTGTGCAACAGGGGGAAATAATCAATTTTGTCATCTCTCGTCATCATTGGAATCTGGATGGAATTTAAAAAAAAAACAGCTGGGCGACTACCTGTTCATTCGATGATGGTTGTCTAAACAGGTATCTGTGTGTTTGGAAGTAGGAAACATTCGAAGGAGAACTTGGTGCGTAATTCAGTGAACTTATTCCCAAATCGATGGCCAACAAAACGAAACCAACAAATTAACAAATACTGCATTTTCAGCATCTCGTCATAATACACGCCCTTCCAGGCAGTTCGGCCGCTCTTTCTGTCGCGGAGTATAGTCCATAAATGTAACGATATGGAATGAAGCTGTCGTCTTTCACTCGTCAGTCCACTTCGATTTGGACTTTCGTCGTTTCGCACCGATCTTCTTTCAACTAAGAGGAAGTTGTTCCTATATTCCGGATTCGAGAGGCGTGTGTGAATGGCGCCTTCCTTTGATTTGACGGAAGTCGTAATCGAAACTAAATTTCATAAACTGCCGCAAAACGACGATGATACTCAAACGACGCATGCAACTCTTGAACTCATACGTCTCCAGCAAGCTTCTTTGTGACCACTGGTGGGTCTGTTCTTCATCTGATGCCAAAAGCTTTGCGTTGTATGCTGTGGAATGATGAAGAGCATCTTTTCCATAGGTTGAAGTATGTAGAATCGATGATTTCTTTTTATTTTATTACAATACTTTACAACTAGTAGAAACCATGTCGTACGACAGGAAGAGGTGGTGCCGTGAAAAGTAATTCTTGTCGTACCGGGAATCGAACCTAGACAGGTAGGAACAAGTGCTTAAGAGTCGAGGCACGTACCCACAACGCTACGGACCACCACGAATATATATAACACAAAATATAACATAAATACACATAAATAATTTAAAATAGTAAAAATATTTACACAACACACATACATTAATTTTTCCTAAAAAACATAACAAAACAAAAATTCATACACTCGTATGTTCATGTCAGTGTTAAAGTTGTATGTATATAACTTATAAATTGTATGTCGTTGAAGGCAAAGTGTTGAAAATAGCCTATACGTCCAGCGGAATCTGAAGGTTCCCAACAATATCTATTAACGTAGCCCATTTTCTTACACAGAATAAGTTTCGGCTGACTTCGCAATAGCGCATTCTGTTGCCTCAATTTTCCAAGACGTTGTGGATGGTTTCGATCTGTAGCTCACGGATTGCTTGGATGATATTGGCCTTAAGTACTTGAATCGTTTCCGGATTGATGGCATAACATCGGTTCTTCATGGCATCCCCGCAAAAAGAACCACCTCCGAGGCGGCGAATTGACATCACCAAGATGGCTGATAACAAGATTTGGGAATTTGTGCGTAAAAAGATCGATTGTGGCATAGGTTGTGTGGCATGGCGCGCCATTCTGCATGAACCAGAAGTCGTAAAAACAGCTGGATGGCGTCGTTGGTTGAGTACCTGGCCTTGCTTAGAGGGATCCCCGGTTCGAATCCCATTGAAAGCAAAGTTATTACGCTTTTCAATATCTAGTCACCATTTGCCATTCAGATCAAATTAACGGCACTGTCACTGAAGTTTTCGATCAGTGGTGGTAGTCTGACTATGGTCAACTACCTAACCTAACCTAGAGGTCGTCATGTCTTCAGTTTCAGTAAAAAAAAGTGTCTTTACATGGCTCTCTGTAAAACCCACCGTCTCATTTTCGAAGAAAACCGCAGCAGCCACATTCTCATCTGTGCGACTCATCTGTAAGATGACGTGCCATGAGTGTTGTCCACCTTGCATACCAGTCTCACCAACTTTTTGCACAAACTTGAGTACAGCAGTCGCGGTGGGTGCTTCATTTCGGCCAAAACTTTTGCTTTTCAAAAAGCGCACTGCTTGGGCTGCACAGCACTCACTTTGAAAATAAGTTTTGAAAGATTTCCCAACGTTGTTCAAGCGTAAAGCGACTCATTTCGATCCGCGGAGCTATTATACTGACTTTCTGTCAACAGCAGTCAGTGTAAAAATAACCTATGATCGACTAGATGGCCCACCCTGTACATAAATTATTAAATGTTTTTTCTCCAAAAGCGTCTTCTTTACTGCATTCAGTGACAGAATTAAAACAAATTTTTGTGGATTACTAAAAGTGCAGTAGATTTTATTTAAAGGCAGTAGATTGATTTTTCGAAAAAAAAGCGGGAGATCTACTGCAATTGCAGTAAAGTCACAACCAGAGATGAAGTAGTAAAGAGATGTCAACTCGGGTTTGGGTCTTATCTAACCCCTCTCCTATCTCTGATTTGCTCTAAAGTCACGCATACTACATTATATTCACTCACACTTCTAAGCCTTTAGAGTAGACTGCAGTTGCTCCGTAATCAATCGTTTTCACAAACACTGCCTGTGAACATTTTATAAAAAAAAACGCTGTCAGATGAAATCAAGGGGCAAGAGAGGTAGAAGTTGATCTCTTTACTACTTTATCCTACTTTATCTCAGGTCACAACCCTGGAAGGGACTCCTTCAAGCATGCACACTCACTTGCGACTAAAATTGACCACTGATAGTGATATTTTCTTGCTTAGCAACGGCCGTAGAGCCCTTGCTGTTGATCCAATGTTCTTGAAAATAAAACCATTGATTACTGGCTCTGTCCAGAGCTTCATCTTCCTTATAAACCTAGGGGCATGTATAATAATCAGGGATCGCTAGACATCGCCAGATCCCTATTTCGCGAGATTGATCGAGTTCATAAACATCACACTGCGGCAGCCCTGCAAGATTTGCGTTCATAGATGTAAATAGGCTGCATTACCTTTGCATGACAGCAGTCAGTAACTGCGTTCATAAAAGCAATGTGACAGTCAAACTGCGATCAACTTCGCAGTGATTTTTATTTTGTTGCAGGATTGCAGGGAAATATGGCAAACGGAACATATGAATACTATTTCGGATAGCGATAGAATGAAACGTCACAAGCCTTTTTGTATTGCCTGCTTATATTGCATTTATGAATACGTTTTTGATAATAGTCGCCTGCTGCAAACCTGCGGCAGTATTTCTGTTCATAAATACATAGAGAGAATATTTTGTGCAGTGCAGGGGCAACAATGTTGCAATTATGAAGTCGACCATTGTCTGCTTTTTCGTTTCCTTGTATGCCAATATATAAAATAGTCTGTTTTGCAGTTGTCCGTGGACACGTCTTTCTGGTTTATCATTCTTGAACCATGCTTCCCTGAGGCTCAGGACCTATAAGAGCGCACTGTTCCTGCAGAATAGGTAAAGAGGAATACTCAATCTGTGCATAGTATTAGTAACAAACCGCTACAGCCTTAGTGGTCCTGTGTCTTTCTTCTGTAGCAACTGTTAGTGATATTGTTCTCTACAGAGTGGAGAGCTTAGTGTTTCGTGCTTATCCGAACGGAGAAGTTTTTTTAGACATTTATACTGTCTGAGCAGTGTCAGTGACCCCGAAGATGAGGTGGCGCTCTGCACTTTGGAAGTTCTTCGTGATGGGAATTGAACCTAGACATCCAGCGCAAGAGGGACACACCTACTACTCCCATGCGGCCAGCTGCATGCATGAATCATTAAAAATTACAGCCACTGCATGTGCAGCAATAAAATACAAACGTTTCATTGTTCCATCGCTGTCACTATCAATAGATCGGCAACAAACACTCTACAGCATGATAATTGGCTTGACAACAAAATCGCTGACTAACCCATTAATCAGAGCCCTTATGACGCCGCAATTTTGCAAAACGATTTGAATAACATTCCTCTCCTTCTTCGGTGACACATTCATTCAGTAATCAGTCACACAGCCCTTCCTTACTGACAAATCATTTTACTGAGGCGCCGCCGTCTGCCACGAATTAGACTGAAATTAATTAGAAACAATGAATCGATTGTGTTATCGGACTGATATCGCATCGTTCACGTTTACCAGGGACATCTCCCTCGAAAGTCAGCAGACCGCAATCGAAAGCAAACATTTGTCGCTCACAAAGTTTTCCATGGAATATTAATCACAGAAAAATACCTGCACTCTAGCTGAGTTATCAGTTTGTAAAGTAAACATTAATTTACAACCCAGATTTGGTGTTAAGCTCTTGCGAGACACTCAGTAACATCCGGGTGTTGTATGCGTTGGTATTAATGGGTTGTCTAAGAGATACTTGGAATTTTATCAAGAATAACGAGCGATTGTATGCAGCAAACGGAGTAGTTTTGATCTTCATAATCGGTCAAGAGTGTTGATTGTGGTGCAAGCTGTTACCATCGAAAGAGTGTGTTGCTTTAATGTCGGTAATAAAACAGAGCTTTGGACAAAATCAGCGTTTGCATTAGTGTTCGAAGTAATAAGACCACTTGCTTTATGCTGTTTATACCTTCTGACTGTATCGCTAGCAACATCATTCAAGGGGAGATTGCAAATGCTAGGAAACATTTTGACCGACTTAGAGCAGAGTTTTATACAATTGACTAGGAACAGCACCTCCACAATTCCCATAATGACACTTACTTACAGCTGGATGGGGCCGTTGGTTGAGTGCCTACCCCTGGTTAGAGGGGTCCCCGGTTCGAATCCCGGTGAAAGCAAAGTTAACACTCTTTTATCCGGTTTTCGTATCTGGTCCAGTCACCAAATTAGCGGCACTATCACTGGAGTTGTCGTGCAGTGGCAGTCTTACTTACTTCTCAGGTCAGCGATCCACTGAGGGTCTGCTCCATTGCTGACGGTCCTGCATTCTGTCACCAAGTCCAAGCTGTCTTGCGTCCGCGATGACTTGGCCTTTATGCCGGTCTTCCTCTCCTTCTCGAAGCAGAAGGCTCGGATTCAAAGAGTCTCTTAGCTTGAGCGTTGTGGACCATGCACTCGATGAGTCCTTGCCAGTGCAGTCGACGGATATTTGACTTGCTTATTATACAGCTTTCGGCTCCAAGTGTTTTGTAGAGCATGAATTTAGTCCTTCCAGTCAGGAGTTTTAAGTCCAGTTGTTTCGACAAACTGAAGTACCATCGGTTGTGATTCTACGACGGCTCCACTAAGATGTCGTCCATGGAGATCACTCTTGCCACGAGCTAAATTAAGACCTCAAAATAATATCTGTGGATCGTGTCCGAGGTGATGTGTGACGGAGCGATTCTTAAGCCTGAAAAAGTGGCCTAAATATGAATGAAGAAAGTCAAAATTATAAAAAAATTAACAAATTTACGAAAGTGATATAAAGGGTGGTTAAATGTTAAGGACCGATGTTGATTTTGAATAAAACACAAATTATTTAGGAAATTATTGTCATTTCTTTTTATTATGATAATATTGGTATGGTTCAATTATGTATGGAACAAAATATCGACCAAATGGCCGCAACGACCTCGGCATCGCCACCACGTGAGATAACACGGCCATTGAATCTGTCGCGCAAAAGAGCCATTGTTTCGTTAGCTGTGTGGCTTTAGTTTAGGCTTAAGTTCTTGAGTCAATTGCACCTTGTAAGCGTGTAAATGCAAGTCTTCAACGTTCACCAACGATTAGCGTCAGAGGCGCAATTGTTGGGCACGACGACGAGTTGAGGTGGACGGTTCTTCAGCCACACTATCGCGAACAGCAGCAATATTTTCTGCAGTACGAGCTGTACGAGCATGCACTGGTGTTTTCACATCTCCTCCGATTGTACGCACATTTGGACGATTAAATTGACCGAATAAATCACGAAGTGCACGATATGCATTTTGATTTGAACGCCCATTTTCATAATAAGCCTTAATAACTTTAACGCGTTGCTCGATTGTGTATCTTTCCATGGTTCAAATTGAGTTAGTCTAAAATTGAGAAATGTCAAATGAAATGCAGAAAAAAACTTGACGTTTAGGTGTGGTTCACGTTCAACATCGGCCCTTAAAATTTAACCACTCTTTACAACTAAGTGCACTCAATTTTAACAGGCGGCCGTAGCGTTGTGGGTTTGTCTGTGGCCAGGTGGTTTTTTTTGTTTGTTTTAATTTAGCTACTTAACTTAACAATCGTGTTCTTACATCTAACCAACTGACTCTAAGCGGGTACTCTAAGCTTTTCGGCTTAGTCTATGTTTTTTTGTTTGGTCTTTATGGACCATCTGTAGTGTTTTTCTTTGGATAAGAAACGTGATCAAAAACTTGGCTTAATTTATCTATGTGTCTTAACCTATCCTAAACTAACTTATAATAATATATAATATTGGTGGCGCTACAGCCCGTAGAGGGCCAGGGCCTAGCTTCTCAGCAACCACTCGTGTTGTGCGTGCTATTGTTCTATTACGAGTGGAAGGGACCTACAGTTTTATGCCGACTCCGAACGGCCAATTTTGAGAAGCTTTTTCTGGACATGTATACTCTTTGAGCATTGTCAGTGACTCGAACGAGGTGGGGCCGTGAAAAGTATTTCTTGTCATACCAGGAATCGAACCTAGACAGGTAGGTCCAAGTGCTTAGGAGTCGACGCACATACCCACAACGCCACGGGCCACCACTAAACTAACTTAATCTAACATAAAAACTTATAAACTATCTTCACTATGTCCGTAACAGTACGCAAACGTGCACCAGGGCGTATATGTTCTGCATATGCCTCACATAAAATGTATACGCCGGAAAAACTACCCTAGAACCTATGTAAGTTGGCCACCATGGTCAACTACCGCGTCATTTTGATAAGCCAGCGCCGACGGGGACTGGTTTTAGTGTAGCCACCAGTAAAACTGCCGTTCTTTGGCAGACTTTCTTGTGTCTCGAGCATAGATCGCTCTGCTGAACCGGAGGAGATCCTCGTGACTGCGAGCGACATCCCGTTCGTATTGGAGTCGCCTGTCCACTGTTCGGCGTACGACACGGAAGATGACAGGACATCCTTGTGGATCCTGTATTAGGCTAATTGTGTCGAGATAGAGGAACGCTTCAGGAGGAATAAAGCCGTTAAAACGCACTCTTTCATGGTACATGTTATTGGGGTAGTAAGCCCCAAAGATTAGACTGTTGGAAGAAGTCATAGCTCGTGCAATATGCCTTCTGATCAGTTTAATAATAAAATTATCTATCCTGTTCATGTTTGTCTCGTTGTACAGGACCTCGTTGGGATAGAACTTCTTGTACTCAGACTCGGGTGTACGATACAACCGGAGACAAGTGCGAAGACACTGTGTCTCGAACAACTTCATCGTTTCCATCTGGGAAGGACTCACATTGAACCATAGGCCTTAACTGGCCGGATGAGAGCCATGTAGCAGATTACCCTCACTCTGGCGTCAAGATAGCTGCTGTAAAACAACCCCCTTGCCACAGCAAAGGCCTTTTTAGCTTTCGTCAATAGCAATTTCTAAAGGGTGATTTTTTAGCTATTATCTTTTTGGCAACACTGGTTTAAACAGCTGACGCACGTTTCGTGTTTTGTTTCACTGTCAAACATCTTCAGTTTGGTCTATAATTTAACCATGAATCGTCTTACAACCGAACAACGCTTGCAAATTATTGAATTTTATTCTTGGAAAGTTGGCCGAAGATCCACTTTTTTACCGCAAAATTGTGTTCAGCGACGAAGCTCATTTTTGGCTCAATGGGTACGTAAATAAGCAGAATTGTCGATTTTGGAGTGAATATCAGCCAGAAGCATTGCAAGAGCTACCAATGCATCCAGAAAAAGTCACAGTTTGGTGCGGTTTATGGGCTGGTGGCATCATTGGACCGTACTTCTTCAAAGATGATGCGAATCGTAACTTAACTGTGAATGGTGAGCGCTACCGTGAGATGATATCCAACTTTTTTTTGCCCAAAATGCAAGAGCTTGACTTGCATGACATGTGGTTTCAACAAGACGGTGTCACATGCCACACAGCACGCGTAACAATGGATTTATTGAGGGGCGAGTTCGGTGAACATTTTATTTCACGTTCGGGACCGGTCAATTTTTTGTGGGGCTATGTTAAAGCTCATGTCTATACAGACAAGCCCGTTTCAATTGACGCATTGGAAGACAAGATTGAAGCATTTATTCGTGAGATACCGGCCGAAATATTGGAAAGAGTATGCCAAAATCGGACTAAGCGGATGGACCATTTGAGGCGCAGTCAAGGTCAACATTTGCATGAAATAATCTTCAAACATTAAATTATATGGACCGTACTATCGATTCAAATAAAGATTTCATGCATTTTTCTGAATTTTATGTGTTTTTTTTTGAAAAACTTTCCTATAGCTTTTAAAAAATCACCCTTTATATGTTTGGGTGATTTTCAAAATACAGATATTGATCCAACCAAGTGCCAAGAATACTACACTTTTCACATCTATATGCCGAACTTACGCCAGTTTGTGCGCGTATCCCATGATGGCATGTACAACGGGGTCCTGAAAAGGATAGTTTCACATGAATTTCGCTGAATTTTGTCGATGTCACGTTGCAACAAGGTATTTATTACTTCGACCTTTGGACCTGATCTGTACGCTATTATATCGTCGGCGTACGCAATTAAGTGCGGCATGGAACCTATAAGATCTGCAGTAAATTCGTGTCTAGGAACGATTCCTTGTACGACAAAAAATAATTTTCACGGCCCAACAGTTCGACTGATTTGTAGAAGATAGTGCCTTTGGTGATTACAACTGCCCACCGCATCTTCTTCAGTACCAGATTGAAGAAGTTACACAACGGCGCATTCGGTGCAGATTTCGAACCGTGCGGAGGTCCTTGAACGGAACTGTACGTTGTATCGCGTATTTGTTAGCGGGGTGCGACACAATCGGATCGGTTTCTCCCGAGCTCCCAAATTCGGCCATCGCATCGAATAGTTTCTTGTGATAAATACTGTCGTATGCGGCTATAAAATCGATGAAAAGGTGGTGCGAAAAACGCTGGTCTTCTTCACGATTTTCCTCAGTGGCCTATAGTCTCTAGTGGATTTAGACGTACGCTTGCAGACGAAGTTGAGCAGGAAAGGGATTTTTTGTGACGTAGGTTAACACTGCCATAGAGCACTCAGACTCAAGCTGGTCCATTGTACTACCAGGCAGCAACCTACCTTTGATGAAATTTCTTGGTTTTTCGGAGGAACACCAGCAGGCGCATCTGTGATGGGAAGCCATCATCAGCTCTCACCTCATTAGCACAAAATAACTGCCACCTGGTCCAATCAAAGGCGGGACATTGACAAAGGAAGTGCTCTGCAGTGTTGTCGTCTTCTCCACAGGCGTCGCAGAGAGTTTCGTCCCTTAGGCCAAGCACATTTAGGTGTTTGGCGAAGGTGTAGTGGCACGTTAAGTCGTCTGCAGTCTTTTTCGTCAGGAGATAACAAAAATGCCGCGAATTTCTTACAGACATTAGGGAGCATGCGGTTGGTTCGTATACATCCTGGAGAGTCATGCCACCTTCGGTTGTGCTCTCGAGAAGCCCAGCCATCGATGGAAACCCTAACCGAGGACGCGGGTAGTCCCAACGCAGGTTCGGGTCCTAAGAGTATCTCCTCTGATCTTTGTCTAGCATGTTCATCGGCGATCTCATTTCCCGTGATCCCGTCGTGGCGCGGGACCTAGACAAGAGAATTGAACCTGCCGATCCAATTTAGAGAAGACTTCCATTCTTTGACTATCCTGTAAGTGGTTAAAGGGTTGAGTAGTGCCTTAAGCACAGCTTGGCTGTCGCTACAGACACAAATACATCGCCCCTTTAACCCCTTCTTCACAATATAGTTCGTGGCCATTGGGATCGCAATAGGGTTCCGCTTGGAAGACCGACGTAAATTTAGTCTAATGTTGTTGCTCTTCACCAAAGCTCCAGCGCCCGACCCTTCATTGGTCTTGGACCCATCCGTGCAGATTCGACTACATTCTTTTTCTGGCTCATATTCTGGCCAGAGCCAGTCCTGAATACAGTGTCCTTGCGTCAGAAGGCATATCAATGAGTCTGTGGTCAAATGAAATGCGCTGCGCAAGGTCATCGAAACTCCAGTGCGAGTTGTACCAAATATTGCTTCTTTTTAAGCGGGAATGGCCTTGCAAGTGCACCCAATGACGTGGATTCAGAAGTGCATCATGAGCAGAGCCAGGCGTGCTAGAGAAGACCCCTAAACCGTTGTTTGCAGCTTAGTAAAAGCAACAGTTACGTATTCACGCGAAAGCTTATTCCACCAAACGACCGATCTCCAAGGGGCCTCGTCATAGCCGTGTAGATCCGATCTTTTTGGTGATAGACCCCAAGGCTTGGCGAAAATTCCCTTACTTGAATAGAGATATTTTCCAAGAGGTAGGATCTCCATTTTGTGGAGATGCATCCCATAATGATAGCTTCTGTTTATCGACCCAATCTGTTGGCCCAACCGTTTGTCCCAAACCCACTCCATCTCACCCCTACCCCCATTCAACATGTTACAAACTTCTATGATCTGCAAGCATTCCGTCAAGACATTCGCGACATTGCGACACAACAATTCTCTACAGAAACACAGCCCATCTTCATGCAATCCCACCATTTTCCGATTTTTCTTAATTATCCTCGTCCTAACTCGAAATTTAATGAATTTTCTCTTTCAGATAAATTGGGCAACAAACTATGCGCGGCATGGGAGAAACAGCTGCAGAAGAAAAGCAAAGGCAAAGAACCCAGTTTACTGCTAGCAACAATTAGTGTCTTCGGCTGGCGCTTTTCCATGCTCGGCATTGTACTATTCCTCATCGAAATATGTTTAAGGTAAGTTTCAAGGGCAACCCTCGCCACGCCCATACGTTTAACTGTGTTCAATTTCATTTCCAGAGTCTCACAGCCGCTGTTCCTTGGCGGATTAGTGAGCTACTATTCCGAGGAAAGCCCAACCAAAGACATCTCGACGGCCTACCTCTATGCATTCGGAATCATTGCGTGCAGTGCCCTTAATGTGATGTCTTCGCATCCCTACATGCTGTGCACGATGCACATTGGCATGAAGATGCGCGTGGCCATGTGCAGCATGATCTATCGAAAGTCGCTGAAACTCAGTCAGAATGCTTTGGGTGATACAACTGCTGGGCAAATTGTTAATCTCATATCGAACGATGTCGGCCGTCTGGACTTGGCGACAATCTTCGTGCACTACCTGTGGCTGGGACCGCTTGAGACTGCCCTGATCACTTATCTCTTGTACTTGCAGGTGAGTCATTTATTTCTTTTTGTTTTTGCGAACTTCTGTATCAATCTATGTCGCCCCACTTAGATTGGCATCTCAGCTGTGTTTGGCGTTGCATTTATGTTGCTGTTTTTGCCACTTCAAGCGTACCTGGGCAAACGAGTGTCCGTCCTGCGTCTGCGCACCGCCTTGCGCACGGATGAGCGTGTGCGTTTGATGAACGAAATTATCCAGGGAATTCAAGTGATCAAGATGTACGCCTGGGAAATACCGTTTGGCAAAATGATTGAAATTGCTCGCAAAAAAGAAATCATTCCAATTCGTTATGTGTCCTACGTTCGAGGTGTCATCCTCTCGTTCATCATGTTCCTGACCCGCGTGTCAATCTTCACCAGCTTGGTGGGTTACGTTCTCCTCGGACATATGCTGACGCCAAAGCAGGCGTTCATGGTCACCGCTTACTACAACATCTTGAGGACAACAATGACTGTTTTCTTTCCACAAGGTAAGGTCCACTACTAACTTAATCAGTTCGTCTTTGATTGTCTCCTTTTTTGAACAGGTATCTCCCAACTGGCCGAGACGCTGGTTTCGATCAAAAGAATTCAAAAGTTCATGATGTACGAGGAGACGAAAGTTCGCGACAAGTCGCTTGACAACGAGGAGCTTGCAGACGAGACCACAAGCAATCAGTCGACGATAGTAAAAGTTGACGATAAAGAGATCATAGAGAAAGCGAAACCAAAGCCGGTGTCCAATGGAAATGCAACTCTCTCGGAAGCTGGCATTGTCATCAACCACCTGAAAACAAAATGGAACTCCTCCTCGACCGAGTACACGTTGGACGATGTCAATTTGCGCGTGCAGCCGGGAACTTTGGTGGCAATCATCGGACCGGTCGCCTCTGGAAAGTCCAGCCTCATTCAGTCGATACTGGGCGAGCTGCCGCCAGAATCTGGCACCGTGACTGTAAATGGCACATTTTCGTATGCATCTCAGGAACCATGGCTGTTCACGGGCAGCGTCCGCCAGAACATTCTCTTCGGACAGCCGATGGACAAGCAGCGCTATCGAGTGGTGGTGAAGAAGTGCGCGTTGGAGAGAGACTTCGAACTCCTGCCGTATGGCGACAAGACAATCGTTGGCGAGCGGGGTGCATCGCTTTCGGGTGGCCAAAAGGCTAGGATAAGTCTGGCGCGTGCAGTTTATCGGAAGACCTCAATTTACCTACTCGATGATCCCCTCAGCGCTGTCGACACCCACGTGGGGCGGCATTTGTTCGACCAGTGTATGCGTGGCTTTTTGCGCGAGAACATCGTCATTTTGGTCACGCATCAATTGCAGTTCCTTCAGCATGCCGACCAGATTGTGATCATGGACAAGGGCAAAGTGAGTGCAGTTGGTTCGTATGATTCCCTCCGAGACAGCGGCCTGGACTTTGCCAAAATGCTATCGGCTCCGGAGAAAGACAACGACAACGAGGACAATCCACGATCGCGGTCCGGCAGTAAGCTGCATCAGCGTCAGAACAGTGAGGTTTCGATAAATTCCGCGGCCGACTCACACATCGGAGACGCACCCATGCAAACACAGGAGACCGGCTCACAAGGCAGCATCGGTTTGTCTTTGTACAAGCAATACTTCCAGGCTGGCGGCGGTTTCTTTTTGTTCGGAATAGTTATGCTGCTGTGCTTGCTCGCTCAGGCGCTCGCATCGAGTGGCGATTATTTCCTCACCTATTGGGTCAACAAGCGTGGCGGACCGATTGAAGATCCCGGCCTGACAAGATCAAACGATACATTTGCTGAGACAACGCCGAAAAACATCATACTGGAGGGTCTTACGGGATTCTTCAAGAATTTGGGCTCCGATTCGGAATCTGAGCTCGTGGACATTTACATTTTCACCGGGATCACAATCGCGACAATCGTAATTACGCTGGCTCGTACCTTCCTCTTCTTCAGCAGTGCAATGCGAGCGTCTGTGTTCTTGCACAATGCAATGTTCAAGGGAGTGACAAGGGCATCCATGTACTTCTTCAACACAAATCCCTCGGGACGTATCCTGAACCGATTCTCCAAGGACATTGGTCAAGTGGACGAGATTCTGCCGTCAGTGTTGATGGATGTTATTCAAATTTTCCTGCAATTGTTGGGCATCGTCGTGGTGGTGTCCATTGTCAACCCGCTTTTCCTCGTTCCCACAGTTTTCCTCGCCATCATCTTCTACTTCTTGCGAGAATTCTATCTGCAGACATCGCGAAACATCAAGCGAATGGAGGCGATGAGTAAGTAGACCAAAGATGAGCATTAAATGACTTTTATAACAATTCCTCCGTCCACAGCTCGATCGCCGGTCTATTCCCATTTGGCAGCGTCACTAACCGGTCTGTCGACCATCCGATCGTATGGCGCGCAGAAAATCCTCGTGGCGGAGTTCGACAATCATCAAGATCTGCACAGTTCCGCCTTCTACTTGTTCATTTCAACAAACAGAGCGTTCGGCTTCTGGTTGGATTGTTTCTGTGTGGCGTACATTGCAATAATCACATTAAGTTTCTTCCTTTTCCCACCAGAGAATGGCGGAAATGTCGGTCTGGCAATCACTCAAGCGATCGGTATGACGGGCATGGTCCAATGGGGAATGCGTCAGTCGGCCGAGTTAGAAAACACAATGACCGCTGTCGAAAGAGTAGTCGAATATGACACGATTGAATCCGAGGGAGCACTGGATTCTGTACCTGAGAAGAAACCGCCCCAGTCATGGCCGGAAGATGGTGAGATTAAGTTCATGGAGCTTAGTCTTCGCTACTTCCCCGATCCCAAGTCTGATCTGGTTCTGAAAAACCTCAATATTCAAATTAAACCTTGTGAAAAAGTGGGCATAGTTGGACGCACGGGTGCTGGCAAATCGTCCCTCATCAATGCACTGTTCCGGTTGTCATTCAACGATGGTTCCATCCTAATCGATCGCCGAGATACCAACGAGTTGGGCCTACATGATCTTCGCAGCAAGATTTCAATTATCCCACAAGAGCCAGTATTATTCTCGGGAACGATGCGCTATAACTTGGATCCATTCGACGAGTACAGCGACGAAAAGTTGTGGGACAGTTTGGACGAGGTAAGCCCACCAGTGTCCCTCCTCTGAATTTTGCCTAACATTTGATGTGATTTTTAGGTTAAACTAAAGGCTGTTGTGGCAGAGCTACCCTTTGGCTTGCAGAGTAAAATCTCCGAAGGTGGAAGCAACTTCAGTATTGGTCAGCGTCAGCTGGTGTGCTTGGCGCGTGCCATCCTCCGTGAGAATAAGATCCTTGTGATGGACGAAGCCACGGCCAATGTGGATCCACAGACGGATGGTCTTATTCAGTTGACAATAAGGAATAAATTTAGAAATTGTACTGTACTTACAATCGCCCATCGCCTGCACACGGTTATGGACTCGGACAAGGTGCTTGTAATGGATGCCGGTGAAGCTGTGGAGTTTGCCTCGCCCTATGAACTGCTGACCAATTCGGAATCGAAGATATTCCATGGAATGGTTTCACAAATGGGCAAGGGCACGTACGAACAATTGCTGAAAGTTGCGCAACAGGTAAGCAAGAAACAAACGCGAGAGACTGTCTACATTCACAATCATTTGGTCTATGCCAACAAGCCGGCGACGCTAGAGCAGCTCAGAGCCGATATTCAACTAGATATAGCGGCTGTTTCCGTCGAAATGTCCGGTCGAGGTGGACATACCGAGAAAAATTTAGAGTTAGGTTTATTATTATTATTGTTGAGGGTAAATTGCTCCGCGAACTTAAGATCTCTTGTGCCCCCTATGCATACCTTCCATGCAGCACTATTCAGAGTCGTATTGAGGGTTATTTGCTCCTATTGCGCGAAGGTGGAAGAGATTTGTCCTAGAGCATTCTCTCTAAGCCAGTTTCCTTAAGGAACCTGAGAATGAGAGCTGGTTCCAGTGACTTCAATTCTTCCTCTGATATTAGGTGTTTGCCCAGCGGCTGGCGCCGCACAAAATTCCGGTATATGCTCTTGAATTTCAGTAGGTTCTCCACAGAATCTACAGAGACCTTCTTCTGATACTCCTAGTTTCCTTAGGTGCTCCCTGAGTTTTTACAGTGCCCTGTTAGGAAGCCTGTTTGGATACGGAGGTTGTTTTTGCTCATTCCTCTAGCGGTTATGTTAACCCAAGAGTCTCTTGGCCTGCTTCATACCATGAGCGTTGTTCCATGTATATGCCTGGTTCCTTCTTTCTAGTTCCCTGACCTCCTCGCAGAATGGTTCGGGGCCTATAAAGTGTCCCGATGCTCGTTTCCTAGCGAGGGAGATTTACTCTGTTACTCCTACTCAGCTGCTTAAGCTTCTGTAGACATTCCCACACGAGCCTGGATTTGATGATACAGGAGTCAAGTGCCAGGATAGCGGCACGACTGTTCGACATTGTTGCTATGTCACAGTTGGTATAGTTCCTGTTAAGATTGATCTGAGCGCATCTGTCTATGGCATAGACTTCAGCTTGACTTCTGCCATGGGTTCGTAGTACTTTGTCCGGGGTCTAAGTACTCCTGCCCCTGTTCCTTCATCAGTTCATGATCCATCCGTATACCATTAAACCGTATTGTTGCTCAATCTGTGGACTATGGATTTGCTCCAGTGTTTTTTGGTGCTGAGCTTAATGGTGAAAACCTTTTGGAAATTGAATTTCTTAATCGTGTCATCCTTCGGAATGGCCAAGAGTTGTAGCTTGTCTTTTCCTATCCCTTCATCTCATGATTGTTTTATTTGCACATTCTCCGATCACCAGGCGCAATGGCGTCAGCTCCAGTAGCACCTCCATGGCGGCATTTGGGCAAGTTCTCATGGCCCCTGTTATACAGAGGCATGCCAACCTCGTTGAGTGTCTCTCTTACGCTGATCAGGTTGGTTCTTTTGGACCATGCTATTGCACCGCATGTGATTGTTGGCCTAACAATAGCTATGCACATCCATCTAAGGATACTTGGACTGCTAAGCTTCTAGAAATCATTAAAGCACGCGTCGCCTTCCTGGTGATCTCTTCCGTGTGTCTTGCTGTCTAAGATGACTCCTAGATATGATGACTTCTAGATATGGAGCTAGGTTAGCTTCGAAAGCAATAGCCACCTCCCACTTGGGGTCTGATATATTCCATGTGATCCGTGTGGTAAAAGTGGTGATAGCTAGATTCTTGAACGCTATTCAGCCATCCGTAAGTGCTTATAAATACATCTGAACAGACAGAGTAATGGCTTATATGCTACACCCTGTGTACTGGAACCTTGTCTATTTCTCTCTCGCTGTTTCTTTCTATTTCTTAAATGTAATATTCTTCCGCCTGGTGCCGGAGTACGCAGCCGCGAATTTTGTTATACACAGGGTAGGATCTCGTTTTGATTACAGAAGAATAAGTGTATGTACCCGTTTGATAGAATTTTTCACTCTATATAACAAGTATGTTCATGAAGAAAAACTCATTCTTGCGGAATCCGGTCCAATGTTAACAAGTGACTCCATTTGTGGAATCGTAGATATAGAATTTCCATGGCTCGTAATCCGTTGATGAAAGAATATGAGATCCTTCGTAGTCCGTGAATACGGTCCCTTGCCTACCGCACTGTACCCTTCACCGAAGTCTTGGACAAAACTCAGAAGGTATATCTTCTTAGACCTCGCCATTCGGAATCGGCATAAAACAATCGTAGCCCAGGTTCCCTTCTGACTGTATCGCCACATTCCTTCCCCTGGTCTGTAGTAAGATGTCACGGAACTCGTGTCGTTGACCAATCTGGCTGTGGGTTCAGTCGTGAACGGTGTTTCCCGTCGAACTTCGGATATAGCGCTCCACGCAGGCGGATCACTTCGCTTGATTGGGGAATCCTATAAAGAATACCAATAAAGTAACAACAACTGTTCGAGAAGAGGTCCCAATCCTTAATCACTCTACCTAAACACTGGGTAAGGACATAAGATTGTCAAACTCGGAAACGAAGCCCTTAAAACTGACGACCATATCCGATCAGAGCAAACACAAAAAGCGGTGTAGAGCATGCCAAGTCCTCGACGTACACTCGAATCAAGTAAGGCCGCTGTTACATACGCTAAATTCGTCTGCAACTCTCCAATCTTGTAGACAAGGGTGACACGTGCAAGGGGTAGCCCGAGTTGCGTGTGCTCGAGAATTGCAATTCATCCTTTCGTATTCCCTTTTATCTCTTGTCGTTTTTTCGAATTGCTTTATTCTTGCCTTCTCAGTGTTGGGTATTGGAAGCATGCTATGCAAATGTAAGGGAGATGACACATGTGTGAATGGGTGGGAAGTGGACAAATTTAGCAGGAATTGCAACTGGGTTGCAACTGGGTACGTGTAAAAGTGGCTTGCGATCACAAAAAGCAATTGCAGAAAATCGTGAGTAAAAAGTTGCGTGTGTAAAAACGGCCTAATGCAGAAATCATCTGTCACACGAAAAGAGGCCTCGTCCATTCGGTTCAAATACGAGGATTGATTGGTTTGCCTTTGCAATCATTGGTTTTTTGAGGAAAAGTCAGCTATTGCCCACGGTTCTCAGCGCATTTCTATCAGTCCAGAATATATATTAAGCATATTTTTAATTTGTATGCTAAAACGCTAACTCCCTTCTCTCACTTGAGTTTCATTACAGCTGAAACCATGTGCTTAAGCTCACTAAAATCATTCAGACAGAGTTGGCATTGATTTAGATGAATAAACCAAAGCCAATAAAGCTTTATCCAAGGATTACTTATAACCGATGGAGCTAAATGTCTAGACGTTATCTTGGATAGAAAACTTCTCTGGAATAAACACATTGAATGGAAAACTACCAAGACGCTGTCAGTTTTCTGGCAGTGTACGAGAATTTTCGGCAAATCTTGGTGTCTATCACCCAAAATATCCCTTTGGATTTACACGGCTATGGTGAGGCCTCTTATATCATATGCATCGGTCGTTTGGTGGTATAAGCTTTCGCGTGAATACGTAACTGTTGCTTTCACTAAGCTACAAACAACGGTTTGCCTCGACTGAATAGGGGTCTTCTCTAGCACGCCTAGCTCTGCTCATGATGCACTTCTGAATCCACGTCATTGGGTGCACTTGCAAGGCCATTCCCGCTTAAAAAGAAGCAATATTTGGTACAACTCGCACTGGAGTTTCGATGACTTTGCGCAGCGCATTTCATTTGACCACAGACTCATTGATATGCCTTCTGACGCTAGGACACTGCATTCAGGACTGGCTCTGGCCAGAATATGAGCCAGAAAAAGTATGTAGTCGAATCTTCACGGATGGGTCCAAGACCAATGAAGGGTCGGGCGCTGGAGCTTTGGTGAAGAGCAACAACATTAGACTGCACACCTCGTTAGGTAAATTTGCGTCGGTCTTGCAAGCGGAACCCTATTGCGATCCCAATGGCCACGAACTATATTGTGAAGAACGGGTGGAAGGGGCGATGTATTTGTGTCTGTAGCTACAGCCAAGCTGTGCTTAAGGCACTACTCAACCCTTTAACCATTTCCAGGACAGTCCAAGATTGCAAGTCTTCTCTAAATTGGATCGGCAGGTTCAATTCGCTTGTCTAGGTCCCGCGCCACGACGGGATCACGGGAAATGAGATCGCCGATGAACATGCTTGACAAAGATCAGAGGAGATACTCTTAGTTGGGTTGGGACCCGTGTCCTCGGTTAGGGCTTCCAGCGATGGCTGGGCTTCTCGAGAGCACAACCGGAGGTCGCATGACTCTCCAGGATGTGGACGAACCAAGCGCATGCTCCCTAATGTCTGTAAGAAATTCGCGGCATTTTTGTTATCTCCTGACGAAAAAGACTGCAGACGACTTAACGTGCCACTACACCTTCGCCAAACACCTAAATGTGCTTTACCTAAGCGACGAAACTCTCTGCGACGCTTGTGGAGAAGACGACGACACTGCAGAGCACTTCCTCTGTCACTGACCCGCCTTTGCTCGGATCAGGTGGCAGTTATTTGGTGCTGATGAGGTGAGAGCTTATGAGGTAGGCTCCTCATCACAGAAGCGCCTGCTGAATTTCATTAAATGAAGGTTGCTGTCTGGTAATGCAATGGACCAGTTTTTGAGTCTGAGTGCTCCAGTGTAGTGTGTTCAAAAACCTCCGACAAAAAAAAAGCTTATAACCATTTTCCTATTTCTTTACAGGCACACGAAGAGAACTTAAAGGAGAAAACCGAATAAAAACTTATGATCAACGTGCAGTTTGTGATGTCAAATTAAAACTAAACCCCAACCAAAGCTGTGAAGAAACAAACAAAACAAAACAAAATTCAAAACTGAATTCTTACTCAAAATTATGCTGAAGTGCTATTATTAAAATGAAAACTATACCTAAATGATAAGACTACAAAAACATATACAATATATACTTAATACGAATTATTTACACGGTATTGTATTCACAAATGGATTGTCTAACGGCGTATACACAAATTACTGTTCCTCTATTCAAGCAGCTTGATCGAGCGCATATGATACACACGAGAATATTGTTATTTATTTTTATGCAAAGTATTTTAAATGCAGCATGCGTCATTGAATTGCAATTCAAAATCCAATTCGGTATGACGACATATGTACAACACAAGAAATGTGCCTTTTCGTAGATTCGTATGCATTCATTTTTACTGTGTACTTCGAATTCGTCCTCAACTCTGTTCAGGTTTCTGCGTCACATTATTATTATCGTTTTTTTTTTTTTGATAAAGCATATACTATATTGTAAAAAGAAAGAAGGAATAATTGGCCAATTGTTAAGTGTTAATATTTTAGTTTAGGATTAAGGCAACATTCTATTGTTACGTAAAAGAAGTTAGGTATACCGAGTATGTGTAAAGTTAAGGAAGAAGTTAAATACCTATAAAATTTGTCAAACTGTACTTTATTGTTATTTTTCAAAGTGATTTTAAATTGTACAATAAATTGATCCATGTGAATGTGTATAGATGTTGGTTGGTTATTTAATGTTCTTCATCGTGTAAGACCAGCCCATCGAAGGAGTATGAGAGCCGCAGCATTTTAGTCTTGAGGAACAGTTGTCCACGGGGGCATCCCCTTACGCCTCCAGATTAGGTATGCCCTACAATGACTGCCACCTACCGGTAGTCAGTCACTCTAACCTAACCTAACAGTTGTCCACCACCACCAATGTAAGGAGATTTAAATCGCAATCTGTAGAATATACAAACATGGTAAAGTCCGTTTTTGTCAAAAGTATTCCAATCTATCGTCAGTCGAGAGATTAAAGATTACTTTGAAGGACACAATCTTTTACATTCAATGCAGTCAGGATTCCGTAAAGGACATAGCTGTGTTACAGCCATACTAAAAGTTACTGACGACGAGCTTGTCGTATACAAGCTATTGATGGAGATAAAACAACCTTACTAGCTTTACTTGACTAGTCGAAAGCATTCGACAGTGTTAATCCGTCAATACTTTGTCAAAAACTGTCCACCCAATTTCACTTCTGTAATCCCACTAATAAGTTAATCTTCTCGTACCTTACTAACCGTTTTCAAGCTGTTTTATATAACTCTAAGCTGTCGTCTTTTCGTGATGTTCACAATGGAGTACCACAAGGTTCTATTCTCGGTCCGTTGTCTTATTGCAAATTTCATATGATGTCCAAATCTACTTAATTTTTCCTCTTGGTATGATTATTGTTATTATTATTATAATTTATTAACATATAATACAATTATAGTGTTAACAGAAAGAAAAGAGCACAAGTTGCGAGACTTTCGGCTCAATAGTACTAATTACAATGTTAAATTTCGAATTTACATTTTTGGATGAAGTTATATATTTTTAAAACATTATCCTGTGTTGGTTCGTTTAAAATTTGCTGGATAGATTGACGTTGCGGCGATAGAAACTGGTTATGCTGGGTTGCAGAGGGGCATGTGCCAATGCCTAGAATGTGTTTTATGTCAAATATAGATCTGCAGCCACTGCATGTGGGCGGATCTTCGTTTTTAAGAAGATGTTTGTGTGTTACTGCTGTGTGCCCTAATCGCAATCTCTCAAAGGTAGTTATCATAGATTTGGGCATTGAAGTGGGGTATACAGGATGCAGTCTGTTTTTGTTAATTGTTGAATAATGATGGGAATAGTTGGCCTAAGATTGAAGTTGGTTAGTTTTTAAGCTGTTCTTGATGATCCTGGTAAAGTCTTCTTTTGTGTAAACAATCGTTTTGAAGACTGGGGACCGGTGTGCAAGGTTGGCAGCTAAATCCGCTCTTTCATTCCCTATTATACCCACGTGACTTAGTACCCACATAAGTTTTATTTTATTTGGCATATCAATCACTCGGTCTCTGATTTTGTTGATAATTGTGGCATTATAATTTGGGTTACAGATAGCAGTTACAACTGAGAAGCTATCCGTCGCTATGATAAATTTGCCTTTCGTACTTGCAGCGATATCTGTGGCTTTTAATATTTCTATCGATTCGGCTGTAAAAATTGAAGCCTGTTCCGGGAGAATTCTTTTGGCCAGTAAGTCGTCGTTTTCGAATATGCATGCAAAAGATGTACTGTCTTTGGTTTTGGACCCGTCGGTGAAAATAAACTTCCAGCCGTTGGATTTAAGCTCAGAGGCGTTTGCCGTATAGAGGCTACGATACATTGCTGGAGTTGTATTTAATTTTTGATGTTGGGCTAGTTCGATTAGTACAGAAGTACGCTTGATTGACCAAGGTGGATGTATTTGGGCATATTTAAAGGGGCGGATAAGGGGAATTTCCATCCCTGTGGCGGCAGCAAAATATGATGAGATTGCACTTTGGAGACGTTTGGGAGATTTATTTTTCAAGGAAGATAATATGTCTTTGTCAATAACCGACTTATTTGAAAAAATGAGTTTGGCGACAAGTTTGGTTTTTGTTTCAAATATCCGTTCTTCTATAGATGGTAAACCAGCTTCCAGTAGTATGTTCTTTATTGGGCTTGTTGGAAATGCATTTATGCTCCTCCGCGCGGCTTGATGGGTCATAATGTTTATTGTAGATTTGGGGCTGATGCCGTATAGAAATAGTCCGTAATCGATTTTACTTAACACTAACGCTTTTGTAATTTTACAGAGGGTATTGATATGAGTGTTACATTTCTTACTGGCTAAATAATTAACAATGTTGGTTCTCGCAACAAGGCTCTTTCTTAGTTCTACACAGTGCAACTTCCAATTATATTTATTATTAAATACTATACCTAGAGGTGCCTGGGTGCTGTGGGAATCGGGTAGGCACTGACTGGCGTCAACCTGGCGATGCCCAGTGTTGTAACTTTTTCTACACACCAATTGTGCTTATTTTACCTCCAAGTGGTAGCCATCGGGTACTGGTTGTAGTTCACCCGAGCTCAACTTGCCAAACTTATAAGTGCGACCTCTTGTCCTAGGGGTTACAAAAAAGGAACTGGCCCTCCAGGTCGGAGGAAAACATGCCCGATGAATGGAACCTCAGCATTGTTTGCCCGATCCATAAAAAAGGCGACCCTTTGAACTGCGCCAACTACAGAGGCATCAGTCTCCTAAGTATCGCATATAAAATCTTATCTGCCGTACTGTGTGAACGCCTAAAGCCATTCGTCAACAACCTGGTCGGTCCATACCAGTGTGGCTTTAGGACAGGAAAAGCCACCATCGACCAAATATTCACACTACGGCAGATTTTGGAGAAAACCCAGGAGCAACAAATCGATACCCACCACCTTTTCATCGATTTTAAGGCCGCGTATGATAGCATCTATAGAGACGACCTATACAGAGCAATGTCTAGTTTGGCATCCCTACCAAACTCGTCCGTTTGTGTAGGATGACGATGGAGAATGCACGCTGCTCCATCAAGGTCGGTAAAGACCTAACCGAGACCTTTGATGTCAAAAAAGGATTCAGACAAGGCGACGCGCTGTCATGCGACTTTTTCAACATCGTTCTTGAACGAATTGTTCAAAACTCGAACGCCAACACCAGAGGAACAATCTTTCAGAAGTCCGTCCAACTACTCGCATATGCCGACGATATTGACATTATTGGAAGAACGCAGCGTGATGTCAATGGCACTTTTGTGGGTATTGCAACGGAGGCCGCGAAGATGGGTTTAGCGGTAAACGAGGGTAAGATCAAGTATATGCTGTCAACGAGAAAGGGCACCCAACACCGACGTCTCGGTCAGAACGTCACAGCAGACAGATATAACTTTGTGGTAGTCAAAAACTTTGTCTACCTAGGCACCGCTATAAACTCAGACAATGACACCAGCGCTGAAATCAAACGAAGAATAACCCTTGCCAATCGCTGCTTCTTTGGGCTAAGAAAGCAACTGGTAAACAAAGCCCTCTCTCGAACAACCAAGATAACGCTCTACAAGACCTTAATCGTCCCAGTCCTGCTATATGGCGCGGAGGCATGGACTTTGTCAAAAGCGGATGAAGCTGCCCTTGGTTGCTTCGAGAGGAAAATTCTTCGTGTGATTTTCGGTCCCGTCTGCATAGACGGTGAGTGGAGGAGGAGATATAATGACGAACTATACGGGCTGTTCAGCGACATCGACTTAGCCAGAAGAGTGAAGATCCAAAGACTGAGATGGCTAGGTCATGTAGAGCGGATGGAAACCAATACTCCGGCCCGAAAAGTCTTCGAATCCACCCCCGAGGGACGGCGCAGTAGAGGAAGACCGCGACTCAGGTGGCGCACGCAAGTGGAAAGGGACCTCAACCAACTATGCGTGCGAAACTGGAGACAGCTAGCTAAAGATCGAGCTGGCTGGTTGAGGCCCAGGTCCACCCCGGACTGTAGCGCCACCTTAAGTAAGTAATACCTAGAATATTTAAGTTGGTAACATTTTCAATATTAATATCGTTAAAACTTAAATTAATGTTGTTGCAAGATATCTTGCGGCAGATGTGTAATGATGATGTGTTTTGCATTTCTGTACGGAGAGTTTAGCACCAGAAAAGGTACACCAAGTTGTTATGTCTGCCATTAGTTTAGATATCACATTGTTAGTATGGGCGAGGTCTTTATGTTTGCTTATGATATAAATATCGTCAGCATAAATGCAATGATCGAGAGTAGGATATTTACTTATGATCGGTGATGGTATGATTAAAGAATCAGTTGCTAAATTAAACGTGGATCTGAGTTCAAATACGAAGTGGGCTAAAGAAAATGCTCTCATGCTCGATCCTGACAAAACCAAAGTCATTCCATTTTCAAAACACCACCCCTCCCTCTCAAACTTTCCCCCTATTGAATTAAATTCTATTGCCGATGAATATGTAACCTGTGTCAAGAATCTTGGTATAATGTGCAACAGTATAGACTGCAAGTGCTAAAAGTATATGCGTCTCTTAGAGGTTTGTCTATTAGCAAATTCATACTCCCCATCAATGCCAAACTAAAACTTGCCAAAGTACTCATAGTACCTCTCTTAACCTACGGCTGTGAATTTTTTGCAGACTGTGATAATTTGTCTCTATCTTTAACCTCCAAAGATTTGATCATGTCACGGACCAATGTCGCATTCTCCTTTAGTCCAGGATGTGAACTGGAAGCATTTTTAAGCTATAGATCATGCATCCTACTCTTCAAAATCATTCACAGAAAACAACCTAACTATCTACATGAACAAATAAATTTTGTTCGATCGAGTCGTAATATGACCTTAAAACCCTCTGTTCATACATGTTTAACATCGCGCAGGCATTTCTTCATTCATGCTGTGCATCTTTGGAACCATTTACCTTCACAGGTACGGTCCCAGACCGAGTACAGACAATTTTGTTCATCCTGTCCAACCTGAACTGACATAATTTCCAAAATTTACTTTTAAATTGGTTGCACGTAAATTTAATTTTACTATTGCAGAATTACGGCTTCATATTTAAAACTTAAAATATTCAAATCTGTAAATTGAAATGTCTACGTATATATGTCACTATCACGTTACTTATACAATGTTAAAAGAGCACTCTTAATATACAGCGATACTACCTAAACAATAAATGAAATGAAATGAAGCGAAAGGCGAAGCAATTTGTTTACATAAGGTAGCACAATAGTCCGGGGTGAACCTGGGCCTCAGACAACAAGCGTCTCCAGCTAGATCGATTTTCTGGGCTGGAGTATTAGGTTATGTTAGGTTAGGTTGTAGTGGCTGACTGCATGGCCTAGCCATCTCAATCGTTGGACCTTCAATCTTGTCTTGGCTAAGTCGATGTCGCTGAATAGCTCGTACGGTTAAACGTTTTTATATCTCCTTCTCCACTCACCATCTATGCAGGCAGGACCCAAAGAATTGTCCTCGCAAGAGAGCCAATATCAACCTCATCCGCTTTTGACAAAGTCCATGCCTCTGCGGCATATAGCAGAACTGGGACGATCTTATAGCTCTTATAGAGGGTTACTTTAGTTGCTCAAGAGAAAGCTTTGTTTATCAGCTGCTCTCTTAGCCCAAAGAAGCAGCGATTGACAAGAGTTATTTTTCGTTTGATTTCAGCGCTGGTGTCGTTGTCTGCGTTGAAAGCGGTTCCTAGGCAGACAAAGGGTGTTTTCATAAACGTCAGACTAACAAAGGACTGCGTTATCCATGTCCATGTTCATTAATGCAGATATACGATCATACTAACTTAGGTGAACTGCAGTAACTACTGTTCATAAACGTCAATAGCTCATCGATGTCGGGCAGATGGTGCAGTCATTATTTTTTGACTGCAAATAGGGTCGATTGGACTAAGGGAAGACTGCAGACATTCTGCGCCGTGTTTGTGTTCAAAAACGAATGAGAAAAGAAATGCGATTGTACTAGCGCAGATTTCCGACGTTTATGAAAACACCCTTTGTCTGCTTATTGCGACGTCCTGTTTGAGACGTCGGTGTTGGCAGCATATACATGGTTTTACAATCATTTACCATCTTCCGGTCTCCGTCGCAATACTCACAAAAGTGCCATTGACATCACGCTGCGTTCTTCCGATTACGTCAATATCGTCGCCATATGCGAGTAGTTGGGCGGACTTGCGAGTGGTGCGAGTTTTGAACAATTCTTTCAAGGAGGATGTTGAAGAAGTCGCAAGACAGCGCGTCGACTTGATGCAGTAACGTGCATTTTCCATCGTCATTCCACACAAACGGACGAGTTTGATAGGGATGCCAAAACTGGGGTGCCAGCACGTAACTTGAGACAATCGAGTTGACTCGATACAATCGAGCATTGGCAGCATCTATTTTGGTTTAATCGAGTATCCTCGATTGTATCGTCAGATCTGATACCACACAAACTTTGAAATGACGTTTGAAACAAAAGTTTTAACTCGATAGAAAATTATTGTCGTCAGCAGTAATGTTTTTTCAGAAAAAAAAAATGTCAATAATAATAAAAAACAAACGCAGATTTTAACTCAATTTATGAGTTCCGACGGTGATTTAGCCGGGGGAATCCTTAAAACTGCCCAAGGGAGGCAAAACAGCAATTCGCTGTTGGGAAAATTGTCTGAACCAAATAAAATAAGTCGAGCTAAATTTTCATAAAGAATTTTTAGTATTGTTTCTTATATTTTGAGCTACTCTTGACAAATTATCGTTTTTGTTTGAGTCCAGATTTACTTCGTGTTCTGTGCTATTTGTAAATATGCTGAAACCACCCTGGCACAAGATACATTTATGATTCGGGTGACTGTCTCTGGGTCTGCCTCTCATTTGACAAGCACCTCCAGAGTCCTTTTAAAATGCCGATAGTTCGTTCAACTTGGCTCCTAGCTGCAGAATGAACATTGTTGAATCGCACTTCACCACTCCCTTCAGCAGCACTCCGATATGGTGTTACCAGCCATTGTTGTAAAGGGCAGCCGCTGTCACCTTTAATGTGAAATATACATAAGTTATATTAATTATATACAAACCTGCGATAATTCGAACCTCTCCATAATTCGAAGTTGTCACGAGTTTCCTGGAAAAAGCACTTGGTAATTCGAACAACAAAATCATCGCTACGTAACAAAACGACACGTTAATTCGAACTCATAGGCTTCGAACACTCGACAATTCAAAGTTATCAGATTGCATAGAATAGAGGTACATTTTGAGACAAGTTTAAACTTGTTTCAGTTTTCGTTGGTTACAGATTAAAAGATTGTGTTAATTATGAGTCCTAAAAAGTATAAATGCTTGACGATTGCTTTGAAAGAAGGAGTTAATCGAAAAAGTGGACGGAGGTGGGAAGAAAAGTGTTGTCGCAAAAGAATTTAAAATTCCTCTGAGTACACTCTCAACCATAATAAAGCACAAGGAGAAGATTTATGCTACTCAAACTACTGGAGTAAGAAAAAAAACAACAAAAGGTGAATTTCCTCGTCTGGAAGAGAGCCTGGTCATTTGGCTAAGGCAGTGTAAGGCACAAAAAGTGTCTATTAGCGGAAACGTTTTAAAAGAAAAAGCAAAACAGTTCGCGTCTACTCTAAACATCAAAAACTTAGCGGCAAGTGAAGGATGGCTTACCAATTTCAAGAAGAGAAATGGTGTTGTGGTGAAAACTGTTTTGTGGGGAAAGTGGAAGTGTTAGTGATGCAGTTTGCTTACATAGATTGGCACGGCAAGTTGACGACTTTGATAGAAAACTATGATGCCCGAGACATTTTTAATACTGATGAAACCGGCCTCTTTTTCAAATGTTTACCTGACAAAATTCTAAAACATAGTAAAGAAAGATTAACAGCTTTACTTGCAGCAAATATGGACGGATCGGAAAAATTGAAGCCCTTAGTGATATGAAAGGCAATAAAGCCGCAATGTTTCAAAGGAGTGAAATCGTTTCCTACTGATTATCGTGCTAACAAAAAAGCTAGGATGACCACAGAACTTTTTAACGATTGGCTTCTAACAGTTAACGTGGAGATGAAACGACAAAAGCGGAAAATTCTACTCTTTTTAGACAATTGCACTGTCCACAACAGTCCCCCTACATTGTCCAATGTAAAACTCTAATTCTTTCCACCGAATACCACTTCCAAATTGCAACCACTGGACCAAGGCATATCGCAAGGCAATTGTTAAGCTCTTTTTAAAATCTCTCGACAATCAGGTAACTGCGAACATCACGGTCCTGACGGCTATTTTACTGATTGACAAGGCATGGAGAGCTGTAACACCAATAGCAATTTTCAATTGCTTCAAAAAATCCGGTTTCAGAAAAGAAGATCAGAAAAATCAGCCTGTAATTACTGAAGATGCAGAAGCAGCAGTAGTTCCGCTGGTTGATATTAGCGGAGTGAGTTTTTATGACTTTGTTCAGGTGGACCAAGATGTTGCTGTCTCGGGACCTCTAACCGATGGCGAAATTTTAAACTTCTACAGATACAAATGAAACAAGCAACGACGAAGATGAGGATGATACATCACAGTCCTTGGCAGATGTGTCAGTAAAGGAAGCAAGAGCCTCATTCGACACATTACAAAGCTTCTGTTTACAAAACAACACTGATGAAACAGCATTTCAGGCACTATCTCTGATAAAAAAAGTTATTGATCAATCTGAGCAAAGTGCTTTGAAGCAAACTCACATTAAAGACTTCTTCCAAAAGAATACCTAATAATTAATTCACATTATGTACATATGTATATACTAGTATATAAGAACCTCTAACCATTTAATTTTGTTAACAAATTAGCAGTTAATAAATAACAATTGATTATTACTCAATAATTCGAACTTTCATATTTTTTCTCTCGACACTTTCGAACCATTTGATATTTCAAACTCTTGTTAATTCGAATTTTTTGTGGGGTCTCATGAGTTTCGAATTATCGAGAGGCGACTGTAATAACAAAAAAACCAACAAACGAAGAATTCGAATGCTAACATCACCCGAGTGGAATTGCTCTTTGAAAAATTCTAATTCGTTGCTGCTATTCCAAACTGCCGAATCATGTGCTGCACCACCATGTGTAGATAGACGATTGAGAAGAATGTATGTAAATACATATGTATGTTAATTCTTTTTATAATCATGTTGTGTTACCACCATTGCATCCTTTTCGATTGAAATAGATGTGTTCGTTTTCTTTGGGTTTTAAAATAGGGATATGGGTACCATCTACATAGCCCACAATTCCCGGCAGCTTACATTTTTGACCTATCTTGGAATTTAGACCTATCAAAATGAATCCATCGTGGGCAAAATTTGTTTTCTGAAAGAAGCAAAGTGCACCGAATGAACTATGAAACCGTCGTCTGTGCCATCAGCAAAACATTTGTTCCAACAATTGTCTCATGAGTTTCGAATTATCGAGAGGCGACTGTAATAACAAAAAAACCAACAAACGAAGAATTCGAATGCTAACATCACCCGAGTGGAATTGCTCTTTGAAAAATTCTAATTCGTTGCTGCTATTCCAAACTGCCGAATCATGTGCTGCACCACCATGTGTAGATAGACGATTGAGAAGAATGTATGTAAATACATATGTATGTTAATTCTTTTTATAATCATGTTGTGTTACCACCATTGCATCCTTTTCGATTGAAATAGATGTGTTCGTTTTCTTTGGGTTTTAAAATAGGGATATGGGTACCATCTACATAGCCCACAGTTCCCGGCAGCTTACATTTTTGATAATAATATTCCTTACTGTCTTGGAATTTAGACCTATCAAAATGAATCCATCGTGGGCAAAATTTGTTTTCCAAAAGAAACAAAGTGCACGGAACGAACTATGAAACCGTCGTCTGTGCCATCAGCAAAACATTTGTTCCAACAATTTGCTTAATAACTCCCACTGGCTATGAGGTTCAATGTTGCACAAAGCTGTAGTACTGGTGGAACTGATGTAGAAACTAAGCACATAGTAGTAGCACTTCCCCTCGCAAATGTGTTTCAGCTACTGCATCTTCAGATAATATTAAATTATTAAAACCATGATAATACGGTTTAAAAAAAATATTTTTTTTTATTTTAACAAATGTTACCAAAGAGAACATTCCATCTTCATTTTTGGCGTTTTTTTTTTTTCTTTTTAAATATTGATTAAAAAATAACTCATTACATGACAAAAAAAAATGTACACAGGTTAAACGAAGTTGACGATACTACTCCCCAGAAAATAAAATTGTTACAAAATTAACGTGAGCCATGCGAAGATCAAACAGAAACCGCCAATAGGTGCTAGTCCACGGAATGTCTTCTTATCGGTGAACGCTCGGTAATAGAGAGTGCCACTGAATAGGACGGTTCCAGTGACCATTAGTGCTCCAGTCTGAAATGAGATAGATATATGTACAAGTAGGCATTGAGAGCAGACCTGCCGTGACACTTACCAATAGCGGTCGTTTGCACAGAGGCACAGCCATAAGTGCCAGGGAGTGGAAAAAATGAAAACGATTTGCCGTATCGAAAATATTCTTCAATTCCGATTTATTCTGCACGTCGTATGTGTAGTGACTTCCGACAGCACCCATTATCACAGCAGACGCTCCACTTATCCCGGCTAAACGTATGAAATTGTAGTTCTTACCGGCAAGACGCCACAATGGTAAGGCACTTGAGACCATTTTCGCTGATTCCGCTGTTGTCTTCGCCACTACGTTACTCTGTCTTGAAATGAGGCCCTTTTGGTTTTGAGTGTTTTTTTTTTTTTGTTTACGTTTACGGATGGTTGCATGTAATGAAGGTAAGATAGATGAAACAGTGTTAGTCAATTTATTTACGCACGCGCACAGACTACAGGCGGAATATTCGACGGATTTTAGAACATTGCATCATGCAAGCAAATGGTCAATGAATCAATCGTACACTAAGGCAAATCATTCATGACACTGAACAAGACTGTGCAACAATCGGTTTAGCAAACACACACCAGACTTGCGAAATCAGTAAACAATGGTGATATAATGGACGCAATTATATTCGATAGTCCAATGTCAAGAACTCAAACAAAGATGCAAAGTCTCATGCAAATCAGTTGTGCACTTAATCAATCAAAATATGTAATATTCCTCAAGTGTGAACATTAGAAAAAGAAAATTAACACTCACGGTACTTTTAGCAACACCAGCAGCTGTGTTAATGATAGCCTGACTGACTGGATTACCAAAGGCCAGGTAACCAAGACTATCACCAATTGACATTTTGCTTTCTTAAGATTTTGATTACTCGATAAAGCAATTAATCAAAGAGTGCTCCGAGATTAAACAAAGATTTACTGAATACTTCCGGTCCCTGCGAAACGCCGATTCAATTGAATTTACATATACTGTTAATAGCTGTGCGCCTTGATTGCTGGAATTTTGCAAAATTTGCAGAATTGTTTGTTTTGACAGTCGCGAGCAGGGTTGCCAATACTCCTGCACTGAACTAATTCACAAATGTTTTAATGTCGTTTCTTGATTCAAATTTGGGTTTTCATATGTGCCTCACCAATGCTGCTTTAAGTCCCATTTTATGACTGATATTTTGTGTGAATGTGGCTGGAGAATAAGCAAAAAACGTCCGTTTTGTGATTTGAAACTATTTAGATTTTGACACTTTGATATTTTAATACAAACTCCACGAATAGTCCAAACGACATTACTTCGAGTATCGATGAATACATCCAGCCAAACTTTTGAATAATAAATGATTCTTTTTGGACCTACTGCTCAATTTTACAGTTGAGTGGCAACCATTTTTAAATCTTACAAAAATTCTAATAGAAGTTAACACCATAATTAAGTGAGTAATATCACTTATTTCTGGTTAACACGCTCTCATAGCACAAAAGATGTGCGAACAACCAGACGATAGCTCAGCGTTTTGAGCCGAGCATACCGTGGGACTAGACACAGCGATTGAAACACCGACACCAACGCGGGAGCGTCATCGCTCATCCACCGGGAGACCGAACGATGTCACGGCCATCGCTCAACGACATCAAGTGAGTGAGAGAATAAGTTAGACTGTCCCAGTTTTTTGTGTCCGAGATTTAAAATTTAACCTAAGTGCTGGGCAGGTTAATGGACACATCTAGGTTAAGACTCACATCATCTGATGTGAGTTCCATTAATTATCGCACGAGTGGCTTTGAATCCCAAACCGATTAATCGGCTATAACGAAACGATGTAGTTTTTCGCAATTCTAGGTGAATAACAAACTTCTTTTAAAAAGCCTTCTCGTTGTCTATATCTTCTTTAGTTCTTGCATCCCCTTGTGGGGCATAATGTCTCAACTACGCCTACTCGCCGTCGCGTTCTATTTTTGGCAATGTAGCTCAACCCTCCCAACTTTTCCCAAGCTGTTGCGCTTCACTATTCACAGTTCTCCACCAAGTTTTCTTCGAACCGCCAGGTCTTCTGGCGTCCTGTGTTAAGGGGTATTACACACCTTGGGTAGCTATCCAACTGTCACCCTTTCGTAGTGTGTGGACAATCCACTGCCACTTTCGTCGTTGGTTTAGCCCGTTCTCTCGTAGAGATCATACTTTTTTGCCAGAAATTCGCAACATATTACGTAGGCATCTACTGATGAATAGCTGTAACTTTCTCCTGATAGTGGTGGTCACTCTACACGTGCTGCCGCCATAAAGGAGTACCTACGGATAAATCATTGGCGTGGAACAGTTTCAGCTTGGTGCTGGAGCTGATTAGATTTCCGCGGCAGACCGAATGAGGATTTTGCCTTTCGAGGTACTCTAATTCATTACAGAAAGGCATTGCCCAGAAAGTCATATTTGCGCTGATTTCGATCTGTGTAGACGCGCGGAAGCTGTGTGTTTACTTTCAACCCGACGATGTGTGCCTCCCTCCCCACTCTTGATGCCATTTCATGGAGGTCCATTATTCCATGCAAAAGTAAGCATACATCGTAGGCGTAGTCCAGGTGTTTTAGTTGTGTTGTAAGAGTCCATCGGATTCCTCCGTTCCCAGTGGACAGGGCTTTTTTTGTTCCCTCTTGTACAACCCATGCCGTGAAGGCAACGACACCGCGACCAGGATAGATCTATTGTATCGGAGGGTTGGAGTTATCCCAAAAGACCTTCTACTTCCCTCATGAAAGCTAGTAAGTCCTTAGTAGTGGTGTTTTTTAAACCCTCCTAATGGAAGATACGTTTCCTTAACCATATTAGTGACGGACATTCGCACAAAATATGCTCAGAAGTTTCATCCTCTTCAAGGTAAAGCCGACAGAGCTTGTCTTGACACAGGTTTAAATTGTTAGGGTGGTAGCTCAGGCCACAATGGCCCGTAAGAAAGCATGTTAGCAAATATTGTCTTCTTTGTTAAGATTGAGTATTTCCTTATCTGAATAAGGCCTAATTAAATGTTTGGATTGCCTAAGACCATGACCATGTGTCGTTAATCAGAGTTGTGACTGCTGTCCCATTGACATTACAGCACGGTTCAGGACAGATAAATGCAGATTCCGAGCCAGCACTCGCGAGCTCATCTGCGGCTTCGTTGCCTTCCCACTGTGTCCAGGGACCCAGCCAAGTCTCACTCTGTTGTGTCTGGCAAAGGTTTGTAGAGCGTCATAGCAACATTTGATTGTTTTGGAGTCCGAAAGGTTAGACGAGAGTGCCTTTAGTGCTGCTTGACTAACTGAGAATATCAGTATATTAGCGCCCTTGACGCCTTTGTTTTGTCTGGCACAGATCTCGATGGCGTTGATTTCCGCTTGAAACACTGTACGATACGACCCCATTGGTACGGAGATCCTTGTGTTCGGTCCAATGACTCCTGATCCCACTCCGAAGTCCATCTTAGATCCACCCATACCAGACTTTTAGGGTCTTGTATTGGTACATCATTTGACCAGCTTGCGCAGTCCAATATTTCAACTTCGAAACGCCTTCCGAAATAGTGCTGCCTGACCATTATATCCGGCATTGTACAAAACATGTCTCTATTGGGGATCGAGTTGAGTATGCCGAGGTGACCTGTTAAGTTGCCTGGTTTATAATTATACTCAAGCTGCAGTTTGATGGCATATCTAGCAACTGTCTTCCCTATGAAGATTGGTAAAGGAGTTAGCCCGACTATAGCTTCTAGGTGCGCATGGCACATGTTATTCCAAAACAAGCAATTCGTTGTAGTTTCTACAACTTATTTGCCGTCGTTAGTTGGAGTGTTTTGGGCCACCAAACAATGGCTGCATATGTAATAATGGGTCTCGCCATCATTGAGTAGAATGTCAAGTCGACAGGGCGGCTCGAAGCAGATGCAGCCATACTCCACTTTGGATCCGGAATTCCTTTGACAACCTACCTCTAAGCAACACATGGCACTTAGATTCGTCGCATATAGCGTTGATAATTGCTATTGTACAATTCTCTATAACATGACTAGTTTATTAGCATACACCGCAATTTTGAAACATCTTCCCCATTTGACAACATTTTATTCTACCTTTCAACGTTTTCCAAACCTTTGAAGTTTCTCGCCACCATAAAATGTTCAGCTGAATCCGATCTACTCGATTTCGGTTTCACACGTTTCACTTTCTCGTAGAACCGCAACATTTCCGCTTCCAGTTTTTGAACAGCACCATTATCCCAGATCTTAACAACCAGATTAGCGCCCACTGCTGACATTGCTAGCGAAAATCTTAGCACTGAATAGCACAGCTCAGTTATGTTCTCCTGATCAAGAACTCGTATCCCGGTTGCATTCGGCGCCATGTCGGATAGAACGCAATTCACTGGACGTCCATTCAGTGCTGACTTCAGTTGCAGCTGTGATTCGGGTTTTGTGAAGTCCATTGCCGAGAAAATTGTCGCTCCCTGTGAATAAAAAAAACGTTTGTGAACACGATCGAATGCAGATATTCAGCAACAACTCACATCAACCGCATGAATGTGCAATAGATCCAGACTGAACACTTGTCCCCTTGGTTGTTTTTCATTTTGTCCGTGCGCATTTGTTCTTTGCACAGCTATTTGTGTCCAACTCCCGGGTGCTGCTCCACAATCGATTACCACATCGCCGGGCTTTAGGATTTTGTACTTATCGTCTATTTCGAGGAGTTTAAACGCACTCCGGCATCGGTAGTTCATCATTTTAGCCTTCTCCACATATGGATCGGCGAGCTGTCGCGTTAACCATTCTTGGGAACTTTTACTTTTACCTTTCAAGTTGCTCGGTATGACTTTGGCGTAGTTACAAGCAAATGTCGACAGCTTTCGGAAGTGCACAGCATGACGCAGTGACATGGTGAAAATATTTGTTAAAAATTGAAAAGATTCTCGTCGACACTGGGATTGTAATTTGTAAATATTCTCCACGAGCAGATGGTAGGCGTACCGGGAAACAGCTGATTTTGTGACAGCTCCGAACAGCTGGTGTCTAGGTACAGTGGTGTGAATAAAAATGTATCCAATTGTTCTTTAAAACTATATTGTCGGTTGAATGAGATGGTTTCTTCGAATTTTATGACGTTGTTATTGATTTATAGGCAAAAAATGTATACAGAAATGTGGAAGCGAGGTTTCTGGTTCGTAGCAATAAAATCAACAGGTTGTCTGTCCAAAAAAAGTTACTTTTTATACCTACTGCTTCTTGCCTTGTCTTTGAGATGGATATGTGATTGCTTGCATATCACCGTCGTGTTTGTGCGAATTTGAATATCAGGCGGATATGCCAGATGTAGAAGATAATTGCGTCTCATATCATCATGATTCATAGAGCACCGCATAACGTAACGTAACAGCTATCAACACTACGCCATATTACTTTGCCGATGTGTCAAACAATTGTCAATTGAATCGCTCAAAATATGAACAAAAGTGAAGTGCCCAAGAAGGAAGTTTATTTGTGCAATCTAAAATTGTATTTTCATGTGTAACCCTTGTGCGAGTATCATAAAAACATTTTAGAATATCAGTGTCCCGCTGTGAACTATGTAAATAGATGAAAACTATTTGAAGAACCATGTGTGCGAAGCAAGAGAAGTTTGTCTGGAGAATAGTGTGTTTCTTGGTCTGTGTTTTGATTGCATCAGCTTCAAAACAGGTGATTATTTATTTATGTTGTCCCTATTTGTCTGATAACCATGACAATACGACAATATGTGGTATGATCCTGGAGAAATTCAATAACAATCGTTTCCTACTATGTGTTCCAGAGTTGCACCGATGTTGCCCGAGATGAAGAGACCTTGATGGTGTTCTCAACTTTGGGGGGCGGATTAACCGCCATCGATCCTAAAACAAGTGAAATTCGTTGGACTATAGCCGATGGTAAGTAAAAAAAAAACAAAAAAAAAAGCAAAAACATTGCCTACCAAGCGGAACTGGGTAATTACAGTCCATTTCGATTGGATGCATGATATGTTAAACATTTGCCATTGGTGCGCCAGTCGGATTCCTTATCAATAAACGAGCGCAATACATCTATGTATATCAATCCAATTTACTACAGCGGCCAAGAATAATGTGGCGCACATTGTATTTGCCAGCGTGGATACGAATGTGAACACAGCTAGTTCTTGAAGGTTCAGAAAACCTTATCATCACATTTGTTGTTGGCGGGAACACAGGGGGAAAGCCAGTTCGTTTGTATTTTTTTTTTAATTTCTGCGCAGATAAATTCGGTCTTTTCTTGATGGCGTCTCTATGTCATCGTAATTGATAGCAAACAACAGAGGTATGCTGAAGCCGGTTGAGTCTTGAATTTGAAGAACACCCAGACTCTCTAATTGGATGATGTCGGCGGGAAGCTTTGATTTCTATCGTATTTTGTCGGGTCTCATGACTAATTGGCTCGTTGATGATGTGCGTACATGTGAAGAGCTGTTTTTGCTTCAATTTTAATCATTATCACTCGAGAAGTTGTATAAGATTTGTCACAGTCACAGAACTCTTTTTTTGTTCGTTTTTAAATGATCTTATCGCATTCACTTGTCTCGTATGTGAGTTTAATTTAAAGGAGATTCTATCTTGCTCGCATGTATACTTACTGTCGGTTACTGTAACTAGGCATACATTTTTTCTGGTGGATCCACTCTCTTGTTGACGCACATTCCCATATTCGGCGTTGAATAAATAATCATGTTTTGCAAGTGAAACTGCTCGGTTTTCGTAGTCAACTTCCAACAGGTGGTTTTCATACAAAACGCGAAAAGAAAATGAATTGTTTGGATTTGATTTTTGGGTCATAACACCTAAAGTGCGCGCCAAACTGCTACATGTACGCTAACGGTTGCTATATACATATGCGTCATTAAGAACTTTCCGCTCCCTTCAATTAGCAGAAGAGCCAGTTAGACAACAGAGTCTTAAAACAATCCCAGTTTAATGTTTGCCATTCTCACTACGAGTTGTTAGCTAATAAATCTGGCGATCTTTGAACCTGTTTGCGTGTTAATGACGTTTGGAGACGAAATTTAAGCCACAAAATGCATGGTTTATGCATGAGTTTGGTCAGACATCCATGAATCATGCACCAAAGGTTGGCTAGGCCATGCAGTGGATATGAGCAACTTGGCCAGTACCCGAACTATCTTCACCTCCGAGGTTGTGCGACGACGCAAGACCGACGACCGCAAGTTGGTGTGCGTAACTGTAGACAGTTAACAAAAGTCTGTACTAATTGAAGAAGCTTGCTGGTCAGTGACCAGCATCACCACCAACATCATACGAAGGAGGGAACTAAATAAAAAAGAGACTCGGAGGAAGGAAACTGAACATCATCGAATGATAATGTGTTGCTTTCCAATTAGGTGGACATTTTACGCAGATGTGGAGGAGCACTCAGCCCGAACAGGGCACTGAGGATGGCAGACCGGTAGTCTTGAGTGGAACGGGCAATAGTCCATCGGTGGAGGAAGTCATTTTGGCGATTGAATCGCTAAACGTTGGCAAATCCGGCCAGAAATGCTCAAGCCAATGTATAAAGAGGGAGTTCTATGGCTCTTTCGTGTCATTAAGGTGGCCTAGTAACGCGGTGAGACCGCGGGCGATTTGAAAACAGAGGTGACAGTCCCTCTTTCCAAAAAGGGGGACGAAAGAGATTGCTTCACCCACAGAGGCACTCTCTTCTACGTCCCCTCGGGAAAGTCTGGGTGGGCGGTCTATAGCTTTCGTGCCCGCAGAAGTACAACCGACCAGCTGTTCGCACTAGGTATGGTACTCGAGCAGGCTTGGGAGTATGGTCTGCAGCTGTTTTGTAGATTTGGATATACGACCGAGTACGTTGAGATAAGCTCTGGGGTGTTCTCCAGGAGTTTGGGATTGATGGTCATCTTTTGAGGGCTCGGATTCAAAGACCCTCTTTGCTGGAGCATTGTTGTCCATGCGCTCGATGTGGCCGAGCCAGTGCAGTCGACGGATTTTTGCCTTCCGGACTACATCCACATCCTGGTACAGCTCGTAGAGTTCGCGTTCGATGTCTTCTCCTCCATTCGCCTTCCTCGCAGACGGGACCATATATCCGACGTAGAATTTTTCCTTCGAAGGTACCAAGAATCAGGTCTCCAGTTTTGGTTAGCGTCCAGCTTTCGGATCCACAGCGCAGGACTGGCAAAATAAGAATTTCGTAGAGCATGATTTTGGTCCTTCGAGTCAGGAGTATTAAGCCCAGTTGTTTTTTTTTTTTTTTTTAATTTGCGCTCAAATGGTTGCTAATACCCTTAAGTGTCCGGGGTTAAGACACAGCACGGGCCGAAGGTATAGAGGGAGAAAGGGAGGGGAGGTACCTGTGCACATTGGTCTCAAATATAGGCGTATAGTCACATGGCATGAGTGTCTCCTTCATCACGACTTCCAAGATGTGTCTTGAATGCGACTCCATCAGGTAGGTGACTGCTTGGACGAGGTGGTTGGAACAAGTGCAAAAACTCGCCTGGTTCCGCTTGGGCATAACTAACAGAATTTTGCCCAAGAGTTAGAGTCAATGGCGGAGGATCGAGTGGCATGGACATCTCTTGTGCGTGCTTTGCCCTGCGACCCCTTTAGTGAATCATGCGGGTCAGAAGATGATGGCGATGTGTACAAAAAAGGGAGACATTCTGTTGACAATGTGAAGTTTAACAATTTGCAATTCAAAGCTACCCTTTCGTCCTTATATGGACCTTCTTTTTTGAAATTTCCAAACATATTTTCTCGTTTAATGATGGACAGTCAATTACTTTATGCTGTGAACTGCTCATATGTTTCTTTCCTTCTTTTTCAACATTCCTGCGGTTACATAGAAATGGAATTAATTGTACAATGCACCAATATTGTGCACTTCATACGTTACGAAAATAATATCGTACAGATCGACAACTCTACATACGCCACGACATGAATACCAATATATCGCAGTCAGAGTGTATGTTCTATTTATAAACGATGACTGATGATAATTCTGTCACCCCGACTTAGACGAGGTCTATAATATCGAATAATATCGAAACTGAAATCTAACAAAATTGCTGACGCTAGTGTAACCTTTTAAGCAGCACATGGTTGTGCACATGCATTGACATATTTCTAGACATGATAGTATTACCAGTTAATGCGATTTTTGTTTATCATCCACCAACATGCATGCAATCTCTGTTGAATCTCGTCCGCATTGATTGTAGGTTAGGTTAAGTTAAGTGGACTGACTACTAGCATGCAGCGGCCCATGTGTTATTACTCGCCTGTTGTCGAAACAGTTGGTGTTTTTTACCAAAGCGATGAAGATGATTGAGTCTAATATTCCCTTCAATTGAGGCAACAAACTGCAAATGACAAGAAGGTACCAACTGTCTTAAAACAAAGGTGAAACAATGCGCGTGGTTCGCAATGGACTTCTTTGGCTTAAATGCGACTGCCTTCGACAATCAAAGCCACTCCAACCTTAACCTAATGTTCCTTACTTCGATGAAGTTGTCGAAGGAGCCCCTAGGTGACTGGAAGTGTAAAGAAGGTGCACACTTGTTTCCTCCTCTTGCTTGTCTCTGCAGCTTCTGTAGAAGTTATTGTAGGGCAGCCCCAATTTGAAGGTGTGCGTTCCAATTGCGCAGTGCTCAGTGATGACGCCGATGAGACTCCTGAGTGCCGGTCTGATCAATCTCTTTGCGATTGAACGTAGACTATACTTATTCTGTAGTGGGAGGAAAATGTGCCATGCGACCATCTACGATTGGTGTGATCAATCATTTCAAGCTTGAAGATGTATTCTACAGCAGCGAGATGCATGGGTGCAGATTGGCAGCGATTACAGAATTTAGTAGGGCACTTGCCCTAATGGAGACACTCATTCTCTAATCACTTCTTGGGACCAGTTCGTCTTCTTCAGACGCTGACGCTGAAGTCAGGTGGACAGACACAAAATACCATCCGTTACCACGTAAGCGAGGGGCTAAGCTTATGTGGCAACGAAGTGTATTTTGTGTGCTATCCTGAGTGTAGGGGAACTGCAGCGTAATGCCGACGTCGAACGGTGCAGTTTGAATTCTGAGTTAGTGACGCTCGAGAGTTGATGCCGCCAAATGCAGATTTTTATGCACAGGATCTAGGCAGTGTATAAGTTCACATATCGAGCAATACGCCATAGAGTCCAGGTGAAAAAAATTGCGAACTATTTTGGCGAGCGACGAAACAAAGATTATTTTGTTAGGAACTGACTTCGAGGTGTCGCTAAGTTCCAAGGAATTCCATAACCACAAAATGTATCGCCATTTTTTTACCGATATCGCCCGTACAGTTTACATGTGCATTGGCAAACTGTAGCCTCATGCGCACATTTTTGTTTTCTCAATAGGGGCAGTTCCTAGTTATTCGTCCGCGAAGTTTGGCTTTTTCTAAACAAAATTATAACCAAATGCTACCATACGCCGAAGAAAACATGCCTCTGCGTTGGATCTTTAAGAAGTTTACAAGGCAGCACAGTGAAGTGAGAAGTTTCAATCGGTTATCTAATTGACATACAGTCTATTTTTCCTGGACTCAGAACTTGCTCTGGCCAGTCGAATCTTCACTGATGGCTCCAAGACCAAGGAAGGGCATGGTACTGGCGCCTTCGTGGAGAGCGACAACATTAGACTGCTCACCTCATTAGGTAAATTTGAGTCGGTTTTCCAAGCGGAAACATATGCAATCCTAATGGCCACTAACTATATTGTGAAGAACAGGTGGAAAGGGCGTAGAATTTGTGTCTGTAGCGACAGCCAAGACCTTGCTCAACCCTTTAACCACTTCCAGGATAGCCCAGGAATGCAAGTCTTCTCTGAATTTGATTCGCAGTCAAAATTCGCTAATACTTGTCTGATAAGGATCAGATGAGGTACTCTTAGGACCCAAACCTGCGTTGGGACTACTGGCGTCCTTAGTTAGGGCTTCCATCGATGGTTGAACCTCTCAAGAGTCCAACCGGAGGCGGCGTTAGGCATGCTCCCTAACGTCTGTAAGAAGGCATTTGTTATCTCTTGACAGAAATTACTGCAGACGACTCACTGGGCCCCTATACCTTCGCCAAACACCTAAAAGTGTTTGGCCTAAGCGATGAAACCCTCTGCGAAGCATGTGGAGAAGACGACGACACAGCAGATAAAGTCCCGCCTTTGCTTGTATCAGATGGCAGATGTTATTTTGTGCTGATTAGGTGACAGCTGATGATAGGGGTCAACATTCCGGAAGACCAAGAAATCCCAGCAAAAGTAGGTTGCTGCCTACCAATGGACTTGTTTTTGAGTCTAAGTGATCCAGTGTAGGTTCTACGCCGTTAATGTGCCGAATTATCTCATCGTTTAGCTCTTGAATTGTTGCTGGCTTATCGACGTACACTTTTTCTTTCAAATAACCCCAAAGAAAATAATCCAACGGTGGCAAATCACATGATCTTGTCGGCCAATTGACATCGCCACCACGTGAGATAACACGGCCATTGAATTTGTCGCGCAAAAGAGCCATTATTTCGTCAGCTGTGTGTCAAGTGGCACCGTCCTGTTGAAACCACATATCGTCCACATTCATATCTTCCAATTCGGGCCATAAATAGTTCGATATCATTTCACGATAGAGAACACCATTCACAGTAACTGCCTAACCGGCCTCATTTTGGAAAAAAATACGGCCCGATGATGCCGCCAGCCCATAAACCGCACCAAACAGTCACTCTTTGTGGGTGCATTGGTTTTTCGACAATCACTCTTGGATTATCGTTCGCCCAAATGCGGCCATTCTGCTTATTGACGAATCCACTGAGGTGAAAATGTGCCTCATCACTGAAGATGATTTTCTTCGAAAATTGATCATCCACTGCTGCCATTTGTTGCCACCATTCTGACCATTGACGACGCTTGAAATGGTCAAAAGGCTTTAGTTCTTGAGTCAATTGCACCTTATAAGCGTGTAAATGCAAGTCTTTATGCATAATGTTCATCAACGACGAGCGTGAGGGGTGCAATTGTTGGGCACGACCACGAGTTGAGGTGGCCACACTATCGCGAACAGCAGCAACATTTTCTGCAGTACGAGCTGTACGAGCATGCACTGGTGTTTTCACATCTCGTACAGACCCGGTTTGCTCAAATTTTGCACGATTTTTCCGATTGTACGCACATTTGGACGATTAAATTGACCGAAAAAATCCTAAGTGCACGATATGCATTTTGATTTGAACGCCCATTTTCATAATAAGCCTGAATAACTTGAACGCGTTGCTCGATTGTGTATCTTTCCGTGGTTCAAATTGAATTAGTCTGAAATTGAGAAATGTCAAATGAAATACAGAAAAAAAAACTTGACGTTTAAATGTGGTTCACATTCAACATCGGCCCTTTAAATTTAACCACCCTTTACAACTCCTCCTCCCTTGGCTTCCAAACCTGGTGCCCATTGCATCATCTAATCAAGTTCCTTCCTTCTAACACATTTAATTTGACAAAGACTTAATTTCAATTGCAGATCCCCCGGTAATGTCAGAGAATCAACAAAACGTCGAACTGCCACAGTACTTGCCAGATCCCCGAGATGGAAGCATTTATCAATTGGGCAACATGGGAGACTTGCGAAAGCTCCCCTATACCATACCGCAACTAGTTGCCAGTGCTCCCTGCCGATCATCGGATGGCATACTGTATTCCGGTAAAAAGAGCGACACGTGGTTTCTGGTTGATCCGAAGACCGGTCGCCGGGAGAAGGTGTTAGGCTTTGGTTCCGTCGATAAACAGTCGGGGGACAACATTGGCTGGGCCACTTCACGTTCAGTGTATCTCGGCCGGACGCAGTACACTGTGATGATGTACGACAGCCTGACACGAGATAAGAACTCTAAGCCGTGGAATATTACTTTTTACGATTACTCATCGCATTCAATGGCGCCCGATGTTTCCAACGAATACGGTGAGTAGGGGGAGGAGACGAAACCAAAGAAAAGTTATTTTCAATGCGCCCTTCCAGAGTACATCCACTTGGCGGCAACATCTAGTGGACAGGTCCTAACGCTGAATCGGAAGACTGGCAAATTTTTGTGGCAGAAAACATTGCACAGTCCAGTCGCGTCGGCGTTTTTGCTTGCCTCGGAGGGCTTGCTAAGCGTTCCCTTCACAACCGTATCGGATGACGCTTTTAATTCAATTCTGGAGGAGTCCAAGGAGGGAAATGTGAACGCAGTGAGACTATTGTAAGTTCGGCAGCATCTTGCGCGGGGAAACTTTGTAATTGTTCATCAATCTTTTTCAGTGAGTCCCTGTATGTTGGTGAACACACACATGGCCTGTACGCAGTCCCAGCGCTGGTGGATAAAAACACTCCCAGAATATCATCCAAGCCACCCGTCAAATTGATAGGCGGTCCAGACAATGAACTCCTGCAGTCGAACGACAACGTAGTCTATTTGAAGGATTTGCTGGAGAAAAATCGCAACGCCATTATACTCGGTCACTATGAGGTTCCAAAGAACGAGATAAAACTCGAGATATTGCCATCGCCCAGCAAGGGCGGTCAGAGCAACCAACAATTGGCCACAATTGTCGACCTCAACGGCAACATGAACAATAACTTTGTCATTTTCGAGTCCACCGGAGATGGAGGCGGTGCAGCTAAGGAATCTGTGGAGATCGGAATACAGACAGATCCCATCGATGGGACCACAGAGCGGAGTACAGTCAATACAACAAAGAAGTTGATTCTGGTGAACAGCGGTCGGATAGGAAAGTTCTTCAACGATTGGCTGCTGGATCATCCGAGTGGGAAGGTTCATCAAATCCTTATCGTCCTGGTGCTGGCTATGGTCGCGATGTTTTGGTACACATGCAGCACCGTCCGTGAGTTGAAGAATCAAAGCGAAAACGGATCGAAGACACTGAATCGGAGTTCGGGCAGCAGCAGTGATAGCTACCAAGACCTCATCGATTTGGGTGACGGCGAGGTGAAGGTGGGAAAGATTACCTTCAATCCGAGTGAAGTCTTGGGCAAGGGTTGCGAGGGTACGTTCGTGTTCAAGGGGCAGTTCGAAAAACGTCGTGTTGCCGTCAAGCGATTGCTGCCCGAGTGCTTTACATTCGCCGACCGTGAGGTGGCCCTTCTGCGAGAAAGCGACGCCCACGAGAATGTCGTGCGGTACTTCTGCACCGAACAAGACCGTCAGTTTCGCTACATAGCGGTGGAACTGTGCGCTGCTACGCTGCAGGACTACACGGAGGGCGAACGCGCCACCGAACTGCGGCTGCAGATCGAAACGTGGGAAGTGCTGCGACAAGCTGCAGCTGGACTAACGCATTTGCATTCGCTTAACATCGGTGAGTTTGAGGAGTGCTGCAATCTAGGGCTTACCTTATGGCTTGTCCATTAGTTCACAGAGACATCAAGCCGCAGAATGTGCTGCTGTCGTTGCCCGATGTTCACAGCGCGGTTCGCGTCATGATATCCGACTTTGGGTTGTGCAAGAAGTTGAATGTTGGCAAGGCGAGTTTCTCGCGAAGATCCGGAGTGACCGGGACTGACGGATGGATTGCTCCCGAAATGATGCGTGGACAGAGAACGGTATAGACTCTTTTTACATTTCTGCTTATGACAGTCCACTTCAATGGTTGCGCTTTGCAGACAACATCTGTCGACGTGTTCTCCTTGGGTTGTGTTTACTATTACGTGCTGAGTCGTGGACACCACGCGTTTGGTGACACACTGAAGAGGCAAATGAATATTCTCTCAAATGAGTATGACTTGTCGAATCTGGTGAACGATTCTCCGGGAGCAGCTAGTAGACTGGTAAGTTAATTGAAGGGGCCCACAGAGGTTATTGCTTCATCTTCATGACTTCCACCAAATCCTTCAGGTATTAGCGGAGCAACTGATCGCCGACATGGTTCACAAAGACGCCCAGGTGCGGCCACCAACGCGGTGCATAATAAATCACCCGGTATTCTGGGGCGATCAGAAGATATTGGCGTTCCTTCAAGACGTAAGTGATCGTGTTGAGAAACTGAAGTTTTCCGTGGAACCGCTAAAGTCACTGGAGAAGAACGGCATATTTGTTGTGCGCGACGATTGGAACCTGCACTTGGAGACAGAGATAACAGCAGATCTGCGCAAGTACCGCGGCTACATGGGCAGCAGTGTACGCGATTTACTTAGAGCGTTTAGAAATAAGGTAAGCAACCGCGCCGTCACACATGTAAGATCCGTGTTAACTCCTCTCCGTTCACTTTGTAGAAACATCATTATCATGAACTATCCGAGGAAGTGCAAGCCATCCTCGGAAGCATTCCAATTGAATTCACAAACTACTGGATAGACAAGTTCCCCCAGCTCATATCGCACGCCTACCACGCGTTTAGCATATGCTCCATGGAAAACGCATTCAAACCATACTACAGTCCGGACTATCACTTCTCCCGGCCGAAGTACTTCGACGCTGACGATTCGGAGTTCCCCTCGTTGATGGACGATCCCAAGCCGTTGCAAAAGAACACCGGCAGTCCGAAGAAAACAAACGCAGACAAAGCGAAACAAGCCGTCTACCGAAAGGGTGCGTACAATTTTCGAAAGACCAACCCTTCGGCGGATGAGCAAAGTCTCGGTGCTACACTAATAGATGAGGACAGCCAGATGTCGAAGGATGACAAACGTGACGTGTTTGCGAACTTCCGATTCCGCCGGACTCAACGGAGCAAAATCTCCAACCGCAATGTTAAGTGGCCTTTGAACAACGAAACGACCAACGAGTGAGAGAGACTGTTCGAGATGGGGGCTAGCCCCCAGTGCTTGGATGAACACATTTGCGACATGCATTCACTGTGTGGTTTTGATTGAAATGACTGCGCGCTGTCTTGTTTCACATTTTCATTATAACATTGCACCCAACTGTCTGTGATAAATTTCAAATATTATTACCTAAACGTATTTTCTCCCAGAGACTCGGAGCGGGTCAGCGGATACAATCGCTCAGTGTGACGATCATGCGAAGAATATTATGCTGTTATTGTTTCTTAGTTTAATAGAGTTTGACTAGACCTTTTTCAAATACAAAAATGTGTGTATTTTTTTTACTCTAAGTGATTCACGATCCTAGGTATAAGCTATTTTGTAATCTAAGTGTTTTCGGCAAACGATTTTAAATATACTTATATATTTACTTGATAAGAAAATTTGTGGTTTTTCATGGGAAGTTACTAGGCGCGAGTTGAGTTGTTGCATATGAGGGGGATTAGCGTGCAGTACTGTGTTGTCCTCTTCTGGGTTTGGCGTGAGCTTCATCTTTTTTCTGGTATTGTTTTTTGTAACAGGTTAACGAAGCCTTAAAGAAACACTAATGTGAGGTGTGCAAAAATTTTCTGTGATACGAGAGCACGGATATCCAGACAACAACGGAGTCGGGGAAAGACAAGACAAGTTTCGACAGCAGAAACCTACAATCGTCCAGAAATTCTTAAGATGACCATGGTTCCCACGATGCGTTGATTCTTCGGGTGAGAATTCGGGCAAATTGGGGGCAAAATAGCAGAACAGAATTTGAGGATTTCCTCTGTCAAGTCGGTTTTGATTGGATTAGGGGCTTTCAAACCGACTGTAAAAGACACACTGAACTTGTGCACTCGATACGTGGGAGAGTTTAGCGTTGGCAAGAACACTCCGTTTGATCCGTTCTCGTTTTCCTGTCCTGGTGGCGGCAGCGAGGAAAGAAATGGTTGTGGGGAGCGTGATTTTCAGTCGACTAATGGGAATAGAAACTTCCCTTGAGATATCTTGTGGTAGACGTGTTTAGTGGACTGATCGGGTTGGACTTGCTGCAACTGGGGCACCTCGTTAGACTTCTTCATCTGAGACTGCCAGCAGGGAGACGTTGCTGAATATTGTCCTTAACCACCGCTTCCTGGCGGCAGGCGGACTGCTTCTGCGTCTTATTCCGATCTTCATGTCATGCACTTTCTTTGACACCGTAAACGTTAAAAAAATGCGCATCGCGTAAGCATCACTGCCTTTTTTGATGCTATGCAATGATTTGTTTGATGTTGCGATGCATCAGGTTGGCTGGTTGCTTTTGCTTGCGCAGCGTCTGCTTCCATATGACGTTTTAGAACGCGATGCATTGCATCATTGGCAAATGTTTACAATTAAGCGCTAATATTGCGATTACGAGCTCAGCCTTACTGTGCCCCATAACCCAGTCGTTGGACTCCGGAAATGAGTGAAATTGTTCCATAAATGTGGGGCATGGGTATTTGTTGAACGCTATGTCCGTCCATTGTGATTTGGCATAAACAGACTGAATAAATGCCATTTGACAGATGTAGCCTCAAAAATATGGCCGCTATCAACTTGTCAAAGTTCGGAAGCCCCTATTCGAGGAACCTTTACGGGTAATCGACTTTTAAGGAAATCAACGAGCCAAGAAATCAACGAGCCAAGGAAACAACGAGCCAACAATCGATATCAGAATCATTTGACAGGCGAATGGATACCAAACATCCAAATCCAACCAAATCGGATGAAAAAGGATTGAAACTCAGTTGATGAACCAGATCACCATTCACCGATAATAATCGATATCTGAGAAGAACTCTGTCAAAATCGTGACAGTAGTGGAAAAGAAACGATAAGAGCGCAGCCCTGAAAGCGTTGCACATCACTTGTATCCATTCTGGTGTAGTTCATCTTCCAGCAGTTCGTTTGTCAGAAATGGAAACTGCTTCTGAATGTTGAGAGTGGGATCGCAGCTGCAATCGAAAGAGGCAGTTAAAATCATCGTGGCACTGATTAGTTGGATCTGTTGTTGGTTGGCCACACGGTTGGCTCAGATGCTGTGCGGATCAAGGCTTTCAGAAGCTCTCAGAAAGTTCGATGACGAAACTCAAAGATATAGTATTCATGTGCTGAGATTAATGATTCATTTTTTTTTTGTCGGAAGTTTTTGAACGCTTCACTAGAGCACTCACACTCAAAAACTGGTTCATTGTACTACCAGGCAGAAACCTACATTTAATGAAATTTCAGAGGAATACCAGCAGGCTCTTCTGTGATGCCTACATCATCAGCTCTCACCTCATCAGCACCAAATAACTGACACCTGATCTGAGCAAAGGCGGGACAGTGGCAGAGGAAGTGCTCTGCAGTGTCGTTGTCTTCTCCATAGGCGTCGCAGAGGCTTTCGTCGGATTTCTTACAGACATTAGGGAGCATGCGCTTGGTTTGTCTACATCCTGGAGAGTCATACCACCTCCGGTTGTGCTCTCGAGAGGCCCAGCCATCGATGGAAGCCCTAACCGAGGACGCGGGTAGTCCCAAAGCAGGTTCGGGTCCTAAGAGTATCTCCTCTGATGCTTGTCTAGCAAGTTCATTGGCGACCTCATTTCCCGTGATCCCGTGGTGGCCCGGGACTCAGACAAGTCTTAGCGAACTGAACCTTCCGATCTAATTTAGAGAAGACTTGCATGTGGCCATTAAGATAAGTATAGGTATCCGCTTGGACCGACGCAAATTTACAGTCGCTCTCTACAAAAGCTCCAGCCCCAGACCCTTCATCCGTGAAGATTCGACTAGATTCTTTTCCTGGCTCATATTCTGGCCAGAGCCATGAGTCTGTGGTCAAAAGAAATGCGGTGCGCAAGGTCATCGAAACTTCAGTGCGAGTTGTACCAAAGACCACTTCTTTTTAAACGTAAGATGGCCTTGACAGTGCACCCCATGATGTGGATACCAAGGGGAGGGATTCAGAAGTGCATCATGAGCAGAGGCAGGCGTGTTGGGGAAGGCCCCTATGCAGCTAAGATAAACCGTTCTTTGAAGCTTAGTGAAAGTAGCAGGTGCACGTATTTACGAGAGAGCCTATTACACCAAACGACCGATGCATATGATAGAAGAGGTAATGTAAATCCAAAGGGATCTTTTTGGGTGATAAACCCCAAGATTTGCCGAAAATTCGCTTATACTGCCAGAAAACTGACAGCGCCTTGGTGGTTTTCGATTCAATGTGTTTTTTTCAGAGAAGTTTTCTATCCAAGATAACGCCTAGACATTTAGCTTCATCGGAAAAGCGGATGGTGACAACTTTTAGTACTAGTTGAGTCAGACCAGTCAACTTTCTCCTCCTCCTGAAGAGCACAACCTCTGTTTTAAGAGGGTTAACTGAAAGCCCATTTCTGGTACACCAGTTGTTGATCACGTCTAGAGCCGCCTGCGCTTTTGAATAAACAGGCGCTAGGCACGATCCGACAGACAGAATACCTACATCATCCGCATATGCCTGGGCGTAGACATTAGAGCTATTAAGTGCGTCAAGCAGACCAGCATGCACCACAGCAGAGGAGATAGGACGCCACCCCGAGGGGAGCCTCTCGGGGTTGCGTCCTTATAAAAAAATGATGTCAGATGCAATCACGGGACAAGAGAGGTAGAAGTTGACTATCTCTTTAATACTTCATTTCTGGTCTGTGTCAGAGATAAAGTAGTAAAGAGATAGTCAACTTCTACCTCTCTTGCCCCTTGATTTCATCCGACAACGTTTTTCATAAAATGTTCACAGACAGTTTGCTCTAAAGGCTGCTCTAAAGTTTTAAGAAGTTTTTTTTAGTAAAGACCCAAACCTGAGTTGGACATCTCTTTACTACTTCATCTCTGGTCTGTGTGAGAAAGAGGACTGGACGATTGAGGATCTGCCTGAAGTTGGTTGCAATTCACTCTTTCGAGGATCATCCCGAAGTTGGCTGCGATCCCCGATCGCCCAGTTCAGTTGACGAAGTGAGACACAGAGAGCGCTCACCCCGGTGCGTCCGGCTAAAAAATTATGAAATGCTTACAGTATACATATTTAATTATTTTTATTTGGCGATGTAATTGATCAACAATTCAGAAAAATAAATAAATAAATATTAACTAATTCAAGATGATAACTTTAAGCCTAAACTGCTGCCCAAAGTGGTCGCCGGAAAGGAAGTCCAATAGAATCGTAAGCTAGATGGCAGACATCTATCAGAGTCTGCTGTTTTGCCGCCTTGATGATAAAGAAAAAGTCATGTATTTCATCTTATTACCGATTGATACAAGCTAATGTGGGCTTACTTGTTTTGTCTCATCTCTTGTTTGATGCAGGTTTTGAAAGCGTCCCATCCTTCGGATTTTGGCACAGACTGCAAATAAAATTTCAACAATTCATTTAGAGTGTGGCATTAAGGTATTCGATTTTTCAAGAACTACACTTTTGCTTAGGAGGAGATTTGGCTCTACGAAAACATCAAGAGGTGCTAGAAAGTTAAAAAAAGATGGTCGTCTCCCTGGACACAGCTCGTTTCTGTGAATAAGCTTACGGTTGTGTTCAAAATAATAGTAGCGCGACGTTTAAAATTTCCCTAAAAAAAACTTCTTCGCGTAAACTGTAGAACTTTTCGTTAAATATTCTTACGGTACTTCGCAAAATCATTAAAAATGTACACATCTGCGCCTCAGTGGTCTAGGATTTTATTGAACGAAGTGACTGTGACCGGAAAATTGCTGTTCAAAATAATCGGATTATTTTGCAGGAAAGAGTTTAATTTTAGTTTACTGGGTCAAAAAGTAACAGCTTTTGTCACTAAAACATTATTTAAGATATTTTGTAAACATTTTTGTTTAAAAATGTATTGTAGTGGGCCGTGGAAAGCACACAAATTCGCGCAAAAGCGAGAGCTCATCTGCAAGTGGCGTCAAGCGGGCAAATCTTATAAAGCGGAATCACTTGGTTGTGGTGTCTAGGCAATTGCCAATGCTTTACGCTATGTCGAAAAGTCAGAAACTTGGGGAAGGAAACGCAAAAGTCCAATGCTGGTTCATAGTATGCCTATCAAAAAGCAACCCAGCGGCATTTTCAAAGGTCATAGCAGACAAGATTCAGGTCCCTATAAGTGATGTAACGATTCGCAGAAGGCTGTTTGAAAATAAACTTTTCGCCAGAAGCCCACGCAAGATTTGCCAATTTGCCTGCGACGAAGTGGCGTAATATTCTTTGGACAGACGAAAGCCATATTGTCCTATTTGGAGGAACTGGTTCCCGACAATACGTCAGTCGTCCGCCCAACACAGAATATTTACCCCAGTATACGGTAAAGACCGTTAATCGCAGTGGTGCGAAGGTCATCGTTTGGGCATGTTTTTACGGTGTGGGGCCGATGCATTAGATAAATGGTATCATGGATCAACATGTTTATGTAAACGTCCTTAAAGAAGTTATGCTCCCCTATGCCGAGTACGAAATACCACCCAAATGGGTGTTTCAGCAGGATAACGACCCAAAGCATACAAGTAAAAAGGCAAAAGAGTGGTTTCGGGTCAAGAGTATTGAGGTCATGGAGTGACCACCACAATCCCCTGACGCGAATCCTATTGAAAACTTGTGGTGCGATGTTAAGAAACATGTTGCGGATGTCAAACCAACAAAAGAACCGACAACTTTGGCAGTTTATTGAGGAAGCCTGGCGTAAAATTGCTCCTGCGCGTTCTCAAAGTCTTGTGGACTTTATGCCACGCCGCACAGTGGTCGATTTAGGGTCATTAGCTGGACTTAAATCGGATTTAATTTTTCTTTTGTTTTGCTCGTTGGAAATATGTTTTAAAATCAATTTAAAATCATTTCCATAACTTCAGGGGGTTGTACCTTGTGAGAAGAGGAATTCATAAAAATTCTTCACACGTCTCGAAATGTTTTTGAAGGTTCTCCAAAAAAGAAGAAAACGCATCTCTCGGGCGAGTTAAAGAGTAAGGAGTGGAAAGAGTAATGCGATTGTGACTTGATGGCAGTCCTTAAGTTGTTTAAAAGCTTGAAAATGATGCGAAGATTCAAGTATAGCTGATATTTAAACATGTACTAAAATGTACTAAAATAGTACTAAAACTGTAGTAAAACAGTAATAAAATGGAAACAAAACAACAAAGGTCGCTCGCATCTTTTGAGAGAGGGAGTAAATTACATTCGGAACAATGACTAATTTTACCTAGCTTCAATCTATCGAAGGAAAACCCTTTCCCAACACACGTGTGGAACCTGATTATCTCACAAGCAACAATTTATTATTCAAATCGGCAAAACCCGAAAAGAATCAAAGCAAAATGAACGCCTATGTCGTAGATCCATTTCCAATGAACATCCAAATAATCAAGTCGACACTAAACTAGACAGCAATCCGATCATGCCCGAGCCCGTACCCGAAAACTCTTATCAATGTTTACAAACTTTCAATTTTCGCACACGCTAAACTCCGCCTCGGGGCACCAACCTCCACCGGTGCAGCCCATAAATCGGATCACTCTCGCGATTAATCATTTTTCGGTTGACATTCCAGACACCACGTTGTCCGACTCGTAATCATTCGCATTTCAGCAGCCGTTCCTTGTCGCATTCGCTTCCCAGATGTACCAAGTCATTATCCAGCCGACTCAATAAAAGCCAAAAGAAAGCACAAGAAAACCATTGAAATCGCAAGTACTTTTCCACTCCCACATCGAATGAAGAAACTACACGCAGTAGCCGACCAATAAACATAAAACCTAACAATTCTTGTCAATAGTCCAAATTTGTACGGCTGCCACTGGGAGCAACAACAACAGACAGACAAAAACACCGACTTCGTCGGCCGGTGTCAAGATGTTCAGAAAAATAAAGGCTTCTCTACGAAGTACTAAACGACATTAATTAAGTCACTAATGGATTTTGAAATAACTTTGTTAATTTTGTAAAGATTTTTATGAACGCTCCTATTAATTTGAATCATAATCACCCCGTGGTGGCCCGTGGCGTTGTGGGTATGTGCATCGACTCCTACGCACTTGGACCTACCTGTCTGGGTTCGATTCCTGGTACGACAAGAAATACTTTTCACGGCCCACCTCTTTCGAGTCGCTGACAATGCTCAAAGAGTATAACTGTCTAGAAAAAGCTTCTCAAACTTGGCCGTTCGGAGTCGGCATAGAACTGTAAGTCCCTTCCACTCGTGATAGAACAATTGCAGGCACAACACGAGTGGTTGCTGAGAAGATAGGCCCTGGCCCTGTAAGGGCTGTAGCGCTACCCGTATTATTATTATTAATCACCCCGATTACGAAAGTCGTTTACCGACTTGTGTCGAAACGCCTCTGTGATGTCGGTATTACGATTGTCGATAAAGTGGTCGTTTTACGCCACAAAACGACTTCTGGCGATAAGCTTATGTGGAACGTATTTTTTGTGTGACACTTGTCGTGCATCGGTATTCCGAAAGTCGATCTACTACACCAAAACGACGAGTAACACGACAAAAGAAGGCGGTTTGAATTTTGTGAACGACTCTAACGGAAAAACAAGTAAATACGTGAGTTTTCTTTGTATTTTAACTGGAATGGTGTAAGATTTATTTAGTGCTAATTATTTATATCTTAAGGATGAACATTTCCAGCCCAAAACAATTAAAACGGCTGATTGAACTGATGGAGGAAAACAGAAATTTGGCAACAAATTTCAAAAGAGGTTTTCTCAAACGGATGCAATCAAAACTGGATGGAAAGAAATTTATCACAATTGTAGAATAGCATCTTAGCATCTGGTAAATCAAATGGATTGCATTTTAATCGAACAATTCTTCTAATGTTATTTAATTCCCTTTACTGCAGTTCTTGATAGTCGTTATCTTCACTAATCCAATAAATAAACTAGCAATGCCGTCCACATTTACTTTAAATTCCACGAATAATTTTATTAAGCAAACACTTCGAAACATCAATTAAAAATGGTTATTCCGGTAGAATTTATGCAAACTACCTCAGTTAACAAATTGAGCTTTCAAATTGACAGAAAGCTTTTGAATGTGTGTGGAACATAAGCTCGAGTCGATTAAGGTTCGTAATACCGAGTGACTCGACTCTCCAAACGCCTTGTGTTGTTCAAGTGACACGACTTTCGTAATCGGGGTGAATAATAATAGCTTGAAATAGACTTTAATTTGTTTTTGTATCTAGTTTTTAAGTTACCTTTAACTTGTATGTGTTAAATTTCGTTAAACTATACCTACTACGAAAAAATTTAAAAAATCGCCTTTAAAAATTCGTAGGCATCTCCGTTTTTACATTTTTTGAAATATCGCTCCTATTATTTTGAACACAGCTGTATATGTGTCCTCGTGCCGAAATAATCTAGCTGGTGCTACAACAATCGCTCAAAACGGAATGAAATTGTGCGCTTAATTCTCCAATATGGTTGAGTGTCGTTACATCGTTTAACTCTCTCAGTTAAGAGCTTCAAAAGCCAGCAGTAAACATCGATTACCTGGCTCCGTTTAGATTCAAACAAATCAGCGCAGAATTCTGATTCAGATTCATTCAAACATTGTGCGGAACGAGGAAATGCTTGCAACAAGTTCACCACTGTATGTCTCTGCGCAACTAATAGAACATAAAAAAAAAGAACAACAATTAACAAAATCAAGATAAAAGAAATAATTTATTGAAACAAAAAAATGAGAACTGTACACAAATAAATATACACAAATCATAAATATTACATTGAAGAGATAACAAAAACAAATTGTAATTCAAACTTAAACTTAATCAAAAGTAAAAGCATCATGTTTGACTCAGTTGTGGAATCAGGTTCAGGACGACGCACAAATGCATTAATTTGTTGCAGGCGATGGTTGCTCCGCACTTGGCACGCAATCAATATCTCTCTTGCATTCTCAGAGGACTCATTTCGTCTCTGACGCATTTCTTGAACTGCCTCCATCCTCTTAGGTTGGTCTGAAAATTCATGTAACATTAGCAAAGGCGTCTGCAAGTTTGTTTCTGCAACAACCATGGGTGAGTGCGGGAAAGAAATGCTTCTAGTGACTGTAAGTTAGATTGGTTTTCGATGTGAATTGTTCAGTTACATGACTGGTAATGGGTTTTAGTTTTGATACGCACTTGAAAGAGGTAAGGGGGTTAGTTTAAATGTTTTTTTGTGTAGAGTTGGGTGATGGAGAAAAACAATGATGAATGTGATGTCAAACCTTCTGTGTCATAATTTGAATGCAACTTTGAAGTTTACTTTTGAATCCGATCATTTCGTTATTTCGTGATGGTGTTAGTCGAAGCGGAGGAACGCTGTTTGGTCTTTTGGATTTTCTTATTTCTATGGCCATGGTTATCGTGGTTTGCATTTGGTCATCTTGTTCATCTCATTTCTATATCATGAATACTAGAAGATGGGTTTCTCCATAAAATGCCAGTTTTATTCTACAACTAGTATTGATAAAATATATTTTTTGCTAAGTGGATAATTGTTTTGTTCGGAAATGGAGGGGTTTTTGAATTGTTTTCGGATAATTTGCGCGTGCGCAGTTTTACGAATACTTTTAATTGTGTTACCGGAAGAGGATGTTCGCTAATTATTGCAGCAGACAGACGATGGCCGAAGTCGTACGAAGTTTCAGCAGGCGTCCCCCAAGGATCAGTTCATGGACTCTCCTGTGGAACATAAGGCACGATGGAGTGCTGCGATTGACTCTACCGCAAGGAGTCAAGGACATCTGATTTACCGACGATATTGCAGTGATCACCGTGGCCAAGCACATTAACGAGGTTGAAGCCGCCACAAATGCAGCGATCGTCAGGATCAAAGATTGATTGGAATCTACCGACCTAGAGCTAGCTGATAACAAGACGAAAGCCAGATGAATACGGGAACTTTCTGGTTGGTTCCCAGATAATTCGATCTAAAGCGACCCTAAAATACCTGGCAACCGTGAGGACTTCAAAACTTACGTCGAGTACTGCAGCAGAAAAGCGTCAAGGATGCAGGCTGCGCTTTCCGGAATGCTGTCGAAAATCGGAGAACCTGGATACACGAGAAGGATCCTGATTTTCTGAGTGGTAAGCTCAATCTTTCTTTTCGCTGCACCAGTCTGGGCGGAAACTCTTGCTACCAAGGAGACAGCAAGCTTTCGTCAACATAAAGGCTCTGAGAACAATCAGCGGTTTCCGAACAATTTCGGACGATATTATCGCCAACTAGCAAAGCGCAAACCACACAGAGACTAGCGCAGGATGCCTCAAGAAAGAAGAAAGGGCAACATCTGTGGCATGCCATAAGGGAGACCACAACCAAAGGTTAGGTTAGGTAGTTGGGCTGCCAGCGAAATCGCTAGCTCACTTAGACATGTTGGTCCATTGTGAGTCAGACTACTACCACTGATCGACCACTTGAACCCAACGGTAAATGGTGACTGAACCAGATTTAAAAACCGAATAAAGCGTATTTACATTGCTTTCACTGGGAGTCGAAACGGGGACCCCTCTAACCAGGGGCAGGCATTCAACCAACGGCACCATCCAGATGTGGCAGATGGACACACAAACGGATCGCGATTTAAGCCTGGACAGTTCCTGTCGGATCATGAAGGTTATCGGAAACACTTCCACAGATTTGCTCACGACAGCTCACCCTTCTTACCAGAATGCAAGAGTGAATATGACACATTCATGCAATATTGAAAGAGCAGGTCTACCAACACACGAGCTCCTAGTCAGCTATTATGAAGGAGTCACATAATGCGCGAATGAGCTAAGAAGGCTCGACAGGGAAAGAAAAGCCGAATCAGCAAATATGGAGCACATAGCGTGATATGCTAACGAGTACAGCCCCGCGAAGTAATACCTAATGGCAGTTCCGCGGGAAGAGTAGCAGAGGAGTGCAGGATGTGAACTAGTACGTAGGCGTATTAACAAAATCGATGCAATGGCACCATCTTTAGAAGATTGACACATACTTGGACGTAACCAAAAAAAAATTTAAGTGTGCGAGTCAAGACAAAACACTGCTGAATATAGAGAGGAGAAAGGAAACGGAGATACCTGTGCAGATTGCGCTCTCTTATGTAAAAGTCTGTGGATTGTAGACTGTGGGCAACACTGGGCTGGGAAGAGCATTCCCCATTCGTGTAGTGAGGCTGTAAAAGCAGACTCTAAGTTTAACTGTGCGTCCGAAAGCAGGTTTATAGGTAAACTGATGGAGTCACGAATATTGCGGATTGGAGGAATGCAATTGGCTAGTTCGCTTGACCATCGTTTGTTTAAAATATCGATTAAATAAGAAAGAAGGAAGAAAGTGGTTGCTTTTGTTGGAGCTAGTCAAAATCTGCGATCAGAAATAAATGAGTAAAGAGATATTCAACTTCATCCTTTCTTGCCCCTTGATTTCATCTGACAGCGTTTTTTTATACGCTTTTTCGTCCCCTGGCTGTGAATACGTGTGAGCTCTTGCGAACAGCTGGCAATCAGCTGATACCCTTCCCCAACCGTATTCGCGGGGTGAAGTAGAGTTCTTATTTCAAAATTCGATCGTTACTTGAACTTCTTTAAAATTTCGGTGTTAAATTTTCAACACAGTAAGGAGGGTAAGCAAACGAGAGAGAGAGAGAGAGAGAGAGAGTTACAGTCTGAGGTACTACGAGGGGCGTTCAATATATTCTCGGTATCGGGGTATATATATATCAATATCAACTTAACTTATCAATTATCAAGTAGTACTATTATTTTCGTGCATTCATGTAAAATTTCTTAACCATCTTAACATCTTCATGACCATCTTAACATTTCAAAAGTCAGTGCAAGGTGGGTGCAACGAATGCTCACAGGGCCAAAAAAGTGAGAATCGCATGCTGTAGAGAGCTTTTGGAGATGTGTAGTGAGAACGCGGACGGTGTTATGGATCGAATTGTTACTGGTGACGAAACATGGGTCCACCACTATGTCCCTGAAAGCATACAAGAGTTCATGCAGTGGCATAAAAAAGGAACAGACCCCTCGAAGAAGTTCAAAGTCACTCCGTCTGCCGGGAAGCTCATGGCCACAGTTTTTTGGGACTCAAAGGGAATCTTGCTCATTGATTACAAAAAAAAGGTGAAACCATCAACGCCACATCCTACGCTTCCACTTTTCATAATTTGCGGGAGGAAATTAAAAAGAAATGACGGAGTAAACTCGCACCGGGTGTGTTGCTTCTTCATGACAACGCTGCTGTTCACATGGCGCGAGTTTCCAAGTCTGCTGCGCGAGATAGTGGTTTCGAAGAAATCCAACACCCACCTTATAGTCCAGACCTTGCCCGTAGTGATTATTTCCTGTTTCCGGATTTGAAAAAATGTCTTCGTGGAAAAAGATTTTCGGATGATAAAGAACTCAAGTCGGTAATAAATGGGTATTTTTTTTTCAGGGTTTAAAAAAGCTTATCTCAAGATGTAACGAATGCATTGATGTTAGGGGAGATTATATTGAAAAATAAAAACAATTTAAATTGAATTCGCATTTTCCTTCATATCGATACCGCCCCTCGTAAAACAAAGTTCATTTGCCAGTCAAAATCCGCGAATTTCCCGCCATTTTCGTGGTCAATCCGGGAATCTTGTAAAAGTATGTGTGAAATACAAGGGAATCCACTACACACTAATCTTTCACGGCCTACACTTCAAAGTTTCCGCCATTGACTAGGGGTAACAATTGCCGAAGTTGAATATCTCTTTACTCATTTATTTCTGTCTGGCGATATTGCTGTCTGCTGTGAGTTTAATCGCTCACTTTTTGATTTTATCTAGTAGGTACAGGGTGAGCTTGGGGGCACGAGGCCAGTTATGAAAGTTGAAGCATTTATTCGTGAGATACCGGCCGAAATGTTGGAAAGAGTATGCCAAAATTGGACTAAGCGGATTTGAGGCGCAGTCAAGGTCAACATTTGCATGAAATAATCTTCAAACATTAAATTATATGGACCATACTATCGATGTCAAAGATGCACCACGCTCTGAACGGTCAATTGTCGAAAATGTCGATAAAATCATGGAAACCGTCAAGTAAGCACTGTTTCGATTGCCCTGGTGCTAAACATTGCACAAAATAACAGTTTGGAACCACTTGAACAGGAGGCTGGATACAAAAAGAAGCTCGATGTATGGGTACCACGCGAGTTAACGCCAAAGGCTCTCATGGACCGAATTTCCACCAGCGAATCACTGCTGAATCGCAATAAATTTCACCCATTTTTGAAGCGAATGGGGACGCAAAGTGGTTCACTTATGACGCAAAGCGAAAGCGGTCGTGGTCGAGTCGGCGAAAACTGTGGCCAAGTTAGGATTCACCGCCAGGAAGGTTTCTTGTGTTGTTTGGTTGGATTGGCAGAGAATCATCTGCTGGGTGCGTATCTACATCAGCGCAACACTGAGATCCACGCATTCTGCTGCGTTAACACTAGTGTTTCACCTATATTTGTATATAAAATGGAGCAAGGAAGACGATTTGTATGCCTGTGTATTCAACCTCATTTATGCGTCCTCTTTGAGCAATAAATGATCCACACGAATGAATGAAAACTAATTTAATTCAAATCTAAATAAATTTTATAATAAACGAAAGAAAAAACAACGAAATCTTGAAAGAAAGAGTCCCAATTCGAATTGCATGAGTCCCACTCTGTTCGCAGAAAGTACTCTACTTGAGTAACCGTTGTGAATTTCTGTATATTTCTTGTTTCATGCACCGTTTAAAAGTCTTGACTCCCCAAGTTCTTATGGTCGACTGAAATAAATGTTTCGAATCATTAGACGTTCTCAGCTGAGATGATGCCTTTCCCCTCTGGCTAGCAAGACTACAGCAAACTAAAGCGTCAACAGAGCTGTAATAAAATAATCCCAAATATTCAACGGATTCAGCGTCCTAAAGCAACGCGTAGTGTTTAGCATATGACTGTGGATGTAGTAGTCGAAGTGTAAGCTGAATGATTTATTATCATATCTTGGCTTGGTAATGAGTGTGTGAATAGTTAGCGACAATAACATAAAAGCCGGAAGCACAAGTAAGTTAACATTTAATCTTACAGTACAAAGTAAATTGTGGTATAAAAATTAAACAAAAAATAAAGCAAAAAAAAAAAAATAAATACTAAAAGAAGATTAACCAAGCATTTATTGAGTGGTTGACATGTTCTGTAGATATCGCCTGACCCGACGACAATGGCGTGATCGTAACACAGATTTCATGCGTTCGTCCAATTCGTTTTCGAATGACTCATCGTTGAAAAGGTCAAAATTGGGACCACTTACTTTGAAGCCACGATGCAAGCGATCCTTCATTATGGCAATGAATTCCTTAAACGAAAGCAAACCATCGCCGTCCACATCAAAGATTGCGAACACTGTGTCGACTACATGCGGTGCCAGTGTCAGGCCAGTGCTAACCTTGACTGCTCTTGAGAATTCCTCTGAAAAAATGGGCACAAATTGATTCAATCTTCGCAGATGGATAGGAAATTAACTCACCCTTTGATATAGCACGATCCGCGAGGGTGTACATTCGCATTGCGATAGTGAAGTCATCGAGATTGTTCAGGAAACGGCAGAAATCTCTGAACTCCTCGAACAGAATACCCTTTTCCTTTTTAACCCGACCCAGCAGACGCTCCAGGAACGAATCGTACTCGTTCGTGTCCAAATATGTGTAGCGGAGGAGAATTTTGGCAAAGTCCACTTCAGTGATGGCGATGTTTCCCTTCGAGAACTCACTGAACTCCAGCTGCAGAACTTCAGTCTGCAGGTTGTCCATGAACTTGTAGAAGCCTTCGTACTTCAGATCTTGCGTTCCCGTCTTGCCGAACAGATGAATCTGAAGTGTGGTATCCACTCTGTGTTTTCGTTGTAAGCCCTCCTCGTCGTTGACATAAATCTCGCGCTGTTGTTAGGAAACAAAAAATATATTTTAACAAGTGAACTTGGATGATGTTGTGACAAGAGTCGATCTGGATAGCAATACAGACCAGAGACGGATAGAAAGAAACAATTGAGTACCACCACCAGGGATACAGACATTTATAGACTAATAAACGACATTTAAAATTCGACGAATAGTTTTAAAGACAATGCTGAAAGTAGGAGTCAGCATGTTGAAATAAATCCAAAGAAAGAAAAACAAATCAACGGACGTTAGTGGTGAGGGTGGGACTAGAATTGGTTGTGTAATGTGTATCATCTCAAACGGTCAAATGTGTCTTCGCGACTATTCGCTTCTAATGTATTGATTTAAGACAAGACAAGATACATAGACGGACTGGGGGCAAGCAGCAGATACTGATATTGGAAGGTGCCCTGGGCTTCTCTAAGCCGTGAGGATAATAATTTGTTTCGAACTTCAGGAAGTAATGAATCTACTTAAGCAACGTTTTCAACACCTGCTTAATGAGCACGAATAGGCAAGTGATGTGGTTTTGATAGTGGACTGCGTAACATCAAAGGCGTTTTCTAACCGTACTAATCAGTAATCAGTACGTCTACGTACAGCTTTCGGCACGCAAATCGACTGTGGACCAAATCTTCGGAAAGTTTTAGAAAATCTTTCTCCCATCAGTAGTTTATCGATTTGGAAGCTACCTTGATCTTGGTGCACCGTCGATATTTGTTCATACAGGGGAGGAACTGCAAACCGTGAACTCTATGAGCTGTTCAAGGATCTACGTTACATCGAGCGCATGGTTATCCGTCAAAGAGTCTTTCAATTCAAACCCCTGGCTAATGGATAAGAGGAAGGTCTTCATAATTTCGAGGTCGCTGATTTCAAATCTACCTTCGGTTTTTCTCCAACAGCTCTAGTTTTTGAGATACAGCTATTGTCCATATTTTTGAACTAGTTACAATTAATTTTCATAAAACTTTAAAAAGGGCTTGTCTTTTCTATGCTGGCGAAATAGTTTCTTATTAATATTGTGAACATTTGTAGCAATCAGCTAAACAACTGAACTAAACTGATAAGTGGTTTGGAGTGATGTATTTACAGGGGATCAATAAAGAACTCTGACACCTTCCTTCGCAGCTTTTAAAAAGACTTATCTACCCCAAATATGCATTTCAAAAATAGGAAACAAATATTTTCTTAAGGCTTTATTGTACTTTAATTAAACACAAATAACAGACTGAAAAAATATTGATTACATCCAAAAATAAAACTTAAAGTGTACAAAATTCGAATATTTAATGTCAAAAAAATTCGAACACAAAAAACTTTTATTAAAATATTATTAAAATTCACTTAAAAAATTAAAAATTAGTACTTGGTTGGCAGGCCTTTATTAGTTTGAACAGCTTTTAATCTACGAGGTGTAGATTGTACAAATTTTTGGCAGATTGATGGATCAATTTTGGACCATCAACTCATCCTTAAGTATTGATTCCAGCTCTTTTTGGTTTCTTATTGTGTCATTTTTAAGCTTATTCGCCAAATATGCCCATAGATGTTCAATCACTTTGATATCTGGTGATTGTGCAGTTTCGTTTCTAGTACATGAGGACAGTTGTAAAGTAACCACATCCGGACATTATAAGCCTTATGCTTTGGGTCGTTGTCTTGGTAAAAGTAAAAGGTATCTTTTATTCTAAGTTTTGCTGCACTTTGCACCAAATTTTGTTTTAAAATAGGTAAATATTTTGTTTGGTCCATAATTCCATCAATTATATGAAATTGACCGGGCCCAGCAGCTGACATGGAACCCCAAACCAGCACAGACCCACCACAGTGTTTTACTGTGGCTTTTAAATTTAATTCCATTAACTCTTCATTAGGTTTTCGCCACATGTAAGATTGACCATCTTATATAATAATAATATGGGTGGCGCTACAGCCCGTAGAGGACCAGGGCCTAGAACGGCCAAGTTTGAGAAGCTTTTTCTAGACAGTTATACTCTTTGAGCATTGTCAGTGACTCGAAAGAGGTCGGGCCGTGAAAAGTATTTCTTGTTGTACCAGGAATCGAACCTAGACAGATTTGTCCAAGAGCGTAGGAGTCGACGCAGTCCCAGAAAGAAGAATCTTTTTTTTTTTGTATGTTTTTGCAAATTTCATCCTTTTAATTCTGTTGCGCTTGTTTATGAATGGTTTCTTGCGGGCTACTCTTCCATGAAAATTGTTCTTCGCCAATACGAGTCGTGCGGTTTCAGGGAATACGTTTTTCTTAAGGCTTTGCGATACTTCTGTGGCTAATTTTGGAGCGCTTAACTTAGGATTTTCTTTAATTTCCTGCACAATCCATCGCTCGTCAGAAGAGGTAAATATCTTTGGCCTACCTGGTTTGGGCCTATTCTCTACTGATTTTGTTTCAGCGAACCTTTAAATTATATCATGTACTGTGGAGTGCGATCTATCGACCAATGCGGCAATTTCCTGAACCGATTCCCATCTTTACTTTGTTTTATGATGAGATTCCTAACTTCTAGGGATGTCTGACCACGTTGCCTTCCCAGCTCTAAGTTTTACAACTTTAATTTAAAAAAAAATTGAAATTTGAGTCTTTCCTTTCGAAGAAAGGGAAATTTGTTAAGGAATTTACGAAAATTAATGTGAATCATATCTGTATTCTTTGAATTTGAATTTTTTTACGATTTTATTTTTATTTTTGGATGTAATCAATATTTTTTCAGTCTGTTATTTGTGTTTAATTAAAGTACAACAAAGCCTTAAGAAAATATTTGTTTCCTATTTTTGAATGCATACTTGGGGTAGATAAGTCTATTTAAAAGCTGCGAAGGAAGGTGTCAGAGTTCTTTATTGATCTCCTGTAAATTCATCACTCCAAACCGCTTATCAGTTTAGTTCAGTTGCTTAGCTGATTGCCACAAATGTTCACAATACTAATAAGAAACCATTTCGCCAGCATAGACAAGACAAACCCTTTTTAAAGTTTTATGAAAATTAATTGTAACTAGTTCAAAAATATATTATATATATATAATAGCTGTATCTCAAAAACTAGAGCTGTTGGAGAAAAACCGAAGGTAGATTTGAAATCAGCGACATCGAAATTAGGAAGAGGATATTTGCAGGTTCAGTGCATTAAGCGTATGCTCATGTGTAATTTACATGTTTTTATAATTGCTTTTGCGGAGAAAGGATATTATATGACAGGATGCTGCGCACATCGGATATAATATTTGCATGTAGATTTGAAACGCTGTCTTCAATGTGTACTCTTGCATAATGGCAATAAACTGGATTCCTTGCCTTTTGCATTCAGCCAAAGTTAAAGAAGAATACCCCACGATATCCTTAGTAGTACATACAGGGTGGGCCATCTAGTGTTTTTTTTTTTAATCCTAGGTTATTTTGATACCGACAGCTGTTTCCGGTTGTAAATCTTGACAGAAACTTAGTATCATACCTCCGCGGAAGAAAATTAATAGCTTTAAGCTTAAACAACATTGGGAAATATTGAAAACTTATTTCCAAAGTGAGTGCTGCGCAGTCTAAATAGTGCATTTTTTGAAAAGAAGATGTTTTGGCCGAAACGAAGCACCCACTGCGATTGCCGTACGCAAGTTTGTGCAAACAGTTCGTGAGACTGGTTGCCGTCGTCGTACGGTACGAATAGATGAGAATGTGGCTGTTGTGGCCGTCTTCGAAAATGAAAACAACAAGATTTAAGATCTATCAATACGCACTGGATTTGTATGAGGGTAAACCTTCTGACCAACACAAGTTTCTCAATACAAAGCGTGTGAATCTTCGTTGAACTGATCCGGTTGTGTCGCACCACGCTAATACGCGATGCACCGTGCAGTCTCAAGGATTTCTGAGCCGTTTGAAACTTGCACAAGATTTCGGCAAGGAGATGAGCTGTCGTGTGATTTCTTCAATCTGGTACTGGAGAAGATAGTGCGGCGGGCAGTTGTAAAAACGGAAGGCACTATCTTATACAAGTCGGTCCATCTGTTGGGGTACGCAGATGACATCGACATTGTTGCGCGTTCTCAACGTGCCGTAGTGGAGGCTTATACGGCGATTGAAGAACAGGTTAAACGTGGTAGTCTCAAGGTCAATGAGGACAAAACGAAATATATGCCGTCGACCAAAAAAGGTTCCGTCACACACCACCTTGGACAAAATTTCACGATCGACAGCTACAATTTCGAGGTAGTAAAGGAGTTTGTCTACCTCGGGGCAAACTTGAACTCCAAAACGACAACACAGTGGAGACCACAGTCGTAGGCACCGTGGCAACCGGTGCTACTTCGGTTTGTCAAAACAACTGGGCTCATAACTCCTGACTCGAAGGACCAAAATCATGTTCCACAAAACTCTTATTTTGCAAGCACTGCGCTATGGAGCCGAAAGCTGGACGCTAAGCAAAACTGCAGAACTGATTCTTGCTACCTTCGAAAGAAAAGTTCTACGTCGGATATATGGTCCCGTCTGCGAGGAAGGCGAACGGAGAAGAAGACATAACCGCGAACTCTACGAGCTGTACCAGGATGTGGATGTAGTCCGGAAGGCAAAAATCCGTCGACTGCACTGGCTCGGCCACATCGAGCGCATGGACAACAATGCTCCAGCAAAGAGGGTCTTTGAATCCGGATCCTCCATGGGTCGCCGGCCTTATAAGTAGTAAGTAAGATTCATTCAAATTTATTTTGTGTAATAGAAGAATGAAAGCTGTTGTTTTTAGTAAAAATTCCCTGCTTCATAGGGAATCAACAATAATTAGAGCAGCTATTGCAAACCATTTAGAATTGAGTATAAAACTTCTTGCAACAAAACTATGGTATGGAAGCAATTATGAACGATTTAAGAGAAACTTGCTACAATGTTAGCCACATGACCTCGTTCGTCTTCCAACTGTCACAGCGAATGTAGCTTTTGTTGAGGGACAACATTTGATTTTGACATTTGTAAGGGCATGTCCACTTCCAAGATAAGTTACGGACATTTGGATCCGCTTGAGATGAAAGTGTGTTGGAATAAAAGTTGGATTTTCACGTTTGTCAGTTGATAAGAGACAATTACAGGAAAGTACATTACCAGTGCATATTAAGGGACATTTGAACAAAAAAAAAACTTCACATTACGCAACAATGATACTTACATCGTTTGAATCGCCCTTGTCCTGAACGCCGCGTTTAGTCTTCCATACTCCACTAAAAATTTTCTCCATCTAATTATTATACAAAATGTTAGTTTGATTAGAAGACATTTTCGATTTGCCAATTCATGTAGCTTTTCTTTCAAAAATAGACAAAAAAATCATAAAAAACGCAAATAAAACTGTACTAGCAGCTACAAATAAAAAAAAAAAATGTTCGACAAACAAAAATCAAAATCAAAGGCATTTCACTATTCGCCCGCAGAACAACTGAAAGCGAAAATAAATCAAATCAAATTTGTTTGTATTACTTTAAGAAATCATAGAAATCAAACTCCAAACAACTAACACAGGGTACTTACGACCGTTTGGAAGGATCATCTCCTATCCTTGCAAAAATAACAACACTTTTGTGATGCAAAACGACGCGACTCTCGTGTGAACGTGAACAGGCAGGGATATTTGTAAATATCTTTAGAGTGTTGCAGACACACACACGCAGCAAGATTGATAGATATAGAGTGAGAGAGAAGGTTTTGTAAATCAACAAATCAAATAAGCAGTTTTTAAAAGCTTGTCCTAGAACAACAACGGTGGGACATTAGGTTCGCTTATCGCGGTATTTGCACACACTAAAGCGGTGAACTTCAACAACTTTACACAAAACATTGGCGGCTGCTTTCGATTAGTTTCTTTTCGGATAGTGCGAGTCACTTACAAGGGGCTTCGGCTTCGTGGTTTGCTGTCGTTCTTTACGCTTTGCAAAAAGTAGTTTAGCTTGATGTTCTGGTACCAATCGGGTTATCTAAATTATTGAATGGAGACATATTTTATTGATAGACAAATATAAGAGTAAGGTAGGCAATGACTGGGTTTCTGTATCGGTTTGTTCTAGCTTTACGGTTTCAACTACTGCAGCTGTCAAAGAAGTCTAGCAGGGCGTTCTGTGATGAACAGTGAAGTAAGGCGAAATTGGGAATTCTGCAGCCACTCCATTGAAAATGTTCTCATCATTCACTCGTAAAACAATACGTTACGACAAAATCTGAAGATGAAGATGTTGAATTCACACTACTGACATGGGGTAACAATAAGAGTTGTGCTAAGTTACGATTTTATAATCACTGTGATGTTAAACTGCATTTTAAGTTGTGAATTCAACCCATTTATACTGTTGTGCGTTTCTCTCCTGTCCAAAAACTCACACCTAATGTCGCTATTTTAAGTCAATAATTCTTAAATGTATGAATATATGCACATAGTCCCAGAAAATAGAAACACTGAACAGTTTTTCTTTTCTGACAGCTGCATTTGTACTTTCTTTGTGTTCTGCAGTGATCATTAAAATGTGTCCAACAGAGATCATTTCCCAAAACAAACTGGTATCAGTAAGCTGTAGGGTAATATTCTGTGGAAAATTAATTCTGAACATTGGGCTAATATAATATTCACCCCGATTACGAAAGTCATTTAACGACTTGTGTCGAAACGCCTCTGTGATGTCGGTATTACGATTGTCGATAAAGTAGTCGTTTTGTGTGACACTTGTTGTGCATCGGTATTCCAAAAGTCGATTTACTACACCAAATCGACAAGTAACACGACAAAAGAAGGCGTTTTGAATTTTGTTAACTACTCTGAGGAAAAACAAGTAAAAACGTGAGTTTTCTTTGTTTTTTAACTGGAATCGTGTAAAATATATTTAGTGTTAATTATTTATATCTTAAGGATGAACATTTCCAGCCCAAAACAAAAAAAAGCGGCTGGTTGAACTCATGGAGGAAAACAGAAATTTAGCAACAAATTTCAAGAGGTTTTTCTCAAACGTGTCGCACAACTATCGGCATTGAAGACGAATGTTTTATGTCCGAAACTTTTTATTTGATTTCGTCCAGCAAAAAAGCAAACGCCATCTTATTTAGTCTAAAATACTTGTTAATTCTTTAAGGATCTTATTAATATATTCACAATTGTACAATGTATATCTCTTACTTAGCATCTGGTAAATCAAATGGATTGCATTTAAATCTAATACTTCTTCTGATGTTAATAAATTCCCTTTTCTCCAATTCTTGGTCGTCGTTCTCTTCACGAATCCAATAAATAATCATAGCAATGCTGTCAATATTTACTTTCAATTCCACGAATAATTTAATTAAGCAAACACCTCAAAACGACAATTTAAAAATATGTATTCAAGTAGAATTTATGAAAACTAACTTATTTAACGATTTGATCTGTCAAATTGATAGAAAGCTTTTGAGTGGCAGTTTTGGAATGTGTGTGGAACAAAAGCTCGAGTCGATTAAACGCCTGTAAAGTGACTCGACTCTCAAAACGCCTTGTGTCGTTCAAGTGACACGACTTTCGTAATCGGGGTGATTGGTTAATCGGGGGTGCACTGCACGCAAAAAGCCGCACGTTTTGAAAAAAAACGTCATGGAATTCGCCAAGGAGCATTACCCTTCTCATTTTGAAAAAAAAATACTCTGGAGCGATGAATCCAAGTTCAAAATGTTAGAATCTGATGGCAAGCGGTACGTAAGGCGACCTGTGAACAAAGAACTCGATCCTAAGTACACCATCAAAACGATACAACATGGTGTGGGCAGCCTTTTCCTGGTACGGTGTTGTGCGCCATAATGGACGGATGGGTCAGCATGAGTACACACAAGCATGTTTGTGTTATGGAGTCTTTTGCTTTTGAGAATATTCCAGTATCGTTAATTTTCCAACAGAACAACGACCCTAAACAAACTTCGCGGTTGGTGAAAAATTGGTTTCAGGAAGAAAAGGTAAAGGTTCTCAGCTAGCCAGCTGAATGTCCCGACCTCAACTTCATTGAAAGTTTGTGCACTGATGTTGAAAGGAGTTTAGGATTAAAATCCTTCAAAAATTCCAAGGAATTATTTCAGAACATCCAACCAGCTTGGAGATATATTCCAATAAAACGGTGTCAGGACAGGTAGCTAGTTTGCTAAAACACTGCTCAGCAGTTATTGCTAACATGGGGTTCCCGACAAAGTACCAGTTTGTATTGATTCAATAAATGACTTGAGTAAAAACATTCCTTTTTTACTACTTTATTTTAATTTGTGTTTCTAATTAATTTTCCACAGAATATTACCGTTACGTTTACAGTTTTCTTGTGCGTGAGGTCTGTTTGGTATAACAAAAACTCTGTTCGGTGTTTCTAATTATTTTTTCAACCACACAACCATTCCACCATTCCGACTACACATTTTTCGATGTTTGCTGCCTAAGTCGCATGTATTATCTCAAACCGTGGTTGTGATTGTGAAAAAGTAGCAAATCAATCGCAGTTTACATCGCAGTCTGCGATTACGATTGTTCAATCAGTGTGGAAAAACCGCAATTAGTGATTTTTTGCTCAGCTCTAGTAAGAATGCATTCTAATTCGTTGCAGTTGAAGTCGAAGTCGTGTTATTGCTTTGTCCTCTGCAATATTAGCTTTTTGGGGGAGCTCGGAAATGGTTGAACAATGTATATATACAGTGGCGAGCAAAACCGGTCGAATAAATGAAAAAATTCAGGAAATCTTTCATAACATATTTATTTATAGTACTACTAGGATTTCTTTTGATTTATTTTATTCGTTGGTGTTTACAGAACAGTAATAAAAACAAAAAAAATGTTATTCAATTAACAAAAAAAAAAAAAAAAAGGTCTACTACCTCTATTCGTCCACTTTTGCACGTTTCGCCTGTAGTTCATGGAATGCGTGCAAATCAAAATTGACCGTAATATTTTTGTGTTATTTTTCCATACATCTGCTCTCGCATTTACTGTGCGCAGTTTTAGTTGAATTTTCATGTGAGAAAGTATTTTTGAGTTTATTCTAAAAATCAAATATCTACAGTTGAAAACAAAATGAAAAAACTATCGAGTAGTTTGGAAGATAGTATCGTAGTCCTCATTGGAAAAGGTTTATCCGCCAGGAAAATTAAGAAAACGCTCAAAATTAGTCATTCCACAGTGCTTACGGTAAAAAAGAGACGAAGATTGGAAGCGGTTAATACATCCAGTGGTCGTCCACGGCTGTTATCAGATGGAGATGCACGTCTTATTGAACGTATGATGTTATCCACACAGACTAAGACACCAAAAGAGGCCGCATAAGCATTAAATAAGAACGTTAGCGAGTGGACGGCTAGAAGAGCACTTCGCAGAATCGGCCTGGTGTCAGCAATCAAAAAGAAAAAACCCGCGTTGTCTGACAAAAATATTAAGGCGCGGTTGAAGTTTTGCAAGGAACACAAACCTTGGACCATAGATGATTGAAAACGTGTAGTCTGGTCCGATGAAACAAAAATTAACCGTTTTCAGTCAGATGGGAAATAATACTTTTGGCATCGCCCAAGACAGCATTCAAAAACATCAAGTTAAAAAGACTATGAAACACGGAGGTGGTAGTTTAATGGTGTGCGGATGTTTCTCTTGGTGGCATATAGGTCCAATGGTGAGAATCATGGGCATTATGAAAAAAGAAGATTATCTTCATATTTTACGGCCAAATCTGCCAGAATTCTTGGATGAAGCAACGTAACGAATTGATGAAATGGTGTTTCAGCAAGATGGGGACCCCAAACACACAGCCAAAATTGTAAAGAAATGGCTTGATGATCAGCAGTTTCAAACGATGCTTTGGCCGGCACAAAACCCCGATTTTCGTTCGTTCGTGAAAAAAAGACTGTAGCAGTACGAGGAAGCACCGAGCAATCTCAATGAGCTATGGTCTAGAGTGCAGGCTGTATGGGGAAGTATCCTCACTCTAATATTGAAAAATTGGTAGAAGCATGCCAAAAAGAGTGAACAGTGTTATTAAAAACAAAGGGATGTGGACAAAATACTACAGAATAGCAATACATTAGGGTAACCCAAAAATGCAAAAGTGGACGAATAGAGGTAGTAGACTTTTTTTGATTTTTTGTATTTTTTGTTAATTGAATGAAATTTGTTTTGTTTTTATTACTGTTCTGTAAACACCAACGAATAAAATAAATCAAAAGAAATCCTAGTAGGACTATAAATAAATATGTTATGAAAGATTTCCTGAATTTTTTCATTTATTCGACCGGTTTTGCTCGCCAATGTATGAGGTAAAATTGTTGTGTAGGGTTATGTAATATGTTGCTCTTATTATTATTTATTATATTATATTAGAATAACGAATTTTAGCATGGGATTCCTTTGATGGACTTAAACTGGACTCAATCTAAGGAAAACTCAAATCGAAAAATTTCAAAATTGAGTTTCGAGTTGGCTGCTGATCTGACAAGAATCGGAAAATCTCCACTTTATAGTGATCTCAAATCGTGAGAGTTAAGAAATCTTTCTTCACAGACAAACTTTCTGTGTGGAATTCAATGGAAATCTAGTACAATTGATGAAGAACGGAGTGTTAGAAAGTTAGAAGTTAGTTAGAAGTAAGTTAGAAAGTAACAGGATTTCCCACTTCTATCATTTGGGAGTCTTTCATTAACTTTTCAAGTCTTTTTATCTTATGCGAGCTACTTGCAAATTTCAATTGAAATAACTTGCTTCGACATGAATCATAGCCCCGATTAAGTTCTCCTGCATCGTATTTTGTTCAAAAGTGTGAATCTATTTATCGTATATAGCCAAAGTTTCGCTGCTCTTACTTAGACAACGTATATGATTCAACAGTGTGACACCTATGTATTATAAAGGGTTTTCCAATAGGGAGTGAATAGAGTATTCTGAAGTACTATACTCGTTCATAGAGAAAAAGACCTCTAACAAGGACTTGACAACTTTGATTATAGTTTGTAAACGCACCCTTTCACTAATCATCAAACTGTCAGCGTTATTATTACCGATTATTTTTGGCCCGAATTGGAAGATATGGACTTGGACGAGAACAGGATGGTGTCACAAGACACATAGTACAAGTTGCAATCGATTTATTGAAGAGTAAGTATGGTGAGCGTCTTATCTCAAGATCAATGGGCTAGTCGATTGGCCGCCTCGTTCGTGCGATACGTAACGCCGGTTGACTGTTTTCTGTGGGGCTACGTTAAGTCCTTCGTTTATGCCAACAAGACGACGTTGTTGGAAGAGCTCAGAGTCAACATCTAACGCGAAATAGGGGCCGTTTGGGCCGAAATGTGTTGCTGAGTTTTTCAAAATTGGGACCAAAGAAATCGACAGCTGCAAACATGCCCACGGTGGCCACTTGAACGATGTCGAGTTCCATTCATAAATGTTTTGATTGTACTTCAAGCCGATAATAAAGTTTTTTAAATTTCTCAAATGGTTTGCGTTTTATTTAAAAAAAAAGGTTTCAAGTCCTTAGTGGAAAACCTTTTAGTTGTCAGCTTTGAAATAACTTTGTTCAAAGAATTTTTTGATAAGCAGGAACATCTCCTTCAATAACAGAACGATTAATAGACTCGGAAAGTTACTCTAAACATCCAAAGTATGACTATGTACATTTTACACTGGTGCTCTATGTTGTTGATCTGAGTTTTGGATTTAACCACGAAATCTAATAGCATCACAGTCAAAAGCTATGGATAAGGAATGGACATCACATTTTCGGGACGTGGAGGAAAAGCGCACATAATGTGTCACGAGACGTTCAGATATAAGATTTCTCTAGCAATTTTAAGCTGACCGTCATCGATGGAAGGCAGCTATAACTAAGTCAGAACAATTTCAAATTATTTTATATTGCGGTACTGAAAATAGCTGAATGTCTGATATTTGGTTCAAATCCAGTTCAACAAAGGATTGAAGCGCTGCCTTGTATAATACCTTGTGTGTGTCTCTATTTATGTTGCGTGATTGAGGTACGCCTATAAGGTCCTGTTTGCGAGAAAGGTGAATGGGAGGGAAGACACAAGCGCGAACTCTACGAGCTATACCAAGATGTAGATGTAGATCTGAAGCAATACTTCGTGACTTTGGCACATCGAGGGCAGGGACACCAATGCTCCAGCTAAGAGAGTATTCGCATCCGAGGCTCCTGGTTCGAGAAGAAGACGAAGATAGACCCGCCGTAAAGATCAAGTCATCGCGGACATAAGACAGTGTAGAAAGCGGGTGGAGTTGGGCGCAAAAAAATGAAACACTTGTTTGACAGGCGGTGTTATCTTTATTTCGCAACGAAGAGAAGAGCTAAAACTGCATTCTGCTTGTATTTATAGCAAAGCGAGATTCGGGTCAATATCCTGATCAGATGGTCCGAATATTATAAGTTTTGCTAACAGATGTCGTTGACTGAATAGTCAAAAGCTTTAGGTCTGCACAGGGTGCTTTTTTACACAAATTTTGATTTAACATGCTCTTTTTACTTTCGCCTACAACAGCTATGGACTATGGACGGCGGCATCAGCTCAGGCTCAGACTATCCACGGATCAAGGATAACTCAGAAGAGAATTAAGTAAGTACGAGTAGTTTTATCATTTTGCTAATTGCATTCCAGAATGGTCGTTACAACCTTTACAAGGGAGAGAGGAAGTAGTCTCAGGCCCATCTCACATTTGCTACTTTTTACTCGCCATGTTTTCACATTCCCTTTTGTGATCGCAAGCTACTTTTACACGTTTAAATTAACCCAGTTGCGATTCCTACCAAATTTTCCGCTTTCCACCCTTTTTCACACAAGTGACTTATTTTTCAATTCGAAAAAAAAGGCGAGAGATAAAAGAGAATACGGAAAAATCCCAAGCAATCCTCGAGCACGCGCAAAACGAGGTCTATAACTAGCACGTCCTTTGGCTGCAACATCGAAGAATCGGCCACGAATTTAGCGTGTGTAACAGCGGCTTTACAAGCAAGTACATATGTAAGTTCTCCAATTTCAAGGGAGGCTGTAAAATGTAGTTTCTCATCTATTACCTTCGACTTCCTGTAGTCCCTAATAACCAAGCTCAATACTTCACTCCCTAATGTAGCTGCGAGTTCGCTAACATTTTCAATTTCAACTCTGTTTGTCGAGATCAAATACATAACCTAAGATCTTTGTCAAAACTGAAATGAAATAAAAGCAAATAAAAAAGGAAACCTTACAAATTTCAGGGTTTCATCATCGTAATCGTTGTCAAGCAATGTACCCCCCAAAATAGTTTGAATCTAAATAAAAAATAATATAAACAAAAAACAAAATTGAATAAGCAAATTATAAAGATTAGCTGTCGAAACTTGTTTTTTTTTTCTGAAAAAGATAACAGGACTTTGCCTTACCACCAAAAATTCATTTTTGTCCACTCTCTGATTTCCATCGGTATCGAACATGTTGAAGGCAATGCGGAATCCCGATTGTGGCTCTGCATAAAGGACACATTTGAATTAAAACCGTTTTGGAGGTGTTACCAATTTGGAACTTACTTGTCAGAATCGAAAGCAGGAACAGATACTCTGTGTACGAGATGATTCCTTAAAATTAAAGCAAAACGTCAGTATTTTAACAGGCATCTGTGCAAAAATGTACAAACCTCTGTCTCGTAGTGACCTGAACATTTTAGGCGTTCCTTTGCTCAATGGCGGGGTGACTTCTTTGCAATTTTCGATGTCAGTATGTGTTAATGATCTTCGTTTCAAACGGGCTGTTGTTTGTGGAAGAAGGAAGGTAAGAAAGACGAGGTTTTTAATGATTTTGTGTTTATTTTGAGTTAAATGTACATACGTCGAGGTTCCTGTTCAACAACAGAGTCCAAGAAATCCAGTGGTGTCATAAATAGCTGGCCATTGTATTCGACAGAGGAGAATTTTATGAATCGCCGCTCTCTGGATGTCAGTTGAACATATTTGTCGTCATCGGACTGAAAAAAAGAAAAGTAAATTTATGAAATCTGTTTATGAAATCAATAGAAACAAAAACAAAGGGGTAAGTTCATCGGAACCTCAATCCGGGAGATGAGAACTAAGAATGATGTCTTGATATAATTTGGAGCGCTGAAGAGCTTAGTTCAGTTATTGTGCTGTGCTACAAAATATCCTCAACGACGAAAATGTGCTTCTGTTGAACGAACTTGGGGACGATTTGGGAGGTAGCTAGATCTAGCAGCTATCAAGAACTTCAAAACAAGACAAGACGACTGTCTTGTTGTGAGATGTGAGAAAAAGTGTGAGTGAGAAAAAAGCGGTGCGAGTGTAAAACTCCACCGCAATGGCTGCCATAGTTTTAGAACAGACTGGGACCACAGTCGATAGTATATTATTTTTGCATTCACATTATTAAAATTCCAATAAATAATTATTACTGTAAATCGAAAGCCTATTTAATTTTGTATCATTATTTGACTTTATTTGACAAATAAAAGAAAACAAATTAATGAAATAAAAGATCAAAAACCGTTTTTTTTTTGAGTCATATGAACAAATGAGCGTAGTTGCGGTGTTTCTCTTATTCGATCGCACATACCAACACTTCGGCTAAGTAAATATGAACATGCGGTAGGGCAGGATGCATTGACTCAAAAATGTGACACTAGAGCTTATAAGAGAAACATACCCAATCGTCTTCATTGTAGAGAGTATGGTGGCGCCGCTTTTTTTTTTTTTTTGAGTAGATTTTAAGTTTCAAAAATGTGATCACTTGTCAATCTCTGGTTGCCCCACGCAAATTGTATCTTCGAAGCGCTCTCAATGCCGACCACTTTTGGCCCATCTTTCGTGAAATCTCAAACATAATGGTTTTAAGGTTGATTGAATTGACTTAATTGCTGCCTCGGTAGATGAAACATTACTATAGCAACCCATAACAAAAGAAAAAACACCATCTAAGCGCTTAATTTTGACTTCACAGATCCAAATATCAAAAATTTGCTTTTTCGTAATTTCGGTCGGCATCCTAAGAAACGAACAATTTAGCATGGGTGTCGCACCTGTGCGCAAAATGTTTAAGCGCAATTGAACTATACATATATGTATAAGGCTTCTAACAAACACTTTATCTAACTTGAACAACACTGAACAACTATACTTTTCGTCTAATGAAAATCTAGAGAACATATTTTATCTATTAATTTTTCATTTCATTTCCCCCTAATATGAACAAAACATACTTCATATATCTCAACAAACTTGCTTTTATGTTCTATAACAGTTAACTTATTCAACAAAAAACTGTATCTTTTTTTAATTAAATCCCGCTAAATCAGCGATTCGTCACACTGTGAGTTGATTTCATAAAAATGTTCTATATTTTTTTCAAAAGCGCCTGAAAGTATCCTACATTGCCCTACGGACACCAGCAATCGCTCCAGCTGAAGAGGTTGGTTGGATGACTACCACGTCCACTTAGCAATCCAAAAGCAATTCAGTGCGACTTTTTTGGAATAAATAACAAGAGAAGAACCACGAGAAGAAGTCATGAATATCCAAATGACTTCTTCTCCACACCGTGCACAAGAATTGAAAATGTTTCTTATGTTTTTGAATGTTTTTCAAATGAATGGTGACATACACCATTCAATTGTGAAGTTAATGAATGAATTCAGTTTTCATAAGTGTAAACGATAGCCGCTTTGGTCAAACGACCGATAAAACATTTTAGATTTTGCTGATTTTGTTAATTCCATAACATCATTGTCCATATTTTCTTGAAGACGACAAAGGTAATGTTGTTAGAGTTTGGTTAGGGTAGGTTGGAGTGGCTGACTGCCGAAGGGCACAGTAGGCCCATTGTGATACCAAGCTGCCAAGCTCCCAAGCTTGCTTATGACAAAGCGGTTTAGCTGTTCGCTCAGATCAATGAAATAGTAGATGTGAGTAATAGTAGATACGATTTGCCAGAGCGGCATGAGCAGCGGGGGTGATTTGTGGTCTTTACCTCATCTTCATCCATGCATCTTTTGACGAAATTATTGTATTATCCTGCGAGCGCGTATGCCAATTGTACAGTGTCCAGTTGTGCCGCCGATGAGAGCCCTGAGTTAAGGTCTGCTTAGTCTGAGAAGACAGAGGCATGGCTTAAGGTTTAGTACTGGCCATATTTCCTTTGTTTCAAGACAGGGGATGCCTTCTAGCCAATTGAGGTTTGTTGTTTTAATTGTGTGTAACTGAAGAGGGTGGTAGGCTGTAGCGAGGCACAGATGGTGTTAGGGAAGAGATTGTACCACACCTTGCGACTTCATCAACTTTGCAAATGTCCTACAGTGTCCAAACATCCACATGAGGTGAATATTGAAATGTTAAGTCACCTCGTTAACAGACAGCCTGCAATTAAGGCATGTTTTTGAGTCTGTCCGAACAGATGGTTATTTCCCTCTTGGATGTTAAAATATTCTTGAGGCAGGACAGTGCCTCTTTTATCACAATGGTTTTTGCCTGATAAACGCTGTACAGTGGTCAGGGAGCTTCAATGAGGGAGCAATAGTGAGGTCTTTGGAGTAGTAAGACACCCACTCCTTCGTCAGTCCTCGATGCGTCTGTGTAGATACGCAAGGAATCATCCAGCGTCTGATTGTCAGACATCCAATCTAATCTGGAAGGAATGCTGTTGAAGAATGTTTTTTCGAAGATAGCTTGAGGTAGTAGTCGATCGGTGTCCTTGGGAGGGAATTTGAATTCGCTAAGAATGGGGACTCATGGGACTCATGGTGAGTTTGGACCACAACCGGAGTGTTTTTTAGTCTCAAGGCTGTGCTGGCTGCTACTTGTTTACTGTAGGACTTAACTAAAAGAAAAAAATGCTGTCGTTCCCATTTTTGCATACCATACTGTAGATCGTTGACCAGTTCTTATTCAGCCCTCAATCTAGTACATGAGTACTTTCTGTGCCATTCATGATCGTCTACTCTTTTCGCAATTATGACAAACTGTTATATTCTTCGTTCAGTTCTCAAATATATATAAATGTATGTACAAATTGTCAAGCGACCTCTTTTTGGAATAAACAGCAAGACGAGCGTTTTATTTGGAATTCTCCTACATTACCGAATAGGTTCCACAGTGGACGATTGTTTATCTGCTGGTGATATATGTACAATGTCGGATATAATGGTCAGACAACACTGTTTCGGAAGGCGTTTTAAAGTTGAAGCTGGTCTGGGGTCCCAGCACAAGACTCTAGAAGTCTGGCATGGTACACAGACGGATTAAAGATGGAATCCGGAGTGGGAGCAGGAGTCTTTGGACACAACACAAGGTTCTCTGCACCAATGGGTCGTATCCTACAGTGTTTCCAGCCGAAATCCACGTCATCGAGGTCTGCGCCAGACAAAACCTCCACAAATGCATTAATGGCGGTAATGTACTGATATTCTCAGACAGTCAAGCAGCACTAAAGGCACTATCGTCTAACCTTTTAGACTCCAAAACCGTCAAATGTTGCTATGAAGCTCTACAATCCATTGCCAGGCACAATAAAGTGAAGCTTGGGTGGGTCCCTGGACACAGGGGGATTGCAGGCAACGAATCCGCAGATGAGCTCGCGAGGGCTGGCTCGGAATCTGCATTTATCGGTCCTGAACCGTACTGTAATGTCAATTGGACAGCAGTTAGAACTCTGATTAACGAATGGGAAAACACACTTCGCCTAGACCAGTGGACACATGGTCATGGTCTTAGGCAATCCAACAAGCTTTCTTACGGGCCATTGTGTCCTGAACTACCACCTGAACAATTTAAACCTGTGGCAAGACAAGGTTTGTCGGCTCTACCTCGAAGAGGATGAAACTTCTGGGCAAATTTTGTGCGAATGCTCGTCACTAATATGGTTAAGGAAACATATCTTCCATAAGGAGATGTTTACTTCAGTGGGTTTAAAAAACACCACTACTAAAGACTTACTAGCTTTCATGGGCGAAGTAGTACGTCTTCTGGGATAACTCCAATCCTCTGATACAATAGATCTATCCTGGTCGCGGTGTCGTTGAATTCACGTCATGGGTTGTAAAGGGTGGTTAATTTTAAGGCCCGATGTTGAATTTGAACCATACCTAAACGTCAAGTTTTTTTCTGCATTTCATTTGACATTTCTCAATTTCAGACTAAATCAATTTGAACCATGAAAAGATACACAATCGAGCAACGCGTTAAAGTTATTCAGGCTTAGTATGAAAATGGGCGTTCAAATCAAAATATAAGCCAGCAACAATTCAAGAACCAAAGGGTGAGATAATTCGGCACATTAACGGTATAGAAGCTCAATTATGCTTCAGCGTCGTCGAAAATTTGGACCATCGGGTGAAGGTGCGCCGCCGAGGTCGCGGCGTCCATTTGGCCGATATTTTGTTCCATAAATAATTGAACCATACCAATATTATCATAATAAAAAGAAATGACAATAATTTCCTTAATAATTTGTGTTTTATTCAAAATCAACATCGGCCCTTAAAATTTAACCACCCTTTATAAGAGAAAAAAATAAAAATCTTCTGGTAAAGAGTACAAGTTTCGTTTTTTGTGAGTTGACGCTAAGTCCGCATCCTTGTCCATCCGTGCAGTTTAACGAAGTCATTCTGTATTACGTCTCTGTTGTATCGTGTGCAAATTGATACCCACTTTGATGCTACCATGCAAGTTCTGCGAAGTCGGTGAGTTATTGATAAATCAATGCTTGTCATATACTTTATAATGCTCATACCACACACGACGTTCAGGCGTTGACATTTGAAGTATGTAGAATGTAGCTTGCAGGTAAATCATTTCTCAAGTCGGAATAGAACGGTTTTACAGATCGATATATGGTAATCCCTCGAAAGTGTGACATGATAGTTATTTCATGTAGAAGTTGATCACGACACACGATCTGGCCCGTTAACCGGTTCAATACGAGAAATAAACTACTCATCGAAGTCATTTCTTAATTGATGCCGACGCAATTCCAATTACTGCGAACGTCGACGAATGGATAAATCACAATATTCATTAACACCGGCTGATATAGCAGCACATCGGGTGCATGCGGGCTAGTGGCTTGATTGCGTGAAATTGGTGTGAAATTTGGTCACTATGGCTTGAATTGCTTGCTCAGTAGGTCGATAATGACGGCCGTAAGACGGTTGAGGTGTGAAAGCGTTTGATAGTCAAATTCAATCATTTGCAAGCGTCGTCCGGGCTCCAGATGCAGGTGTTTCCACGATGAAATGGCAACGATACCCTCGGTGGCCAGTTCACTTCACCTCAACGTGAGATGACCATGCCGTCGAATCGCTCGTGCAGAATTTCAAATGTGGCCTGAGCTGTGTAGTACGTAGCGACGTCCTCTGCTGAAACCAAATGTCGTTGGAATCCATATCAACCAATTCAGGACAAAAGAGGTTGGCAATCATGAACATATAGCGTTCGCTTTTGAAGGTTTTGGCTTGTCCAACGTTGCTCTGAAAGAAATTTGGAGCGATGACGCCGCCAGCCCCAAAGTCCACACCGTTTTGCGATTTTTTCGGGATGCAGTCGACGCTGTTGGATCGCATGTGGATTGGTACGTCCCAAATACGTGCCCATTCATTCAGAAATTGACCTCATAGCTGAAGATTATTTTTCGATGAAATTTTGGTCGACACGCGCTATTTGTGGAAATGTATCATTTGCACGTGTTGTGGTTGCGCGCTATGTCCATTCATGGGAATTTGCCAAAACATACTCAATAAATGACAGCTAATTTGACAGATGTAGCTTCAACAATATGGCCGATATCAACGGACCAAATTCGGAAGTCCCTATTGGAAACCTTTTTACTTACCGCATTTACATTTTAAAATACTACATTTCCTAGTAAAAAAAAGCAAAGCAGTATGAACACTTTTTGCATAACAAGTGTAACGGAGTTGCATTTAAGAACACACCCCATTTCACATCAAGCCATTCTGACAGCAATAAATTGTCAAAAGTTATGTGCTCATCGTCGTTGTATCGAATCTAGTTCCCATCCCGAGGTTAATAGATATAAGTTTCCTAGTCCAAGCAAGTCACCCGATATTTATCGGATACACCAATCCCCTCCAAATAGCTCTATTAAAGCGAGGCCTTTTTCCCCGCGTCATCCAGCCGAGAACACAAACGCAGCTAATTGATTCCCCCTCACTTACAATTCTGCTCTATAAATCCACTGACTGAAGATTCTAATCGATCATAAATTCCCCACAACCACCCCGCCGGCCAATCATAATCGAATGATCTGATCACGATTCGACCGATTTCTCTGAACTTGTCATCATTGACGCATAAAACTTGTGATTTATGCAATTGACGCTTCACAGGAAATCGAACCGAATGACCTCACCTATGCGCACATCTCCCACAAGCACAAACATTCCCCATGGGTTACCCGACTCTGGCCACCTAATCGAAACCAGCAAGAGTTCTCCGCGCCTGGACACCCCTTTGAATCAATGATATCTCTGATGTGTACATAAGAGCATCCTCTTAGGCTTCCCCCCTCGTCCATTCCATGGTGTCTTCCATTGACCTTTAGCCGTGATTCATGAATCAGATCAAGTTACCGAAGAGATAACTCAAGCAAGAGCAGTCTTCTTTTCCTCTCCTCTTCCTGTCTCTAAGTGCGCGCTCCCATGATGAATTGGTCATAAGATCCCATCATATCCCTCTGTTGCGCACCTACGCACCGAGTTCAACGAATGAAATTAAATTAAAAAGACATTCATCAGCCGGCTGAACCCAGAACTATGAAATTCCATTTAATTGCGCCATCAAAGGATGTCCCAGGAGCCGGAGTCTGTGGCTCAGGCCTGAGGATCATTGTGTGCCCACTGAACAAACAACAATCCAAATCCTATTGCAGTCACCCGCACGTGGGACTCAAGGTTCCCGGGATACGTGTACCTAGAGCACGCACGATCGGACGACTGGGAATATTGTTAATGGAGCAGCATTGTGCGGTGCCGTCGCGCAGGCGCATACCTGTGGGACCGGACTTTTGTCAACCGCTGGCTCAATTAGTGGACACATACAGGAAAGCCTATTAATCTTACTACAATGTGCTGGGAGACCCTGTCAGGAGGATTAAACGGCCACGGGCGGGGTGAATCTGGTCGCGCATCTCTTCTGTATCAAGTGAATGGGAGCGAGATTTATGCGGACTATTTATGGCCGACGCGAGTGCACGTGATTCGCAAGTGCATTACCTGTCAGTGGTGTAATTAACGTTCGATAAACCGATTATGTTTGTAATTGCGATACGTCAGTGCTTTGTGACCATACATTGTTGCCGTTTAATCGGATTTCGATTGTCATCTCCTTTCCTTTCGGATTCTGTCGATATCGTCTTGATATATCGATCAGAGTTAAAGCGAAACATGTCGTCGGTGATTTCCTGAAAGGTCTAGAATTGTTTTCACCTTTTTTTGACGTAGCCTTGGGGCAGTTTCACGAGGCAAATGTATCAAATTTCAGTGAGAATTTGTTTTAGGCGATGTACTAAGCGAGTGATGACAATTTCCGAAGGCCATGGGGACTGATTGAATTCATTTGTTGCAAAGAGACCATTCACCAGCAATTGTAGGCTTCTGTTGAGAAACTTGTTAAGTTTGACTGCGTCGCAGAGGTTTGTACATAACCTTCAAAGTTCATCCACGTTAAAATACAAATATCAAATCTTAAACGATTGGATCGGCCGAACGGGTCGGATATGCGCTAATAATGTTGATAAACAAGGTACGACAAGACGACGAATAATCAAGTAATTTCTGGGTCCAAAAATTCCAAGTTTGGTCTGGAGGCTGTGAAGGTCAAGGCCGCCGACGACTAATTGAAGTTTGTGCCCAGAAGCGGCCGTCAATATCCGTGAAAACAAAATTGGGAGGGTTCGAGTTTTAATCATGGACCCACAGCGTTCAAATAATACAGCGTTCTTTCAATAGGGACTGCCTAACTTTGACAGTTGATAGCGGCCATGTTGTTGAAGCTACATCTGTCAAATTGGCTGTGTTTTATTCAGTCTGTCCTGTCACCCTTGTGCTTCATCAATTTTATAATATTTCAACGGAAAAAATCAAACATGAATTCAAATGCAACATGGTACTCGAGGGCCATTCAGTCTCTATACACAAACTTTAGCAGCTGTGTTCGGGTAAACGGTGCTAAATTCACACCTTTAACCGTGGGCGTTGGACTTCGCCAAGGATGTGTCTTGTCACCTCTCCTTTTCATTGTATATATGGACTGGATGTTGCAGCAGCGAGGTGAGGAATGTTTCACATTGGGAGAGTTGAGGGTAAGTCATCTTCTTTTTGCAGATGACTTGGTTATCCTCACATCCTCCAAGACGGAACTCCAACGCGCACTCGATAGGTTTGTGGCCGTATGTGCTGATACTGGAATGAGGGTTAACGTGGACAAATCGGAGGTTATGGTCATCTCCAGAACGGCTGTTCAATGCACTCTGCATGTCAGTGGAGTCTCGTTGAAGCAGGTGGAGAAGCTTAAGTATCTCGGGGTCTTTTTCACGATTGATGGAAGAAGTAATGCTGAACTTTCCTACAGCTTGGTAGTTCTTTAATCAGAAAGGCCGAGCTTGGTGTCAAAGCCCAGTTAGCGGTTTTCAATTCAGTATTTGTTCCAACTCTCACCTATGGTCATGAAATTTGGGTAACGACCGAAAGAATAAGATCGCGAGTGCAAGCTGCTGAGATGAGATTTCTTCGTGCTGTTGTGGGAATTACTCGCCGGGATAGGGTGAGAAACACGGCAGTGCGCGAGGAACTCAACATTGAGTAGCTACTTCTTCGAACGGAAAGGGCTATGCTTCGGTGGTTTGGTCACGTGGCACGAATGTCCCCATCGCCACGACTTCCGAGGCGGGCGTTGAATGCGATTCCATCAGATAGGCGACCGCTTGAAAGACACAGGACGAGGTGGTTGGACCAAGTCCAAAAACTCGCCGGGTTACGCTTGGGCATAGCTCCTGATGAATTAGAGTCGATGGCGGAGGATCGAGTTGCCTGGAGATCCCTCGTGCGTGGTTTACCCCCGCGACCCCTTTAGTGGATCATGCGGGTCAGAAGATGATGATGACGGTGGTGATTCGTCTGTTGATGAGTAGTAGAACTTTGAGATCGGGACGTCAATATACAAATAATCTCTTTTCCATGAACGACTGCGAGGAGAGCATCAGTAATATCCAATCTACAGTGCAAGAGGTTATGCAAAGAGAAGACGCAGATAAATGGTTAGCATCGATGAGGACCGAGTATGAATCGCTTATGTCAAAAGACACTTGGAAATTGGTTGATTTGCCCGTCGATGCCCCTATAAAATGTGAATGGGTGTTCAATTTGAAGCGAGATAAACATGGTAATGTGGAGCGTTACAAATCTCGGCACGTAGTGAAGGGATGTAGCCAAAAATTTGGGATCGTCTATTCTGTCTATTCTGGAATTAAAGTGCTACCATATTTTGAATGCATAATTTGGTGATCTACAAATTCTTTATAGGTCCTGTCAGTTGCAATGAAGAAATGTTGACATCAGAAATAAATGAGTAAAGAGATATTCAACTTCGGACATTTTTGACCCCTAGTCCACACCGGAGAAAAATGTGATAGTAGTGGAATTCCCTTGCATTACACTCATACTTTTACAACGCTCGTCAATTCACCCCAATATGGCGGCCGATTCGTGAATTTTGTGGGGTAATGGCGGCAGATTCATGAATTTTGTGGGATATTCGTGAATTTGCCCACGAACATGTACTTATTGTTCGGCGGGTGTTCAGAAGGTGACTCATATTTTTAAGAGGACATATATTTGTAATAGGCGCTTGCGTGAATAAAAATGTAATGCTGCGCTCTCTTTACAGGAATAGTTTGCATCAATTTAATTCTTCAGAGTAAAATATAGCTGATTTATATGCGATGACTGGCAAACGAACTTAGTTTTATATCTTTCATTCATGAATTGTGAAAACTTCTGCAATTAAATTACATAATTTGTTAAGATCAATGGCTTTAACTATACCTAACTCAAACAAATTTGCAATTAACTTTCATCTCTATTTCTGTAAAACAAGTAAAATAAGCAAAAAAGCTGTTTATTTTAATTGATTCAAGCAAATGTTTCAATAATATTGCTATTATTAGTTGCCGGTACACATGTTTCGTGTGAATGCTTTTTTTCGATATTATGCATATGCAAAAATACATACATGAAGTCGTATATTCATTAATAATTCATGCATATATAATGAATATTTTTCCCTAGTACCTCAGACTGTAACTCGCAGAAAGCTACTTTATGAACATGAACTTTGTTCGTTTGCTTACCCCTCTCCACTGTGTTGAAAATTTAACACCGAAATTTTAAAAAAGTTCATGTACGAGCGAATTTTCAAATAAGAACTCTAATTCACCCCAATACTATGGTTGGGGAAGGGTATCAGTTATTTGCCAGCTGTTCACAAGAGCTCACACGTATTCACAGACAGAGGAGAAAAATCGTATAAAAAACGCTGTCAGATGAAATCAAGGGACAAGAGAAGAAGAAGTTGAATATCTCTTTACTCATTTATTTCTGGTTGACATGCGTAACATTTGCCTATTCACACCATGTACTTATTTCGTACAATATAATATGGGTGGCGCTACAGCCCGTAGAGGGCCAGGGTCTAGCTTCTCAGCAACCACTCTTGTTGTGAGTGTTATTGTTCTATCACGAGTGGAAGGGACCTACAGTTTTTATGCCGACTCCGAACGGCCAAGTTTGAGAAGCTTTTTCTAGATAGTTATACTCTTTGAGCATTGTCAGTGACTCGAAAGAGGTGGGGCCGTGAAAAGTATTTCTTGTCGCACCAGGAATCGAACCTAGACATGTAGGTCCGAATGCGTAGGAGTCGACGTACATACCCACAACGCCACGGGCACGGGTATCTGCTATACTCAGAACAAAAATATGGTCAACAGTTGAGTAGCCACGACTAAACCCCACCTGAAATTCCTTAAGTAGGTTGTTTGTTTCTGCAGAATACTTGTGAAGATCTTATAGGACGCGTTTGAAAACGATATACCCCGATAATAGGCTGGATCCAACGCATCGCCTTTTTTAAAAATAGAGAAGATCAATGGTTCTTTAAATTATCGAGGTACTACCACGTGGCTTAAAATGCTGTTGAACGCATCAATGAGGCGTTCTTTCAGGCCAATGGTACTGTACTTATAAAATTCGATGGTGATACAATCTGGCCCGGCAGCTTTTTTATCGTTCAAGGAAGAAAGAGCTTCCATAAACTCCTGTTGCATTATTGGGCCATCTAGAGTTTCGTTTCGAATGTCTGGTGTCGCATACTGCAGTATCTTGGATGGATTCAGTAATTTTTGAAAATGTTCCAAGAGAGTATTCGTACTAAGCTCTCCATTTATCACATAGCTCCCACCATTAAGTCTCTTAACTAGTTGACAAAATTCCGATGAGCTGTTACAGGATAGTCGTAGTTATTCACAATTTTTGGTGCGGTTTGCGCAAGTGTACTTCCACTTATATCAATGTACCTTCTTAACACAATCAGAACAACAAGCTGCTAACAAATGCTCAGGGGGAAGAGACGAGGAAGTTGGATATGTGTATTAGTTGCTTTCTGGTTACACTTTACGATCTACTTTTCGGACCGTGCACACCGGTGGGTCCATTTTGAAATGTTATGTGAAACTTAAGTGCCTAAGATGAGCATCAGCCAATAGCCCTAAATGACATAAAGATCAAGAAATACAATGCGTGGTCGATTTTGAACCTTGGGTAGTAGATTTGAAAATTTCGCAAAAGTGAAAGTAGATCTAATACAATTGTGGTAAAAAGCCTACCCTCTCGGTTAATTTCTTTCGAAACCGGACGCATTTCCATTTCTGCAAGCAAGCTTGCTAGGTGATTCAGAGAGAGTTTCACGCCTGAAAAAATGCAGAAATCCAGAAAAAATGCAGGAAAAGACAAAAGAAGCTTAACGTGTACACGAAGTTGCATATTTGCTTTCGGCTTGCCAACCAAGGCATATAATCAGTGTTAGAATGCGGCTTTTATCGCTCTAATCACCCACCAAGCTGTCGAATTTGTTTTCACCCACTTTCATTGTTCTTCACATTTCAGCCCGTGACATGCTTACTGAAATCTGATTAGCATTTGAATTTGCCTTGGAATAGGTGCTCAACTGCAGCGCCCAGTGCTTTGAAGCGTGGAACGTCTCTAGTGTTTGCTTGTGAAACGTCTTCAAACTGGCCGCTGACCCATTCACCCAATTTTGAACAGCGCCACAGAGCTTCCCCATAAAACGTGTGAGATTTCTCCCCTTCGGTGGTTTTATTCGGGCGAAAATTATACCTCTGTGCGCACTAGAGGCAGTAATTTATCTTCCCAAACAAAAGTCACGTATTATCAGCTGAACGTATGGCATTCCTTAGCAACGCCATTGTGCGGGGAAGACTTTCTGTGTTACAGAATCACACATCCCTCTATTGTTGTTTTATTGCATCATTGTTTTACTGTCGGAGAAGTTCAAAGCAACTAATTAGTTGTGGGTTCTCATGAAATTCAGAAGCAGAATACGCCTCTACGAGACTATGAAATTATGCATCGCATGCGAGGGAGTAGTCTTTATGGTGGATTTGTTGCATTTTAAATAAACTCAATGTTGTTTTTCTTTCTAAAGATCACTTCAATTGAGCTTTTTCTTTCAGTGTTGCCAACAATTTACTGCACAAATGGCCGCAGATAGAAAGCTTGCGTTAATTTTGGAACACTTTTCATGTGCTGACAACTTGCAACGAGCCTCAAAAGAAAGGCTTGCAGCCGCGGTTGCAATAAAACCCAATTCGATACACGTGACAAATCAGTTCTACGGTCCATTGAACCTAGACAGAGCAGCAGTCAAGTTTAACATTCTCCATGGAGGATGATAGAAAAGAATTTCGACCCACGACAGGTGAAGAAAGCAGTATCGAGACTGAGGTCTAACCAAAATGCTTGTGCTGACGGACTGTCCGCTCAAAAGTAGCTGGAGATGATCTGGTGCATGCGCCTAAGTCGATATGGTCAGATGATGCTGCATGCTCGACGAGTGTTTACCTGATCCACAAGAAAAGAGAAGCCTTTGACTGCGCCAACAATCAAATGGCAACACAAATGGCACACGCCTCCAAAAGTTCGTTCAGTTGTTAGCATACGCGAATGCCATTGATGTGCCTGGACGAACGCAGCGAGCCGTTAATAAAGCGTTTGCACATCAAGACTGTCTGGGGACACATGGATGACGATTTGACGGAAAAGTAGTAAATTCTCTCTACAAAAAAATGACATGACACAAATATCACCACCAAGATCAAACGCTGAATAACGCTTGACGATCATCGTTTCTATGGGCTCAAGTAGACATTGGATCGCTATCGTTAGATTCGACTGATATCATTCATTCTTAAAGCAAACTACAAACTTAAAGCCAAGCTTTAATTGTGGAGAGGACGGAATATCACCATCAGTCATCCTTAAATACTGTGCTGACTCTCTCTCCTATCCTCTATTACTCACTTTCAACCGTTATATTTCAGCACCGATTCATAAATCGGGCTCTAAAAACAACGTTGAAAACTATAGAGGAATCTGTAAACTTTCAGCGATTCCAAAATTGTTTGAGAGTACAGTGAAGAGAAAACTAGACTTCATAATTAAAGAACACATTTCGGGTGCTCAACATGACTTTATATCTGGGCGTTCTACGTCAACAAATCTGTCAATCACTCATCTTTCGTGATAAATGAGATGGAAAATAACAAGCAAGTTGATGCAATCTATACTGATTTTAGCAAAGCTTTCGACTCTGTTAACCACTCAGTGTTAGCTAATAAGCTTGAAAACTTTGGATTTCACTCTGAGCTTCTCCGTTGGGCCTCATTTTTTCTTATTAATCACACACTGCCAGGGAAATATAGGAAATTCTTTCTTTATCCAAAATAATAACGTGTCACTCAGGTGTGCCGCTGGGAAGTCATTTTGGGCCCCTTACTTTTTATAATCCTCATTGACGACATTATTTGTTCAATTAAACACAGAAAATGCTTACTATTCGCCGATGATATGAAGATATATAAGAGTATTTAAAGATGTTAATGACTGCTTATTACTTCAATCTGATTTAGATAATATCTCCGAATGGTGCAATAATAGCAGTCTAACTCTTAATTTTCAGAAATGTCTTTCAATCGGATTCACTAAATCAGCCTTTTCCATTGAATATAACTACGCCATTGGATCAGCTAATCTTCCTAAAGTTAAAAGTGTGAAAGACCTAGGAGTACTGCTTAACTCTTCCTTTTCACCGAACACGCGCATAAATTACATATTATCTAAAGCAAATTCTGAAGTTGGCTTCATTAACCGTAACATAAAAGGTTTCACTTTATTCGCTTTATTATCTATGTACGTCTCTTTGGTCAGGCCCAGAAATAAGAGAGCAAGGAGATATCTAGCTTCTACCTCTCTTGCCCCTTGATTTCATCTGACAGTGTTTTTTATACGCTTTTTCTCCCCTGTCTGTGAATACGTGTGAGCTCTTATGAACAGCTGGTAAACAGCTGACACCCTTCCCCAACCGTAGTATTGGGGTGAATTAGAGTTCTTATTTAAAAATTCGCTCGTTACTGAACTTTTTTCAAATTTTGGTGTTAAATTTTCAACACAGAAAGGAGGGGTAACCAAACGAACAAGGCGTATGTTCATGAAGCAGATTTATTAAACTTCCATTTGTGGGAATTACTATCTGAAGCACTAGGGTGAAATTAATGAATACTTTACTTAATGTACATATTTATTTCTGCACATGTATGAATAAAACATATAAAATGCATTCACGCGAAACTTGTGTAAAAATACTAATAATAATAATATTGAAAAATTTGCATGAATCATTTGAAAAAATAACTTTTTTGGTCATTTTAGTTTTTTAAAGAAATGTGATGGAAGTTTATTTCAAATTTTGACAACCATTTTAATGGATTAGTTTTCGTTGCATTATTTATACATTTTTCTGAACAATTATGAAATTTAAATTCATGACTTTTCACAATTCATGAATGATATACAACTGCAAACTGATCGCCTATATATTACTTCAAAATATTCCAGTAAATAGACTTACATGTATTATTTAAATAGCATTACATTTTTATTCACCTTACATGTATTATTTAAACAGCATTACATTTTTATTCACCCAATATGTGCTCTTAAAAATATGAGCCACCTTTTGAACACCCTCCGAACAATAGTACATGAGATTGGGCAAATCCATGAATCTGCCGACGATTTCCCACAAAATCCACGAATCTGCCGCCATTATCCCACAAAATCCACGAATCGGCCGCCATATTGTGGTGGATCCATGGTTTTTGTAAGAGTATATGTGATGTACAAGGGAGTTCCACTACTCTCGCATTTCTCTCCGATGTGGACTAGGGGAAATTCTCGCCGAAGTTGGATATCTCCTTGCTCTCTTATTTCTGGTGAGGACCCTTCTTGAATTTGCGGTAGTTGTATGGAATCCTAATTCTGTCACATACACCGAGCATATTGAAAAGGTCCAAAAAAGATTTACAAAACTCATTTGTACCAAAATGCAATGGAATTTTCAACCAAATTATATAGAGAGATGTCAATTGCTTGGTATAAAATCCTTAAAAACTAGACGTACTGTTTATGAAGTAATGTTTATTAGAGATATTTAATATAGATATTTAAAATGTCCATATCTTTTGTCATTACTTCAATTCTATTTGCCCACTAGGCAACTCCGTGCTCGACATTTACTATTTGAAAATTTTCATAACACTAAATACGGAAGAAATGAGCCACTTACAAGAGCAATTAGGGTTTTCAACGAGTTCTCAAAAAATCTTGAATTATCTGATAGTAGAATGCATTTTAAAATACATTTATTAAGCATATTTACTTTTTAAGTTTTTGTTAATTATATGCTTAATATTACTTTTTCATAATCTTTTAGTACGTAAGTAGCTTGTAGATAATAATGATCAATCAAAAAGTAAATAAATAAATTCAAGAATAGAGCACTCTCTCAAGAAGCACGATAGTGTTCATCATGCTTCTTTAAGGCACAGAGTCAATTTCAAAAGTGTAGGAAGAAGTCCTTCCACAGAAAAGTTCTGTGGGCGATCTTTCGTCAGGTTTCCGTAAAATGGCAGGAGTCTAGTCTAGATGGCTGCAGATCCCATACTTAAGACTAGGTCTTCTACAGTTCACGAATAATTTGGTTTCGGAACGAAAAGTCTTCAACACTGAACCTAACAAATCGGCTGTTGTCCGTTTGTATATGCGCAGACACTCGAGCCTACGTAGAAGAATCAAGTGAGACACAACGATATGTTGTTGCATTGCCGCTCTGTCATCAAAGAGGGAGACCACTTTAGTCTACATACCACCTCCGGTACACGGGAGGAGAAGAAACTTACACACCTGAAGAAAAGGTCTTATGCAACTGCCCAACTCAAGGATATCGAAGAATCTAGGGACAGACAGAAAATACGGACCTTATAAAAAAGCCTGGCCAGACTTTAAGAAAGGCGTTTTCGAAATTGTGACGGTAATCCTGTTACCGAACGACAGGGAACAGTAGATGTTTTTAAGCAGTACTTCCAACATCTGCTTAATGGGCCTGATCAGAAGAGTTCCAGTCGATGAAGTAGTCCTCCCACATAGCTTTGAAGAAGTCGGCACAGCCATTAAAAACCTGAAGACTAACAAAGCCGCCGCCTCAGGTGGTTACTATTAGAGCTCTTTAAGACCGGTGGCGATGTTTTGGTGCAGGGAGCAACCTCCAGATCATCTGCAGAATTTGGGAAGTCGAAAACATGCCCGTGGACTGGAATATCAGATCCATCCTCTTGCAACAGCTACTGGGGTATATCCCCGCTCAACGTTGCCTACAAGGCGGCCTGGCCACAGTCCATTAATTGCTTCGCTCGCAATAGTTTCTGCACACTGGCCACTGTCACTATTGCGGGCGAAGCACTTTGTGGACAGTGGCCAGGAAAATGGGCGAAGCGCGCGGAAGGGTGTCCCGAACAGAAGACCCATTTTGATAAAACAATTTAATCATTTGCACGTGTTGCTGATCGCTACGTCCGTCCATAGTGATTTGGCTGAACAGACTGAATAAAGGGCAGCCATGTGGCTACAACAATATGAGCGCTATCAACTGGCAAAGCTCAGAAATCCCTGTTTTAAGACACTTTAATATTAAACGGCATTAATAACCATCATCAGCTACAATTTCAAGGTAGTAAATGAGTTTGTCTGCCTCGGGGGGCAAACGTGAACTCCACAAACGACATCACAGTGGAGATACGTCGTAGAATCGCCCTTGGCAACCAGTGCTACTTCGGTTTGTCAAAACAACTGGCCTCAAAACTCCTGACTCGAAAGACCAAAATCATGTTCCACAAAACTCTTATTTTGCCAGTCCTGCTCTACGGAGCCGAAAGCTGGACGATAAGCAAAACTGCAGAGCTGATTCTTGGTACCTTCGAAAGGAAAGTTCTACGTCGGATATATGGTCCCGTCTGCGAGAAAGGCGAATGGAGGAGCAGACATAACCGCGAACTCTACGAGTTGTACAAGGATGTGGATGTATTCCGGAAGGCAAGAATCAGTCGACTGCACTGGCTCGGCCACATCGAGCGCATGGCCAACAATGCTCCAGCAAAGAGGGTCTTTGAAGCCGAACCTACTGGTTCGAGAAGGAGAGGAAGACCGAATCTCCGGTATAAAGACCAAGTAATCGCGGATGCAAGATAGCTTGGTCTTGATGAGTGGAAGCAGCGTGCCCAGGACCGTCAACGAAGGAAGGCACCAATTGCTCATTCTCGGACCCTCCATGGGCCGCCGGCCTGATAAGTAAGAAAGTATTAATAATCTCAGACATTGCTAGTTGGTACCATTTTTAAACTCATCACCAGTTTCTCTGAATTCGAAAGTCGCGGAGCTTGAGGATCCCAAGGGCAACTCATTTTGTGTTCTCTACCGTCACAATGTGTGTGTATACACAATAAGAGGGCTTCGAGGGAATCAGCCTTTTTCTTCCACTTCCTCCTTAACTAAAGTTGAATGGAAAGGAGGAAACTCTGAATTATCAAATTCATCCACAACAGAACATCAAAGCCTTCCGCCACCGCTCACAAGTGTTCCCTATCAAAAAGAACCCACGGCTAGCATGAATCGGTTCAGCTTTTGAAGCTCGGATAACCATTAAACGACTTAAAGTTGTCCTTCCTCTGCAAAACCAATCATCAGACGCGATGTAGATAAAGTCTATCGTCGACGAAATGACGCCACTCCAACAAGCAGGCATATCTATCAGTTGTTAGTCTCATCCTTCGAGTCAGTTCCATTCCAGGCGGACAATCATAGCGGGCGCAAGACATTGACACACTTGATGACTGGAAGCACCGTGCCCAGGACCGTCGGCGATGAAAATCAGTGATTGATCAGGATCAGACCCTCCACGGGTCGTAGGCCTGATAAGTAAGTAAGTATAGCCAATATTCTAGGCGCAATGTAGAAGAAACTTTAAATAAGTTGGTTAGGTAAGGTTAGGTTAGGTTAGGTTAGGTTAGGTTAAAGCTGCCAGCAAGCAGCAGTCGCACATAAGCCAGCGTAGGCCCGTTGTTTTACCACGCGTTTTACCATCTAGTTGATCATGTTTCGCAAACCTATTGCTGCTTCGACGAGTCTCATGGTGATTTTTCCTGCGGGAGGGTAGGACGCTGCAATTGCAGAGAAGGTGTACAATGGTTTCCTTATCCTCGTGTCTTCAGCTTCTAGATCAGAGTTCAAATGGCGCAGTGCTCAATGATCACGCTGAGTTCTCACAGTCCTGGCCATTCCATTCTAATCAGACTGTGTTATCGTCTCGGACTGAGATTATACCATAATGCTGGTCGTAAGATGATTGGAAGGGAGAGACAATGTCTTCTTTGGCCATGTCAACGTTGGTGGCATTTGGGGAAGAAGATTCAACCATGAATTGTACGTGCCCATGAGCCTGGCCAGACGCCTATGGTTACTACGCCTTAGATGGCTGAACCATGTAGACTATTTCAGTACGAAGAGTCTTCGACTCCGAACTTGTGCGACAAAGCGACGGAGGACATCGACGAAACCGATGGTGCGAACAAGTGGAGAATGATAATGGCAGTTGGCCAAAATATCGTGCCCGCATGAGTGGCTTATTTGCTTCGGGCACAGTTCCATCCCGGACTGTAGCACCGTCAGAAGAAGAAGAAGAACGCAGTACCCATGGATATTGTCAAGTTCGACTGTAGTTTTTCTTGTGAAGAAGTATGTCTTTGTAGAGCCTGTGCTCCCCCCCTCCCCCCTCAATTTCTGCTGTCTGCCCAGTTTATGCAATTCAAAAAGTCCAAATGGCCAGCCTGCAATCATTTTCATTGAATTTCATTGCTTCCCTTGAAGACGGGATGAAAGCAACGTCAACGAAGAAGAAGACTCAAACCCACACAAGCAGGAACTACACCTACTCTCAGAAGTAAGCTAACTGTGCTTGCGCTTAACCACACGTGGTCTTTGGCGATGTGATTATGCGTCGGACTGCGTGTAAAGTGAAAGCAAATACCACCTTCGCACCAGGAACTCTCTATTTCATCATTCGATCGCTCTGAACCGAATCACGCGGTTGTCACCGGGTCTTGTTTTACAGCTCATCAGTGCGGCAAACATGCCTTCCAGATTTCTCCTAACCAGTTCGGTAAAACTACCGTCGTTCATTCGGCACCACCTACTGCGCCCCCAAAAAAGAGCACTTCCCACATGTTGCGAACCACGAAAATCGAACGGCTGACCCTATAAATCCTTCATCTGATTGCAATTGATCGTCGCAACCGATAAGAGGCATTCTTCTTTGGAATACGCCTCGCGATATATGGACATACTCTTGTCGTTTTAAACGCTTTCTTCCGTTTGCACGCGAAATTCGTCATCGAACTGTGGAATGTGTCTCCTCCCGCAGCTCGTGCCACGACCGGGAAGTCCCCGCATGGTCACAACGCCTCAACACATTCCACTTGATGTACGAGGCGATAATTAAATTTATTAATCTGATTAGCGACATTTGTTTGCGAGTGTGACACCGGTTCGGGCGACATGGCCAAAGCCAGCCAGCAGACAATACCACGCCAAGTTATTGGTATGCCCAGCAGGAGTGCAGCTGCAACGTTGGCGGCCGATGGTCGCGTCGATATTTTTTCGGCAATAACCTGTCCGCGCTGTCTTAGAGACGCGAGATGCGCGGAGAACACCCTGGTCGCGGCTACGCATGCCGTTTTGCTTAGTTTATTTATCTGTCCTTCGATTTTATTGGCATCGTGAGGAGTTAATAATTGATTGGAAGCCATGTCCTTTTTGTGGCCCACAGCACAGCAGGTAGACCAATATCGCACAAAGGTCGGTCCGGTCGCTCAGATAAGATTTTGATTTGCGATAAGATGCAGGAGCAATATTTTAAGGGCACATTTTGTTCAAATCCCTGGGCCCTGTGACAGTTGGAAAACAAGGTGATTAGTTCGTTTGAATACAACGCTTTTTTGGGGATAATTAAACAAAGAGACCCAACGTCTGGCTGTGGACACGATTTCAGGGGAATTGCAGATTTATTAAATTACCATCGTCAACAACTGTCTTGTGGATGCAGATAGAAACGAGAACTTCTAGGAATACGAGGTGGAACCAATTAATGCTGCGGTTGTGGTTGGAATACCGGGAAGACTCAGGAGTTCTCTCTCTGATAGGCGCCATGTGATATTCGCAAGTTGCTTGATATCATTCAATTAAAATGTGATCGCTTGCTTGTCATTATCTAGACAATCCCAAGCAGCGATCTATCAAAGCTTATCATTTCTTTTTTCGGTGGTTTTGCGATAGGAAACTCATTAACTCGCCGATAAGTTCTAATTCATTTCAATTCGTTTGTGTTTACAATTCGCTATTATACGTTCTCAACTCATTGTTGCTTATGCTTTATTTTTTATGGGCTACATTTTATTATTTACACTCGTCAAATAACTGAAATGTAAGACCCTCATTCCGGAGATGAACTCACGAGGGCTGGCTTGAAATCAGCGTTCAGTGCGGTACTGAACCGTACTGTATTGTCAACTGGACAACAGTTAGATCAGATAGATCAACGCTGATAGTCTTAGGCAATCCAAACAATTAATCAGGCCTTGTTGGTATAAGGAAATACTGTGCCTCAACAAGGAAATCATTATTGTTTTAATTTTATTAACAGGTAATAAATTACACAATTAATAGTAATTGAATAGTTTTAATAGCTGCCAGGACTTCCTGCCAGTTTATTTGGAAAATATAAAGGATGAATTCACATCATGGGTTGTAAATGGTGGTTAATTTTAAGGGCCGATGTTGAATGTGAACCAGACCTAAGCGTCACGTTTTTTTCTGCATTTCATTTTTGACAGACTAACTCAATTTGAACCATGGAAAGGTACACAATCGAGAAACGCGTTAAAGTTATTCAGGCTTAGTATGAAAATGAGCGTTCAAATCAAAATGCATATCGTGCACTTCGTCATTTCTTCGGTCAATTTAATCGTCCAAATGTGCGTACAATCGGAAAAATGTAGCAAAAATTTGAGCAAACCGGGTATGTAGGAGATGTGGAAGCACAAGTGCATGCTCGTGCAGCTCGTACTGCAGAAAATATTGCTGCTGTTCGCGATAGTGTGGCTGAAGAGCCGTCCACCGCAACTCGTGGTCGTGCCCAACAATTGCACCTCTCACGCTCGTAGTTGATGAACATTATGCATAAAGACTTGCATTTACACGCTTACAAGGTGCAATTGACGCCTCTTGACCATTTTAAGCGTCGTCAATGGTCAGAATGGTGGCAAGAAATGGCAACAGTGGATGATCAATTTTCGAAGAAAATCATCTTCAGTGATGAGGCACATTTTCACCTCAGTGGATTCGTCAATAAGCAGAATTGCCGCATTTGGGCGAATGATAATCCAAGAGTGATTGTCGAAAAACCATTGCACCCACAAAGAGTGACTGTTTGGTGCGGTTTATGGGCTGGCGGCATCATCGGGCCGTATTTTTTCCAAAATGAGGCCGGTCAGGCAGTTACTGTGAATGGTGTTCGCTATCGTGAAATGATAACGAACTTTTTATGGCCCGAATTGGAAGATATGAATGTGGACGATATGTGGTTTCAACAGGACGGTGCCACTTGCCACACAGCTAACGAAACAATGGCTCTTTTGCGCGACAAATTCAATGGCCGTGTTATCTCACGTGGTGGCGATGTCAATTGGCCGCCAAGATCATGTGATTTGACACCGTTGGACTTTTTTCTTTGGGGTTATTTTAAAGAAAAGGTGTACGTCGATAAGCCAGCAACAATTCAAGAGCTAAAGGATGAGATAATTCGGCACATTAACGGCATAGAACCTCAATTATGCTTCAGCGTCATCGAAATTTTGGAGCCGAGGTCGCGGCTTTCATTTGGCCGATATTTTGTTCCATCCATAACTGAACCATACCAATATTATCATAATAAAAAGAAATGACAATAATTTCTTAAATAATTTGTGTTTTATTCAAAATCAACATCGGCCCTTAAAATTTAACCACCCTTTACAAAAGCAGTAAGATTGGGATTTCACTGGGGTTTCACTTAAATAATACGCAGTATAATTTTAAAAGCTAAATAGGGGTTTCAAGTTTGATTAGAGCTAACATTGTAAAAACATCTATGATGTTTTGTTTAGATGGGACAGTTAAAAGATTTATAAATGCTATTTGGATTTATTTCTTTGGCTATGAGTTTCACGTGTTGACAATAGATGGTGAGATGACTAATGGTGAGGGGAGTATTTTGGCTACAAAAGTGGCAGAGTGGTTGTTGTTCTTTTATGATCTAGTGACTTTTGTGTCACTTCAATATATTTTGGCATATATTCCTCGGGTATATAGGTTTTTGTGCTTGAGAGTTGATTTGGGAATAATAATGAATGTATTCTTCCCAATTGCTTTTTTTTGAGACTGCAAACTGTGTGTAGATTGTGATTTTTTGCATAGTTCTTATTGAAGACGTTGAATTGAAAAAGTGGTTCTTCTAGGGCTGCTTTTGTGGTCGTGTCTGTAGCTTCGTTTCCGGGTATATCGGCATGTCCAGGCACCCATATAATTTAAAGTTGTTTGTTACCGCTAATTTTATCTCTCAGTCGATCGATTATTTCAGTTTTGTTGCTCAGGTTTTATACGGATTGGCAGACTGTCGGAGACGATTGCAGTTTTTTTTTTATTGTTTGCGAACGTTGTAGATTTGAGGATAGCGAAGGCTTGCCAGGAGGCCTTTGATTTTTGTGTTTCCAAGATCGTTTGCAAATGAAATTCCGTGTTCACTTTTTTCCATTCTGTCCTTTTTAGATTTGACACCATTTCCATAAACATTTTCTGATACATCTCGTGAGCTGTTGTTGTTTTAGAGAAATTTGCAAGGTCTGTGTTAATCGAGTAGATTTTTAATTTTCAAGGTGGGGATATTGGGGATTTGATTGAGTTGGTTTAGACCGGAATGGAATGGAAATTATAATATTGCAAGGCTACTTAGAAGACTATCCTCTCCTTAGACATTACTTAGTTATTGGGCCAAGGCGTTATTCTCCATGGACCCAGGAAGGCGTATAACTTAGACCACAGACCCAGGTTACTTGAAAGACCAGGATACTTGGAAGGTTATCTACTCCTTAGACATTACTTAGTTATACAGTCAAGGCCGACATGCGGCGCAACACTATTTAGTTACATTTCTATCTTCTTCCAAATTTGATTTTGGTCCTTACATCGCATAGTGAAGCCATTAACAATATCTGAAGACTTTTCCATCCAGATAACTAATGCTTTATTCTGTCTAAACTAATATATGTTCCAGTAGACCTTTAAATGTAAACACGCGCACGCTCATAAGTATTTTTACTAAAACTCAAACAACATTTACTAAATTTTGAGACACGTTATTTTCTTTTCCCTAGCAAAATGGCGGGGGAACAACTCGAGGTAAATTCAGTGAAATTTTCCATCGGAAAGTTATTCACAATACGGAGGTTTTCCAAGTGGACAATGGAGTGAACTTTTTAATAATGTTAGAGTTTCGTCAACCTCTTTAAGTATGTTTATCTTTTAAAGTAACTTTTCAATGAAATTACGGAAAATAATTACAAGTTGCAAAAGAATGGAGACCGAGGAAGTAGTAAACGAGGAGAGAGACGAAGAACTGAAAGGATACATGGAGCATCGACGGGGAACAATTGTTCCTATAGCTGAATTTTACGTGTAACTGGGCTTCGTAATTCGTATAAGTGAGACTGCACTTTATTCGATTCCATATAGAGATGTTGTTTCTTTGAGTCACATGATTTGACCCAAGTTGTGTGGGAAAGACGCAGTACGGAGCGGTTGACAAGGAGGATACTATGTCGAATGTCCAAAAGGATATCATTTCTGTAGTTCACATCTGCCTTATTCAGAAGAAAGAAGAGCACTTTGACATGTGTGAGGCCCCTTATCAGTGCGGTTTCCAGCCGGGGAAGTCCACCATCAAGTCCAATTCATTCTTCTGTAGTAGATCCTAAAAAAAAATAAATGCAGATCGACTCTCGCCATCTATTCACCGTTTTTTTTAACTCTTGCCAATCGCTGTACCTTTGGGCTCCTTAGGCAATTGAGCCCTCTCTTTCGAATGACAGAGCTGATCACCTTGATTATCACTGTTCGGCTCAATGGCGGGGTAACATATGTAGACAATTTCAAAAGCGGACGAAGAAACCCTTTGTATTTTGCTTTGATTGCATTTGGAGAAGAAGATTCAGCTACAAACCGTATAGACTATACAGCGACATGGGACAAATGTGGACTGGTTCAACGCCTAAGACGGCTAGGGCTTTGGGAGGTCATGACCAGTCCGATGAGTCTTCGAATCTGCGAAAATTGGTACAACACAATAGAGCATGCCTACGATGGAGCAGAAAGTCCTCAATTTGGTGTGCTTAATTTAAGAAGGTTTTGTTTTGTGTTGATAAGGTGCACTGTCCGACACAAGTCTTTTGACAAGTTTCAGAGAACTATTCGTTCATCGCATGGAATATTTCTCGTCGTTGCAACAATGAAACTGATACACAGATGATGGGGTCGACTGTATATTCACAGGGTATAGCCAATTTCCCTACCAGGACGATGATTTAGACCACCACAGAGTACAGTGAAATGCAACTGTGCATTTTTATGGGGCTTATAGTCCTATTCAGCAGATGATCTGATGCTTGCTCTCTATCTGAAGATCGCCGTCAACTTTAAAGACCTCTGATGGCAAGTCATCACTTACTTACTTCTCAGACCTGCGACCCATGGAGCGTCTGAGCCTGAGCAATGACTGCCTTCCATTGTCGATGGTCGTGGCCACACTCCTTTCAGTCACCAAGATCACGATGTCTTATGTCCGCGTCCGATGGATTGGTCTTTAAAGCGTCGATGCGTGTTTGTTTCCGGCCTATGATTCCAAAGCATTTTGCATTCGAACTCGATTAGCAGAAATATGCTGCGAAAAAAGGCAAACTTGTAGCAATTTGCTTCTCCCGTCCCCAGCTAGTTTTGTTGCTGTGTTTTTTTTCGCCATTCCATACAATACTAGGTGTTTTTGTCGGTGGTGGGAAGTAGCGTTTGGTCGTCCTTTAATTCATACGCTCAAGGGATCAGACTGTGTGGTTCTTTACGCATCTTTGCCAGCGGTTCAGACAGCGTTAAATAAATCCACAAACCACAAAACAGCACGGCTCCCACAAAGTGAGCCTTTAATAGGAACAAAACCTTAACTTATTAGACTTTCGTACCGAGATGTACATTCATTGTCTTGTAAAATGCCGACGATTTTTTGAACCTGGGTCAATGCAACAACGAAGAATGACCTACATCCTTCTCCTGGTCCTCCAAGATAGCTTTGTAAGCAGCAGACGGTCAGTGAACTGATATATGTACACCCTCTTCAAAATAAAGCCATCAAAACTGCGATAAACATCAACGTGGGGCTACTTCACGCTATTCCAGCGAAACTCTTACGTATACGTTCTTTTTTCCAAAGCATATGTCATCCAATTGCGCGTAAGTAGTCAGCAGCAGCTGCTGGCTGCGAGAGACTCGGCTTGTTTGATAACACAGCCCCAGGCGGAAGAGTCTTCGAATCTCCGACCTTGATTTAGATGACGCACACGTGTTGAGGAAGTCGCAACGAATTTGTACACGGATTTAATTGGCATGTCGAATTGTTATCGCACACGCACTACACCCTACTCATGTGCGAAAGCTAATCTCAAGAATTTACGTCGATTACGCAGTTTTCCTACAAAACCGGTTTTCCCATTCCCATTGAATCATGTGCCCGTAATGCCTTGGCATGATAATTTGCCAGAGAGCATTGAATTCGAGTATTTGGCTATTTCGAGCTTTTGGAAATACTGTGGCAATTATTTATTGCACAGGACATTCGAGACATCTGCACTGCACCATCCCAAATGCCAGCAGACATTGTTACTTGGCAAAAATGCAAAACGCTTTGCTGCAAACATCAATGCTCTCTCTGTGGTCGACATCGCCTCTAAAGTTGGTCAGAGACTAAACAAATATAAGTCAATTATCTTTCCCTCGTGCATTGAACTTGAACTTTATCTTTCACACACATCCGATTACGTTCCTCGGTTTATGTGGCCCAGCCAAACAAGAATTCGATCCCCAAACCAGATTTCATCAAATTTTGCCATCCGAACGAGAGTGACAGTTGCCTCAAAAAGGTAAACAAACCACACGCCGAAGAGAAACGCACAACCACTTGACTTTAAGAGAGCGCACACAGCTAATTTTAAAAATAGTCATACACGTACACCCACTGGGAATTCGTACGATTCTCTTAGGCAATACATATAAACATACCCCATCCCTCATTTTCTTCATGTTGAGTGCTTGCACAGATTTGGATTTTAGCAGATTCGCTGCAATAAACGCGGTCACACCACCACCAATTATGCACATGGTTTGCACGTACGTTCGCGGCGACCGTTTGGCATTGCGAAAACTGTGCGCGTAACGTTGGATTTGCGGAAAATTCCTTGAAATTAGAACAGTTCTAGACGACAACCGACTAACTAGCGCCATAGTTGAAGATGAACTGAAAATTTTAAGAGAGTCGGAGCCGTGAAAAAATGTCACCTTTTGTGTGGATACGTACGTAACGTATTGCTTCGATGGGAAATGTTCTGAACGAGGGAGTTGCCAGATGTGAGAACGGACGGGTGGGAAATTTGTTTGCTGTATTGCAAATTAATTTTGTATGAATTTGAATTTCGGAAATTGGATTTGATTGATGTTCTGTTTTTATTTGAATTTACACAAAGTGTGTTTTATGTACAACTACTATGATGATGGAACTCAAAACACGCAGTTTGAGTAGAAATCATCAAGCATTTAGGCTCAATTAGAATGCGCATGAGCGAGCATTAGCTAGTGTCAAGCGTGCATGGGTGACTGAGCGAGTACACTCAACCCTATGAGGCAATCTATAATGTCGTCCATGAAAGATTGCGAACATTTCGCTAAGCATGTGCAAAACACAAATGTTTCGTTAAGCATGAGCTAGTGCGAAAAAAATCGCCAAGAAACAAATTTGAAAAGTGAGCAAATCAGCTGATATTGACTGGAAACATGATCAATTCATAATAAATCATAATTAAAAAGCAAGCCACGGAAGAATTTCTGACAGGAGGCTATGCGCGCATGTGCTTATTATAGTTACTCATGTTTTTTTAGCAAACATGACAGTTCGTCCAAACTTGACACTAGCTCACGCTCGCTCATGCGCATTATAGTTGAGCCTTTACGTGTGCCCTTTGCTACAGTCGTTGAAAGATATTCATGGTAAGTAAATACATAACAATGTTTATAAGGATGTTTGGGGTGGTTCATTCATAACAAAACAACGAATACATTCTTGATAATTTCCCATGCTTTGCAGAGGCTAGCTCCAAACAGTATTACATTTTCAGTTTCTTTTTACATTTTCAAAAAAAAAACTGTCCACACATCCCGCAATTTTACGTGCTTAAAAAAGCAACCGTAGAGACGTGGGATCTTGAATAAAACTGAAGAGAGAGCTGTCATCAGTGAAGTAGTGGATTGCATTACAAGTCATAAAGTGCTGTTCATATCAGCACAATACTAAGGGGCCATTCATATGAGCAATCTATGATTTGCGAACTTCGCAAACGCAGACGCTTCATGCATATGGAGTCGCAAAGAACTACGAGTAAAATTTATGAAAACTGCCACTTCATTGCGAATTTTTTGGTCGTGAATTTGTGGATCGCGTGTGCCTAATTGTTGATACGGTTAGCTTGACGACAAATTGGTGCTTAGCGTTCAAACACAAAGAATGCTTAACAGACTTCAATTTTGAGAGAAACTTCGAAGTGTGCAAATATAATGGCGCATGCAGCTTTCGCTTTGACAGATGAAATACTGTAAATCGAAGAAAAAGCTAGTTTGGCTTAAGCAATGGATAAAACACTAAGCTTCTGTAATATTATTAAAAGAATTAAATGAAAATTCATTCGAAGATTTTCGAAATTACTTGCGATGTCCGAAGAGTTATTGACCAAAATAAGCTCACATATCAGACGAAAGGACACTCTTCTAAGAGACGCTATTACACTGCATGAAAGTTTGTCTGCAACTCTACGATTCTTGGCAACAGGAAGAAGTTTCCCAGATCTTAGATTTAGTACCCGTATTGCTAAATCTACACTAAGTGGAATAATACATGAAACTTGCAGGGTTCTAATCAAAATTATTCGTGAATTTATTTCAGTAATTTTTCATAAACAAAGCATAACATAAATACTATATATTAATACATTATTATCATTTTTGTTAATTACTTTATTATTGATAATCGGGATCTGTGACGAAATTTTCCAGAGATGAATATGAGCTCTGCCTACCGTGTGGCTCCTGTATATTTCTTTTTCCAAGTTGTGCATTAGTTACTTTTTTTGTATCTGCTCGTACGATGGTTAGAGGATATGATGGATCTGAACATAGTTAAACAATATTATTTGAAGAAAAAATGTGATGGTTGTTTTGAAGGAAGACTGCTAGTGCGACTGATCGATGTTGTTCAACAACGCCGATGTTCACTCACTCACAATTCCAATTAGAAATTAAGTGGTACAGCACGTGTTCACACCTAACTACAAGTCAATCAAGCAAGGTATAAAGTCAAACTGTTTTGTCTACCGTACGGTTGTCAAGGCTCAACTATAATGCGCATGAGCGAGCATTAGCTATTGTCAAATTTGGACGAACTGTTTCGTCATGTTTGCTAAAAAAACGAGTAACTATAATGAACAAATGCGCGTATTGCCTCCTGTTAGAAATTCTTCAGTTGCTTGCTTCATTTTTTTTATTTAATTATGATTTATTATGAATTCCTCATGTTTCCAGTTCGATTATATGCGAATTCCGTGGCGTTGTGGGTATGTGAGTCGACTCCTACTACACTTGGACCTACATGTCTAGGTTTGACTCCTGGTACGACAAGAAATACTTTTCACAGCCCCACCTCTTTCGAGTCACTGACACTTACTGCTTGACAGTTCGGAAAGAGAATTATTATGTCTGTTCCAATTGATTTCTGCACAGAAATTTGTAGTTGAGCAAATTGTCAGGTGTGTGGAACATAATCTCTCTTTTAGTTGAATTTGAATTTCATTGCAATTGATTCGCAGAGAAACAAATTGAAATCGTTAATTAAACTAAATTTTGTTGAGATTTTTGTCGATACGAAAACTCGATAATTCTGTTTGCCTACCAAGAAGTATAATTTTTGATTTATATTTGCTGGAAATGCTTGTTTCTAAAAGTTTGCGTTCGCGGTTCATATGCAGTTTTTTTTTCATTCGCAGAGACTACGGGGCCGAATTTGTACAAAGTGATATTTCACCGCGAATTGTTCAGTCGAGAAATTGTGGATAGTTCGCAGCAAGTTCGCAGCTAGATAGTTCGCAAATAAATATAACGTTTGATTCGCAGAGAAACAATTTTAAGTCTTTAATTAAGACACTTAAACTAACTATTGCCGAAAAAAACTAGACAATTCAATGCGCATTTTTTTGTTTGCACAACTAGAAGTATAACATTTTGTTTATATCTGTTCGAAATGGGTGCTTTTTAAAGTTCGCGTTCGAAGTTCCTGGCTCAAATGAACGGGACTATAGAGAACAGAGCAGACCAAGTTGCGTCATGTCAAAAAATTGATAACTCATAAGACGTAATAAGAGGGAGATATCAAATGCTGCCCACAAGTTGAATTTATTACGACGTGGATATTGGTTATCTTTTAATTTTGAAAGTTCATTTCACACATTTTCACAAATCATTATAATCAGCTATTGTTGTACCTGGGTTTTATGGATTTCGGACGCAACGTACGTATTCATTGGGCACCTCTCTGCCTTAAACCTTTCGCACCGTTCGGCCTTAAATTGAAAAAAAAATACATCGGTGTCTAAACAGAACCTTGGGGAACAACAGACTTTATTTGATGAATATTCTACTCAATCGAACTCGAATGATTTTGACGAGTTCAAGATCAAGACGAAGAATTGTCTGATTTAACAAAGGTTTCACAGAGTATGCTTTCATCTCCTTGAAACGATTCCAGAAATGTTGGAAAGAAATATAGATCGACGCAGTGGAAGAACCCATATTCATATTCCAAGGATCAGGGCACATTTACTTTATTCAATAGGTAGTCTAATAACAATATTTGATGCTTTCAAGTACAGGCAGAAACAAGTTGAGATTGGGATACGTCGACTTTGTTGAAGACGATGTAGAGGTTTTTAGAAATTAAATATATACACCGGAATATTGTGTATATTTCTGAAATGTCGTGCGATTTAGAAATAGAAAGAATCATTATAAAAATGTGGAAAGAAGGAAAAAGTTGGCCTGCAATACTCATCTATTCAAAGGGTGATCAATAATTTTAAGTCAACCGTATTTATTCATTAATTTCACTAGTGAATCATTCGAAGTGCATATCTTTTGCAAACGAATACGTAAATAAACCACCTGACTTCTGGAAAGGGACAATATTTGCCGATGAGGGCAAATTTTGCATTTTCGGAATTAAAGGACACAATATGGTGTGGCGAAAGCAGGGCACAGCTTACGACAAGCTAAGGTGGATGTGGAGGTGTGATGGTGTGGGGCTGCGTGGCAAGTTTAGGGTTTGGAGAATTGGCGTTTATTGAGTCTACTATGGACAAATATGTTTACCTTCACATCCTGAATTTGGAAATTTGAGGAAAAGTGCAATCAAACTCCAAATAGGATCTGAGTTCAAAACATACAGCAGAGATCGTTCTCCTCTGTTTGTTGTACAATGCGCCTAGTCAGCTGCGTACCCCCCCCCCACAATTTCTAGATTTGAATCCCATTGAACACCTGTGGTATTTACTTGAAAAGATAATCCGCCAAAACACACAATAACAAGCAAAACAATGCTATAAGCTGTGTTTAAGGAAGAATGGGGAGAAAATTACCCCTGAAGACACGACTAAGCTAGTAAGCTACATTCAAAGACACTTGCAAGAAGTTTTAAAAAGACGAGGATATCCTACCAGCTACTAGAGATTAAGGCAAATTAATTGTTCGATCAATATTAACATTGAATTGCAAGTGAACGCAGACTTTAATTTTAGTTGGTTGGGCGGAAAACGTTCCTTAACTGGACGGGTGTTCATGTGACTTGAACAAAAATACCTACTTTACATGCGTTGCCTCAAAGCATTCGTTGACGGTGAAGTACCTGACGCAAGGGGTGGCAAAATAAATACTTCAACGCACAGCTTATTCCATTGGCAGCCTGTCATCTACACATAAAAATGCACAATTGAAATTTGTATACATGTAACATGAGCTATGCGGCGATTATCGATATTTACGCGTTCTATCGAAGGTGGAGAGAAGTGGCAGTAGTGCAGATTTCGTAGTAGCAGTGGAGAACTTGAGCAGCAGCGGAGAATATGAGCAGCAGTAGAGGCAGTGAAGGGAGTTTTAAGGGGACAGCGGCAGTGGTCGTCTCGTAAAGTCGTCGCGAGCTCAAATTACTATTCTTTTTATTACATTAATTATTGAATTTGAAAACTGTTCATTTTGATCTAAATATAAATTATTCAAACTGGTTTATATTTTACATACATAATTACAAACGTTTATTTACATTTGCATGTATTTTAAAATCTGCTTAGACAACAACCAACCGTCAGATGTTAATTTAAAATTCGAATTCTATTGAAATGTCACGATGTGATTACTGTACATGCTGAAGGAGAATGAAAAGTTATAAGTTGAGCAACTACATCCGTCGCGTCGACTTCAGCGTTGGTATATTTGTCACCTCCCATAAGAACGCATGTATACAAAGTATCGCTGACGCTGACGCATGTAAAGTTTTCTATGTGCAGAAGCCTTTATGCCGACGCCGAAATACCGAGTTTGGAGGCTTCTTCATGACAGTTATACTCCTGGAGCATTGTCAGTGACTCGAAAGATGTGTGGTAGCGAAAAAAATAATTTTTTGTCGTATCAGGAATCGAACCTAGACACGGTTGGTTCAACTGAGTAGGAGTAGCGCACATACTCACAACATCACGCGCCACCGAAATTAAATAGCTACAGCCTACTCTAATTGACGTACCGATCAACAATAAGGCGAGAGGACGTCACTAAACTCCCCCCGAATTCTTAAGACCCGAGTTATAAATTTAAGGTAGGGCTTCCGCTTAGTAACAGCTCTCGGGCAGAGATCGAGTGTCCCTCTTTCAATCTCTGTTTCTGCTCAAGCTTTGTTTTTAGTCAATATAAAGAATCTTACGGACTTAACACCAGTATGTGCGTCGTTTATATAGGATTACTCCCAGATATTTGGGATATGTTAGTGTTGTTTTGTTGATACAAATCAGCTATCGCGCTAAATTCATCATATATTATTTGTTTTTTATTTGTCTGTTCTTTAGGAAAATATTTCTGAAATGTACTGAATTTGATGCAAGTGTACTTGTGTACAAAAGCATAAGAGATTGCATAGATAGACATCTCTTATTTCCGTCTCTACCTCTCTTTCAATTCTTCCATCTTCCATTTTTAAACTAACTGACCTTTTCCAAGCAAAGCTTCAGGCCTCTTTCTTGCTTATCCGAGATTTTGACTTAATAATTAATAAAATTCTCTCTCTATTGTTGAAGCTACATCTGTCAAATTGGCTGTCATTTATTCAGTCACGTTAAACAGCACGTGCAAATGATAAAATTGTTTTATAAAAATGCGAAGAGCACCCATTCTGTTTCCAAATCCTCTTCAGCGATGGTGTCGATTTCTGAATGAATGGGTAAGTCAACAAACAAAATTGTCGAATTTGGGACGATACCAATCCACATGACATTAAAGAGCGTTCAATGCATCCCGAAAAATTTACCGTTTGGTGTGGATTTTGAGCTATCCGTTCACATATTTTTGAGAACGACCTTCCATTATCACCGTCAAAGGCGAGAGCTATGGTTCCATGCTTACCAGCTTCTTTTGGCCTAAATTGGATGATATGGACACCAACGACATGCTGCTTCAACAGGACGGCGCTAAGTGCCACACAGATTACGCCACATTGGAAATTCTGCTAGAGTGATTCGACGATATGTGAACTGGCCACCGAGATCGTGCGATTTGACCTCGTTAGAGTTTTTCATTTGGGTTTTTCTGATGTCGCAGGTCTATGCGAATACAAGCCACAACGGCCCTCAAAGCTAACATAATCTATACCATCGGTCGAATTCGGCCTGATTTTTAGCCCACAGTCATAGAATATTGGACATTTCGCGCTTAATGAAATACCCTTTACATCAAACGAGAGAAACCAACAAAAAATCATGTCATGTCTCATAGTTTCCCACCCGGAAGAAGGATGGCTAGATTTGTGAATGTTAAAAAAAGAAATAACTCTGTAGTGAATCAAACATGTCGAAGACACCATTTGTTACCGCCAAAAACTCCTTTCTACTTTGGACGCTCTTGGGTGTAAATCCAAATTATGAATATCCATTCTCGGTGCGATCCGCAGTCACTTCATGCTAATTCCACTCCCCGCAGCTTGTGTTCATTTAATCGGACCGACAAATAAGGCCAGCACAAAATGTGGTAAGATCAACTTGATTAGCGCTCCAGACCTTTCAGAGAACTCCATTGTCAATGATTACTTGAGGGATCTCATCATTTGCAACGTCTGAGTGACGAAGTAGGGCTTGTGAAATTTGAACATGAACTCGATCGATCACATTCTGTGTAATTTTCTGAATCAGTCTCAGTGTCATTCTCTATTCCACGTACATCGCAATTGAAAAACCCATGTTGCCATGCCGCACTCCGATGACACACTAAATCCATCAACAACTCACCTCTTGTTTACGCTCCATTCAAGGTCGCGTCCCTAACTTCATCAGACATTCCTCGCTTGACAGCTGAAATGTGTCACTTCAGTGAAAGTGTCATACGCACACGCACAATTTGACAGTCGACCACTTACCTGTCAGATGGTAAATCAATCGTCTGAACCAATAAAAGACAAAAATGCGGGAAAAAAAATTGAACAAAACAAACCATACGATCCACGCACTGTCAAGTGTCAGGGCATGCGTGCCCAGATGTGCTACACGCCTCCTTCGTTGCCCCCACACACACACACACACTCTGGGTGGCTTGCTCGAGTGTCCAAGAGCCGTGAACGAATGTTTTGTACTTTTGCCAATAAAACAAGCAATAAATACCACCTACACCACTGTCAAAGGACATTCCCGCTCCCACATTGGTGGACAATTAAATTAGGAGCAATAAAACGCGTTCAGCATAAATTCATCAGTCCCCATCCGGCGGCGGCGGCGGTGACGGTGAAGGTGACGGTGACGGTGACGGTGACGGTGGCCGGCGTACAGCCATTTACCCATGTGTAGGCCTTGTAAGATCACTATGAATACCTAAATCGTCGTCTTTATGGACGCCAGGACTGTCCTGCATTTGTGGACGCCACCAAAAAAAAAAAATAATCAAAGTGTCACATTGACACAAGAGGACAACAGCAACATCGACAAAAAAAAAACAGAACAAAAGCAAAGGACCACCCGTGCGAGATTCATCGATCGGGTCATCGGATTGTCCGATTGTCTGACGGCAATAAAATTGTAAACACTCCTCGCACTGATCTCTTCCCGACACTCTCGCACCCTGCTCCCACCGCTCTCTGCGCACCGTGGTCCGCGCAAGCAAACTTCGGCCCGTTGGACATGTGTCCCTGTGCGCCCTTTTGTGGTGTAAATTAAATGACAGATAAATGTGTTGAGCCTTAATGGTAGTTGGCGCTTCGCCTGAGATAACAAGATAACACGCATGTTGGCGGGCGAGTCGGTGCTGTCGTGGAATAGAGCACCTTATCCAAGTGCGGTGGTGGTGGGTCATATTACAAGCGTCTAATGGAGAGCATTGGTATCTTTTCGATTTCATTAAGTTGTTGTTGGGTCCTTGGACGTGCATAAGTGTCCGCGCTATCAATCAGCAATTGGTGGTCGTCGTTCGCCGTTGTTCACAGTCAATTCTGGAATTTGGTGGCGCGCATCAGTTTTTAATGGATGCACAGGCTAATGGTGAATGTTTGACAATTAATTTGAAAACATTGTAACGTGAGCCTAACGGCTGACAGAGAAATATGGTTTTGGAGCTGTTATTACTGTTTTATCGTTTCTTTGGTTTTGCTGGCGATGACTCGCTCGGGACGAGTTAGCTAATTTCACTAGAAGTCATTTGGTCATTTGGCAGACAGCTGTTTTAACGACACTTGCGCGAAATTTACGACATCGGGGGGAGATCACATTCGAAATGACTTTTAGGGACACATTAAGAGTGCAATGATGGTTGGTTTTATGTCGGATCCTTGTTTCAAAGTCGGTTTATCTGACCACACTCTTGTAAAGTTTTACGATCGAAATATTCACTTGAGCGACTCTGAATTGACTTCAACAACTGGCTGTGTTCGGTAAGAGGTGCTGGATGGTTGTTTGACAGATCTGATGACTTCAAGTGATGGGAGGTTTCAAAATATTGGGTGCATCAAGGAAGCATTGAGTTGTCATTTCACAAGTCTTGCGAGGAAACTGATATTTTTAAATGAACGAGGCTCCCCTGCATGACTTGCTGGAACTTTAATTTCAATCTCTTGATTGGAATTCCATGTCGCATTTATGGACCATAGTTTTTCTTTCTAGTTTTACGGCTTAACGCTAGGTTAGGTGAGGCTAGGCTGGAACAGCAGCAAACCAGCTAGCACTTTGGAAAAAAGCAGAGACGTTGACTGATAGTGATATTGTTTAGTTCTTGTTTAGATTTAGATTTAGACTTTTCATCTATCGAGCTTAACTCTATTAGATTACAGAATTATTTTTGTTGTAGATAATGACTAAAATGTTTGATACCACATACAAATAAATTAACAATGCATAAATAATAAATAAATAAACAAAATAGTTACAATAATGAATAAATAATAAATAATAATGATAATAATAATAAATAATAACAATAATAATAAACAGTACAAAGCTTATGACATGTTAGGAATAGAAAATTTGAATTTCATTCAATCATCACATAGATCTATTTTACCACAAGCGGAATTAAAAAAAACGTATACATTTAGTTAGTGGTTCGTTAAAACCATAATTATGGCAGTGTCTTGGTAGAAATAAACATTTTCTTGTACGAAGACTTCTTTCTGGAACATATAACAATACATTTTGAAGAATTTCAGGACAGATGATACGATACGAAAAAATATCATCGATTCTAATATCATATTTTCTAATGCTTCTAATCCGATTAACGCACATCTTGTTTGATATGGAGGCATACTATCAAGATTCCATTTCATTTGTTTAATTACAAATCTTGTGAATGACTTCTGAACCCTTTCTAGACGTAGGGCAGAGTTCATAAAGGACGGGCACCATACAACAGAGCAATATTCAGATACCCCAGCATTGAATTACCTTTAGCTACTACGTAGTCAATATGTGTCGAAAATCACGCCAGGATCTGTAATCTCTGTTTTTCTGGAAATGGTAGATACACATATAGAATATTCATAGACAACAGGCAACATTAGGTGGTAAACAAAATGCGAATGACACTTATTTACATTAAACATTAGTCGATTAATGTTCCACCAGTTACATAGTACATTTAAATCTCTTTGGATTCTTACACAATCCTGAGTACTTTCAATACGGAGGAAAATCTTAAGGTCATCAGCATACGTAAGACAATTAGCATGACTGAGAATTGAGGGGCTCTCATTTATGAATATGTGAAAAAGAAGTGGACCTAAATGACTACCCCGAGGCACGACGGACAATATCTTAATAACTCTTGATCGACAATTACCGATTTTTACCATATGTATCCCATTGGATAAGTAACTTGAAATCCAGGTTAGAAGAACCGAATGAATTCCAAATGATTTCAACTTGTAAAGGGTGATTTTTTAAAAGCTATAGGAAAGTTTTTCAAAAAAAAAAAGCACATAAAATTCAGAAAAATGCATGAAATCTTTATTTGAATCGATAGTACGGTCCATATAAATTAATGTTTGAGGATTATTTCATGCAAATGTTGACCTTGACTGTGCCTCAAATGGTCCAATTTTGGCATACTCTTACCAACATTTCGAGCGGTATCTCACGAATAAATGCTTCAATGTTGTCTTCCAATGCGTTAATTGAAGCTTTAACATAGCCCCACAAAAAATAGTCTAGGCGGCCAATTGACCGGTACCGAACGTGAAATAAAATGTTCACCGAACTCGCCCCTCAATAAGTCCATTATTGCGCGTGCTGTGTGGCATGTGGCACCATCTTGTTGAAACCACATGTCATGCAAGTCAAGCTCTTCCATTTTGGGCAAAAAAAAGTTGGATATCATCTCACGGTAGCGCTCATCATTCACAGTTACGTTACGATTCGCATCATCTTTGAAGAAGTACGGTCTTCTACGTGTGGGAAAAGCACTGCAGTTACATTGGAGATGTGTAATGATTTCTACCTCTTCTTCATCCATGCAGCTTCTACAGAAGTCATTAAAGGAGAGGTCTAGTCTGGAGGCGTGCGTGCCAATGGCACAATGCCCGGTAAGCACGCCGATAATGGTTCTGAGGTTGAGTCGACTCAACCTGATCAGGCTACGTGAGAGTATTTGATCTATGGTGGGCCATAGCAGTTTTGCAGTGAGGCATTTAGTGCCGGTAATGTTGGGATCTACTGAGACCCACTGTTTTATGCTGACTCCGAATGACGATGATTGAGAAGCTTTCCTAGACAGTGGTACTCTTTGAGCACTGTCTGTGATGCAGCAACGACCCACTACGTCACTAGAGAAATATTGAAAAGCAGTCGACGAACAGGGATCATTGTCAGGTTCTCCAAATTCTCAATTGACTCCTTTTATTTCCGTACATCGTAAGTATTGTTGACCTCATTTGCCGTCTCGTTTAACTGCGCCCAACATTCACAGATCACCAACCATCACGCCATCATCCAATGGACCATTAAATTGGCCTTGTCACCCTGTTAACTCAGCCGCCATCTCAGCCACAATTGATTGCCACCCCAGTGTCGACTGCCTGAACTTCCACCCTCAAATCTAATCGCCTCCTGAGGCATGTTTCCTAAATTAGCACAAACCACCTCCGACAACTGGGTTAAGTTCAACCGCTAGCCCACGTCGTACCGCATATCCACTTCCCCAGCTCCCCAACTAACTGCATCGAATCAACACACACCCACACTAATTGCAAAAGGGCATTGGTCCCATTCTGATTGAATCCTCCCACATCCTCGTCAGCCTAGAAACCAAACAAGGTTAGCATTCCAGAAGAAAACCGCTTTCCACAATCGATAGCCACTGCCCGAGACCCTCCAGCGACGAAAAGCAATGCGGAAGTTGTACTCCGCTCCAGTGCTCTGGACACAGTGCACACCTTCGGCCGACCCCTCCCAGTCAATTGGAAAATTAATTCGTTAAGGGGCCACTGAATGTTGAGCCACGTCGACAAGTTCAATGGCTTTTGAATCCAATTAAATACGACCCAAGGTGCTAAACATCGACGCTATGCATATGTCCCAGAAGCGCATGGATCTCTCTGCATCCCCCGCCAGCGACCAGCCACTGGACGGTGCTGAGAGCGCAGCAAATCGTATTACAGATAGGAAGGCCTGCTGACGCATAAAAAAACTAAACAATCACACATGAGTGGAGTTTAATTAGCGCGGCCAGGAGATGGTGGCACTCTCATGGGGATGGCGCCCCATTCATTAGCTCAGCGGGCTCCTGTGATATCGATAAGGGAAGTGTAGCTCGGTTAAGGCGGCATTTCCTGAAATGGACGCTCGTTATGTAAGCAACCACTGGGAAGGCAATTAGATGAAAAGGATTATGCGAGGCGAGGGAGGACGGGAGCCTCCGGCTAACTTGGTGTGGGTGGAATCGTTTTGTTAATGGATGTTAATGGCTGGCGACTCTTTAGAGCGATGACACAGTTCCGTGAAACGGCTGTGGGACCACCGTGATTCTGTTGTCTGTGCAAGTCTTAACCTTGTCAGGCTGCGTCGGAGGACAATGGGGACGTGTGGCAGTTTCACCAGGAGTGGCGGATAACTCCCTGAGACTTTTTCTGCTACAATGTGGCTAAAGACAAGCTGTGGCTATGGGGTGGGATTATTTTAAAATCGTGCGTGGAGATGTCTTGTCAAATTTCTAGCCAGTTTCAGAGACGAGATATACATTTGATAAATTTGTATGTCTCAGCAGCTGTTGAAGTCGCCAATAAACGACAGGCTAGGATACCCGTCGGCGTTGTAATAGACTAAGCTTAAACTGATGGTTATGGTGTTGCCTCAACAATAGTGGCCCAATCGATGTACACTGTTACTTTACAATATCGATTTAGTGTTTATTATGTATATCCTACACTGTCCAGTGCTTACATGGGTTGGTCCAAATACGTGTGTCCATGTTGGTCCTTTTGGAATGGATGATGGTGTGGTAGCCGATTTAAACTCGATGACGACTGCTATCGCTGCTCTGGTAGAAGCATGCAGCTGCAGCTCGCTTAGCACATTTAGCGCGTTATGGTAGCTTGTCTGGGGATTATGTTTCTCAGGTTCCTGATTGCCTCGTTAGGATTGTTGCTGATGTCTAGAAGCTGCTTTCTGAACAGTGTCACCATGTACTGTTGCAAGTGGATGATCCGGGCTTCGTCCTAAAGCTTGTTGCTGTGATGCTATCGACTTCCTATCGAACTCGAGACCTGTGCAGTATTTTCCTTTAGAAAATTGCGAGCTTCTCCATGGACTGTCAGCGAAATCGCCGGCACACTTAGACCATTTTTGGTCCATTGTCAGACTACTACCACTGATCGACAACTCCAGTGATAGTGCTGTTAATTTGATCCCAACGACAAATGGTGAATGGAAGATATTTAAAAACCGGATAAGACGTATTAACTTTTTTTCTTTTTATTATTGATACAATAGTAGTAATAGTAGTTTACAATAGTTTACCTGCAAAGATAGCTGCTTATCTGCAGGTGGTTGTAAATTGATCGTAACAAATTTTGAAGTGACTTTGAATTACATTTTCATTAAGATTAATATTTCTGAACCATACAATTTATGATACGGAATGAGTTTCCATTAAAAATCTTTTTAGCTCTTGTTTTCTTTTTTTCAAATTCGGAATTACTTTAAGGCATTGTGGCAGCGAATTCGTAAATTTGGGGACGGTGCAACGTAGTTCTCGGTCTCCATATAAGTTGTATGCTTTCGGAACATCAAGCATCCCTTGGGCACGTCCTCTGGTGTTAAGCGTGTGACTTAATGGCTGCTGGAACCGTGGGACTCGCATGTACTGCAGCAGTGTTGTCATCTGGAAACTAGCTTTGACATCTAGAACTTGAAAAGTTGAGTTAAAGTGCCCAACAATTTTTAGAAGACGATGTTGTGTGCTGGATATATCCCCATGCTGGATATCTTATCCTGGTGGGATTTTGCTGCGTTTCCCCAGGCCAGAATGCCGTATCTGATGCGCGATTCTGCTAACGAGTGGTACACCTGTTTAAGCACTTCTACGTTTGTGTAACGCTTAAGACCCGTCATTGCGAAGACGGTGCTCTTAAGTTGCAGGCGCAGGACGTTGATGTGCTCACGCCAAAGAAAGTTCTCGTCGATGGTAATTCCTAAGTATTTTATACTTCTGACAACTTCGATTTCGTTGCTGTTGGTTGATTGCGGACAGCGGTCAATTCGATGAAAGATTTGGAAGACTTCTGCAGGTGTAGATGGAGTGCGAATGTACATCGCCATGGCACCATTCGGATACAGCGTTGAATTCGTCCTGCATTATCCACACAGCTGAATGCAAGTTTTGGTGTTTCACCACGATTGCTATGTCGTCGGCATACACATAAGCAGTAGATTTTTTCAGTAACTTCAGTAGCTCGTTAGTGAAAAGGATGAATAATATGGGGGTCAATTTTGAGCCTTGCGGCACACCGTATTCGACTTCCTTTTCAGTACTCAATGTATCAGCTACCTTGACTTGGATAGTTCTGTCAGTCAGATAACTTTTGCTTTGCTTTCGTTGTTATTTTCGTACCGTTTGGCTGCAGTTCTGGGCCCACCTCGGGATGGCCTCCTTAAACACCATTTGGTGAAGTAGATTTCGACCCTTCGCGTTTCGATCAGTGGTGACTTCGAGCTGGCATAAGTCAGTGAATCATCTGCGGATAGTCAACAGTTAACTGTGTGTCTTGAAAGCCGTTGATATGCGGCCTAGATGTTGAAAGGCATCGGTACCAGCTTGCGTAACTCCCGCCTTAGTGCTCCGTTCAGTTGATCGGCTCACAGCGTTCCGGTTGTATGGGAGAGGTGGAAATGAATCTGTAACTTTTGACCGTGGACCGATCTTAATGAAATTTCGGGCACTCCAAAAAATGAAAGAGCTTCCTCTAATCCAATCTGAATATTTAATTATAAACCCCTGTTTGGAATTTGGGAAAAAACCCTTTTTTCCACTTAAAAATTACTTGATTTATTTTGGCACGATGTTAAGTTTCCGTAACTATTTGATAAAAAGCTTTCGAAGTTGGAAATATTTCCACCAAAAATGTAATCACACAGGAATTGATATTTGAATATAATACTTGCGATAGCCAAAAACCTTACATTTTCACAACAAAGGCTGAAATTCAACTGCAATGTCAGTACTTTCGTTATCTACTTAAACAAAATTTCATCTTCCCCAGTCAAATCTTTAGAATGTTAGTTATAAACCCAAGTTCTAAGTCAGAAATCAATTTCAAAAAAAAAAAGCAGATAAAAAGCAATTACTTTCCTTTTGATAACATACCCTTCCTCGGCCTCTCACATTGGATTTGTACAACACATGCATTGAGATCGTTTGAAAAATACAAATACAGAAAAAAGCACGACATTGCTTCACTTAAACGCCTCGTTCTAGAGATTTAGGTTCAACCTGGTTATAGTTTCTGCACCGTGAAAATCTGAAAAAGTTGGTCTCCCGCTATAGAATCTTAAATCTCTTTTGTTACAGCCCATCAAACATTGAAATACCCCCTTCAAAAGGTTGCCTTAATTAAAAGCATGGTCTAGAAAACTGGGAAACAAAATGAAAAAAAAAACTATTGATGCAGTTTGAGGGCCAAATGTACGTCCTTTAAAACAAATACAAAATTTAATTCCAAAGTACCTAATTTTAAGAATTATGCAACATCAAATTTGCTTAAAAGTTACGTATCTTTTTGTAAATTTCAAAGTCCCAACTTTGAGCTAACGGTACGACGAAATGGATCATCGAAAGCCACCAAAATGTTGGCTTTCTAGGTTCTCATAGTTGTAAAATCGAAAAACACAAACATTTGACCGAAAAAAATATGTCACTTTGGGTACTATTTTCCATTTCGGGACCACTGTGCGGCTGCCTTCCTCTTGAACGTAGAATCTTCTGGAGTGCTGAAAGTTGTAGACTATTTTTATGAAGTTGGAGGGGAATCCCATTTGATTCAGCTTGCAGATGAGTCCCCCTATTCAGACCGTGTCGAAGGCCTTTTCCACGTCCAGGAAGCAGGCAATTCCAGATGATATTGACGGAATAACGTCGCACCGTTTGAGGCACTGCCAGCGAAGCTAAGGCGGCCATTTGAATGATGTGTTATCCCAATCAATTTTACACGTTTTCTTTTGCTATCGTTCTTTCCTGGTCATGCATGTATATTTGCACGGTCTTGGTTAAGCGGATATCCCACACTTGGCCTGCTCTAGCCACCGCTTGTTTCGATTTCTGCCGAACTATCTAAATGAACTGAAGCAGCATTCAAGAAAGTCTGTCTGACCAAAAGTACTTCATAAAGTGTTCCACTTCCTCTAAGAATCATTTCCCCGTCTGTGATGTTCAGTGCATGCCACCAGATCAAATGGCATCATCTAGACACATCCCTCGCCCTCGACAACGTCCAAGGAACAGTCGCTCCTCCTTCCCCTCATCGCCTCCCCAATCGACTTCTACTAGTCATATTCGTATTTATCACCTCATCGGAGCGCGTTGCTTGTGTCCATAAAGTAGTCGTTGGCACGCCCCGGCAAACGCAGACAGCGCATGAAAATCGCATGAGAGCCCTCTGAAGACGCCCATAAATCAACATAACGCTGTCGGTGTGTCGATTATAGTTTCCCTTCGCCGATAATTACGGCTTTCGTTGCGCATTTCCTCTGCGGCAAACACCTCTTTTTCTTCAAAATATTTGTTTGGTACTTGTCTGGGCCGTCAATTTGGGCCGACCCAGTGATTAACACACGAAACACTAATCGGTCCGGTCTCCTATCGGCCGCAGGCGTGCACAGCCTCCTTAGATGTGATGCATCGCGATCGGTTCTAAGCTGATTAAACGATCAATTTTGTTGATTGGGCAAGAGCAAGAGCAAGAGCTGAAGGGCCGAAGGTAGGTGTCTGCGCGTTGAGTAAACAATGATCTCGCTTGTTGAATGGAACCAGCTCCTTGTTGCTGTGCTGCTACGTCATGGGAGTTGTTTGAAGTATTCCCGAGATGCATTTGGGGCAAAATTAATTGCTTCCAAGCGGATTTCACACGATGGGTGAGGAGAGCCGCCGCAAGAGGTGACGGAGTTGCGGGGCACTTGTGCACACGTGTCACTGGAGGATGCGGCATGTGTTGGGAATCAATCGGAATTTAGTCACCGAAAGGCAAGGATTAATAGGCAATTTAAAAAATAACTAGGAACTCTGCCACCCACCGTGCTGATGACTGTAGGTCGTCAACTCTCACGTTGAGTGTATAGAGACAGACAGACACTTGCAACGTTCACAATCCACAGCATTACCGCCCTCGTACTCCGAAGACCCGATTGCTTCGATGACATTTTCTCAACCTTGAAATCCAATCCAAATTGCCAGGTCAACTTACCTCACGTCTGAGTGATGCGACATGGTAAAGTGCCATGCGATGCGAAGTCACAACAAGAGATTGACAAGATGTCCCCGTGGCGATCGGCTTGTTCCATCAATTTCGTGAGTTCAAAGCTCGCCTCTGATTGTGCTCCGACTCACGACAAAAGCCGAACATACGCCCACATTTCACAACGAATTTGATTAACAATCAGGACCTCATCAGCAAAAGCAAACAAAAGAAGAAACCAAAAAAAGGACAACACCTTGTCGGTGATCTTATCCGAAACAAAAAGCTATTAGTCTCCACCGCATGATCGTAAATCGAATTCACAAATTCGCTTCATGCAACGTCGAACACTGCTCTCCGGCATCCTAATACGATCGTAAAACATTTTTCAATCGCCATTAATGTCAGTACATAGCTCGAATGCCTAATGAATCAAAAGACATGCTCACGCGCAGACGCGCACACCCAGGCGCACAACAGCAACCGAAATGTGAGCCCAGTCATCGTGAGTCTCGAATTTCGAATTCGATTGACGTACCGTATCGAAACAGATGCGCTTTTGTTTGCTCGTTTTCGCCATTTTCGAGTTCGATGTGTCAAAGTTTTATTGTCAAAATTAATACACGATAAAGTGCATGTGAAACATTCCGATCATGTTAATTAATTTCGTGATTTATCGTCTTGTAGATCGCATACCTTCCTACCCGATATTCGATATGCGATAGTTGTGAGCTGAATAAACATTTGACGGCGCGGCGCGGCGGCTGTAGTTGCTGGGGTGGCTTATGTCGGCGGCGAACGCGGCGGTGGCGGTGGCGGCGACAACGGCTAATGCATTGCATTTGTAGACAAACTTTCAGCAGAATCGAGGCGAATCGGATCGGATCACAATCGGTTTTCGCACCTTGTTTTGCCGATGAATCGCGCAGATACTTATCCGCGGCTATTTATGCGATACGCATCTTTTGTTGAGTGTGTGCAAATTGCAAATTATGCGTGTTCCTAGCCGAGGCGGTGTTATCTCTGTGCCATCTGGTCGCGCACTTGAAACGCGAACAAGACTGCAAGGACTGTTAGAGGCGCGGACGCTTCGTGGGGTAATCGCAAAGGAATCTTGTTTGACAGGATGCGACTGTCGCAGGCACAGTGGCTGTGGGGACGGTTACTGCCATTTGATACAGCCAACTCGGTCCTGTGAAGTGCAGGGAGGGAGGACAAATTGGATAGTTAACCAGCAGGGATGAGAACGGAGCTATGTCCAGCCTGCCGATAGGTATCTGCCATATTTAATCGAAGAATTACAAGTTCAATCGGGTGTCGGAACATGGAATGTTAACACTTTTATTGGTGAGGAGGAGTCACCCTGTTCTGGCCCCGGACGCATAGGTTATGATTATTTGTCGTAAAAGAACGATAAAACGGCGCGGAGAACAAGTTTGAGGCTCGCCTTCGGTGGACGCTTGCGTCGTGCAGGGATTAGGATTAGATAGAGCGCTAGAGACTGGATGCGGCTTCGCCGTGACGGGCATCGTTTTCAGTTGCCGGTATAGCTGGATAGGTTCTGCGCTCTTCCTTGTTTGACGAATATTTTATTATCTTTTCGGAAATAGTATCTTAATTGGTGATATTTTTCGATCATTGCCATCCACCGGTGGACAGTGTCGGTGCGGTGCAGTGTATCCGGATACCCATGGGAGCAGTAGATTATGGAATTAGAGGTGATGACAAGAAACACGCTAACGAGGCAGTAACCGCAAATGATTATGGCAATGGGACGCGCGGATGGAATCCCATGCGTGGTGGAGGTCCTGCGGAATGGCTGGCCGGCATTTGAAATGTGACTTGGTGTGGGGCGCTTTGTCAATGTCGTGCTTTTTTGTGTGTGGGAGTTGGAGTACCCAGAAATGATTCCATTCGGGGACCGGTTCCTAAAGGACTGCAAATCTAAGGTGGACCTGTGTACTTATTGAGTTATGGAATAGAGAGGAAATTACGATCATATTACACAGTCTAAGCAGAAATTACCAGCTGGAGTCTTTACTGTCATATTACGACCGACATGTCAACATATACAAGCGGCCGTCAGAAAGTTGTTTACACTTCCTGAGACGAATAGATTGTTGGTTGGGGCCCAGCCCCGTCCTGGGCTGTAGCGTCCTACAAAGAAAATCATAACTGTTAGGTTTGATCTCGCCAGTCCTCTATCAAACTTAGTATAGAATTAGAATTAGAATGGTTGAGGGGTGGTGGGAAAAGTCCGCCTGATCACTGCGGCCTATTGTGATTTCCCCCATTTTGAGTTCACGCATGACACCTGATTTCATAATTGAACTTAGTATGTGGTGGCTCTTAGCGGTGGTGATGGATAAGTCGCAGAATGGTGATGCGGATCATTTTCTGGCTAGTTGGTCTGTTCTTTCATTTCCTGTATGATCGATGTGACCTGGTATCCAAATGAGTTGGGTTCTGTTTGTATTGGCCAGCTGGTGTAACCATTATAGGCATATTATTCATAGCTTTTAAAGACGTTTATATTACGAGCACCTTTTGCTGCCATCACGTTTTTGGTTTTAGAACACAGTAAAAAGTTGGTTTCATCACCATTAAAAGTCCTGCCACCGTCTTATAAAGTGTGGTTAAATTTTAAGGGCCGGTGTTGATTTTGAATAAAACACAAATTATTTAAGAAATTATTGTCATTTCTTTTTATTATGATAATATTGGTATGGTTCAGTTATGGATGGAACAAAATATCGGCCAAATGAAAGCCGCGACCTCGGCTCCAAAATTTCGATGACGCTGAAGCATAATTGAGGTTCTATGCCGTTAACGTGCCGAATTATCTCATCCTTTCGCTCTTGAATTGTTGCTGCCTTATCGACGTAAACCTTTTCTTTCAAATAACCCCAAAGAAAAAAATTAAACGGTGTCAAATAACATGATCTTGGCGGCCAATTGACATCGCCACCACGTGAGATAAAACAACCATTGTTTCGTTAGCTGTGTGGCAAGTCCTGTTGAAACCACATATCGTCCACATTCATATCTTCCAATTCGGGTCATAAAAAGTTCGTTATCATTTCACGATAGCGAACACCATTCACAGTAACTGCCTGACCGGCCTCATTTTGGAAAAAATACGGCCCGATGATGCCGCCAGCCCATAAACCGCACCAAACAGTCACTCTTTGTAGTTGCATTGGTTTGTCGACAATCACTCTTGGATTATCATTCGCCCAAATGCAGCAATTCTGCTTATTGACGAATCCACTGAGGTGAAAATGTGCCTCATCACTGAAGATGATTTTCTTCAAAATTGATCATCCACTGTTGCCATTTCTTGCCACCATTCCGACCATTGACGACGCTTGAAATGGTCAATAGGCTTTAGTTCTTGAGTCAATTGCACCTTGTAAGCGTGTAAATGAAAGACTTGCATTTATGCATAACGTTCATCAACGACGAGTGGGAGAGGTGGAATTGTTGGGCACGACGACGAGTTGAGGTGGACGGCTCTTCAGCCACACTATCCCGAACAGCAGCAATATTTTCTGCAGTACGAGCTGTAAGAGCATGCACTGGTGTTTTCACATCTCTTACAGACAATCGTAGTGAAACACCAAAACTTGCATTCAGCTGTGTGGATAATGCAGGACGAATTCAACGCTGTATCCGAATGGTGCCATGGCGATGTACATTCGCACTCCATCAACACCTGCAGAAGTCTTTCATCGAATTGACCGCTGTCCGCAGTCAACCAACAGCAACGAAATCAGAATTATCAAGTACTTAGGAATTACCATCGACGAGAACTTTCTTTGGCGTGAGCACATCAACGTCCTGCGCCTGCACCTTCAGAGCACCGTCTTCGCAATGACGGGTCTTAAGCGTTACACAAACGTAGAAGTGCTTAAGCAGGTGTACCACACGTTAGCAGAATCGCGCATCAGATACGGCATTCTGGCCTGGGGAAACGCAGCAAAATCCCACCTGGATAAGATATCCAGCAAGGGGATACATCCAGCACACAACATCGTCTTCTAAAAATTGTTGGGCACTTTAACTCAACTTTTCAAGTTCTAGATGTCAAAGCTATTTTCCAGATGACAACACTGCTGCAGTACATGCGAGTCCCACGGTTCCAGCAACCATTAAGTCACACGCTTAACACCAGAAGACGTACCCAAGGGATGCTTGATGTTCCGAAAGCATACAACTTATATGGAGACCGAGAATTACGTTGCACCGTCCCAAATTTACGAATTCGCTGCCACAATGCCTTAAAGTAATTCCGAATTTCAAACAAAGAACAAAAAAACTAAAAAGATTTTTAATGGAAACTCATTCCGTATCATAAATTGTATGGTTCAGAAATATTAATCTTAATGAAAATGTAATTCAAAGTCACTTCGAAATTTGTAACGATCGATTTACAACCACCTGCAGATAAGCAGCTAGCTTTGCAGGTAAACTATTGTAAACTACTATTACTACTATTTTATCAATAATAAAAAGAAAAAAAGTTAATACGCTTTATCAACTTTTCAAATATCTTCCATTCACCATTTGTCGTTGGGATCAAATTAACAGCACTATCACTGGAGTTGTCGATCAGTGCCAGTAGTCTGACAATGGACCAAAAATGGTCTAAGTGTGCCAGCGATTTCGCTGACAGTCCACCTACCCAGCCTAAATGGAGAAGCTCGCAATTTTCGAAAGGAAAATTCTACACAGGTTTCGAGTTCGAAAGGAAGTCGATAACATCACAGCAACAAGCTTTAGGACGAAGCCCGGATCATCCACTTGCAACAGTACATGGTGGCACTGTTCAGAAAGCAGCTTCTAAACATCAGCAACCATCATAACGAGGCAATCAGGAACCTGAGAAACACCATTCTCGGACAAAGCTACCTCAACGCGCTAAATGTGCTAAGCGAGCTGCAGCTGTACGCTTCCACCAGAGCAGCGTTAGCAGTCATCATCGAGTCTAAGTCAGCTACCACACCATCACCCCATCCCAAAAGGATGAATAAAACAATGCACATCAGTTGGACACCTATTGTTGAGCCAACACCCTAGCCCTTAGTTTTAAGCCTAGTTGTTCACAATAAATCTTGCAACTATTGCCGTGACAGCTGGTCTGCGGTTGGTCATGTATGATGATGCATTCCTGCCAAATATGTCGCATATGTTCACAACTTTCCTTGCTCTTGAGTTGTTCCTTAGCTATCGACAGTGGCTGAGGTTACAAAGTAAACGTTCGCAGACTCAAATATTCTCCAATGCTCATCCTTTACTCAGCTCCATACGATACTCCCAACACAGTCGCATGCTGCTCGTCGCGCAGCCATTCATTTCCATTACATTCCCACAATCGCGTAAATAGGTTATCACAGATGATGTAATTCCTTCCCCAACATCCACAGCAGATCTGGTCATTCGATAATGACAACTCCTTTCTCCAGTGTCCACTTCCAGAGCAGAGCCAACCAGCCAGCCAATTGGCATCTCAAGAACCCGTCTTTGATGGCTATCTGCACAAGGAAGTGCACGCGAAGAACGCACCGCATGCAACCTTGCGCCGAGGTGTAAAACCGCCCAAAAGCGCAACGCGCCCGCCAAACATTCCACCGTGCGACGTCGTCGTCGTCGTCGTCGTCGCCGCCGCACACCCGATCGGATGCTCCTGATAAATCATCGAGCAAACAGTTCAGGAATCTCCCCTTCCTTTGATTTCTAAGAAAACGATGCGCGTCCTCTGCCATGATGATCGTCATCATCGCCTGGTCCGCGAGACGGTGCATTGGCGCTTCGCTCGAAAAAAGGCTCTGCTCGGGCGAAATTTATTATCCTTCAGCCCCCGCGGTATGCGCGAGCAAAACGAACGCGAATTTACGCCCAGGAAAAGACGTGGATCCGCAACGGACGCTCGGACGTGCCGATCGAGGATGACTTAATCATAGAAGCCACAGACCGACGCAGACGTTGATTTACTTTGTCAATTATGAAAGCCACTAATTAAGGGCCTATTCCGCCCCTGATCGCCGCGATTTATGCGCCGTTGATTGAGTCATATCCTGGCTGGAGACTTCCAAATTGGATTCGGTCTACGGGTGTTTAGCCCTCGCATAGGTTCCTTCGGGTTCACCGCGGTCTGGCCTATAAATCACCGAAGAGTGCGAAAATTGGCCGCGAGTCCGCGACGAGCGCCAAGTGCGCTGGTGCTGCACGCTCGCGTTGTGGTTTCTAATTTCGCGGAATGAAATATTGTTTTGATTTGGGAGCATTCCTGCGCGTCCACGATTTACGAGCGCTTCAGCACCCGCAGATGAATGATGGCGCTGGCCGGTCGTGAGCCTAGACCGCGCCTGGAGCTCGCCGGTCAAGGCTATGAATTTATAGACGCCAGCTTAACGCGCACCGCATTTCGGGCAATTGATTCCAATCGTCCAGGCTGAAGCGGCAGGTTTTTGGCAGCAATGGTGGCGGCGCCACAGCGTCAGCTCGGCAATAAATTTTGATTTCCCTTCGATTGCGTTAATTGATTCGTTGCCAAGGTCGTCCCATTCTGTGGCGCTATCTGTCAGCGAGACGCCAGGCACCGCCAGCGATTGGCTGCATCGCGAAAACCATTTGACGGTGAGTGTGTCCAATGCAATTAGCGGCGCTGTCAGATGAATGCGGGAAGTGTTCGCTTGTCAATTGGTGACGAGAGTGGGTGCAATTCCTTGTTGCGGCATCGCGGTGTTGATTGATGCCTCGTCGGGCGGACAATGGAATCTCGAGAACGTCGCGAATCTTACGCAAGAATTCGTTAGAAGCTTGCGAAATGATACTGGCGTCGCGTCGAGAGGAGGAGCGAAGGAACATCGAGCGTCGCGTCGTTGAGGGCAGTCGGCGCGGCGGGGGCAACTTGTCGAGGCAAATGATATGCACTCCAATGGACAGGTGGAGGAAATTATTTCCGAGGCTGTGCAGTGGCGCCTGCAACTGAGTCGCTTGATTGATTTGACGTTGACAGATCTTGCATTCTGTGCGCTGCTTTAGTCACGGAATGAAAGCTAATTGCATTCTAACAAGTTTAAGGACAAGTTGTTTTCTCATATGTCAAGTGCAATGTGATTTGTCACACTGACAGAGCGTGGAAATCGGCTGCGTCAGCTTGACATGTCATTGAAGACGTTTTAAATGAAACGACTTTATTTTTGTTTGGCGCCTTTCGTCTACTTTGTGCGCTGGATGCTGTCATCGCTGGGGATTGGCTGTGCAGTGTTGTTATGGTTTCGATGTGTAGTTGTAATCTGGATGGAACGTAGAGGGTAGAGGACATGGGGACGTCTCTAAATCGATGTCGACTGGTTCAGGCGGGGATGAGAAAACCATTGATGCTTCAATTTCGTGAAATGTCGCAACGGCGTCATTCTCATTAGGTTCGTCATTTAATCGAGAGATAGTGGCAGAGACTGAATGAGTCCAAGAGCTACAGCCGAGAATGGAGCGGAAAAATTCCTTCAAATGTGCACACTGACTCTGGCGCTTACGCAATCGGAGCAAGATCGTGTACTGTGTGCAGCGTGATTTAGACGCTAAAGGAATCGCACTCAGAGATTTATTTATGTCTTGACTATTTATACATGATGACCTTGATGACGTTCCATTTGGACAACAAACTGTGCTCTAATTATGAAAGGAGCTGCATATTCATTCAAGCGGAATGACGCCATGGTATTCGAAGCCGGGAGTAGTTTTATGCTAATAATGAGGACATGCTTATTCTCACTCCTCACCAGCCTTCGATTCATTTGTGATGAGTCGCCTAGCACCATCCCGTGCTTGAAGGCTACACTTCCGGACTTTCAGTCTGAAGGGAATGACGGTGATGAAGTGTTTCTCAGGAAAATGCTGCTGCTCAGTCGGTGTCTCGATAAAGGAGAGTGCCTGCTACGATAACTGAGTGATAAATGTCGTGGCAATGGAGGTTGTTCGATGTTATTGGGAAGTTCTGCGCGTTGATGTAGCACTGTCCGGGAATTCTCAGTGTTTCTCAGGTTCCTGGTTGCCTCGTTAGGATGTTTGCTGATGTCTAGAATCTGCTTTCAGAACAGTGTCACCATGTATTGTTGCATGGGAATGATTCGTGCATCGTCGTAAAGCTTGTTGCTGTGGTGCTTTCGACGGTCGCTGTCGAATGTGATATTGGTACATATTTGCAGTATTTATCTATCGAAAATTACGAGCTGATTTTAGAAATGTTGTGCCATATTGGGAAGTCGTACGCTTGGTGCCTACCATAATCCATTTTGCTTACGCATCTATACATGCGATGGAAGCCTACTGTGGCCTTTTTAAAGGTCAGTTTGGAGTGACTGTTGAACTCCAACCTTGCCGTGAAGTTAATGCGTAGATACTTGACCTCTTTGTCTGTTGCCAAAGAACCTGTTTTTCGAACACCCCATTTGGTGTAGTAGCCAAATATGTTCGCTGTCTGGACTTCGAACATTCGCGTGGCGATCAGTGGTGATATCGAACTGGCATAAGTCAGCGAGTCATTAGCGAGTAGACAAAATTCGGTTGATCTGCCGTGTAGATGATGAAGAGCATTGGTCCTAGCTTCCAACCTTGCGTAACTCCCGCCTTGGTGGTCCACTTGAACGTAGAATCTTCTGGAATGTAGAAAGCTATAGACTATTTTGATGAAGTTGGAAGAGAATCCCATCTGATTCAGGAAACAGGCAACGGTGACTTCGTGTATGGGCAGCTACAACATCGTGGTGGAACTGCATTAGAGCATGTAGCGTCGAGTGATAGTTCCAGTCAGACTATATTGCGCAGAAGCATGGACACTACCCAAAACAGACGAAGAGATGCATAGTCGATTCAAGAGGGAAGTATTTCATATTGTCTTTGATCCCATATGTGTTGATAGTGTTTGAAGAGGGACAGTGAGCGATAAAGTATCTGGTGAAACGAGTTCGAGTATCTCATCTCAGATGGCTAGGTCATGTAGATCGAGTGGACACCAATGCTCTGGCCCGGTCTTAGACTCCAATGCCGAGGGACAACGCTGTAAAGGAAGATCACGCCTCCGGTGGCGTACACAGGTGGAAAGAGACCTCAATCAGCAGAACATGCATAGCTGGAAGCAACTAGCACAAGAGCGTTCTGGATCCACCATGGACTGCAGTGCCAGTTTTGGTTTTTTGTTTGAGGTCCTGGCTCACGCTAAACTGTAGCGCCACACAATGAGCAAGAAGAATTAGGTCTGACTTAAATATCACAAGCCACAAGTCATACATACTTCGCCCGAAAAGTTTTCCACTCTGAACCTGTGGGACAAAGCAACTGAAGACGCCCGCGTTTGACGTACCTGGAGAGGTTTGCTGGTTGAGGCCACATCGGATTGTAGCCAACAGAAAGGGAGAAGAAGAAATTTATGCGTTTTGCCTGTTGGGCGATTGTGAACTCCAGAACCGAGAGCTTAGCTAGCATTCTTTGGCTTCCTTAAGTTGGGTCTAAGGTCTTATTATATGGAGCTATAAATGGGACGATGATCTGGAAAGCAGAGCTAATTCTTTGCTTCTGCGTCACATATTGCGGGAAGTTGCAGGTATGTTGTTGGTGTCGTCTAAATTGCTTCAGTCACATCGAGCACATAGACATCAGCTTCTGTCAGCACATTCCTCCAATCCTCTTGAGAAGGAGAGAGAGATAGAACCTCCGGCTTAAAGTCAACTAATTGCGGACGCAAGACAACACTGTCTTGATAAATGGAAGCTAGATGACCGGGACTACTAAGGATGAAAGTGAGCAATAACACAGGATCAGACCCTCTATCGATCACTGGCCTGCATTCAAAATTATCTGTCCCTGTGACCACTACAAGAAGATTCTGGTATTTTAACTGCTTACTGGTATTTTAACTACTTTAGGTGAACTATTGGTGGATTGTCGATCACCGTACATTCTTGAAAATAGTACCTTCTTTCGGAAACACCTGCCAACATTAGAAATTGGCAACGTGACGCCCAACAAAAGGACCACATCAGAAATCACTTGTTAAAGTACACTGACTTATTATAGATGGCGCTATAGGTCGTGGCATGGTCATGCGCCTTAACCTCAGCTAGTTGAAACTTTATTCAAAGTATATTCTCACGCAATAATCAAACGACTTGTCTTCAGAAAGCGAAACGTTTGCTTACTCCTGTCTAGAGTCTTCTCGTTAGCGAGGTGTACCGCTTCATAGTACCACAATTGTAGGATCCTCCACTATATAGCTTTAGGTACCTTCATTCGACGACAGAATCCATTTCTAGTGCGGAGGTTACCGTCATCGTCTTCAACTCGGAGTTCATCTTTTGAAGCTCCATATCTTGCCACTGTTTGGTCACCACCCAATCCTGGTCTTCTGCTGTTTTCCAGCTTGGTGTATCTACGTGAGCGGTGTTCTTCTCAGTCTAGCCAAGCATTTCGGTGGCGCCATCTACTACCATTGGTGCTCTAGGTGTCTGTGCCATACACTGATTATCGACTGGTGTTGCTCGAACAGCTCTTGTATATTGTCGAAGCAATATGAGAACCTCACATCGGGACTGAGTCGAGCCACTGCTATCTCAGGAAGTACTCTTGACACTGTCTGTCAGCTTCAAGCGTCTCTGTTCCTCGGTCTACCTTGTATACGTCGCTCCTCTGCGATCGCAAGAGTCAATGAGAGTCATGAAAAGACAGCTTCCTCTGAGGGATCGTTGATGAGAGGGTCACACCGATGAGGCAATGAATTCGAAATATACCGACCAGGAAGAGACGTTGCTTAGAGTGCCTTTGATGTCACCAGAAGCCTACCGTCGAAAGCCACGCGTTGATCTTCTTCCGCAACAAATCTGAATTGCCCTGGACTACAGTTCTTCAATCTTTGCACAGTTCTTTCATATTTCTCCTTTGTGTGGCTCTGCAGTCCAGGTTTGAAACCTTCGACTGACAAGCCGCTCCAGGAAGCGTGGTCACTGGCACTTGCCTTTAGTTACACGTACCAAGTTGGTACATGTTCTCCTCAACTTAAGTGCAACACCTTAGACGCGGGCGTCCTTTGTTGCGTTGGTCCATAGGTTCGGAGTCGAACCTCTCCTTCTATATTCACTAGTCTTCTACCACATTCCGTTTCCGGTCCGAACCACGTGAAGCGGGAATAGGCATCATCGTTGCTTCAGCCACCAAACAATGTGATTCTGCTCCAAGCGATTATTTTGCACTCCAGTGACGCATTCTCGACATCGTCTGCCAAGCGTGTTCAACGCAACCCTGTTTTATCGCCTATCAAAGTTAGTCTGTCATGCTCCATGGACGTTGGGAGACCTTTAATACCATTTCCTTCTCGTTGCAGTTCGCCTTGCGGCATCTTCTGCGTTGCTAAGCGGATTTTACGAGGATAATATTCTTATAATGTGACAGACTCTCGTAGAGTCTCCGCAGGCATTAGTCGCTCATCGCATGACTTCACAAGATGCCCTGCCAGCTACATCATCGTCGAAGCAATCATTTCTCACAATCGATGCTAATTTAAGGGAAAAAACCGACAACATCGATCAAATCACTGCTGGGCGCTCCAAACACGTGTTTGCCAGTCTCTTTACCATACCTGCTTCAAGTGACACTCATATTGCTTGACATATCAATTGACAGTAATTAGCGAGACAATATTTTTTCCCTCGTTTCAGATCGCTATCGCTGTCTTTAGCCTCATGTCGCCTAATATACTCATTAGGTCGCAGCGAATAAATCAAACAATTCAATGGCATGCGACAGCGGCATCGGGACACTCGGGAGTGGCACAACAATTAGAATGACAGTGCTGGTGCTGGAAAATTAACGACACTTGTCATCGGAACAGGCTGCACATCGAACTGCCACTGTCGCCACCACGAATCGATTATGGATGATTTATAATGTCACTGAAAGTGTTGGAATTCGCACAACTGCCACGCTGTCCCACTGTCACCCGGATTTTCACAAAGCGCTCAAGCCACCTAATCCTGAAGCGCGGCGTGGCGCGAACCCCCGCCGTGTGATCGATAGTCGTCAATCGTATTGCCGCGCGTTACGTTGTGGCAGCGGCGGACCGCGGCGGCAGCTTGAACTGTGGCTGCACAGCGGTGACCGTTTAAACAAGACTCGCTACACGACGCAATGGAAACGTCCCCGCTTGACAGGTGGCCACGGCAAACAGATATATGATGCGAGACAGACTTTGGAATAAATAACACGAGTAATGATCGGTCAAGAGCGGTCCGCCCGCGGTGGGTGGGATGTTTTGCATAATCTCCCGTCGATCTTAATTGCTGTTGTTTTGCATTTAAACGCGTCTAATTAATTTATTCCCATGCAATTGAATAAATGCAAGTAATTTGAGAAATGAAATCAGACCCACGGGTCCCATCGATTATGTTTCGCAATAAATTAGATGCCGCCGCTGCCACCAACGCCCGCAAACGTTGCCGTCGCCATCACCATCGCCATCGTTACAAGCTGCAAGGAGTGTTCTTTGGCTATGGCGCGATGTGCTATGATTCTATTCTGACGTGTGAAATGGACGTTTCTATGTTAATTTCGGAGTCGATTTGTTGCGCTAGCCCCAACGAATGCTAATTGGCAACGTCGACGGGAATGTTGCATCGCTTGTTGCTGTCAGATTACGTTTCACTGTCGCAAACAACTTGTTGGCATTTGGCCGGTGTTGTTGCTCAGAGTTATGACACTAGCCTAGGGGGGACTATTCAGTTGTCCAAGTGTGTTCGTGGTTGGTTATGAATGTGCGCCCAGAGGATTGTGGCATTGACGGGGACAGTTCCCTTTTGCGTGAGGGAATGAGAGCGATCTGGATTGGGATTGAACTAAATTTTTGCTGTACAACCAAGAGAACCACCACGCAGGCTGTCAAGTTCAGCGCTTTGGGGGTTTCTTTGATTTTTTTTGTTGGATTGTGATCGTCATTCCTTGTCGGCCGGGAGCACACTTCTTATAAATGCGGCTAGCTGCATTAAGGAGCAGCCATAAAGATTGTGAGTAAACTTAAGCTAATGTCAAAATTTAACGGAAAATAGGTAGTATCGTCAAAATGCCCACTCTCGCTCCTGGGAATGTAGACAACATTTCAATACAAACTGTCATTTAAACACGCAGATTCAGATTGGTTTCGTTGTCACAATCATAAGAAAATTAAACTCACTAAAGTGAACGAACTTAACGAAGCTCAACGAACGTAAATATACTCAACGAACTTAACGAAGTTAAGGAAATATAAGGAACTTAACGAAATTGAAGGAATCTAACGAAATTGAAGGAACCTTACGAAAGTGGAGGAACCTAACGAAAGTAAACGAAACAGCCATCATCCATCAATCGAGAGTACTCGCTCGGTTTCTATATTTGACACAAGACGACGTAAGTCCATTCAATTTGGCCTCCACAGAAGCCGATTACTGAACGTAGCCCCATTATATACCTCACACTACCCTACCGACACCGTCTTCGCGAAACATAAAGATGCGCATCCGCAGGGAACAGTTACACCTGACACATCCCATCCATATACCAGACGTCAAAAATCGAACGACATAAGCGATATTGGCAGATGCCAATCAAATGTCAAATTTGCAACAATTTCCCATTAACTAACACAAAACATGGCCTCAAGCGCATGCTGGGGGAATCAAAAAGCAATTTTCTTTCTCATTAGTCACATGTAATTGCTTTCCTGTTCCTTCTCACTCTCTCTCTCTCTCTCTGTCTTTCATTCTCTCCGTTTCACTCTGCTAAGCACTATCATTCATCTAAATAAGCCATCTCCTCGTTGACACTTGTTCGTTGGCACTGATTGCCCTAACGGCGCAGCACAACCAACGAATCACTGTGTACCCACGTTAGCCTTAAAATCTGCTCCACATAAGTGCTTATCACATCTGATAGACACTTCATTAAGACGCCCGGGTGGAAAATGTCCAACAAACTGGCAACAAATGTGTCCCTCTCTGTGTGTGTACAAGGCCATAATTGATCTTGGTGAAGCGATCGAAGAACGGTTGCGCCACCATCAAGCAACAACAAGAAATAAACGGGCAGCCATCCTCTAAACTAACGCGAATCCTCTAATCTCCATCAATCAATGGGTTTCCTGGTTGAACATCGTCATTTATCTCCCCTTGGACGTCCCACATTGTGTCAGATTCTGGCGAAAATGTCAGAGCGGCCAGAGTGAGAGGGCGAGTGGTATTGAAGCCGGCGAGCACAGCAACCCACGACGATGACGACTCGACCGAGGCTGCTTCTATATAATTCCACATAATTACGAAAGGGGCGTCCATTTGAGAATATAATATTCAATTACACGCTGCTATAGATTACCTGGCGTATGACAGCTACGCTTTTCCTATTCTCCTTGGTTGCGCTGAACGCACTGCACAGCACTGCACTGCACTGAACCACACACGGGCCACGGCCTGGTGATGACAAGTCTTTTTGGTCGTCTTTGGCGTCGACGACGGTGCGCACCGGTGTTATCACGCCGCCAAGCTAAAAGCGATTTTGTCCAGTTAGTCACTGGAGGCTGACTGACTTGCGCCCCCCATGCAGCTGGCTGTCAATATGATAATGACTTGCAAATGATGGTATAATGATTTGGGATTATGGTGGCGGCCCGGAACGCACTGGAACCTGTTGGAGTTCGTGGTGTTTGCCAGCTTCAAAGTGCCAGTAAATTTGATTGTAGGCTCGGATATGCACTGCAGCTAGACGTAGTTGGCGGAATGCGTACGATCGTCGCTGGAGGTGGGTGAGTGTGACCATCATTCACGATCGTTGCGGGTATTTGCTCTACGAGTGCCGAGAAGGAGAAGGTTTTGCATTCTCTCAGCTGACCCCTCATTTCGAACGGGTGGTATGTGCTTCCGCAGGCGGTTCATTTTGCTTGATTTTAGCGCACATGCCGTTCGAATATGTGGACATTTTGATCGAAGAGCATGTCGTTTGCGCGTTGTTGGTGACAGTGCCAGGGAAAGAGAAAGAGAGAGACCGAGAGAGATTGTGGCCCCATTCCTGTCACTGTAATCGTGTCAGTGGGCTATTCAGCAGCATACCACCTATTGCCGATCACTTTCCAACCATTCAGCTCATTTTTGCTCCCTCAAATTCCTCTGACTGCTGCCAGCAAACTTGAATCCTCGCTTTCACAGCTTCACATTTTCCTTTGCGACGCCGCCGACTCTATTTCATGCGGCTTCAGTTACGTAATTTCCATCGATAAATCAAACGAGTTCATCAGACGACTAGCTAACCTCGACGAGCACTTAAACTCCGCACAAACGGTAGGTGGCCGCAAGCTCGGCCATCACTGCTAGGCCATCGCCAATTCCAGCGACACACCGCATCGGACATGTGCGTTTGGCATCGTCGATCATAGCCAATCTCACGACAGCCAAGCGCTCAATTATCTGTCATTATCGGCAAAATCGATTTGCTCGCTACGAGCACGCATGAAATATGATGTCTGTGTCGCCTTCAGTTCGTCCAGTCAGTGCGGATGATCTAATCCCGCCAAGAGATGTGAAGTTGCAAATGATCTCACGGCGGTCGCTAAACTCCCACAAACCACCGACCGATGAACTTGAAAAGGAAACTCCGTCACGTCACATAAAAAATAACCGACCACTGGCGGTGTGGATTTTGACACTTTTTCCCTTTTTGGAATCCTAATTGCACACCCGTCGCTTAGAACTACCATCGTGGCATCAGTGAAATACAGTTCCTCGCCGGTCGTCAGGGACGTATTTAATTTGCTCGTCCTGATGGCCTTCTGGCGAGAAAAACAACTCCCGGTTGGGACCAGCAGTGAAGAGGAAACCGAATGCTGCTCGGGCGACAAGTTGTGTAGTTTTACGACTTCTGCACAGCATGAGGAGGTGGAAGGATTGCTGCCGCCAGAGACTGCTCTCCACACAGTCGATGCGAGCAGCGAGAGGATGCAACGATCTCTGTAAGGCGATATCCGATGGCATTCGGGGATTGGGACACTGTGCCACTCCGGCATTCCGACACTCTGTGTGCCGTCTTTTGTTTCGCCTCGTTAATGGTGTTGAGGTCATAAAAAGATCCTTGGGCGGGCGCGATCAGTGACACTGCATGCTCCCGCTGATAGGACTGGCCACGAACTGTGAGCAGCCTCGCTCGCTCTCTCACTCGGACCGAGAGATGCAATCCGATATCCGAGTGGTCACTGGTGACTGGTGCATGGCAGCGTGTGTTTTGCGTCCGGACAACGAACGATTGATGAGTTTTGAATTGAATTTCGGATCCGTGATTGGTGATTCCTTATGTCTTCATTTTTAAATTCACCCGAGGACGGGGGGGGCGCACCGATGCCATCGATGTGAAATATGAGAATTTCTCGCCCGGGATTGGGCTCCATGTGAAGGCACGCAGTCGATAGCTGTTTATGACTTTCGGTGGTTGAGGGTGTAAATCAGACCTTATCCTACTGACGATCGTAATTAGGGTTGAAGCGAGCCTTGGGCAAAGGGAATTTTGCAAAAAACAGATTGCGCGATGGACGAAATGAGACTGGGACTGTGCTGGGGCAGATGTGATACTGGTTTTGACTGTAATTGGTTTGATGGACCCACGGATGTTGGCAGCATTACGAAATTGCCTTTTGCAATCGTGATCGAGTCCAAGATGATGGGAGCGGTTGAATACTTTTTCCAAGGAACTAGCGTTGAGTCGACATAATCAGGCGTGAGGTGCTGTTGTAGGATCACTGATCTTATCATCCATCGTCTGTGTCTATTCGAGTTGGGGTTTCTTTAGCAATGTCTCTTTGAGATGGTCTTGTGTGATTTTTAAAGGATTTAAGGAAGAATCGTTCTCAATCGCAAAGTAACTTGGTTGTAGACTTACAACTTTGCTTTGTGTAGCTCTTTTTTTGAAGGCATCATGCCATTTGCGCATCGGCTCTGGATTGTTAGGCAGCTCCATAGTAGACTTGATGTCAGGTTTTCCGGAGAGTACTTTTGCACATTTCAGGATCTGTTGTAGCTCTTTGGTAGTCACGCATTTCCGACATTCAGACCACCAAATGTCGTCGAATTATACATTTTTGTGAGTTAGGCCATCAATTTGCTCCTTTAGGCTGTTGGTCAAGTCGTTGTTTCGTGCTTCTTTCTGTGTACTAATATTCAACACCAGCTTGGTCGACAAGCAAATCAAACCAAGCCACATTTGGCGCATGATTGGGATTATCTGCATTCGAAGAATCTGCACGGCTATCGCGTCTCTTGTTTATCGAATAATTGGGTTGTACTTCGTCTTCTGGATCTAGAATTCTTGAGTGATGCTCACGGTTCACGGTTAAAAGATATATTTAGCAGACACAAAGCATCCATAATTTCTCGTAAATAACAGGGAAGACATCAGCGGAAGACATCAGTGTTAGCTGACATACGCCAGCAAAATGTCACCTCGAAACTCATCGCGAAGAGTCGAAAAGCAGGTAGCAAAAGAGTGGAATTTCTACACCAAATGGGGTATACGAAAAAATGCGGAGATGTCGGTACACATGTGCTTTAGAGGTAGATGCAGATCAATGGTGCGGCAATAACACCAATGGATAAGGGGAAGTATCTCGGCGTTAATTTCACTGAAATTTTACAACTACTCGAAGCCGATTCTCAAAAAGGCCAGCTTCAGATTTCATCGCATCTACCCGCTCATGCGAAAACAAAACTAAGCCAGAAGACGAAGTTGCTACTCTATGACTCATGCGGTCAATCATTGCGTATTGGTTTCCTATATGTCATACCATCTCCAAGACCAGGAAGGCGAAGGCGATCTTCGAGAGGATGCTACTCCGAATATGCACCGGTCTCACCTATAACATAGACCGTCAGAATTACGCCAGTGGTTGCCCGTGTCGCCCAACAAATTGAGAACTTTAGCCAATTCTTTTTTGTATCCCCCGAAGCCTTATACAACGGGGTCCGGAACAGTATGGTTTCCGACTTCTGAAAGTTGATATTCAACTTCCAGTCATCGCAACTTCTCATGAATGAGTCGAAGTGCAGGGCGAGAGTAGTGATGTCCTCGATCTTTTTACCTGAACTGTACACGATCAAGTCGTCGGCGTACGCAATTACGTGAGGAAGAGAACTTATCAGATCGCTCAAGAAAATGTTGAACAGGATCGGCGAATTAATGGCACCATTTCATCTTTTACTTCAAATATACCTGCAGAGGTCACATTGCCATTCTTGACGACGAACCTTCTACCAGTAAGCATGTTCCACAGTAGGTACAGCAGTGGTTTACTAATGCCTAGCCCAATGAGCTTGTAAAAAAGTCCTTCTAACCATACGGTGTCGAGGGCCTTCTTCAGGTCAATCAGGCAAGCACTCGTACATTGTTTCTGGCTCTTGTTCAATTGGATCGACGCGGCATGAATAATCTCATACCCCGCCGAATTGGTTATCCGGATTTATATGTTTGTCCTCTGTCCAGGTCATCAGAGCTCTATTTATCACCTTCTCGAATACTTTGCTGATGTTCGGAAGGAGACTAATTGACCGGAGGTTGCGCGGAATCGAAGAATCTTTACCTCGCTTGGATATGGGTTGCACAATCGCAGTTTTCCAATGCTCCGGCTAATGTGCATTATTCAGAGCATTGTTAAACAGGATAGTGTACCTATTAACCATATCTAGGGGGAGATGTCTTAGCACAATGTTCGAGATCCCGTCGATTCCAACTGACTTTTTCTTCTTAAGTGATTCGAAGACCGCTTGGAGCTCTGTCTTCGTTATGAACGGGGGATGAACCCCATCGCCGGCGATGACATTATCTGCCATGTTATCGTCATTGAACACGACAAAGCCGATGTTCTCAGATCGCCATTGTTGCATGTCTTATCGAAGTTGCGAGTTGCTAGATTGTACGCGATTCTCCAGGTGCTTTGGGCGAACACTCACATTCACCTTATACACTTCCTGAAAGACCCGAATCTTATTGTTCCAATGCAAGTTAACAGAAATTCTGTAATTCTGGACAATTGATATTTGTAAGTTTTTGATGAGCGATTTCAGTGTCCTAATTTCCTCATCTCGTCTGTCAGTAAAGCGCCTGAACAAGGTTTTTAATCTTGACAGGAGTCTACTTTTCCGTTGAAGTAGTGCGTCAATAGTCGCATTGCGGTACAAGTTTTCGTTATTTGTTCGTGTATACCGTGGTATCGTACTATCCATCGTTTGTTTTATTGTCTCGTCCAATTGTATTAGATACATGTCAATCTCCTCGTTTGACAGGTTTCTATTGAACATGTGGAGCACATTTGAGGAAACTGCTCTCGTCATTTGTCTAGAGAAGCGAGTCCAGCGTGTCCTCCTGTAATTACAGGGATATGTACGTTTGAACAAACTCTCCTAATTCCGCAATATCGTTGGGGATCTTGATTCCGGCACTGAGTCCGCAATGGTCACTGAGATACACGAAAGTGTTCAAACAGTTTACCGTTTGTGAGTTTGTGTCTGTCAGCTGCAGTCTTGCGTCAAACAGCAGGATATCCAAGTAAGAACCGCTTCTGGGATAGGACGAGATCTCTGTTGCTTTCAAATCGAGTCTATACTCAACACTGTGTAAGCAATATGTACCAGTTGTAAAGCTGGTCCCCTCTATAATTGGAAACTATGTTTCCCCAATATCCATGTCGGGCATTTAAGTCCCCGGCCATGAAATAGCTCTCCTCCGAGTCCAGTCTTAGACATCGAAAGAGTGAATCGAACTAGGGAGAGACGGAGGAGTAGACCGACACCGCGTACAGCTTCTTTCCACTGCGGAGAGAAACGCACACGATGCAGGCCTCCAGCTCCTGAAACCGTCACGTGTGGTAGACACGTAGACACGTGGATGGACCTTGTCTCCTTCGACGGAGTATCGTGTTCAAATGAAGAAAACCTTTGTCAATCGCAGTTTCTTTGGACTCAAGTGCAAATTGCCTAAGTACCATTTCGACGTACTGCGTTGGGGCATCTGGAACAGATCATTTTGCGAAATGGATCCAATGTCACATACCCTTGCATTCTCTTGGCTTGTCGAGGAACATTGACAAGCTTCTAAATGAACTTAACTCATGTAACTCCCTCAATATTCATTGCAGACATCTCAGACAAACCTGAGACAAGCTCCAGGAAGAGCTCACCAAAAAGACCAACCCACAGCTCATTTATGTAATGGCGTGTATGGGAATTTTGAGGCAGGTCTACGAACACACAGCCATTCCAGCAGTGATCCACTTACGGTTCCCCTTCACGAAATGACTGCGTTCAGATAAGCCACTTAGGGTGCAGTCTGTGGTCCGCATTATCAGCAGTTCGGTCTTTAAATTCCAGCTCCCAAGCGCTGCCAGTTGGTGGGACCGCTTCCCAGAGGAACCCCATCAAATCAAGACCGAACAAAGAAATTGATTTCATAATCCGCTGTGGCAGGTGCCAGTGCTTTGCATAAAACCCCAGCCAGCGCCCTCCCGATAACAAGCGTAATTTATTCCAGGAACCTATTCCCAGTCAAACGGCACACAGAAAGCTTGTGCCCCGGCGGCCGGGACCATCCCAATGGTAATTCGACGCGATTGCCCAGAAGACAATGTGGGCGCATACTAATGAGAAGCTCCCACATGGCGTCCGTCACCCATCACTGTCCACCGGGAACCACCGCGCCGGTCCGCAGACGATGCAATTGTGCGTCGCTGTGATAAACGTCAAAGAAGATATCAGCGATCGGCTGATTGAAACCGAAAAAGCTTTCCAGCGCAGTCCACGTCAGATTGTCTGCACTCGGGCTGCACTGACGCGCGATAGCGTCCCTCGCAGAGTGTGATTGCGATGGAATTGAGGGACCATCTCCTGAGAAATGATCGAGATCGAGATCTCGAATCGGTGTCGGAGCGCACCTAAGTGTGGCTTGTTGTTGGGCGCGTTAACGTGTAACCACTATCTGGGGGATCATCTTGAAGGATTGCCTATTGAGAGTCACAGTTGGGCCGTGGTCGGTGCGTGCTGAGCTGGGGCTCGGTGAGCGACCAACCCCGACCGGTGACCACGGTTATCGGCGATTTAGTGGGCTTTTATTAATTGTTATCGATTGTCATTTTCATAAATACATTCCGAGGCAGAGATCTGATCTGATTGTGGCGATCCATTGATCGAATTACCTGGATGCCATTCGAACTTGACAAATCGCCAATTAAATACGACCGCTGCCTGGACGGTGGACGGCGGACGGTGGACAGTGGACGCGTATCTAATGTCCGAGCGAGTGAGGGAGCTTTTGTTTTGAACGAACCTAATGGATCTGGTCAAGTGGCTAAGTGGATGGGCATTTGGGTGCTCCGAGGAATGCCATAAACGAAGATATCTTGCATCTGGTGATGTGACATAATGAAATTTGTTGGTTCAAATGCATAGAACCGTTAGAGGGGAACTTCTTGGTATTTAGTGTGGTCCGAGGCTTCTTGGAAATCGCCTTAAGGGCGGACTGATGTATAGACGTCGTTCGATTCAATTGCTGGCGCTGGGAAATGACTTGTGTTCGTTGTGATCTTGTCAGAGTTCGGTTGATTGATCGTGCGGTGGGTCAGTAGGCATCGAAACAGCGGAGAACTGTTCTCGTTCGAGTTGAGTGGGAGTAGGGGAGCTCAGATTGGGTGTCACGAAATTCATGAAAGATGTGCATTTTGTGTCATTGGCGCGGTAAAACGTTGAAAATGTGAAAAGAAGACCAAGTGACAGAGTGACAGCTAAGAGTTCAGGGTTGTTAACAATTTGAAGTTTACATTAAATAACGGCGCGTTGAATTGGTTGGGCAATATGTTAAGAATATTGAGGGTTTGCAGGATGTTTGTAGCATTTTGATACAGAGTCTGATGGACATTTGAAGAACACAGAGCTGTTGTGTTAGATTTGAGCACGAGATGACAGTTTAGGGTTGTTAAAAACGGAATGCGCTCTATATGACCTAGCCATCTTAGGAGCTGAATCCGTTGACGCCTGACAAGTCTCATGTCGCTGTACAGTTCATTAACATTATCTATAGTTCATGGTTGAAAATCATGGTTCACGGCCCTACCTCTTACTGTTACTGCTGTTACTTCCCTTCTAAGAGCACAGCCTTACTTCCTGGTCGTGCTCTTACCATGATGCTGAAAAATCCGCAGAAGCATTTCAGGAAACTGCGAAACGGAGGAAGCCTTGTCACGGAAAGAGTCGGTAATCAATTGGTTAAATGCTGTCTGGACACCTTGTGTAAAGTGAAGGGTGACTTGACTGATTTGGAAATCATACTCACTTAGACCAACCGTTCCATTGTGATGCCACGTTCGGCTTTGTGTCCAAAACCCATTCACCCTTAGAGCTTGTAGTTATTCCCTCTTGGGATTTTTGTATTTCTCATGGGATTTGTTGGCCATATGTGGTTTCTTCTGACATTATTTATATCAATTTAGAGGCTTTAAGAAATTGTAGTATGTCCTTTGGATCAAAGATCCTCAAGGTCGTTGAAGAAGTACTCGCCTAGTAGTCTTCTAGTTTTCTAGTAGTCTTGTTTCCGCAAGTGCAGGACATGTTCCGATGTAGTGTAGTATTGTTTCCTCTTCTCCATCATTCATGCAGTTTCTGCAGAAGTCGTTATAATGTGCCCCAAGTCTCCTGGCATGGCTGCCTATAAGACAGTGGCCAGTTAGCAACCCTACCACTCTACTGATAACCTTCCTGTCTAGCTTCAGGAGGTAATCAGACCTTCCTTGATTTAGCATAGGCCCGATCGCTTTCGACATCCTGCAAGTATCCAGTTCCGACTATTTGCGGTTTGCATCGTTTTTCGCAATCTTTTTCAGTGGGGGGTGGGGTGTCTCCTGATCTGCTGCCATTGGCATACCCACCCACATTTTTGCTAGTTCATCAGCTCTTTCATTGGACCGGAATACCCTTGTGCCCGGGGACCCAGCATAGGGTAAGATTGCATATCCTTTGGAGACAGACGACAGAGTTTTACCATCTTGGAGTTTATTGATGGTGTGTCCAGAGCTCTTATGGCCGCCTATTGAACTCCTTGATAGTCGGATGGCTGCCTTTTGAACAGCTGTTACTTCCGCTTGGAATACACTGGAGTGGTTCGGTAGTCGGATTCCATCGGAGTTCTCTGGCAAGCTGGCGTAGGTGCCTGATCCCTTGCCTTCTTCCGATTTTGACCCGTCAGTGTAGATTACCCATGCACCTGGGCTACAGACCGTGTCTTCGTCCCATTCTTTTCTTGTGGGGATTAAAGTCTTGTGTTTTATTTCGAAGTCCATGAAGGGTGTCAGATATATCCTTAGGGACATTCGTCTTTTGTAATATTACCTTGTGACCTCTTCCGTGGGTTTTGTCCCATCTATTGCCTTCTCTTAGTCTTATGGCTGCATATGCGGTCACAAGTTTGCCATAGCTGTCCATGGGAAGGAGATGCAGTATAATTTCTAGGGCGTTTGTGGGCGGGGTTCTTAGTGCCCTTGTAGTGGCGTCCACCAGACTAGGTCGCCATCCATCCATATTGGCCTTACTAAAGGAGTGTATAGACAATGTGTATTCTTTGGTTTAGTTCCGATGATTAGTGCAATCGATGCTTTTCGCGTTTCCAGCACAATTTGCTGTCAACTATAACACCTAGGTATTTGGCATGATCAGTGAAAGTCAGCTCTATCCCTTTTAGCTTCGGAGAAGCTATGCTAGAGATTATATATCTCCTCGTGAACAGTTCCGACTTTGGTGGTAGTGGGGGCAACACCCTCAATTTATTAAGCTTAATACAAGCGGATAACTTAAACAATCTAAACTTAAAAACTATACCTTAACCTAGATGGTAGAGAAAGAAGGGTCTAATGCGGAAGAGGGCTGCAGACCTTAGATTGTAGGGGTTGACGCTAAGAGACACAAATTCAAGAAGTGCGGGTCAGTATGTATTACCAGTAATCAGTTTGGTGGAGGAAGAGCAGATCGGCAGTTTTGCGACGGTTTTCGAGGGACTCGAGGCGAATTAGTTTAAGGCGATCAGAGTAAGGAGGTAAGTTGGTTCTGTCAGTCCAGGCAAGATTACGTAGAGTGAACGTAGAACGTAGAGCGACCGCGTAATGAGGTGACCATACTTGGCTGGCATATTCGAGAATTGGCCTGACGAAGGTGATGTATAGAGATTTTGTGACATAGGGACTCGAAAATTCTTTTGACAAGTGTTTGATAAAGCCGAGCGTAGAATTTGCTTATAATATTCTCAATATGGGAATGAAAGTTGAACTCACGTTTACGCCTAATTCGCGTAAAGATGATACTGAAGGGACTAGTTCATTGCTTTAAGTAGACCATCAACTACTATGATCCAGAGATAGGACACCCCCTTGTAGCGTGCCTCTAAAGACGCTGTAGTTTCCTAATTGGAATTCATTTTTTCTGTAGTTCAGAACGTTGTTTACCCATTCTCTGATGCATTTGTGGCGTAGTCTATCGCCTCGAATTTTATATCATTGAATGCTCCTTCTATATCTAGGAAGGATACCATAGTGTACTCTTTGTTCTCGAGATACTTTTCGATAGTGCCGACCAGGGAATGGAGCGCTGTTTCCGTTGACTAACCTCTTCTATAGTACAATGGACCAGATTTTTAGTCTCAGTACTCCCGTGTAGTGTTCAACAACTTCCGACAAAAAAAAACCTTTGCTGTACGCATGCTGGTTCGGAGATATTTGTTTAAATAGAGTGCCTTCTCTTTTATGCAGGTCCACCAGTCTCTCTAGTGTTTCAAGTATAAACGATGCCACCTTAGATGTAACAAGAATTTCCGGAGCAAATTAAGTTGATTTAGCTTGACAATCATTTCCCTTTGTACACCGAAACAGCACATTTACGTCACCTAGTGTATCTTCATCAAATTCCTTGCAAATTACGTATAAACCCTTGGCCCCACTTAACACGTCAAACAAAACAAGGACGATCACAGCTCAAAGCAAACACGACTTTGACATCGAAAACGTCTCACCAGACCCAATCAAGTACTCAACTCATTTCAGCATAAATCCACCGAACCTTGTCCCACATGAAACCGCAAAAGCATTTGAATCTAATCACCCGTCAGTCCTGCCTAACGCTCTACCACCTCTAATCAGGTCCAATTCCGCCAGAGGCCTTACACCGCCACGAAGACAGACAGCTGATGCGGAGCCTCCTCACATAAGTTTGCGTAGAGCACCGAACAGCCCACCTCCCACCGTGAGCGCGGAAACAGCTTCTCGTCCAACTCGGATGGTTAATTACGCGTCCGTCAAATCTGCCAGAACAGTCAAACGCCAATTTGTCGGTGGCAATTTGTGCGAAGCTGTGAAAATAGCGCCTGATGAGCCCGACTGATGGGCCTGACTGATGAGCGTTCGTCGTAAGCCGCTTGCGTGAAGTTGCAAGATTGACGAGCCTGTAATTGAATGCACGGCACGAGTGCTAGGAGAGCTGCCCAGCAAAGGCGGTGGCCACTTGACACAGACCGACGGAATGCTGGATTCTCTCAAGGACAGCGTGAATGAGCCGCGGTTTGACTTATGGGTCAATATATCAAGACTGTTTGGAAAATATTAATTAAGCCAAACGGAGGATCCGCATCGGAATTCATAGGCCAACCGCAGCCGTCGTCTGCGGCTGAAATCGATTAGTTGCGCTGGCAGGCGTTCGACAGGTTTATGAGTGTGCCCTGCGCTGTGAATCCGAGAGGCGATTGTGAAACGGGGCGGCGCCGTTTCCCATGATAAATGGGATCACCGGGGAGTTGACAGGTTCGGTGGTAATTAATATCTTAATTTTGTACTCAATGAGCGATCGTCTGCGCGGGTCTGCGTGTTGCGGTAATACAGGGAATGGTCAAGAACAGGTGCATTTAAGGGGTAGACCCGCGATCCGGTTGGTGTTAGGGTGCATTCGGGGAATCAATTAAGGATGCGGTCGATTTGAATGAGGCCAGTCACAGGGGGACGTCGGCAGAGGCGCTCTGATGAAACTGGCATTCCTGGAAAATGAGAATTGAGAAGAGGATGGCTGTGCTTTTGTGCAGCTGAGGGCAATGTCAGCCAGGTCACAGCTAGAAGATGCCACTTGCTCCAGTTGTCTGATTTTTGCAACCAGAAGCATGTCGGTTTCTCGATCGACCTGTAGACCTTCGAGGCAAAGACACTCGAGAGCAGTTATCCCTCTTCTATCGCATAAATCATGTAATCATTCGTACGTCAAGACAGATCAAAGATATTTCAAGTAAGTAGAGGCGAAGGCGGTCATTGCAGGAGATCGCTTCTGATCGTGCTGATCTTCACTGACATGCCACTAGGATATTTTTTCATTGGTCTGCACTTGAGCAACCTCTCGATTCTAGTGCTTCTTGATCGTAAATGCATCACTTTTTTCATGGCACAAATTAAGGCAGATTTTCTGAAGTCAGTATACCTACAAGTTGCACAGCATCAAGAAGGATAGAGCGAGTTTACAACAACACAAGAGCGAACAGATTCTAGATGATGCACTGGAATCAGCGACCAAATAAGATGTCCCGCCTAGTGCTCCCTGTGGCTGACGATGATGCGGACAACAGGCACTAAGCTTAGACGACGTTTTTTAGAAGACGAACGATAAATGTATGGTTTTCTCAAAATCCGACATATTTCACTTGACACCCAGTGTATTAGGGTATCGTCTGCACACCTCGAACATTAGCGTCGGTTTTCCAAGTGGAAACCTATGCAATCCTAACGGCCATGAACTATATTGTGAAGAACAGGTGGAAGGGGCGGAGTACTTGTGTCTGTAGCGACAGCCAAGCTGTGCTTAAGGCCCTACTCAACCCTTTAACCACTTCCAGGATAGTCCAAGAATGCAAGTCTTGATTCAAGGCCACCACTAGATCACGGAAAATAAGATCGCCGATCTTTGGACCCCAGCCTGCGAGCCTGCGACGACTGTGGAGAAGAGGACGACACTCCAGAGCACTTCCTCTGCCACTCTTCCGCCCTTGCTCGGATCAGGTGGCAGTTATGTGGTGCTGATGAGGTGAGAGCTGATGATGGCTCCTGAAGACCAGGAAATTCCAGAAAAAGTAGGTTTCTGACTCATAGTACAATGGACCAGTTGTTCAGCCTGAGTACCCTGAAGCTGAATCTAGTGTTAAACCTTGACATGACTCCCAATTGGCGGACACTGCAGAAGGAACTGGTTCCCAACAAGTAAGCCTCCGCATTCGCAGTGAAACTCGCATTTTAACACAATCTCTCGATTGACTTAGACAGCCAACCGACGTCTCCGACCTAGAAATGCACGCAAAATAGTCCACTCGCCCACTTACAGAGCGCCGAGGCCGTCACCCGACTCCGATTGATTGCCATCGGGCGAACACTGATTTGTGACACGCCATAAACCAAAGCAATGACACCCCGCCTACGGAGCGGCAGAGCTCAACCGTTGCCCGACGCTGCGCCTATAATTTCCGATCATCATCATCGAAGCCTAGATGGCAACGCGTTCCACAGTAATACTGCCCGAAACTGCGGCCGCGAAGACTAGGAAGCAGCTTGTTATAAACCACTTATGTACCGCCGCGAGCTGCGATTCCTGGAAAATCCATTCGCAAATTTATTGTTTCTGGTGCATTCGCAACACCCCATCCATCATGCGCTTGCCCCATCGTGGTGCGCTTCCTACACACGCCCAAGGACTCACGCAAATCACCCGAACTCTCGCGCCCCACAGCCATTCCTAACCAGATCAACAGTTACAATGCCACAATCGCCTGACACCCGGAGACTTACAGTCTCACAGGCACACACACACACAGAGAGAGAGGGGGAGGACAGCGCCCCACCACAGACGGATCCGTATCTAAATCATGATTCACTTATCATGTCCACATTATGTCTGCTCCGATAAATTTTAATTAAATCCCGATTCCTTGGTACTCGTGTGCCCTGGGGACATCCTTCATTCTCTAGCCGGACACTCCAGTCAACGCGTTTGCAGAGAGGACTGCACAGTGTCCGTGGCCTAACTAAGCCGAAGGATGTGTTCGTTTGGTTGCGATTCCCGGCGATCGGGAATAATGCGGAAAAGATTTATGACACACCGACGCGACATGCGTTCCATTCAAACCGCATTCTCAGTGACCACAGCAGCAGAGGAGTGCTCCTCCGCACGGGCTAAGTGAAAATCGTTGACCAAAAATAGACGACACCTAGTGTCGTCCAGATACCAGGCAGGCTAGGCGTTCAAAACAAGTCACCTTCCTGTGCGGCGTGCATCATCTTCCGGCGAACTTTTTGTCGATAAGGCGACTCGGACGGACGATGGCGCGCACCGCACACGAGGAGAAACTGATGCACCACCCGCCGCCACCGCCACCACCGCAGCGCCGTGTTACATCACGGACGCAACGACGTCGACGACGACGACGACACTTGGCTCTCTGGCTCGACTTATGTAACCTAATATGTGCCGTGAAAGTTGCATCACCAACACTGTGTGTTGTTGTAATCGCCAGAGAATCAGGAAGACTCATTAGGGAGCCTCCATCCGGGATAAGAAAGGGAAACAACGCGTGCACTCGTAGCAGGGCCGGTCGGAGGAACGCACAACCGCACAGTCGCCCGGACACCGGACAGGTTTCGTCCCGAGTCGGTGGAATGCCCGCAGCGATTGTTGGCGGTTCTGCTGATGTCCGTTCGCCTTTGCCCGACACGCCGATGGCGTACCGGTGTACTGTTGTACTCGTGTGGTGGTGACATGGTGGCGTGTGACTTTGACATTGAATTCCTTGTCTGATTGTGGAAAACGCATCGACCACGAGGCGAGGGCCCAAGGATTGGCACATGATTAATCAAGCGACTGACTGCTTCAAAGGATGCGCCAATAGAGAGTGCCTCTAGCCGACAAATGGCTCCAAGGGCAGCGGCACTTAATTAGCCGCGGCGATAGATACGAGCAAAGTGAATGCCGCCTCTTCCATCCACTTCCAGCATTAGATTGACATGCGCAGACGAGCCGGCCGCCGCATAAGCTACCCTCAGCCCAGTGAATTGGAATCATACACGGACATCAGATCCTGTCCACCTGATTTGAGTCACGCTCCTAGACCGGGGCAGAGTCGGACAACTTGTTGCGGTGGTAGCTTCCACGGCGTGGAAGTAATGGAATTAGATGTCAGTTCAGGTGGAGAGACGCGAACGCATCGCTCACGTCCAGCCATGGCGGGACTATTAATCCGCTGTTCGGATAGCGTTAGATAGACAGCGACGATAAAGTGCGTGTGTGTGCAAAGTGCATTTCGCATGGTGGCCACTAGCCACTGGCCACACCTGCGGATGATTGCTTGTTGTTGGCTTCGCTTGACGTTTATAAATTATGGCTGCTACTGTCAATTTGTGAAACGTGTTACATGCGCCGTAACGTCGCCCTCGTGTGTGTGTGTGTGTGTGGGTCTGTTCATCAGATCGGCAACTGCCACTGGGGCCAGTGAAATGGGTCAGAATCAATTAGATCATCCCGCGTTGGTGGCTTGAAATCCGAGACCAGCTTTGGGTCACTAGTCCTTGACGTGATGATGCGGCTCTCGGACGACGACAGCGAAGTGACACAAACACTTGTTTCCACACTTGGCTGAGGAGCACTCAGCCGTGACGACTTCAGGTTCTCGGCTACATCGCCGCCAACTCAATAAATAACCCTAAGGTCATTCGGCCAGCAATCGCAGATTGCGCCTCTGTTGATGTGGTGCAAGAGATAAAATCTAAACCACATTCCGCTTGACAATTAAGTTGGCGATCGTGCCGATTTGAGTTCGATTGAGAGGGAAATCTGATTACTCTCAAGTGTTTAGCTGGCCTTATCTCACTCGTTTTACTGGTTTCAAGCGCATTTAATTACCAAACGATTCTCATTCAAATTGAAATTAATTGTTTCTTTATTTATTCGCAATGAATTGCGCATTCTCTTTTTTTTTTTTTTTGCTGCAGCATCGATCCTTCATCGCACCTCTGCTCGATGTCACGATGTCGTCAGTGACTTTGCGGCTAAGAGGGGTTGTGGTTGAGTCGCAGTCGGAATCGCAGTCGGAGTCGAGTCGGAGTCTTTAACGTAATTGGCTTTCAGGTTCGTTTGAAGAAGCCGCTCTAAGCCTTCTGAGGCTACATAGTCTGTCGACGATGTGAACTGGACAACTTAGAGATCCTTAATTCCCTTCGATTAATCCAAATTTCAGACGTTGGGGGAGTGATAAAACGGCCTCGAAAGCAAGGAATTGTATGTTAGTGTATAGAATTCCTTGCTTTCGAGGCCGTTTTATCACTCCTCCACGTCGGAAAGGGTCAATGCTCGAAAATAGGTCCCACATTCCATACGTCAAATGAACTTCCTCCTCTCCCGCGGTAATTTTGACGACCCGATCAGAGAAGTTTCGGAGAACACGTCGATACCACGAAACCATGCACACAAACCTTCGGACAACGGTCACAGTAGTGGGTTGTGGGTATTCCACCACACTTCCCACATTATCCGGGTCTACCAACAGTCCATCCTCGTTAAATATGTACCCAAGATACTTCAGGTCGTTCCTACAAATCAGACATTTGTTGCAACTAAGTGCAAGTCCTGCTTCTCGTATTCCAGTCAGTACCTCCCTCAAGACTGTCAAGTGTTGCCCTTAATGTGTCAGATACATAACCATCTCATCTAGATACCCGAACAAGATCGATTCGAGATCGGCTCTGGATGACTGTATCAGGTAGCTGGAGTATTATGCAGCCGAAGTGAAATTAATACAGCCGCTTTCCGAGATTTGTGAACGCTGCACATCCTTTGGACCACTCAGCCATTGTTATCTGCTGCTACACTGACTTGATGTCCAATAAAGACGAGTATCTGGCATTGCTCAACTTGGATGGGAGAACTTGGAACACATCCCTTTCCGTCACCTGGTGCAGTTTGCCAATGTCGATACAGAAGCGGTACTTGTCATCCTTCTTTTTAATCAAGAGGATTGGGCTTGGCTCGAGGAAAATTGAATGCGTCTCTCAGCTTGTCATCGACATCTTTACGGATTTGCCTCTGAGCCTCTGAACTATAGGCGTTCTGTTCCGGGCCATCCTCCGTGTGCACTTGTCGGAGGATGGCAAAACCCGCGGTCCCTCCACACAATTCTAATTGGCTTTGACATTCAGGCCAGACAACACCCGAAGCAAGGTATGTCGAAATCTTTGCTGAGCTAAACAGCTTGTAAATGAGCCCACACGAATACCTGACAATCCAGATCATTCCGCCAACACCCTGGACCTGTCTCTCACCTCTCAACCTGATAAATATTCTGTCGAAATACTGTCGTCTCTAGGCTCGTCTGACCATTGTGTCGTATCAGCTAATTTCTCGTAATCACCACACACAGTTAGAGAACAAATTTCTAAAAGAACAGTATGGCTGTACTAGAAAGCCGATTGGCGAGGACTTAACAACTTCTTTAGGAATTTTAACTGGTCACTATGCCTCCTCGATAGTGACATCAATGCTGCTGCTGATATGATCTCTGCTGGGCATGAGATCCTTCATTCCCCATAGAGCCAAGAGTATCAAGCCCAAATAAAAAGAGAGGGATGAAAGATGAATTTCCGGCCATACAAGGCCAACCCTACTGAGGAGAACCGAATAAGTTTAAACGGGCCAGAAATGACTGAAATCCAATTATCAGACGTGTGAAACACTCTTATAAGCAAAAGTTGAGGCAAACAGTACTACAATGTCCCAAGGGTAGCAAAAACTTTTGGTCATATTTAAAAAACATATGGAATTCCGCCTCGTCTTCAGTTCCCAGCTCTCTTCATCAAAGCCAATCTGCTCGCGGCTCATTTTGCAGGCAGCGCTCAACACTGCCAGATTCCAATATGTCTCCACCTGTACTTGAGAGCGTTGATTTCACCATGGGACAAATCCACTTCCGCACTTGTACAGTTGCAAGAGTACTTAAAGATCTCGACGTGCACAAATCCGCTGGCCTGGATGGTAGAGAAGAAGAGGTGTTCTTCTGCGCTGGCAAATTTTCATCTATCCTACTCTTTAGGTCTCTTTCCGAGCAGATGGAAAACAGCATTTGTCCAGCCCATCCCTAAAAAGGGCGAATCTTGTCACACACCTCGTACCGACCCATAGGACTTACGTGCCTTCTTTTTAAGGTCATGGAAACGCTGATAAATCGCCAGCTTATGAAATATCTTGAATCGCGTAAGCTTCTTAATGACCGACAGTGAGGTTTCCGCAGCAACTGGTCCACTGGTGATCTGATCTGAAAACTAGATCGTTTCGCTTGATATTTCTAAGGCATTTGACAGAGTTTGGCTTTTGTCGAAAATGCGTACGTAAGGTATCGATGAATCTCTTCATCTATGGATTAGAAATTACAGTTCAATTCAATTTGTTTTGGTCTGATATCCACCAAAAAAATGCTGGTGCACCCAAAGGCTCTGTTCTGTCTACGACACTCTTTATCATTTTTATTAATGACCTCTTGTCTGCTACTTCTAATCCAATCCATTCCTTCGCTAATTCCTCCCTCAAATCGTCATATACTCCATTCACTAGCTCCCTCAAATTCTTCTTCCGCTGACTCGACAATTGTTTTTTAAGGATCATAAGGCTGTAGGTGGTCAATAGTCCATTAGGCTAGGTTAGGTTAGGCTAAAATGGCTGGCAAAGTGACAACAGCTTAGGGCGGAGTAAGCCTTTTGTGACACCAGGCAGATGTACTCGTAGATAGTCAATTCTATTCCGCAAATCAACTGGTGCTTCTGATTAAAAGATGTTGAACGTGGACTTCTTTTAGAACGCCAGGACTATCAACTGATCGCCACCGAAGAACATGAATAGATGAGTTGGCTGTTTCAAAGCGCTTAACCAAAACAATGATATCGAGCAGTCCTCTTCGGAAACATCAGCTTAATGCACCAGCGAGAAAAGAATTGGTTTTAGAATGATTTAAGCTTTAACGCGAATGACTCTAGTTCAACAAATGCAGTTATGGCGCGAAGGAAATTCATTCAAATACGAATTATGACGGATTTGAGTCTGGTTTCTACAGCAATTATTCATGTTGTGAACCTCTCAGAGGCGGACGGGAGCTAATGAACAATGCGGTGTCCTCCTTTAGAGTGTAAGCTTGAAACGTACTCTCTTAGAAGATCGTATAATTACTTGCACTAGCTGATGCCTTAATTGGACGAACACAACAAACGGTTAGTGGATCGGTTTGCTGCTGGTAATGTGGACGGACATGGTGAAGTACATGTACATATTCTATTATCAAGAAGGAACGCACACTAATTACAATTTGGCTAGAACCTCGCAAAGGTCAGTTGCAATAGCGAGGTTGCCAATGATTAGGAACTGAAACTTACATCTTGTCAAATGTGTCACTCCTTGACTTTATCAAGGATTTTCCAGTAAGGACTTGACATATAAAACGCAAACCATTTGAGATATTTCAAAAGCTTTATTATCGGCTTGAAGTACAATCAAAACATTTGAACTCGACTTCGTTCATATGGCCACTGCGGGCACGTTTGCAGCAGTCGATTCGTTGGATCCAATTTTCAACGACACGGCTACAGATTTCGGCCGAAACGGCCACTATTTCGCGTTCAATGTTGGCTCTGAGCTCTTCCAACGTCGTCGGCTTGTTGGCATAAACCAATGACTTAACGTAGCCCCACATAGAAAAGTCAGGCGGCGTTATAAAGCATGAACGGGGCGCCCAATCGACTGTCCCATTTCTTGAGATAGCACGCTCACCATACTTACTCTTCAATAAACGTAACGATTGATGTGTGGCTTGTGGCACCATCATGTTGAAACCACATGTCCAAGTCCCTATCTTCCAATTCGGGGCAAAAATAATCGGTAATCATAACGCTGATCATTCACAGTAACATGACGATCGTTATCGTCGACAAATAAATATGGCCCAAATAAATATGCAAACCGCACCAAACAGTTATTTTTTGTGGATGAAGTGGTGATTTATGAAGCACACGTGGATTTTCAACAGACCAATAACGCATATTTTGCTTATTGACGAACCCATTGAGCCAAAAATGAGCTTCGTCACTGAAGATGATTTTGTGATGAAATTCATCATCTTGGCGCATCTTCTGCAGAACCCAATCGGAGAACGTACGTCGCTTCAAATGGTCCATCGGCTTCAATTCCCGAGTCAGCTTGATCTTGTATGGGTGTAAACCGAGATCCTTACGCGAAATACGCCATAATGTGGTTTCAGCGATGCCCAATTCTTGAGAAAGCCGTGAAATTTACTGATTTGGATCGTTTTCTACGGACGCCTGAACGGCAGCGGTATTTTCATTGACCGCTCGTTGTCTCACTGACACGGCAACATCACACAACGAATATGAAGACTCACATTTTTGCACTAAACTTGTTATTGCCTGTCAACTAGGGCGAGATTTGAGACCGAAAATTGGAGTGCTCTTAAAGTTACGATCACCGACTCCGAATTTCGGTAGAAAATTAATACTTACCATGATGAAAATGTTGAGTTTGCTGAATTGACAGTGACAGTTTGATGATTAGTGAAAGAGTGCGTTCACAAATTAAATTCAAAGTTATCAAGTCCCTATTGGAAAACCTTTTATAGGACCCCTGCTACTGAGGAAGTTCTTGTTCGGTTCGAGAATGGTCAAAGCTGATTACGGCCAAGTTTGCACGAAGCCAAGTCCTAAGGTGTCTTGGCAAAGAATGGACATCCTTCTGGAACGACCACCGATGCGATGAGGCTCAACATTTTAATGGAGTCTTAACGAACTAGTAGCCCGTTGGAGAGGCTTGCTGCTGTATACTCAGCTCTTCTTCTTTTTCTTATTGATTCATAGTCCGAATGTTCAACCAACAGCTGGCACGATATTTAGGCAGCTCTCTATAATGGCACTTGTCAAAATGGCTGCGATGCTGCAATATGTGTGCGCGATCTGTCTCTTGGGCATCCTCGACCAAATTTGTCCTACACTCATCAAGGACAAACCATCACTCTAGATCACCGGACAGCTGCCTTAGCAACGTCCAAGCAAACAATCCCATAGAAAATCACGAGGCGGATCCACCCAAACCGGCTGAGGATGGCACACTCCCCCACAGAGCAGAGATACCAATTTAATGAGTCATTAATCGGTCGCACTGGACCAAGATAAGGCTACTGCCCCGTTGGCATTTCAGCTTCGAATGTCATTCGAAGAGCATTTTACAGCCAAGCACAGCCCACATCATCCCTCCAGACGCAGAAACTGCAATTGAATTTTCCATGAAAAACCCGTAAATCTTCCCACAACGTCCGCGCCGAGGACGCACGATTTTTTCGGTAACAAACGTCCCCAGATGAGACGGCAACAATGCCTAACACAATTCCCATGGCGCGAGTACAAAAGAGGTGATAAGTGATCAGGGCGGTCAAAGCAGTCGTTCCGACAATGCACCACTTGTTCGCTCGACGATCATAAAACTGTCCACTGGGACCTGTTTCACTGTTTCCCCTGTTTTCGTGGCCCAAGCGTGTAGTGAGTCGCTGTCGCGGCTGCCTGCATTGTTCATGCACCGACCGTGCGTCGACGGCGAAGGCGAACAGCAGGAACAACCCAAAAATCGAAGAAAACGAAAAAGGACACAGGCGCACTGCATACTGCAGCCAGACGCGAGGACTTCTCGGGAATCTGGCTCCCTCCGTCGGGCGCACAGTGTCCGTCCTAATGATGTGTAATTTCAAATTTATTCTAATTTATAATCGATCCTTTATTTCCCAGGCCGGGCGTCGGTCCTATTCAAAATATTTGCCCTCACTTGTCCGCGTACGGGTCTTAATTGGACGTGTGTTGCGCTGCGTTGCGTTGCGCCGGAGCTGCAGTGGATCCACGGTGGTGGGTAAATTATTCCAAGCAATTTGCATATTCGACATCAAAGTCCGTGTGTGAAGGAGACTGATTAAAGTCCAGTAACCCAGAATGCTGCAGTCGTGTGTGCGCAGCAATTGTGTCCTGATTCCTGGAAACAAACGAAAGGCAAGAAAAATGAAAAAAAAAAAAACACAGAAGAACGGCTCCTCCGCGGTAACAGTTTGAGGTTACCCACATTCGGTCGGAGATTGTGTGTGGAACTGCGGATTCCTCGCAACGAAATGGGTCACATGGTGAGCTGGTTGCGAGTTGATTGGACGCTCGTTTTTTTTTTGTTCTGTGAGGTCTTTTCTTTTCTCTCGTGTAACCGCCCGATGGTTGGGTTTGAAGTTTTCCAGGACACTGTGGGAACTAGGTTTGGCTTCTCTGTCACGTATGCACTTCGGATTCGGTTGGGTGTTGGCCAATGAACTGCGCCAGGGAATTCGAACGTTGTCCTGGACGTGACTCCTGGATCGCCGTCAGCACTGTCATTTGATTAATTTTGACGTCTTTGTGGTGGGGTCTTTTGCTCACTTGGATGGATGCCAAATCTTGGTTATTTGCTTTTGAAAGACTGCAACGCCTTAGTGTGTCATTACTTGGTACGTTCTTCGGGAGTGTTCCGTTTTGTCCTCTTGGACTTTGAAGCTGATTAGCAGGGAGTGTTGGAACAGAGTCTTAATGGTCGTGTGCGGCAGAATTTATAAGAAATGGGCACGTTGTCGTATTGGATTCGATGTCGAATACACAGATTTGAATTTCCTTTAACCAGTCACATACAATAATCAACTGTTTGCAATGAACATGAGTTACGGACTACACCTCCCATCCAAAGAGGAAGACAAACCAAAGAGCAGCGGCTTGACTCCAGACTTGGTTTGAGAGCCTCGATCCAAAAAGAAGGCGCCGGGGCCAAATACGCAGAATATCGTGCATGGGACAGCAGTTCATTGACTAATTCCATTTTCTGTTGTTGGCCGTGGCGACGGCGGATATGGGAGTCGATGCGTTGTCATGGTGAAAGAGCGAAATGAGGCCGTTTTTTTTCTGCAATTCTGCAATAGTTCGCCTTATGAATGCCAGAAAACGGTGGTCATTACCTTTCTCGGCTCATAGGACATGGTTCGCCTTCTTTGCCGGGTTACCAGTGTTTCGACTGTTCTCTGGTGTGTACCAGTGGGTCCATATTTCGTCGACGGTCACGAAACTACACACAAACTCCTTCGGATTGCGCTTAAACAGCGTGAAACCCTGGTCTGAAGTGATCTCAAGATTGCGCTTGTTGTCGGGAGTGAGCAAACGCGGCACCCAGCCAGCAGACAGCTTTCTCATGCCCAATATTTCATGCAGGATATGACGAACGCGGTTTAGTACCTACGTATTCGTTTGACATCTCCTTGTAATCCGTCAACTACGGGATTGGGCCTTTGTGTGGATTGTCTTGGAAGTGACTGTAGGTAGGCAGGACTGTGGCCCCGACAACCTTATTACCGTAGCTCGCTTAAACCAACTTCTTGGGTCCATTGTGCTGTTGGATGCTGTATTCTTTTACTACCGTCACACTTTACAATATTGGGAAATGAACCTGTTACCTGTCCTGACAGATATACTTAATCGCTGATACAGAATGTTGCATCCTGCTATATTCGGCTTTTAACACACGCGATTCCATTAAGGGGGTGCAAAATACTACGTCGCGCTACGTTTGTTTAAAAATGAGAGAATTAAGAGGAACTTAAGAAAACGTCAAACGTAAGTCGAAGGCATTTTGCAACATGTTTGATATTCTGCTGCGTTCATCTCGCATTTCTTTTACAAATTTTGTGTCAACTGACATTTAAGAACTGAAAAAAAAACAGCCGATTAAAAGTAATTGAACGACAAAAGTCGTTTAAAATCAGTGGATGCCTGAAGGATACAATATTTTTCACCTGGCTTTCGAGAGATGAAAACAGCTGATAAATTGAATTATCATTTCAATGGAGCCGTAACGCTAAGTCGGCTATAACAACGCAATGACTAACACGACTCTGCCAAAAAGTCCATGACTTGTATTTATGATATGGCTGAGCTATACCTGTCTCAGATGATGAATATGATTTTTTAAACCCGAATAAGGAAATAGGAAGCTGTATCTACAGTCTTAGTGTTAGTCTATCAGTGAAGTCGTGAAATTTGCTGGGATAGACTACACGAAACTTCTGAATTCTAGGACCTGTACAAAGATGTGGCAAGTTCTGGAGATGACCTGCGAGTTTCAAATCGATACACACCACCTTCTCAATGACGCACCAAGCAGTTCGGCTAACCAAATTCGGTAAAGTGATGCGGTAGGAGAAGCCATGAGATGTGGACGTAGTCCGAAAAAAAAAATGGGCGAGATCATGAACACCAATGCTCTAGCTAAGAGGGTCTCCGAATGCGAGCATTCTGGTTCTAGAAGTAAAAGAAGACCGAACATCCGGTATAAAGACCAAACAATCACGGACACAAGACAGCTTGGTCTGGATGACTGAATGCAGGATGCCGTAGCTCAATAAGGGAGTTTTTTTTTTAGAGATAGAACTTTAAGTTGGCAACACTATTTTCACCGGCGGCCATTTTGTCAGCTGTCAAATGATTTATTTTTAGTTGGGTTTGGCATTTCAACATGAATAGACTGACGCCTAAATAACGCTTTCAAATTGTGCAAAATTTATTTTGAAAATTATGGTTACGTTCGAAATACGTATCGCGCACTACATCCACTCATTTTCGGTTGAATGGATACGTCAATAAATAAAACTGCCGCATTTGGAGTGATGATAATCCTCAAGTGTATGTTGAGACACCATTCCACCCACACAAACTGACTGTTTATGGCTTGAAGGAATAATTGGTCGGTACTTCTTTAAAATCGAAACTGGCCAAAAGCGTTACAGTCAATGGTAACCGCTATGGAGCCATGATTACTGACTTTTTCGTTCATAAATTGAACAACCATGATGTGCAGGAAGTGTGGTTTCCACAAGACGGCACAAAATGTCACGCAACTAGTGTCACAATTGATTTATTGAAGGAAACGTTTGGTAACCATATACATATGTAGTTTCACGTTACGGACCCGTGAACTGGACTCCAAGATCGTGCGATTTAACGCCGCTTGACTGTTTTCTGTGGGGATATGTGAAGTCGCTAGTCTGTGCCGATAAGCCCGAAACGATTGACCACTTGGAGGACAACATTCGCCGCGTTATTGCCGATAAATAACCACAAATGTTGGAAAAAGTCATCGAAAATTTGACCTCCAGATTAGACTCTCAGTCCGATCCAGCCGTGACAGTCATATGCCAGAAATCATATTTAAATTCAAATGCCAGAAGATTGTCTTTCGAATAAAGTAAATTTCATCTCAATTTAAAAAAAATCATCTTTGTTTTATTCCATTTCAAAGTTGTATACCTCTAAAAAAACACTATTCCCAGCGGGTCAGTAGCACTATTATCACAATTTCGAACAGCCTCAGTGATTCCTAAAGTCTGTGGCCAGGTTTTTGGCTTTTTAATAACTGGCCGTATTTTGTGTTTGTTTCTAGACTCCTCGATACCCTTCAGCTAGGAGGTTGCGTGAGACATTTTCTTCAGGCGTAGAGGTTTCTTCTCCTAACGGTCTCCAAGCCGGTACTGCTCTTTCGCTGCTCTAGTTTTTTGATGCAGCAGCTTTTGGTATGGCTCATCGGTTGAACTTTCTTTTGCTCACACTCGCCATGATACCACTGTTCCTCGAGAAAAATTAAAATAATGCTTAAAATTGCTGCTTTTGACAACATACAATTCTTGAAAGAGTTATTGTGAAATGTAAGTATACCGGAGACACGGCGGCATCTTTCACCCAAGTTTGCTCCCTTTTTCTTACTCTCATTTATTCGATTTCTTCTTTTTCTAAAATGTTGTATATTACAAGCACTGCTACGAGTACAGGTGGTGGCCCGTGGCGTTGTGGGTATGTGCGTCGACTCCTACACTCTTTGACCAATCTGTCTAGGTTCGATTCCTGGTACGAGAAGAAATACTTTTTACGGCCTCACCTCTTTCGAGTCACTGACAATGCTCAAAGAGTATAATTGTCTAGAAAAAGCTTCTCCAAACTTGGCCGTTCGGAGTCGGCATAAAACTGTTGGTCCCTTCCACTCGTGATAGAACAATAGCACGCACAACATGAGTAGTTGCTGAGAAGCTAGGCCTGGACCTATACGGGCTGTAGTGCCACCCATATTATTATTACGAGTACAAGTACGTCCACCATCATTGAAATTTCCTTGAAAAGTGAAGTCTGACGACATGTTTGATAATGTATCCGTCTGTCCGCCATCCACCCGACAGAGTCTGTATGGTATGTTTGTGCATGTGAACCCGTCTATACAGACGAACCAAATTTGAACAAGAAGGACAATGGTATGCACTTCTCTGACCCATTTCCTGAGACAATAGCCGATGATTGTGAATAGACGAACCATCCCACAACCAAAGGCAAATTTTATTGGACTACAACAGTGGACACATCATTCGTCTGATGAACTTAGAATTAGCAGAGTCTCACAAGAGACCCCGATTTCTGACATCAGAAATGTTGATTAAATTTTGACCCTTTTTGACACTCATTCGTGACGTCATAGATCATTCAGATGAAAATTCTTCGAATTTTTGAATGCGTTCAACCATGAGAAATGGATAAGAATATAAATTCGAGAAAATACAAAAGAAAGATCACTCAATTATCGTATGTTGTTATCGGTCTGTGGTCCGTGGCACAAATTCTGACGCCCTTATTGATAATGGATAAGAAGAAAATAGAGCAGTAAACTGCGCGGTTGTTGATGGAATATCCTTGTTCTGCTGTCATGTAAACATGATTTAGTTGATTAAGAGACATTGTCTGTGAATAGTAAACAGAACTGCTAATGATCATCCCTACAAATCCACAGGGTGACCGAATGATATGAAGATTGTGCCGTTTGTGTGTTAAGCTGTTGCAAATGGAAGTGACAACTGACAGTTCAGAGTTATTTGAAATGGAGTGTTACTAATTTTCATAATATGTATAAAGGTGTGCGGCTTTTTTGAAGTGTACACAACCGTTGGTATAGTCTCAAGTTGGTTGAAAAGCGGCAAGCACTATACGGTGGTGGTTTCTGGGTCAAGCACAATAGATTTTACAGCATTTTCTCGGACGAAACCGACACAATCAGGGAATGTAATTTACATGATTTCGTGATTAACTTTCAAAAATTGTTAATTGTCAATAAGTCCTTCAAATTCGCCGGTGGACAAGAGGAGACAAAAGAATTACCTGCCGATGAAGTTGGATTGTCAATTTAAATTACGTCTGAGGGACTAGGCTAAAGTTAATCACATTTCCTAAATGTGCCTGGTCCGAGAAAATGCTATAAAAACAATTTCAAAAACATTTAGTAGCAAGATAGGCCATTTCTATAATATTTGATTTCTGGTTCCAAGCAATATTTCAAGATGTGGGATAGCACACAGCGCAGTACTTACTTTTGGCTGGGCCATTGTATTGCTTGTCTTGGAAGTTAAATGTCAATAGCGCAACCAATTCAGCATTCTGTTTCAGGCATTTAAAGACAGAACATGTAGCTGAGTCGTATTGGATGAAGATGAAGATCCAGCTATATATTCAGTTGCTAATAAAATTGTATCCTTGCACGAAGGGAAAGGTATTTCTCACTGATCATCCCTCCTTACACTTATTCAGCGCCGGCCAGAGACAAATGAGCGCGGTGTACAAGATCTATGTTTGGCGCCCCCATTTTGCTGTTTTGGCATCATAGGTCGTTTTGACGGCGATGCTTATTGCTCAAATGATTCCATACGCATTGAAAACTGAGTTTTCTCATATTTTCCTCTGGACATTTTAGAGTGCTTGTGCGAGAAATAATCGTGCAAAGGCTTTTTTTTATGGTTTGCGCCAGTGGATGTGGAATCTTCTTCAAGATACTGGTAGCCCGTGTTACCAGCATGAACGATTCACGGGATATTATTCTCCTTTGTCCTCGCGCCTACGTCCTTAATCACACCTCTGCACACTTCAAAAACTCTCCCCGCGGAACTGCCGGTAGGTATTACTTCGCGGGGCTGGTTAGCAATTATGCTCTATTCTGTAAGGCCGCCTCTTGGGCTCTTCTTAGAGCTTCAGCTCTTCGTAGTGCAATCTGCACGTTAGCTATGAAAGAGCAGACCTCTGTCCAGTCGCTCTCAGATCTCGTCATGTAGCGTACGAGTTCCTTCGGGGTTGGCAAGTTCGCTCTGTCTTCGGCGAAGCGTGTGCAGTAGAACACTGCATGCTCCGCGTCCTCAATCACGTCTGGACATTCGGGGCATATAGGTGAAGTATCGTGTCCAAACCTGTGGAGGTATTTCCGATAGCCACCATGCTCCGACAGGAACTGTGTAAGATGGAAATTACAGTTTCCTATTTTTCTTTGCGCCCATGATTCAATGGTGGGAATGAGCCTATGGGTCCACCTGCCCTTTGCGGAGCCATCCCAACTGGTTTGCCACAGCGTCATCGATGCCGCTCTTTCATCCGTCTTCACTGTTCTTGCCTCCTGACGATTCAGGGGCCGCCGAAGGTACACCCTCTGGCTCTCGTTTGCGAGTATGTCAATGGGGATCATTCCGGCTAGAACACATGCTGCATCGTCAGAGATGGTTCGGAAGCCGCTGATGGCTCGGATTGCGCAGAGCCTGTACTGCGCCGACCACTTTCTGCACGTCTGGCTCAAATGATTCCATACGAGTTGAGAACTGAGTTCATTATTTTGAGCTGTGTTCGAAGATTTGGTGAGATTTTTTTATTTCGGCCTCTTTCGAGCTAAATTCTTCTGTGTGAATGGAAATGCATATTTAGCATAGGTTTATTTAGTCTACACAATGCACTCAGAAGCGCTGTGCTCCCTGTTCATTTGCTCATCCTGCACATATGGTGGGGTCGGCCCTGCACTTATTGTCCTTCGTTCATGAACGGAATATGATTGGTGTGCTAAGGAAATGTACACATACACAAGGCCAGCATTCTTACCAAACTTATTGTTTTGCATTTTTTTCCTGAAAAATCGTAGCATGGTGATGTTAACTGCCTAAGCTGCATGTTGGCGGTCAAGTGAACTCCGCAAGAGGTTAAGAGGAAAAGCGCCATCCTTGTTCTTGACAAAGAAGCTACTGATGGAGTTTAGGCTTTTTGAAGCTTTTGGTGTGGAATTCGATGGTACCCTTTATTCGAATGTTTAGGAGTTATGACAATGAAAGCCAGAGACGAAAGCAGAAATCATGTACACCGAGATAGTCGTCTTTCCAGTGGAAAACCCCTTGCCCATCGCGTTTCACCTCAAATTTTGCTCTAAACGCACGCATACTACTTTATTTTCACGCACACTTCTTAAGGCTTTAGAACAGCCTGCAGTTGCTCTCTGATCAATCGTATTCACAAACACTGTCTGTGAACATTTTATAAAAAAACGCTGTCAGATGAAATCAAGGGGCAAGAGAGGTAGAAGTTGACTATCTCCTTAATACTTCATCTCTGGACGAAAGCGTTGTACGATGTTTGTGTGCAGTTGTCTGTGAATTTGCACACAATACCCTCAAATTAATAATTAAGATTTGTATGCTCCGTTCTGAGGCGGAACACATTGCAAACAAAGGCCCTCTTTCGTACATCAGTGAAACCGTTCTTGCAAGTTGTTCTAAAATGATTGCTAATAAGAGCCATTGCTAAGATATTCATGTTGGTGATGTTGTGTGTATTATGCTGTTAATTTCCTTATTCCTACCGACAAGGTATGAGGAAGAGGCAATGAAACTAGAGCATGTTCGTAAAAGATTAAAATAGCATAATGAACGTATATACAGTTTGTCAAGAAAGTGATTACACTAGGTAAAAAAATCGCATTTTCTATTTTCCCGCTTCAATATTAGGCACTTCTATAAACTTTATTTCACCAATTTTTGTTTATTTCCATACTTCATGTTTTAAAAATTAAATAACATAAACAAAACATTTGTTGAACTGTCAAGAAAGTCTTTACACATCTTAATAAAGAGTGATTTTTTAAAAGCTATAGGAAAGTTTTTCAAAAAAAAAAACACATAAAAATCAGAAAAATGCATGAAATCTTTATTTGAATCGATAGTGCGGTCCATATAATTTAATGTTTGAAGATTATTTCATGCAAATGTTGACCTTGACTGCGCCTCAAATGGTCAATCCGCTTAGTCCAATTTTGGCATACTCTTTCCAACATTTCGGCCGGTATCTCACGAATATATGATTCAATATTGTCTCCCAATGCGTCAATTGAAGCGGGCTTGTCTGTATAGACATGAGCTTTAACATAGCCCCACAACAAATAGTCTAAAGGCTGTAAATCGCACGATCTAGGCGGCCAATTGACTGGTCCCGAACGTGAAATAAAATGTTCCCCGAACACGCTCCTCAATAAGTCCATTGTTGCGCGTGCTGTGTGGCATGTGGCACCGTCTTGTTGAAACCACATGTCATGCAAGTCAAGCTCTTGCATTTTGGGCAAAAAAAAGTTGGATATCATCTTACGGTAGCGCTCATCATTCACAGTTACGGTACGATTCAAGGAAGCATCATCTTTGAAGAAGTACGGTCCAATGATGCCACCAGCCCATAAACCGCACCAAACTGTGACATTTTTCTGGATGCATTGGTAGCTCGTGCAATGCTTCTGGCTGATATTCACTCCGAAATCGACAATTCTGCTTATTTACGTACCCATTGAGCCAAAAATGAGCTGACCATAAAATGGAAGAAGCGCGCGATGAACTTTCTTAACAGAGCACGCATTTTGATAATAAAATTCAATAATTTGCAAGCGTTGTTCGTTTGTAAGACGATTCATGGCTAAATTATAGACCAAACTGAAGATGTTTGGCAGTGAAATAAAACACGAATGCGTCAGCTGTTTAAACCGGTGTTGCCAAAAAGATAATAGCTAAAAAATCACCCTTACTATACTTAATAAATATTATAAATATAAATAAATAATTTTGCAAAATTCGCATATTAGTATTTGGTGTAACCACCTTTAGCATCAATAACCGCCTTTAGCCGCTTTGTCATTGATCCAATTAACTTTTTTACATCATAATTATTTCGAATGTTAGCCCATTCTTCGTACTGTATCAGTTGGTTTCTATTTTTGGGGCACCGTTTTGCTACCTTATTTTTCAAATGTGCCCATAGATTTTCTATAGGGTTAAGGTCTCGGCTCTGAGCTGGTGTATCCAATACTTTGGTGCAGTTGTAAAGCAGCCACGTCTTCACCGTAAGTTGTTTGTGTTTCGGATCGGTGTATTGACAGATTTTAAATTGTGGTTTTCTGCCGTTAACAACGCCATTAAAACCAAAATCGATGGCACTAGCAAGCAAATGAGTTTGCAAAATGCTCAAGTACTTCTTTGCGTCTATGGTATTTTCAATTAAAACTATGTCCCCGACGCCCTGGATATGCACCCCCACACCATCCCAGATAACTTACCAAATATATTTTGTATGTCAATATATAAATTTCATAACTTATTCAAATTTTAAATAAATTTTAAAAAGTCGGTCGCGATCCACCTTTTCTTGGCTAAATTCGCAATTTCTACTCGTAGCTCTCTGCGAATGAGAAAATTCCATTTGAACGAAGTGCCAGAGTTTGCGAAGTGCACACTTTATAGTTTCCAAAACGCGGCTTATGATTACAGAAACATCATGTCACGATTAGATTAAGTAAGAAAAAGTGAAGGAACTCAACGAAACTGAACGAAGCGACTGGGTACCCGATCTCTTAAGTGGATATAAGGTAACCTAAGTCCGAATTTAGTTATTACTATACATGAGTTGCTCTATGTTGTTCGATCATCCCATCGGATGAACGGCTAGATAACTCTCTAGTCACTGCACGTAACAAATTCATAAAAGAGCTGCCAAATAAGACGTAGTACTCCTTATACGGATTACCACACATTAGCCTTCGTTGTTTCTCCATACGCTTATACTTTGCAGGCTGCTAAAACCACCTCTAGATCCCTAGTTTTGTATTTGGTACAGTGGCTACGATTTCACTGGATTATCATCAAATGATAAGGTTATTCTCTGAAACCAGAATTGGAGACTCAGTCGATCTTTTAGAAAAGTGATATATTTCCCCATAAAGTGGCAATCTTTTGAAGTCATTCGATCATGGCCACAATGTTTAAGCTTGCGGACACATAAATCAAAAATCCACAAGGTCATGGATTACGATTAAGACCTCCATTGCCGTCTACCCACAACAGCCTCCACCAACAGACTTCCTTGTTGCTCGCCGGCAATAGTTCAAAAACCACTTAAAACCCCTCTAATTGCGGCACAATCCTTCGGGCACATCTGCCCCGATCCGCATGCTCGCATCCACTCGACGAGTGCCTTTGAACGCTAATCACTTTCAGTCCAATTATGTCATCACGAGTGCGGTCTTCTTCCCATCAGCTTCCATCAGCTCCCGATCCATGTCGGGCATGAATTCGTTTCAGTTCATCTGTCAATACGTGCCCGTTCAGGTCGTAAACAGACTCAAATTATTGCCTGTCAGTGTGACAGTTGTGAGATTTGTTTACAATTTCCCCCGCTAGCACGCTTGCTTTTCATCAAATTTTCCCATAAAACATGGTTCCGCCATAAAACCGAATCATATAAACTGCTTCAAGATGTCGCCCACAAACTGCAGCGAGGCCTAAGTGATGTCATGCCCGGTAAATTGTTTTCAAACAAATCCGCCGAGCGGTGCCATGAGAAAAGGGTTGCGGGGTTGTTAAAAACAAATTAATTTACCGATAATTGTTTATCTCGCATCATCCCCAAGGGATGTGTTCCCAAAGACACTCGCCCACCGAGAGGGACTAGTTCCACTTGAGAATCAAGTGCGAGCATCCCATCCCATGCTTCCGCCCCGCGCGAATGGGAAAAGCGGAACAGTTTCACCGCAGAGCGGCAGCGGTGGTCGTTGGCGATGGAAAATTACGGCCTGCCTGAATGGCTAACTGCGCACTTACGCCATTAGCGATGGACACAATTTATTTGACATTTGCGCGCCGAATGGTACCGGACGATGCGGCGACCGTTCGCGGTGCCACCAGGTGTGGAGCGCTCCGCCATCCGTGTTATTCTTGGACCGCACTGCAAACTGGAAGTCACCGCGACCTAATGCCGGCAAGGAACCGCCTAATGCCTTTGAGGGGATATTTACGTTTTACATTTTATTGTTGCTGGAGTATCTTAACGAAATTTATGCGGACCCGATGGTTTATGCTGTTGCTTGCTGGCTTGTGGTGCTTGGCATCGCGGGCGCTGACGGCGATGATTTGGTGGACGGCTGAGAGTACATTTTTGTTGAATCGCGGATATTAGGCAATCATAGAGGTGCTGAGTACCTGAAATGATTCTAAAAATATTTACATCCTCTCAGCTCTGTCGGCATAAGTTATGTGGCGTGGTTGATGGGCGTGTTGATAGGCTACCGGTGCTGCGGACGGTGTGGCTTTTGGTCACTTGTGGATGCGGTGTGGTGCAGTATGGGGAAATTCTGGTCCGATGAGTGATGGGAATCTTGAACTTTGTTGAATCAATAAGTGATTGCGAAGGAAAGGAGGCTGAATATAGCTAACATGTGCAACGGGAAAAGGCAGGAAAGGCGTTTGTCAGGCGGGGTGTCTTCCTTCCACTCGTGAGAGAACAATCGCAAGCACAATACGAGTGATTGCTGAGAAGCTAGACCCTGGCACTCAACTGTAGCGCCGTAGCGCAACCCATATTATAATATTGTTATTATTAAAGAGGGGTTTCAGTCTCTTCCATCTGACATAGGATGGTATAAAATGATTATTGTGCGATTATTTTGCTGGTAAAGGTCCCAGTTGTACATGCCCAAAAGTTAAGGAGCATGCGACCATCACATCGTGCCTGAAAACAAGGAATACACAATGGTGGCCAACCTAGACATGGCACGAACGTATAATAACGTCCCATTTAAGGTACACAACGCCATTAACACTTAATGTTGCCATCAGCCCACGAGGACGGATAATAAACATTTTAACAAACAGAAGAATCCAATCTCCGCTGGGCTGCACAGAGAGCAGCAGTCTTCAGGGGCACCCCACAAGGAGAAGTCATGTGGCTTCTTCTATAAAGAAATCAAGCTTAAGTTTCAGAGTGAATCACTGAGGTACGTGGAGGTGTACCAGAATCAGCTATCACCCAAAATCAAAATTGTTCTGGGAACAGAACATACAGGATCGCACCAGGAAAGCCCCAGTTGGACTGTGTTCCTCCAGGAAGATAATTGAAAGGACCATGATTGTAACCCATTCGGTAGACAATTTGCTGTCAGCATCGCTATCGGAGTCACTACTACCACGGACTTAACGCTGGTCGCTCCACGAGTATCAACGAGTGGAATAACCATCTAGGTGACAACGAGTGGTAAGACCTCTCCAAGGCGGTAAAACCGTCTATCATTAATGGAGGTAGAAGGTAGATCAAACATTACCCTCTACTGCGTCGCTTGGCTCAAGCGTGTTCCGGGCAACGAAATAGCAAATGAATTAGCAAGGAAGGTGGCAAGCATGCCATTGGCACAAAAGGACATGCACTAAACAAAGCCAAAATGCTCCAGAGGTTGATAGAAAATACTGGTAGCCTCAAGGACAATTAGGCAAGTAGGCCATAAACACAATCCTCCCCTTTAGGTACACAGGGCCGGTCCAAGCTAAATGAGCGCCATGAGCAAGCCCTGCATTTAGCGCCCCATTCTTCAGTTGGGCTTGTGATTTGTTGTAGGGTGCGTCTTGTCACGTCTGGATGTTGCTAGAGGCGAGAAAGTTTTCGCATCGGGAGAGTTGACGGTAAGTCATCTTTTTTTTTTCCTCCCAAAGGAAACTCTATCGCTCACTCGATATATTTGTTGCCGTATGTACCGATGCTAGGATGAAATTTAACGTGGATAAATCCGTGATTATGGTAATTTCCAGAACGCCAGTTCAATTCATTATTTTAAGGGCCGCTATTAAATGTGAACCACACCTAAACGTCAAGTTTTTTTCTGCGTTTCATTTGACATTTCTCAATTTCAGACTAACTCAATTTGAACAATGGAAAGATACACAATCGAGCAATGCGTTAAACTTATTCAGGCTTATTATGAAAATGGGCGTTCAAATCAAAATGCATATCGTGCACTTCGTGGTTTTTTCTGTCAATTTAATCGTCCAAATGTGCGTACAATCGGAAAAATCGTGCAAAAATTTTAGCAATTTTAGCAAACCGGGTCTGTAGGAGATATGAAAACACCAGTGCATGCTCGTACAGCTCGTACTGCAGAAAATATTGCTGCTGTTCGCGATAGTGTGGCTGAAGAGCCGCCCACCTCAACTCGTCGTCGTGCCCAACAATTGCACCTCTCGCGCTCGTCGTTGATGAACATTATGCATAAAGACTTGCATTTACACGCTTACAAGGTGCAATTGACTCAAGAACTAAAGCCTCTTGACCATTTCAAGCGTCGTCAATGGTCAGAATGGTGGCAAGAAATGGCAACGGTGGATGATCAATTTTCGAAGGAAATCATCTTCAGTGATGAGGCACATTTTCACCTCAGTGGATTCGTCAATAAGCAGAATGATAATCCAAGAGTGATTGTCGAAAAACCAATGCACCCAGAAAGAGTGACTGTTTGGTGCGGTTTATGGGCTGGCGGCATCATTGGGCCGTATTTTTTCCAAAATGAGGCCGTCAGCCAGTTACTGTGAATGGTGTTCGCTATCGTGAAATGATAACGAACTTTCTATGGCCCGAATTGGAAGATATCATGTGGACGATATGTGGTTTCAACAGGACGGTGCCACTTGCCACACAGCTAACGAAACAATGGCTCTTTTGCGCGACAAATTCAATGGCCGTGTTATCTCACGTGGTGGCGATGTCAATTGGCCGCCAAGATCATGTGATTTGACACCGTTGGATTTTTTCTTTGGGGTTATTTGAAAGAAAAGGTGTACGTCGATAAGCCAGCGACAATTCAAGAGCTAAAGGATGAGATAATTCGGCACATTAACGGCATAGGACCTCAATTATTCTTCAGCGTCATCGAAAATTTGGATCATCGGATGGAGGTGTGCCGCCGAGGTCGCGGCGGCAATTTGGCCGAAATTATGTTCCATACATAATTGAACCGTACCAGTATTATCATAATAAAAAGAAATGACAATAATTTCCTAAATAATTTGTGTTTTATTCAAAGCGAACATCGGCCCTTAAAATTTAACCACCCTTTATATAGAATAGCACATCATTCAAATTTTCTCCTCGGCTTCGCTGGCAGTTGGTCCAATTTCTGATGACTCGGTCTAAAATGAGCGACGTCATTGTGGTAAAAGCGTCTCCAATGTTGGCCTCGAGCTCGTACAAAGTAGTTGGCTTGATATCGCAGACGGAGGACTTGATGTCCTCGACTCGAACTCGGTGACTGCTCGTCGTGAGATAACCCAGTCGCAAACTACTGCTTCACATCTTCGAATATTCCGTTTGCTTTGCGCAGTGATGTCTTGTTGGAAGCACAGCTGTGATATACCGATGTTGTTGAGCTCTGGCCGTATGAAGTCGATAAACATCGTGTCTCCTTCCTCATTGCCATAAATCGCGGATTGTGTCTGTTCCAATAACGATTATCCGAATGTTGCTTGTTGACATAGCCGGTGTGCCAAAAATGCGCCTCGACCGAGGAGTTGATCAGATCCACGATCTCAGGCAAACATTTCTATTGTTTCGGCCCCAACGGAAGAGCGTTAGCACAATCGGGTTTTCTGTCTAGCGATGACCAATTAAACTGATCGGCGCCAAATCGACATTTCTGAGTCCTTTTTAATACTGGTCGCTAAACTGGCTACGGTTTCGTCATTTCGTGCCGCACATTTACTTCTCAAAGACTATTTCCTCCAAATAACGATAACGACGTTTTAGGTGCCGTGTCTATTTACCATTTTATAGACCCTCTAATTCCAAGACTCCCAATACCCTACCAAATAGAAAGAGATCTTCCGTTCTTCTTCAAGTCCCCTGATCTTATTTCCTTGGTCAATTCTTAGCCACATATTCAACTAACTACATTTCCTCGCACCAAGCGAACAGTAAAGGCCGACAACATTGAACCCCTTGCAGACCTTTCCTAACAATATAACAATTTCACTTAACATGCGCTTATTGTTAATCCCTGCAGCACGACAGTAAATCAAAAGCAGCTTTTCAATGTCACACTGATGCGATAAACAATTCCTCCTTCGGCCGTTCCAGAAGTTGCATCCACCCACGCCGTTCACCGTGCGCCATGAGACCCATAAGTTACAGCCGCAAGTACGGCAAACGCATGGAATCTCTCGCATCCGCCCGTTTGGTCCGATTTGTCGTCGCGAATTTGACGAAACTCATAAATTCCGACCGTTAATCCGTATTTATACCCGCCACAGACGACGGGCACGCTCCGCTCAGCGGCGGAGAAGCACAATAAGATCGCAACGCAATTTACAGCCGCCGAGGATGCCGCATCGGAAGCCGGGCCATAAATAATATTCGAATCCGTCGTCATACTATTTTGAGGTAAAAAGACTCGAGATGGAATAATTAATGGACGCAATGCCGCCATAATTAGTCCGCGAAAGGTATTTACACGCCTGCCACGCTGTAATCCCGATGAAAACATCTCCGGCGACGAATTTACGACATGGCCGCAAGATTTGCGCTTGCACGGCGAGTCGCATTCGAATGAATGGTGCGCGTCCCGGTTAACCGCAGCACAACGAATGACCTGATTCAACGTGACAACTCCCAAAAGGGAACAAAAACACCCAACTGCAACGAGTGCAGAGCGTCTTCAAAAATTGCTTAAGTACCGGGAAACGCTGGCTGATGGCAAGTTGACATGCAACATGACTGGTCGCATGGGGCACGGATTTGTGCATGCGCAACGAACGCATCTTATCCGATAATCGATCAGATTGAGAAAGTAATCCGCGCATCTCTCTGTTCTGCGGAATCAAACGCCACTGAGGCAGCGATCCTTTGAAGTCGCTTCAAGTTTCTACGCAGCACGAGGGGCCACTTGTCGAGGCATATTGTGACGGGCTTAATCTTTATTGCGATCCTGTTCGGATTGGCCCGCGAACAATTGAAGTATGAATGCGTTACGTAATCTCGCTCGCAGTGGTCTCGGTTTTCATATTGTCGCCGCTTGAAAGTTATGCGATGACATCTGCCAAAATCAAAAGTCACCACGATGGGTTCATCTGCAATGGCAATTTTGCGGTATTTTTTATTTTTTTTTTTTGAATCTTTGACAGCTGTCATAACAATTCACGGGCAAGTTCACCCACGTGACAAGGGTAGCAGTGGAAGGAAAGCGAGTGGATTGTGTGCGATTTCTTGGGCCTGGCTGAAGCAATACCGTTATTTTGACGTTTCTAGGGAACTTTGGACTTTGGACATAAAAAAAAAGGGTTGGATGTTATGCGCCACGTTCTCTGGAGGTTTTGAGTCATCGATCATTTCATCAGGCTTTAATGTGTGGCTGTATTAGGCAATTTAATTCATCTGTTAAGCAACAGTTGGAAATGGAGTGGGAGTAGTCACTTGGTTTTCTGATTAAAAGGCCGAGTATTCTATTTATGCCATCAGCTTGAACACAATTCTCTCTTCCAGTGTCACTATCCACTCCAACCACAACAATTTGATGCACCTCGTCATGTGCAAAACAGAACTTTTGGCAATGACTAGCTCAATCAAACTTCCTTCTACATATAATCACGGGTAAAAGGATATGGCGGCGGTAGTGTTATGTTCCAATTTCCAATACGGCAAAATAATCTTCACTGCCCTTCACCTTCTTCTAGTGGCGCTACAGTTCGGGGTGGATGTGGGCTTCAGTCAGCAGGCTTCTCCAGCTGGCACGGCACGGTTTAGCCAGCTGCCTCCAATTTCGGGCGCCAAGTTGGTTGAGGTCCTTCTCCACTTGTGTGCGCCACCGGTTCCTTGAGCGTCTTCTATTGCGTTGTCCCACTGGTTCGGAGTCGAAGACTCTTTCGGGCTGGAGCAGTGTTGTCCATGCACCGTTTGAATAAATTAAAAATTCCAATGTGAATAAATTTGTTTACTTTTTCAGATTTCAACTGGGCTTACAACTAAGGGCTAGGGTGTTGGCTAAACAATAGAGGTCCAACTGATGTGCATTGTTTTATTCATCCTTTTGGGATGGGGTGATGGTGTGGTAGCTGACTTAGACTCGATGATGACTGCTAACGCTGCTCTGGTGGAAGCATACAGCTGCAGCTCGCTTAGCACATTTAGCGCGTTGAGGTAGCGTTGTCCGGGACTGGTGTTTCTCAGGTTTCTGATTGCCTCGTTAGAATGGTTGCTGATGTCTTGAAGTCGCTTTCTGAAGAGTGTCACTATGTACTGTTGGAAGTGGATGATGCGGGCTTCGTCGTAAAGCTTGTTCCGGTGGTGCTATCGACTTACTTTCGAACTCGAGACCGATGCATATTTGCAGTATTTTTCTTTCGAAAATTGCTAGTTTCTCCATTTAGGTTCTCCCACTTCTCAGCGAAATCGGTGGCACACTTAGACCATTTTTGGCCCATTGTAATACCCATAGTCAGACTACTACCACCGATAGACAGCTCCAGTGATAGTGCTGTTAATTTGATCCCAAGGGCAATATGTATAAAGCGTATTAACTTTGCTTTCACTGGGATTCGAACCGGGGACCCTTCCAACCAAGGAGAGGCACTCAATCAATTGCGCCAACTAGCTGTTGAGCTTCTCCATGCTGGTCTTAGAAATGGAGTGCCATCTTGGGAGTCAAGATCGGCCATATTAGCTGCTTGTAGAGCAACAGCCTTATCCCATGGCTTAATCCATTGTGCAGACACATCAAATAATAGATGCGATGTAAGCCTAGGTTGGATCACTTTTGAGTTGACCTTTTTGTCTGTTGGAATAACAGGCAATACAAGTAAAATCAATGAAGGTTTTGGCAGCGTCATAGTGTTTTAATTGCCAAATTTGACGTTCAGCTCATAGTTCAGAGTTGTTAAGAGTGGATTGCGAACACCGAATGTACAATTTGGCCGAAAGTTGAAAGAACATGAAGCCGATAATGTCTGTTAATTTTCAAAATTGCTTTTCGACTTCAGGGGACCGTCGGTCTCGCTACTTGATGCAGATTTTCAGCAGATCTGTTCAGGCAGTGACAGCGAATGATGTGCGCTATAGTCTGATGGTAGGGAGGCGGGAGTGATGGGAATTCACTTAGGCTTCAGTTTGGGTGCATCGTGGTTTCACTATCCAGCGTAAAGATTTTGCATTGTCGATGACCTTTTTTACAACAAGAGCATGACTGGTGTACAGACAGGGCTGGACCGACCATATGTGCAGGACGTGCAAATGCACAGGATACATTGTGAAGACTAAATAAGCCTATGCTACGTATACGTGGCGTGGCGTCCATATAAGCCGATTCCTACCGGGTTACATTTTAAAATTCTAGGTATCAATATAACAAGAAGCATGAATCTTAATATGTGCATATAAATATAATATTTGGGTGTTTCCTACACCTGACACGCAAGTAACAAATTCTACCAATAATAACTACATTTGTCACGTCTGCTACGTCATTGGGTAGTTAATATAAAGGGTGGTTAAATTTTAAGGGCCGATGTTGATTTTGAATAAAACACAAATTATTTAGGAAATTATTGTCATTTCTTTTTATTATGATAATATTGGTACGGTTCAATTATGTATGGAACATAATATCGATGGTCCAACTTTTCGATAACGCTGAAGAATAATTGAGGTTCTATGCCGTTAACGTGCCGAATTATCTCATCCTTTAGCTCTTGAATTGTTGCTGGCTTATCGACGTTTTCTTTCAAATAACCCCAAAGAAAAAGTTCGTTATCATTTCACGATATCGAACACCATTCACAGTAACTGGCTGACCGGCACAGTGGGGTCCTGCTTTTTTGACGAACTCACTCTACCAATGGGCCTTGCTGACTAGAATGGTACGCCTTTTGTGCCATCTTACTCTGTCGAACTTTGCAGTTTCATGTTCAGCATCCCTGAGAATGCTATCCAAGGTCGCTCTATTCAAAGCTTTCTCGATCTCCTCACCACAGTTAAAGGAATATTGACCATTGGGATGCCCGAAATCCCATCTACCAAGCTGTAGCTGTACCTCGCTCTAGGACCTCTTTTTACAGATCAGTGTTTAACTGGGATAAAAGATTGATTGACACCGAAAAGAGGGGACAATCAATGAGAGGTTACACGAGGAATGCGAGACAAAGCAGATTCTTTAATAGATCTGCTGAATCGCTGAGTTTGACATGTGATTGCTTGGAGGTCAATAGTTGAGTTTTGTCATAAAGTTGAGTTTTGTTCAAAAAGGATTGGCTCGAAATCGAAGACTCCTCGGGCCGGAGCTGTGGTGTCAATCCGCTCTACGTGACCTAGCCATCTTAAGCGTTGGATCCGAAGACGCTTAACTAGGTGCATGCCGCTGTACAGCCGCTTACAGTTAGTGGTTGAATCTTCTCCTCCAGACGCCATCAATACAAACAGGACCAAAGATCGCACGCAAAACTTTGCTCTCAAAACGACCAAGAACTTCTTCATCCGCTTTCAATTGCGTCCATGTCTCTGCGCCATAGAGCAGGAGTGTTATATAAAGTCAACTTGGTGTTTCGAGAGATGGCTCTGTTACTCAACCGCCTCTTGAGCCCAAAGAAACAGCGATTGGCAAGAGTAGTTCTACGCTTGATCTCGTTACTGGTGTTATTGTCCCTGTTTACTGTAGAGCCGAGGTAGACGAAGTCCTTGACTACCTCAAAGTTTCTGCTGCCCATTATGACGCTCTGTCCGAGACGTGGATGTTGTGCGTCCTTTCGTGATGACAGCACGTACTTGGTTTTTCCCTGATTCACTGCCAAAGCCATTTTAGCCGCTTCCGCTTCAATGCCAGCAAAAGCCTCATTGACAGATCGCTGTGTTCGTCCAATCACGTCAATGTTCGAAGTCTTTGCTTGCTAATAAAATTCAGTCAGTTCAGTCAGGCGAAGGCCAAACAGGGAGACATCACATCTCAGTTTGATGACCGATCACTAACGATGCTTTTCGGTCGGACTCGTCTTGAGAGACGCTTGAGAATTCTTGCAGCAATTCTTGAAGTGCTACCAAAATGTGTTATTTTTTAAAAATGCTCCACTTAAAGATTGCTCTGGTGAGAAGCGAAGACTACAAAGAATTGTTTGATGAACGAGCACATTGAGGATGCTGTTCAGCCGAACTAGTCTGAAGAGGCACTTGTGAGCTTTGAGAGCAGTTTAAGAACAGGATTAAAAAGAGTTTCCACTCGAAAGTGACATAAGTCAGGGACAACAATTTGAGTCAGCACAGCGCTGTTCAACTGGAGTCTCCATAGAAGAATTGACGCTTATAATAATAATAATATGGGCGGCGCTACAGCCCGTAGAGGGCCAGGGCCTAGCTTCTCAGTAACCACTCGTGTTGTGCGTGCTATTGTTCTATAAAGAGTGGAAGGGACCTACAGTTTTATGCCGACTCCGAACGGAGCATTGTCAGTGACTCGAAAGAGGTGGGGACGTGAAAAGTATTCCTTGTCGTACCAGGGATCGAACCTAGACAGGTAGGTCTAAGTGCGTAGGAGTCGACGCACATACCCACAACGCCACGGGCCACCTCGTGGTTGACGCTTCGCATACTCCTTAAACTAGCTTTCAAATTTAGATCCAGCACCCCAACGACCCTGAACAGCAGAACAAAATGAGAACTTCGATGCTGAAAATAGATTTCTTGGAAGTGTTGAGTACACACTTCAAGTTTATGTTCTGAAATTCATTTAAAAGCGGTCATAAATTCCGTGAATATGCTTTTAACCCGGAAGCCATTGCACTATCGAACGTCTCAGGCGACGGTAGACATCTACGTCAGTTATTTCGATTTTAAATGCAGAACCTGACAGCATTTCCCGGCATCGTCTAGCTTATGCAGCCACTACTCGCCTTGTGTTTGTTACTGTTCTTCCACGAGTTGAGGAGACCTTCAACTCCCACCTTCGTGACGGGAATTGAAAGCAACGCATTTAATGCAGGCAAATGGTGGCCAGATCATGCTCATCTCCTGCTCTCTGACCAGGAAATGTTTCAAACTTCATTTAAAAATGCAGCGTGACCTCCTTGCACACACTTCGCCACCACGTAAAGCCTTCAATGTCAAAAGTCTAATCGAAGTCCCGGACACCACACGCACTTCACCTTTCAGTCGATGCCACTTTTCAGCGCAGCTCACCCATGACAACCGTTCCACATCGCATGCGCGTGCCATCACTGAAAAGTGAACAATTAATAAACGTCTCGTTAAGCTGTCAACGATCCGAATTTACACAGTCGCAACGCAACCCACCAGCAGACAGTAGGAGACGACTGTCACCGTCGCCATATTTACCGCACATTAGACCGGAATAGAGAAAGCAATTGACTCCTGGCCACGTTCCATTCGCGCAAGTCCGCGTGCTGTCCCGGAAATTTATGATGCAATCGCTCTGAAATATCTCTGCGCTAGCATCCAGCATCAAGTTCATCGCATGCAGATGCGACTGCGGACTTAATTTACAACCCTGCGTCGGAAGAAAAGTGTTAGCAACCATGTTGGTCGGCCCACACACTCGATCAGTGCGCGTGTTCCGCAAAACACACATTTTCAATTGGGATCGCTGAACGAGGGAAGCGGTTGAACGCCTTTAGTTATTGTGTGCACCTGTACGCCGGGCAGACGCTATGTGTCTTCCGATTCCAGGTGCAAGGTGCAGCCCGCGCACGCCTTGTGAGCGCTATCAATGGGCTCTAATGTGAAGTTATGTCGCCGCGCCGGAGCGATCGGGTGTAATTGGTTAAGTGTGTCTTATCATTGAATTAGATTTCAATTTGATTGGGGATGGATCTGTGATTAAGGCGTATCGCCGCAGAGAGAACGAGAGAGAGATATAGAGAGATGTGGGATTTTGTAATTTTGTTCTGGAGTCATCGGGTTTGATTTAAGGCAGTGCATGCGGTGTGGTGCGTTGGCTGCGGTTATGATTGGAATCTAACTAAAGCAGGGCATCGTGCGAAGGCAGAGAGGGAGGAAAGAGGTTGCGATGTGATCAGGAAATGCTTATTTTTGTGTTGGTTTGCCGGGAAAGGACATGCGTTGCATTGGGTTCTGTTGATCCTCGTGATCGATTGGAGATCAGGCAGTTTTTGGTGACGTTTTATCTTAATCTATGACACTGAAGAACAAAAGTCATTCAATTTTCGACCGTCGTTGTCTGCAAGAGGCAAACAATTAGTTCATCGTGTTGACGACATTCATCGCTCGTCCATCATCAAGCTCCCGCCATTTGATCTTGGTTGTCTTGAGCAGGAACATTCGATGTTACCTCCTCGTTCCTCGCCCTAGTATAGCCTTAGTCTTTAGCTTAATCGCTAAATTTTGGATTCTATCTGCAGGGTGACCAGATAAGAACAATATGGAATGAAATTTAAACAAAACAACAACGCTGTGTAACATAAGATAAATTCCGTCTCTATTTCCAAGCCACATTCATGCCAATATTATATGCTCGTACAGCTCGTACTGCAGAAAATATTGCTGCTGTTCGAGATAGTGTGGCTAAAGAGCCGTCCACCTCAACTCGTCGTCGTGCCCAACAATTGCACCTCTCGCGCTCGTCGTTGATGAACATTATGCACAAAGACTTGCATTCACACGCTTACAAGGTGCAATTGACTCAAGAACTAAAACCTCGTGACCATTTCAAGCGTCGTCAATGGTCAGAATGGTGGCAAGAAATGGCAACACTGGATGATCAATTTTCGAAGAAAATCATCTTCAGTGATGAGGCACATTTTCACCTCAGTGGATTCGTCAATAAGCAGAATGATAATCCAAGAGTGATTGTCGAAAAACCAATGCACCCACAAAGAGTGACTGTTTGGTGCGGTTTATGGGCTGGCGGCATCATTGGGCCGTATTTTTTTCCAAAATGAGGCCGTCAGCCAGTTACTGTGAATGGTGTTCGCTATCGTGAAATGATAACGAACTTTTTATGGCCCGAATTGGAAGATATGAATGTGAACGATATGTGGTTTGAACAGGACGGTGCCACTTGCAACACAGCTAACGAAACAATGGCTCTTTTGCGCGACAAATTCAATGGCCGTGTTATCTCACGTGGTGGCGAAGTCAATTGGCCGCCAAGATCATGTGATTTGACACCGTTGGATTTTTTTCTTTGGGATTATTTGAAAGAAAAGGTGTACGTCGATAAGCCAGCGACAATTCAAGAGCTAAAGGATGAGATAATTCGGCACATTAACGGCATAGAACCTCAATTATGCTTCAGCGTCATCGAAAATTTGGACCATCGGATGGAGGTGTGCCATTTGACAGATATTTTGTTTCCAACTTAATTGAACCATACCAATATTATCATACTAAAAAGAAATGACAATAATTTCTTAAATAATTTGTGTTTTATTCAAAATCAACATCGGCCCTCAAAATTTAACCACCCTTTATATTTCGTAGACCGCTGATTTTAGTAATAAAGCTGAATAATGAATGGAGACGTTGTTCAGTCTGTGAGTCTCTCCAAGAATAACATGCCAACATGAGGCCAATTAAGCATAATTTGTGAAAAATGAGCTTTTGAAAAAAAAAACAAGTCCAAATGAATCTCCCGTATTTGATGTAAACTAAACACTCAACTAATCTATAGTCACGCTGTTTCATCGGTGTTTCGAATCCTTCAAGAACTGGTGAGATTCTTTATTGAAATATGTCACGAACCTTCTTCAAGTATCATGTCAGCCAGATCAGTACCGACAATTCCTGAGACGAATGTTTTCCCAAATGAATCGCGATCATGTGTAAGTGCTGATGATTCAACAAGACGCCTTGAGATGTCTCCGTTGTAGAATATACCACCCATGGCTTCGTTAATTAGTCGCTGAATTGTATAAATTAACTTGTTGACGAAGGCGTTAATACCCCGCTGACACAACGGACGATGGAAAAGTTTGCATTTTGTCGGTTGATCAGATGTCTGTGGCTCATAAGCGGCCCCAACCATTCTTCTCGGGGTCTTGAATCGGAAGTTAAAGCGTCCTCTATCCCCCTCCCCTCTTCACCAACATATTCATTGAATTTCGAAAAAAAACTTACTTGGTGCTTCTGGACATGCTTTTTAACGCTCTGGCCTGGGTTGTCTATCAGCGAATCTTGGGGTTTATGCAGAAGATTTTGTTGCTGGCAGATGGCTGGCAACCAACGGGGACCATATAATTTTTAAAAGAACTATTCCAACGACTCTCTGTCTACGAGCGGTCAGTTGACAGTTCGATCTCGTAGTATCTCATTGTTCCTCGAAAGCAGAATTATTTTGTTGCTGTCATAACAAGGCGAGAAGGTGGCTGCAATGACTTAGTGGATAGGTGTCGACTCCTGCTCTGAGATGTCTGGGTGCAATCTCCGACTCGAGAAACTTTCAAAATTCACGGATCCACCTCTCTCGAGTTGCTGACAATGGTCAAGAAGTGCATGTCTCGAAACATCGGCTTACGGATTCGTCATAAAACAGTAGATCCCATCCACTCGTGAGAAAACAATTGCACGCACAACACCTGTGTTTGCTGTATAAACTAGACCCAGGTCCATCTCAAACTCTAGCGCCACCCATTTTATTCAAGGCGCATTAAGAATACTGGGTAGGAGTCAATAAATGTACCCCCATCGCCTTGACAAACAATTATGATCTCATCATCCATCGACTACTGATTCAGCGAAACGAGTTCCTTCATGACGAACACCAAAATGCAAACAGTGATGAAATGAAATTGAAGGGAATTGCATGCATGACATCATGGAACTCTTGCTCTTGGAAATATTTAAACTGTTTACATGCGTTTTTTTTTTGGTGTGTTTACTCGCCGGTTACTTTATGAGCAGTCTGCTGCTGGATCGTAACCTACATTCTCTGTTGATTGCAATTTACGAGCAAAATGACTCAATAGAATGTTGGGCAGCAGCAATGACGGATGTTAATAAAGCAATTTTTGAAAGTGATTCTCTGTCCTTGCAATTTCGCGAATGGTTTACTCAATTAAAAAGTGATCGTCGAATCCCATGAGGAACCGGAAGACAATCGCAAGCAACAGCTGGTGTAAACAGTTGAAAAATATTGTGTATTCTGGATTTTTGAATTAGCTGGAATCTGAACAGAACAGTTGATTACGTTAAAATGATGTAAATGTATGCACTCTTATGAAAAGAAGGCTGTTGTGAAGTATATTCTTCATTTATTCAAATGATCATATCAGAAAATGAGACCTGGGTTCACTGCAACAATGTTCAGATCCCAGTGGTGCGTGGGAAGGTGGGAGAACCACCATTTTTGTGAATATAATTATTGGATAGCTCTAGCGAAAGAACATCTATCGCGGGGGCACCAGACCAGATCCAAGCTTTACGTGGATAAAGGTCTAATAAAATGAAGCCAAATAAGAGGGAGTGATCTATTTCGTGATTCGAATGACGAAACTTATACACATGTGATCATGTTGATACACATACGCAAGGATGGAAAGTCTTTCAGTTTCATCATCAAAAGCGCCATTCATGGACAACTGCTGGTTAGTTTGAGTCTTTGGAGGAACTAAAAGCACTGAATTGGTTTAGAAGTAGCAGACAGGAGATCGTATATGAAAATGACAAAGAGTATCGGCGACAGCATACAGCTTTGAGGAACACCAGCGTTTGTTTGATGGATAATATCCAGTACCTCGTCGTGACGCCTATAAGTGGTTTGAGTGCCAAACCTACTCAGTCTGTGGGGAGTAGAGCTCTTGAAACTCGACCTATCATATTCTCTCAGTGGCCCCCTCCCTGCTCCATCTGTGGAGGACCATCGTACCCCGCCATCTCTATAATATCCGCCATACTCGCGATACTCGATATAGGTAACCGGTAGCTGATATTCCCGGGTACCCACGAAATTGGTCATTACCCGCAATGTTTGGAAACCCGGGTACCCGGTAAACTGCGAAATTGGGTCTTAGCCGGGTAAAATCAAGAGCCCTAGTTTGGAGCAGAGGTAAACAGGCGAAATTAATTGATTCATCGATACCACAGGCTCTACTCTGCCCCAGAAGAATCCAACTCCTCACTACTCAATGTTGGACCCGTTAAACGTGCGTCTCATAACAGAATAAAATATCGCCGCTGATGCTTAAGAGCGACTAAAATGTCATGCATATCTATATATTTCAAGACGATAGCAGGAGTTACTTAGATCTTGACCGTAAAACATACACAACGAAAGGCTGTGGTACCATCATTCACACATTTTCGAAAAAAATGCGACACTTTTTGTGAATGTTTGGCTAGCTTTTTATTATGCCTTCGCATGGACTAGCTGTGGCGTGAACTCTGTAAAGGAGAATCGTAGACAAACATTATGGCGAGGGGGTTGTCAGCATTGATGATCTTCTCTGCTGTTTTGTGTGAGTTTCTGAAACAATTCGAGATTCAATGCGATTTCCGGCTTGGTAAGTCCATCATCAACCAGATCTACGGCAGATGCTGAAAAATATTTAAAAAAATCATTCACCGCCTAACCGTCGCTTGTAAGGTCGCATAAGAAAGCATACCACGAGGCGAGCTGTTGTACACCATCATGTCTAATTTTGCTAAGCTCGTTAGATTGTGCAGGATGCTAGTGTAGAATTCTCGCTGCTCTATCAAGATGGGCAACGAACTCACGAAGACCTTTAATGCCAAAAAGGAGACAAGGCGACTCGCTGTCATGTGACTTCTTCAACATCGTTCTTGGTGTGGATTTGTAAAACTCACTAGTCAGCACTGGAAGCATGATTTTGGAAAAGTCTGCTAGCATAGGCTGATGACCTGATTAGTCGAGAACAGCGAACCATCGGGGAGACGTTTTCTGGTCTAGAGGAGGAAGTGTCCTAAATGGGTCTGGTGATAAATGATACAAATCGAATTACACGCTGTTTTTAAGAAAGGGAGTACTTCATTGGCGTATTGATCAAAACGTCACCATTGTTAGGTGTAAGCTCGATATATCAAGGAATGCACTCATTTCGGCTTCGGTACGTCAGTGCAGAGATCAAACTCAGAATAATTCCTGCCAATCGACGTTTGCTTGGACTCAAAAGGCGAATAAGTAAAAAAAACCTACTCACGAACTGACTGACTTTGAGTAAGACCTTCGCAGTGCATGGTCATCCGTTATGAGCATGAAAAGCGGATGAAGAAACCATCTATTTTCAAGAGAGAAAAGATCTTGCTCGTAGTGGCCAGAATCTTCCGGTTCAGATAAGACGAAGCATCGCGAATTGACTGCTTCAGTTCAGGACTTTCGTCAGCAGCAGCATTCATTCACCTCAGTTCCTTCAATCGAGGGATTAATGAACATTTTATCTGTCGCGAATTTACTTTACTGCTTCAATTGCAGGCGTAACTATTTCTCACTCTAAGCAGACCGCCTGAATTGTTTTACTGGAAAGAAGCCTAGTGTCCACCTCCTTTTGGCGAATAAGATTCATCGGCACCAGTGGTCCAGGAACCCCTCGCAGTCGAATGTTATCTAAGTCAGATGACAAATTCTTCACATTCCTTCAAGGAATCCAGACGAAAATTTCTGTCCGCCAACACCTAACTCTCGACATGAATGCATGATGAATGAATTTGAAAATCAATGCAGGTGAAGAATCCTCCTTGACAGCTGTCAAAAGTAGCGAGATGATGAAAATGTTTTCCATGAGGTTCCTCAAGTTAGTCGCATTATCTGCAGGTAGTCGGTAAACTTCGAAGAATGTGCCTAGTGTACATCAAAAACAAAGCAGGACCGAATTGACACCCCTGCGGAGCTCCACATTATTAATTTCCGTGTTTGCCACAAAGAATCCAATGATGCTTAACGGTTCACTAAAAAGTAGATCACCAGCCCTTTCCGGAATCTGAGACAACTTTCACACGCATTCCCGCCAAACATCTCGAAGCGTGACCTCATTCCCCTCCCAACATTCTGCACCGAAAAACCCGATCAGAACACAAAAAGAACCATTAACACCAGCGATCCCTAAAATTAATCGACGCATAATTAACAGAATGCAATGCAAGTGGTCCACCCACGTACCACATTCCGACCAAGCGATCCAAGCGATTTGTTAGAAATAATTAACATTATCGCCTCGCCAGCAGAGATAGGGGGGTCGGCTGAACACCACTCGAGCGAGGGTGCAATTAAGGAATTCACATTTGTACTCAAGTGCAGCTCACTTTTACTTTCGCCGTGTGCACCGTGGAGCGCGGCATTTGTATCGGTTCTCATGTCGAGCGGGAGAGATTTCAGAGTCACCCTTGTGTGAGTTGAGTTCGATTAAGGGGGAGAAAAGAATGAAAATCTCACTCCACTCTGAACCCACTCTCTTTCCTCATCGCTCTCTTAAGTCGATTTTCTCCTCGGGCGAATTCACTGGGGTGGTTGCATAATATCGCTGCACTCAGTCTGATAAGAATCTTTTTAGAAAGGGGAAATGCGATTCTGAGGCGAATTCGAACAGCTGATTAGTTTGTATAACAGTTTGATGGGACATTCTCTTTGACGAGGTCACTCTCTCTCTCTCTCTTTTCTCAATTCTCTTTCTGGTCAAATGTGAAGCAGAAGCGGATGGCCAGAATGTACTCGCACTTCTTAGAAGCATCGTCTTATCGGAGTTCTGTCTGCATTGTCTGTTGTGATGGTCAGACGGTTTGGAGGATGTTGTGGCCGGGAGTCGTTCTTTATCGCATTTCTTTTCTGATCGTGATTTGAGTGGAGACTGGGAGGTTTTGAAGATGAGGATAGTTTCTATTTTTTCTTCTCTAGAGGTGTCCTTATGTGTATTAATGTGCAAATTGAATCAAATGGCATTGTCAACCGAAGGAACAATATGAAATATACTTGGACTGGCCTAAAAAAATGGCAGTTGTTGCCTAAGTGTGGTAGTTTCAACAATTTTCATTGTTTGGTCAGTGATCCAGAGACGGCCTGACAGTGTTTATCACTTTTAAGAACACAACATGAAGTTGGCTACATCTACATGACATGACTAGGATCTTTAAAGATACTGTTAAGATACATCATTAAAAACGGTGCTGTTTACTATTTCAACTACGCACATACATAATTGAACCCCACATTTGCTTAATTTGAAGCTTCAATGAGGAAGAAGAATTTACTAGAACAATTCTATGAAAAATGTCACAAGTCACATAAACTCACGTATTATCTGCCAACAACTGGATCACTTACCAGAATGGAACGAAATGAATGTGTCAACAAATGTTAATCTTGCACAAATATAGGGACACCAGCAATGTGTCTTAGAAACTTTGGGTATATTCTGGATCATTCTGGGATATTCGTTTTTCAGCTAACAGCTTACGTTTGATGCGTGACATGTATCAAAGTCAAACATGCTCAGTTAGCATTGGCATTGCATTATTAAAGTTTGTCTTCGACGAGGAAGCACATTTACTGAATGGGTGGCCTACTTGCTTAGATGAGCTACCTCGTGCAATACAAGAGCTATCAACGCAAATAAAGGCACAGGTGGTGCACCCAATTGAAGAAGGACATAAACCAACTTGGTGCGCCTTACTAGAGGCAGTTAGCAAGAGATCGCGCAGAAGGCCGGTATTTCCGTTTAGGTTTTCCATATCAATCATCTTGTATTTTCGAGTCAGAACTTTAAACATTAGTTGGTGTATGATAAGCGGCATTTTTGTGATACAGCGCTTGGTAGAAACTACTTATCGGATGTAAACAGCTATAAAGCGAGGAGACGACTAACCTGTGCGATATCTTGTGCAAATGGGAGTCTGCTTCGTATGTATGAATGAGAGAATGTCGTAAATAAAATGTTCAGTATAACCGCTTAAAAGTTTAATAATGTGGAGTGCCGCGGGGGTGTCAACTTGGTCCTGTTTTATTTATGATGTACACTAGGCATATTCTTCAAGGTGTGCCGCCTACCTGTAGATTATGCATACCTGTAGATGATGCGACTATCTTGAGGAATCTTATGGAAAAGATTGGCATCGTCTCACTACTGTCAAGGAGGCTTCTTCACCTGCATTGATTTTCAAATTCATTCATCATGCATTCGTATCGAGGGTTAGGTAGTGACAGATTTTTCGGCCGGATTCCTTGAAGGAATGTGAAGAATTTGTCGCCTGACTTAGATAACATTCGAGCGGTTCCTGGACCACTGGTGACGATGAATCTTATTCGCCAAAGGAGGTGGACACTAGGCTTCTTTTCAGTAAAGCAATTCAGGCGGTCTGCTGCTAGTGAGTAGTAGTTTATTGAAGCAACTTCAAATGAAGTTACTCCGCAACAACTAAGTCCCTCGATTGAAGGAACTGTGGAGAATGAATGCTGCTGCTGACGAAAGTTCTGAACTGAAGCAGTCAATTCGCGATGCTTCGTCTTATCTGAACCGGAAGTTTCTGGCCACTACGAGCAAGATCTTTTCTCTCGTGAAAATAGATGGTTTCTTCATCCGCTTTCCATGCTCATAACGGATGACCATGCACTGCCAAGGTCTTACTCAAAGTCAGTCAGTTCGTGAGTAGGTTTTTTTTACTTATTCGCATTTTAAGTCCAAGCAAACGTCGATTGGCAGGAATTATTCTGAGTTTGATCTCAGAACGGACGTACCGAAGCCGAAATGAGTGCATTCCTTGATAGCTCGAACTTACACCTAACAATATTGACATTTTGATCAATACGCCAATGCAGTGCCCCCTTTCTTAAAGACAGCGTGAAACTCGATTTGTATCATTTATCACCAGACCCATTTAGGACACTTCCTCCTCTAGACCAGAAAACGGCTCCCCGACAGCGCGACTCAAATCAAGACATTCATTTAATAGCTTCTTCGTCTCATCTTTCTAATTTCTACTGAAGTCGATTATTCGCAATTTGTCGCTTCCAACTTTATTAAGTGCTAGCTGTGGCTAGCGGCAAGCACCACAGTTTCTCTGTGACAATGGTTCCAGACTGTTCTACCCTTTAGATCATAGGTTAGGTTAGGTGAATGGGCTGTCAGCGAAATCGCCAGCAAACTTGGACCATGTTGGTTCATTGTGATACCCAGAGTCAAACTCTGGTAGTGATCGACAACTCCAGTGATAGTGGCGTTAATTTAATCCCAACGGCAAATGTTGACTGGACCAGATTTGAAAACCGGATAAAATCGTATTTACTTTGCTTTAACTGGGATTGGAACGGCGAACCCCTCTAACCTAGGACAGGCACTCAACCAACTGCGCCATCCAGCTGCAGATCATGACTCCAGCCGAGTTTTTGGCAATGCCAGGTAGATGATAGGGTGCCATATCGGCCCTTTAGGCCACGACTCACTTAGACAAACTGGCAATGGCAACACCTTATGTGGTCGGGCCGGTTGTAAAATAGACGTTGATCATAATGGTGCACCAGCTGAAGACGCTTATTGGTTGAGGCGCAGGACCAACCGGACTGCATCAGCAGAGGAAGAAGTAACGGTGCGCGTGGTAATGTCATCTTTTTTTTTGTACAGCCCTACATTCAAGCCAACGTGACCAAGAACTTTATCTTTCGAAACTATTAAGGGAGCCTACATTCGTTTAGGGGAAGATTTACAGTGATGGACACAACATACAAGCACGGTTAAGGGTGAATTCCAAACGTGAACATCAATAAGAATCACTTTGTATATCGATTTTTTTTTGATTTTGTTGGTCACATAAACGGCACACATTTTGTTTTTGTGATTCTGCTTATATGGAGTAAGTAAGTTCATTTGTCATTCGTTTGTGGTAACAGTCTAAAGAAGGGAATAGGTCCAAATTGCTCAGAAGAAGGTCATGAATTATAGGACAACACTAGAGGAATGATCTTCTACAAGTTTATAATACGTCGTTCCAAGAAGGCAGGTTCTCTCCATCTTGAAAACCATTTAGAGGCTTTCGTGCAGCATCTCTGTGTTCTTTGAGAAAATACGACTGGATAGCAGAGTGCGACAGCGCGAGTTATGTATTCCACCTTCGACAACACTTTCAGCTAAATTTTACCCAAATGCTTGTCATATTTTTTTCCCGTGGTCACTAGCGCAGTGCGAGCGTGCGTCGACTCCTATTCTATTACATGTACGATGAACAATTTTCACAGCCTACTTCACGGCCAGTGCAAATTCAAATGATCGTCTCAAACTCGTCACTTGCCAGCTGCACGCAGTGCCTTAAACATGGTTTAGACCTAACGACGAATCGACTTTATTATTGACCTTGAATGAGTACCGAGAATTTCTCATTGTCAATTTGCAGAAACAAATCCGCCCTCCCGATCTCAGTCTCAAGTCTCGCCCGCAATAGCCAAGCTATAGTCCAACGAGGCTGCTGACGCTGATGGACTGCCTTTGGAATTTTGCAAGGCAGGCGGGGATGAGTTGCATACACCAAGATTTGGTCGGATGAAAGTATGCCCGACGGATGGAATCCCATCATCGTTTGCCCTATCCTAATGAAAGGAGTCCCTCTTCACTGCGCCAACTACAGAGGTAGTCTAACACATCAAACCCTTCATAGACTAGGCGATGCACTGTCATACAAATTTCTTAACATATTTCTCTAGAAGATCGTGCATAAATTAGACGTCAACACTAGAGGAGGAGAGAAATCCTTTGAATTATATTAGGTAAGGAGGAGGATTATATTAGAAAAGGAGTTTCGAGGCGAAGACTATGAGCTCTATGAGCTGTACAACGACATCGACATAAAGGGTGGTTAAATTTTAAGGGCCGATGTTGATTTTGAATAAAACAAATTATTTGGGAAATTATTGTCATTTCTTTTTATTAAGCAAATATTCGTATGGCTCAATTATGTATGGAACAAAATATCTGGCAAATGGCCGCCGCGACCTCGGCGGCACACCTCCATCCGATGGTCCAAATTTTCGATGACGCTGAAGCATAATTGAGGTTCTATGCCGTTAATGTGCCGAATTATCTCATCCTTTAGCTCTTGAATTGTCGCTGGCTTATCGACGTACACCTTTTCTTTCAAATAACCCCAAAGAAAAAAATCCAACGGTGTCAAATCACATGATCTTGGCGGCCAATTGACATCGCCACCACGTGAGATAACACGGCCATTGAATTTGTCGCGCAAAAGAGCCATCGTTTTGTTAGCTGTGTGGCAAGTGGCACCGTCCTGTTGAAACCACATATCGTCCACATTCATATCTTCCTATTCGGGCCATAAAAAGTTCGTTATCATTTCACGAGAGCGAACACCATTCACAGTAACTGCCTGACCGGCCTCATTTTGGAAAAAATACGGCCCGATGATGCCGCCAGCCCATAAGCCGCACCAAACAGTCAATCTTTGTGGGTGCATTGGTTTTTCGACAATCACTCTTGGATTATCATTCGCCCAAATGTAGCAATTCTGCTTATTGACGAATCCACTGAGGTGAAAATGTGCCTCATAACTGGAGATGATTTTCTTCGAAAATTGATCATCCACTGTTGCCATTTCTTGCCACCATTCTGACCATTGACGACGCTTGAAATGGTCAAGAGGCTTTAGCTCTTGAGTCAATTGCACGTTGTAAGCGTGTAAATGAAAGACTTGCATTTATGCATAATGTTCATCAACGATGAGCGTGAGAGTTGCAATTGTTGGGCACGACGACGAGTTGAGGTGGACGTCTCTTCAGCCAGGCTATTGCGAACAGCAGCAATATTTTCTGCAGTACGACCTGTACGAGCATGCACTAGTGTTTTCACATCTCCAACAGACCCGGTTTGCTAAAATCTTTGTACGATTTTTCCGATTGTACCCAAATTTGGACGATTAAATTGACCGAAAAAATCACGAAGTGCACGCTATGCATTTTGATTTGAACGCCCATTTTCATAATAAGCCTGAATAACTTTAACGCGTTGCTCGATTGTGTATCTTTCCATGGTTCAAATTGAGTTAGTCTGAAATTGAGAAATGTCAAATGAAATGTGGAATTTAGGTGTGGTTCACATTCAACATCGGCCCTTAAAATGTAACCACCCTTTAGTTAATGTCTCGACGAATGTCTCGACTCAGATGGCTACGCTCCGGTCCAAAAAGTCTTCGACTCCGTCCGTAAAGGGACAACGCGGTGATGAAAGACCATGCCTCCGGTGGCGTATACAGATGGATGACGCCGTTGGTTGAGTGCCTGCCCCTGGTTAGAGGGGTCCCCGGGAAAGTGCGTAGCTGGAAGCAACTAGCACAATATCGTGCTGGATGGAGAGGCATTTTAGCTTAGGATCAGGTTCAACCTGGACTGTGCCGCCCCCTAAAGACGAAGAAGAAGAATTTGCAGAACCAGTAACCGTAGAATAGTCAGCACGTCGACAATTACTCTGAAGTAGCATGGATCAAATCTGGAACAACACACCATGTTGCATTTAGATGGCAGCAACGCTCTTGAATCAATGACGACGCCCAATGAGTAGAATTCGCTTAACCCGTCTCAAACGTTGCCGTTCGCAGTCGGTTCTTTAAATCGTTGAGGGCGACTAGTAAGGAAATCGACTCAAAAGGAAAGAAAAGTATCCCAACGATGGGCTTCTGAAAAAAACTTCCCCCTTCCAATGGTAAACTGGAAGCAGCTAAAGGGCACTAGCTTCAATTTCCTCGCCAGCACCAGCAGTCAATCGTTCAAGAAGCCATACTTCAACACGACCTCTCCTGTCAAAAGTTTGCCTCGTTCCCTCGTCTGAATTCGTGTCTCTTATCCATTGTGAATGGATTAAGTATGTCCTTGAGCCTTTATTTGTGATATTTTCAGAACTCTAGCAATTCCAAAAATAAATCGCTCACGCGTCACCCTATGATCGATCTGCGAGCATCGTGGCCACCAGTTCGAGTGCCACCTGCCGCCGCCCCGTGCGCTCTGTCAGTCACATTGCCAACCGCCTCTCATCTCATTTGTCGTCCGCGTCTAATCCGCTTATCAGAACAACCACTTCCATCAGGCCCGTCACAACATTTCCTACCCCCTTGCGGTCCACACGCAGTCCGCAGTCCGGACACAAACAATCAAGATCCATCCCGCAGATATGCATTATTCAGCAGCTCCTGTCAGTCCGCAGTCGTCTTCCGCCAAATATCACCGAATGATGTAACACCGAGATTCGGCATAATCCCAGACCTGGGTGGTACCGCCGCCATTGGCCATTAGCAGTCACAAAAACTCAACAATTCAACTTAATCCCCAGCGAGGATACCCTCCAGGACGGGGCAACAGGCCCACGGACGCACAAAAAAAAATTCGAACAGATGTGGTAATTGCCAGACGCACACACACAGGACGGCTGAGCCGAGCGACCAATCAATCAATCGATGGTATTTCTGGAATCCGATGATGCTATCGCATGTGTCAGTGTCAACCGGCGATTTCGCTGCGTCCCGCTGCGTTCCTGAATGTGCGCAGCGGCCACAGGCCGATCGTAATCTCATTATCACACCCGAAATCGCTCGCCTCCAGACCAGGAGGGCCCCAGAGGAACAGATTCACTTTCCATCCAATTACGAGTCCGAATTCGGGCGTGCACATAGACACCGCCATCGTCGTCGCCGTTGCCGCTGCCACCGCAACCGCCTCTACATCGAAGGAGCAGAGGAAGAATAACGATCTGTCTGCATCCAAATTAGATGGGAATCTGGCCGTGAATCGTCCAATTGAAATCAGAGCGATCTGGGGCATTGTTCCAGTTGACGCCGCCGCCGTCGGCCAGTGGGCAGCATAATCCTAATTGAAGCGCGACAACGCGCCAGACTGCACACCTTCGCAGGATGCGGGCGCTTGCCCCGGTTAGTCGTCGTCATCATCCATTTATTACGAGACCGGTCGCTTTGACAGATCATTTGATGCATTACGTGCCAAAGGGACTGCGCGCCGCCGCTGTCGCCGTGCGTGCGTTTTGTCTCTGTGGCAGGCGTGGAATTGTTTACACACCTCGCGACCAGGACCTGAGTGCAAAATCGAATTCTGCACTGTCGCCGTGCGAGACTGGGATTCTGTGTCAGCGGGGTGCGACTGCGCAGTGAGTCAATAGGTCCGGGGTCGGTGAGCGTGATCAATGGCCGGCCAACGTTGACTGATTGAAACGGCCCTTGCCGATGGTCTCTCGTGCTGGTGGTGGTTATAAATGGTCTTCAAACCGCATTCGGACGCCACGAACGTCGATTACATGGTGGGCCTCTGAGCCGGCACCATCATGGGAACCAGTTCCGGGGTGCATGAGTTTCCAAATCACACTCGGAACGAATCGCTTGGGGACACTTGGGACACATGTGCCGAGTTATCTATGGGGTGCCAAACGCATGACGGCCACCCTAATTTGGAGTTCGACTAATGAGTGCGCCGTTTAATGACCACGGACATGGACAAATGTGCTCTAATGGGCGAGTTGACAAATTGGGCGGGACAGAAGCTTTGCAGCGGAACGCGATCTCGGGTCCCATGATGACTGGTAAATGACTGCAGCGGGACTGGAGATATATTGTCAAGAGTGCTTCTACACGAACGAGTGATAGTCAGGCGACTGAGATGGGCTTGGACCGAGCAACACCCTGTTGCTCCGACAGCCTTGGGAATAGTTCAACTTTGTCCAGCGGTCTTTGGCTTTCAGGACAAATGTGCTTGTGGATGGAGACGATGGAGTGGATTTCGAATCTGATGACAGAAGTGATGGAGGATGAAAGAGCGGTTGCTGATGGCGCCACGATAGCCAGGGCCAACCAACAAGAGGTGTCATTTTAAATGGTAAGCTGTTCTTAAACTGTCAGCACTGAGCTCTCGGTGGAATGACATTTTTGATGTAAGAACTCGGAGATTATGGGCCGAAATACACTCGCATTGCATAGTGGAATAGTGAAAATAGCGCGCAGAAAATATCGTTAGCTTCTGTAAAGTTGGCACTGCTTCACCATCCTTTCATCAAGCGACACCTCGCAGAGCTATACGAGAAATGCAAGAACGAAATGAAAGATCGTTGGATCTACGGCTCAAGTCGCATCTCATGGCTCATTATAACCGTTTTCTGCTTGTGTTGAACTGCCTTCAGCTGCTTTAAGATTACATCAGTTGTGGCTCCAACGCGACAAAATAGTCCACTTTTCATTTTGTGTGCGGTACAATGCCTAATTGACAACATTTTATATTTCTACGATTACTTTCAATTTAAGAGGTAAACCCAGAGAAGTGTCAAAAGCAAAAGAAGATTTTGTCAAAGCCGCAAATATTCGGACAAAATAAAATTTCGTTTCAAACCTGGAAGCGAGTATGATGGAGACCGTCTAAAAGACTTAGCCAAACGTCCATGCAAAAAGCTGTAACGCACGGACTGAATCAATTATGGTTTGAAATGACGAGTCCAGTTTACGTCTAATGAGCTGTTTACAACGACATTGGATCTCATACATAAATCATGGGCCGTGTTGATACCACACCTCGTAAACTTGGGTTGTTTGGGTTAGTTAAGTCCAGCCTGAGCGGGTGTCGAGACAAGTGCGACAGTGTGGATTGAACTGTATTTCGAGTCTAGCAGCGTGGATGCCTATGGGCCAGTGCCCCGAGCTTACAGCCACGACTCTAGCTATTTCGGGGCGATTTCTCTTGAGGAGGTCATCAGTCCTTCTTTTCGTGTAGGAGGGACAGGTTTTTCTACCGAATTTGTACTTGGATGACCTAGTCCAATTTTTACTAGATAAGGACAGGAAGTGTTGATATATGATGTATTTGAGGTGATTGATTGGGGGACCAACTCAGTGGCAGGGCGTTGCCGGAAGCTCCTTTCTTGTCCAGTTCGTCGGCAATCTCATGTATCTCTATGCTGTTGTGGGCTGGAACCTAGAGGAGAGTGATATTACACCTGCTACTGGCCTGTTTGAGTTCCTCCTTACACTGTTGCGCCAAGAGGAAGTGTATACTGAGGAGATGGCCCTTATGGCTGCTTAATTGTAGCTGCAGATCGCTACGGCTCTACCATAAGGGCAGGTACAGATGGCTAGTACTTTAGCCTGGAAGATACTCGACTGCTCTGGGAGGCTGTAAAAATTGGAATTATTGATATCCGCCGAGAAGGCCGCAGAGCCTAGCTTAGATCCATCTGTGTATATCCGAAATGGGCGTCAGAGACGAGTGATTGGGTTTCTCAGTCCTCTATGGATGGATATCGCCATTGTGCCGAGTTGTCGAAGTCTATGGTGGGATTAATGTAGTCCGTGGGAGATAGGGTTAGGTGGTTGTTTTTGTATTCTTCACTTTTTATGTCCCATGTCCAAGTTACGCTGTATTGCAATTAAAAAACAATTCTTCAGAGAATTGCGCATTGCGATAAGCAATCTTTTGTCACTATATTTTCATTTTTTCGCGAACAACATCACAGCTCTAAAATTGTTCACAAATAAAATTTCGTTCAAGTCTTTCGGACTATCGAATATGTCTGTCGAACCACCAAAATGTACCAATTAATTATTTGAAAACCATCCGACATGTCGTTCAACAGTGGTTTCTAAATCAGTCAGCCCATGTCTGTCCGGTATGGTTGTCCATGTGAACGCCTCTATTCAGTAAGCTATTATTCAGCACGATCTCAGTACAACTTCTGTTTGGATTTCGTTACATCAAATGTCTCTTTGTCATTCCTGCTGTAATACAGATATGTTCGAGTACGCACTCCATTCTCCAGACCTAAGTCCAATTGAGCCATTTTAGCCGGCTCTTGGACATCGGAGCCAAAATGTTTATACAAGGTCTAGAGCTAGACATATTAGGTGTTGGATCCGCAGACGTTTGGCTTGGCTCATAACGCATTGTACAGCTCATATAGGTCGCGGTTAAATTTTCTCCTCTAACGCAGACAGGCTGGGATGATGTTTTATACTAACTTTGGATTTCTGTGCGTTTTGCACGATCTTCCAAAGAACGATGTTGAAGAAGTCGTATGACCTTGTTTAAGTCCTTTGCAGAAATTGAAGGTCTCGCTGAGTTCGCTACTGAGCTTGATGGAGGAGCAAGAATTCTCCGGCATCCTATCGTCATCCTGCACAATCTGGCGAGTTTGGCGAGGATGTCAAAACTAGACATGGGCTAGTTAGCCTTGAAATCGACAAATGTGTACTTTTCTAGACTTCTTTCTCGTTTTTTTTATTCTGACATCGTCTACATCTGCACGCGGAAATGTCTTGGATCACCATCCAGGTTGAGTGGCTATGTGTGTAATGGCCGTAGGTATTTAAGCCAGCATTGATGGAGGTGTCTTAATAGGTGATTTCTCTAAGTTTCGACTGTGACTCTGCTGTTAGCTTTTCATTTTCGTCCCGGCAAATTTGGTTACGATATGTATGGTAAGACTTTCAGACATTCCTGTCCAAGCACATCTCCATCGCCTCGCTCGTATATTCGTCATGGTTGTCCTTTTTTCCTGAGAATCTGGGTATCTACCATTATTTTCTGATTGCAGAGAGAACGAGCGGGTCTCGTAGTACGGTACAGCATAGTCTTGTTGGCGTCAAGCTGGGCCGGGCGTTTTTCTTTGACAGCTTCTTAGATGACTTTCTGACATCGCCTCCAATCTCATTCCATTGCTTGTGCACTCGGCGTCGAACTTACACAGAATTTCTGGAAGACTCGATGGAGGACGATTCCATCATTCTCGCGATGATCCGAGTCGAGCTTGCCACTTCTTGTTCTTGTTACATTTTTCAACTGATTCAAAATCACCCATCTTGTTAGATAACATCACATTAACGATGTATGAAGCATCGAATGCCGTGATTCACTGCAAGGGTTTACATACTAAAAACATCAGTATGTATTAACTTAGTATCCTGCTTGTGAATGACTAAAACAAATTAGTCAGTCAGGCACAATACTGGCTCCAGTAAAACAGGTGAGATATCTAGGAGTCATATTAGACAGCAAACTCTTCTGGAAAAGACACACAGAAGAGATCACCAGGAAGGCGAAGCGTGCTTTAATGATTTGTAGAAGCTTAGCGGGCAAATCCTGTGGTTGCAGTCCAAGTATCCTAAGATGGATATACATAGCTATTGTTAGACCAACAATCACACACGGTGCAATAGCATGGCCCAAAAGAGCCAACCTGATCAGAGCAAGAGAGACAATCAACGAAGTTCATGGCATGCCTCTGTATTGCAGGGGCCATGAGAACTTGCTCAACTCCCGCCATGGAGGAGGTGCTATTGGAGCTGACTCCAGTGCATCTGGTGGTCGCAGAATGTGCAAGTAAAACAATCATGAGCAATCATGGTAAAATAAGAGATAGGAAAAGACAGGTGCATAACATAGAGACAATTCGATTCACTAGTCAAAAGGCTACCACTCCTGGCCATTCCGAAGGATGACGCGATTAGGAAATTCAATTTCCAAAAGGTCTTTACCATTAAGCTCAGCAACAAAAATGACTTTAGCAATGAATCCATTGTCCACAGATTGAAATGGTATACGGATGGACCAAGAACTGGTGAAGAAACAGGGGCAGGAGTATTTGGACAACGGACAAAGTACTGCGAACCCATGGCAGAAGTCTATGCCATAGACAGATGCGCTCAGATCAATCTTGACAGGAACTATACCAACTGTGACATAGTAATAATGTCAGACAGTCGTGCCGATATCTTGGCACTAGACTCCTATATCATCAAATCCAGGCTCGCGTGGGGTTGTCTACAGAAGCTTAAGAAGCTGAGTAGGAGTAACAGAGTAAAACTCTGTTGGATACCTGGCCACACAGGGATGTAATGCAATGAAATGGCCGACTCCCTGGCTAGAAAATGAGCATCGGAACATTTTATACCACTCTGTGATGTAGGAGATCACGTGTTCAGGGAAGAGTTCAGGGAACTGGTATGAAGAAGGTCAAGAAACTCTTTGGTCAACATAACCGCAAGAGGTTTGAAGCATGTATCAGAATGAGAGCACTGTAAGCTCAGGGAGCACATAAGGAAACTAGGAGCATCAGAAGAAGGTATCTGCATGTTCTGCGGAGAATATAATGAAATTCCAGAACATACACTGGGACATAGATATTTGAGCAAACACCTAATATCAGGGGAATTGAAGTCACTAGAACCAGCTCTCATTCTCAGATTCCTAAAAGAATGCTCTAGGACGAATCTCTTCCACCTTCGCGCAATAGGGGCAAATAACCCTCCATACGATTCTGAAAAGAGCTGCATAGCAGGGCAGCTCTTAAGAGAGCAAAGGTATAAGTGGGGGGCACAATAGATCTAAAAGGTCGCGGTGCAATTTACCCTCAACAATAATAATAATCCTGCTTGTAACGCGAATCTCCTTCCTTCTAATTTGCTACTTTCACTGAAATAAACGCAGCAACCCCTGCGTGTCAGCGCGTGACCAAGAGACGTGCGTTCTCCCGCCGACCTTACCTTCAAGTTAACGTGTAAAAAAGCGACCAATTCTCCTTCAAACCGCTACTCACACCATGTCACCCCGTGAATAACACGCACTAATGTGGATGTCATCTCTATCAGCCAGCTCGACACCAGTCAATGACACGATGTTCTGGCAAAACTGTCAAAATCCCATTAACCGACCAATTGCGTTCAATTTCGTGTAAAGCACTAGTTTCGTTTTTATGGCAATGTCCACTTTGGGAATCGTGTCATTTATTGGTTTCTAATCAAGCAAAAGTGGCTTCGCCATCAACGGCCACCCGATTAATTAAACAAATTGCGACGACTTACGGCCGCAGAGGTTGTGACTGACGCAGCGTGCGTCATCGCTCGATTCTATGGTTTCATCTGCATAAATTGAAAAGCATCGACGAATTGCCTTCTGCTAAGTGATTAGCTCCCTTTTGGCGAAAGTGCTAGTGCAAGTCACCCCTCGTGGCTCCTCGGAAATTCTCTTTGACTGATCTGTGCGTCCGGGTGACCGGTTCGCTTCCCAGAACCGGCACCGGTTTGAGGTGTGAATTTATACGTCCATTTAATATTGGTTACAAATTGAGTTAAGATAATTGGCCGGCCCAATAAATTTTCGCCAATAAATTAAGTGAGAAAATTAAGGGAAAACGCCGATGCAAAGTGGAATGCCGCGCCGCATGCATACCGTAACAGAGGCGAGCGGTGGTAGCGGCGCGGCGGAATTGGAGGCGGCAGCACTGGGGACGGCGGCCGGGTGCGCAAGCTTGTAGACGCGTTGACTGATTTATGAGAGCAATTTGCGATCCTTGATGGAACAATCAATATTCGTGGCCAGAAGCCAGTGGAAGTGGGCCCTGGCGTGTTCATATTTTCTGCCCAAAATTGACCTGTAATCGAAATGGTGAAATTTATGTCCGACGGGCTGGTATGGTGACGTTGATGGTGATTGAGTTGAGTGCTGAAGATGGCGATGGGAATGCTGTGCGATGAGGAGGGAGGAAGGCACAGGTTGGCGTTCTCACTCTATTGAGGAAATGCGCCCGAGGCGATTGGGACTTGATCAATGAATGCTGCTTTTGTGAGTTTCAGGAAATATCGGTCGTTTCAGGTGCTGGAGGATGAGTTTCTGCGGCGGAAACATTCTCTGAGAGGAGAGATGGATAACAGTCTATCCCAGAACAGTCTTGAGGTATTAACACGTGCCAGCTGCTTGAAGGGAAACAGAAGATCTTAAAACAATTTACAAACGCAAACCTATTCTGACATAGATTGTCCCACATATTCATTCCCCACACACACATTCCTGTCTCCGATCGTCCACAATTAAGGGGACAATGTGAAGGATAATCGGTACCGCATTTTTGTCTTGTATCAGACTGTGCTTATCCATATAGAGGAATGCTTCTGGAGCGACCAAGTCATTGGGATGTTGCGCCATGTTCTCTTAGACTAGCTTGCACGTCAAGCTTACACTCACGCTGAACCACACGGGAAAGCTTTATGCGAGCATCGACCGAATGAGGACCATGTACCAGATTACCTATACCCACGCCTCGAGTTGGCTGGTGTAAAACAGAATCTCTGTAAGGACTAAAGCGCCTTGGGTTAGGGCCAGAGAAACATCTACGCGTTTGTTAAAATATAGACTACAGTCATTTGGGCCAGAGGTTGTTCGAGTCATCCAACCACTTACATGTATAACGGTTTTCTGAACAGAATGCCTTCTCCAAGGGTGTGTCTTGTCATGTATATATATACTGCATGTTGCAGCGCAGCCGAGGTGAGGAATGTTTCACATTGGGAGAGTTGAGGTTAAGTCATCTTCTTTTTGCAGATGACTTGGTTATCCTCACATCCTCCCAGACGGAAGTCCAACGCACACTCGATAAGTTTGTGGCTATGTGCTGATGCTGACGTGGACAAATCGGAGGTTATGGTCATTTCCAGAACGCCTGTTCAATGCACTCTGCATGTTAGTGGAGTCCCATTGAAGCAGGTGGTATCTCGGGGTCTTTTGTCACGAGTGATGGAAGGAGTAATGCTGAGCTTTCCTGTAGGATTCGTCAAGCTGGGTCAGTTTTGACACAGCTTGGTAGTTCTGTAATCAGAAAGGCCGAGCTTGGTGTCGAAGCCAAGTTAGCGGTTTTCAATTCAGTATTTGTTCCAACTCTCACCTATGGTCATGAAATTTGGGTAATGACCGAAAGATTAAGATCGCGAGTGCAAGCTGCTGAGATGAGATTTCTTCGTGCTGTTGTGGGAATTACTCGCCGGGATAGGGTGAGAAACACGGCAGTGCGCGAGGAACTCAACATTGAGCAGCTGCTTCTTCGAACGGAAAGGGCTATGCTTCGGTGGTTTGGTCACGTGGCACGAATGTCCCCATCATCACGACTTCCGATGCGGGCGTTGAATGCGATTCGATCAGGTAGGCGACCGCTTGGCAGACCCAGGACGAGGTGGTTGGACCAAGTCCAAAAACTCGCCGGGTTACGCTTGGGCATAGCTCTTGATGAGTTAGAGTCGATGGCGGAGGATCGAGTTGCCTGGAGATCTCTCGTGCGTGGTTTACCCACGCGACACCTTTAGTGGATCATGCGGGTCAGAAGATAATGATGATGATGACTTCTCAAAGTTGATTCGTCTTCCAGTGGTCGTCTGAACGAATCGGACTGATTATGCATTAGAGTGGTAATGTCCTCGATGTATGGATCTGCTCTGTACACTATGAAATCGTACGCGTACGCAATTAAACGGACATTCTGCTGGTAAGCAAGTAGATTCGGTAGGGCTTTATAGTTTAGTTTAGTTTAGTTTAGATATATGTGTAGACGGGTCCCATTTAGATCTAGTTGGAGCCTTTGGATGCCCGTTTGGGGATGGACTTTCGTACCAGTGATCTTTATATGTTGTTCAGCTATCTTGATATAATTATGAATTTGAACTTTTTTTTTTGTTAGATCCTGAAGGTCTTGGCAGTGGCAGAGGTAGTAAGGAGTATCCTCAACACTGTCACACACTGCTTTCATATTGATATTTGAACGGTTTGTTTTTCCAACTCCAGCTAATCCAGTCTCACTGAATTTTTCAATTACTCTCTTCACAGTTGACGAAGTTAAAACACTATTCCGACCATATTTTGTGTGCAGTTTTCGAACTGTGGCCACCAAACTTTCTTTATTTTGGAGATATTGCTTAACAATGAGAACATGTTGTTGTATTGTGTGACACTCCATTTTTACTAGCGCTAAACTATCAGCTGCCAAATTGCTTTTGTTTCAGTGTTGCCAACAATTTACTGCACAAATGGCTGCAAATTCGTGCGTTAATTTGGAACACCCTTTAGAATAATTAGCAAACCAATTTTTGCAAACGCAATGTATGTGGCGTTAAACTCAGCTCAGCATCATTCATTTTGGTACATGACCACCAATGCCCCGCCTAAGAGGAACTTCGAAACCACGCTTTATATTGAATTTTAACGTTCCGCAAAAATAAATCATGAAAACTAAATACCGTTTTCATTGTTTGACATCGAAAACAGCAATCATTTTTGAGCAAGAGAAATGTAAAACATTAGTTGCATTATGTGAATCAAATTCATCGTGTTCGTGTGAAGAAGTAGCAACGCTATCTTTTTCCAATTTCTTGCCTGTTATCTAAGGAATCTTTTCGGTAAGTTTGAACCTTGTACGACCTCAGCAAATGGTAGTAATTACCGATTTGCTTGAAGGCCTTAGAATTAGCCGTTTTTTTTTATATTCCAACTTTGTGCAGAGTTTTCAAAATGTATCCGTGTGTAGCTGCCTCGAGATGTTATTTATTACCTTCTCCGGACTATATACTTCCAGAACGCGTTGAGACATTTTGCGCTCAGCTGGGCACCTCATACAATTTTTTTTTATGATTCAAAATCGCTCATATAGTTAACGATTATTTATCTATGTACCGAAAAAAATACTGTTATCCCGAAGAAGAAGCTTTTAATGTGACTGATGTGTCCGCTGAAGTGAAATTACAAGACCTCCTCGATATTACATTAAAACGAATGATCAAAGCACAAACCGATCCAGTTGAACACTTTACATCTTCAGGTACGAATGGCTTATCTCTGCGATGCTCAAGTGAGCTAGCCAACTGCATTCCTCCTCTCCATGAATTCACCCGCAATACTCGTCTCGCCAGGAATTCTCATCAGTTTACCCTTAAGCCTACTTTCGGACGCACAGTTAAATTTAGAGACTCGTTCTTCAGCCGTACTACGCGAATTTGGAATGCTCTTCCCAGCCCTATATTTCCCACAGACCCGCAGATATTTAAGACCCTCTATACCTTCGGCCCGTGCTGTGTCTTCACCCCGGACACTTAAGGGTATTAGCAATCCTTTGAGCGCGCGCAAAATATAAAAAAAAAAAAATTTCAATTACGTTCGTTCCCCTTCGTTTGATTGATGATGTTTCTCTAAAAATTATACGGCAAAATCCGAGACCGTATTCAACAAGATACTTCAGACTAGTAAAATATGTTTTTAAAAAAGAAAATAAAGAGCTCATCAATACCGAACAAAATCAAATCTTTTTCTTCTTTGTTTGGCGCTACAGTTCGGGGTGGACCTGGTCTTCAACCAACAAGCCTCTCCAGCCAGCACGATTTTTCGCCAGCTGCCTCCAGTTGTGCACACCAAGTTGGGTTGAGGTCCTTCTCCAATTGTGTGCGCCATCTCGTTCTAGAACGCCCTCTGTTGCGTTGTCCCAGTGGCTCGGAATCGAAGACTCTTCGGGCCGGAGCTGTGGTGTCAATCCACTCGACCAAGAGCTTCTTCATCCGCTTTCAATAGCGTCCATGTCTCTGCGCCATAGAGCAGGACAGGGATGATTAGAGTGTTATATAAAGTCAACTTGGTGTTTCGAGAGATGGCTCTGTTACTCAACTGCCTCTTGTGCCCAAAGAAACAGTGATTGGCAAGAGTAGTTGCTTGATCTCGGTACTGGTGTTATTGTCCCTGTTTATTGCAGAGCCGAGGTAGACGAAGTCCTAGACTACCTCAAAGTTTCTGCTGCCCATTATGACGCTCTGTCCGAGACGTCGATGTTGTGCGTCCTTTCGTGATGACAACACGTACTTGGTTTTTCCCTGATTCACTGCCAAACCCATTTTAGCCGCTTCCGCTACAATGCCAGCAAAAGCCTCATTGTCAGCTCGCTGTGTTCGTCCAATCACGTCAATGTCGTCCGCGTATGCTAGCAATTGTACGGACTTCTGGAAGATCGTGCCTCTAGTGTTGGCGTTTGAGTTTCGCACGATTTTCTCCAGGATGATGTTAAAGAAGTCACGTGACAGCACGTCGCCTTGTCTAAAACCTTTTTTCACATTCAAGGTCTCGGTGAGACAGTCCGTCCGCCCCAGTAGCTTTGTTCGACTTCAGTGTAGATATAGCTATCTTGACTTCGTCTAAGTAGGGGGGACGGAATTTTTGGTCATCCTCGTCCAAATTAAGTGGAACATTCTGCCTGACTCTACTACTAGTTGTCCATTTTTATCCCTGCAGGCTTCTGTCCAAGGTCTATACCCTCCGGATAACTGTTTTAAATTTTGGTAAAACTTTCGGACCTCCTTCCTGCCGTAACATCTCTCCATCTCTTCGACCGCACGCTCTCGTGCTCTTTTTTTTTCCTTCTGAGAAGCCGGTTCTCTCCCCTTCTCTTCTGTTCGTAGAGCTCACGAAAAGCTCCTTGCAGGCCTCCTGTTTGGCTGCATGTGCCTGACTGCACTCGTCGTCAAACTATGGGTTTTCAAAATCAAATGCAAGACCAAATAAATAAACTAGTTCCAACAAGTTTAATTTTAAATCAAGTTCAAGTAAAGGGTGGTTTTTTTTCAGGGCCGATGTTGATTTTGAGTAAAACACAAATTATTTAGGAAATTATTGTCATTTCTTTTTAGTATGATAATATTGGTATGGTTCAATTATGTAGGAAACAAAATATCTGGCAAATGGCCGCCGCGACCTCGGCGGCACACCTCCATCCGATGGTCCAAATTTTCGATGACGCTGAAGCATAATTGAGGTTCTATGCCGTTAATGTGCCGAATTAACTCATCCTTTAGCTCTTGAATCGTTGCTGTCTTATCGACGTACACCTTTTCTTTCAAATAATCCCAAAGAAAAAAATCCAACGGTGTCAAATCACATGATCTTGGCGGCCAATTGACTTCGCCACCACGTGAGATAACACGGCCATTGAATTTGTCGCGCAAAAGAGCCATCGTTTTGTTAGCTGTGTGGCAAGTGGCACCGTCCTGTTGAAACCACATATCGTCCACATTCATATCTTCCAATTCGGGCCATAAAAAGTTCGTTATTATTTCACGATAGCGAACACCATTCACAGTAACTGCCTGACCGGTCTCATTTTGGAAAAAACACGGCCCGATGATGCCGCCAGCCCATAAACCGCACCAAACAGTCACTCTTTGTGGGTGCATTGGTTTTTCGACAATCACTCTTGGATTATCATTCGCCCAAATGCGGCAATTCTGCTTATTGACGAATCCACTGAGGTGTTAATGTGCCTCATCACTGAAGATGATTTTCTTCGAAAATTGATCATCCACTGTTGCCATTTCTTGCCACCATTCTGACCATTGACGACGCTCGAAATGGTCAAGAGGCTTTAGTTCTTGAGTCAATTGCACCTTTTAAGCGTGTAAATGCAAGTCTTTATGCATAATGTTCATCAACGACGAGCGTGAGAGGTGCAATTGCTGGGCACGACGACGAGTTGAGGTGGACGTCTCTTCAGCCAGACTATTGCGAACAGCAGCAATATTTTCTGCAGTACGAGCTGTACGAGCATGCACTGGTGTTTTCACATCTTCTACACACCCGGTTTGCTAAAATCTTTGTACGATCTTTCCGATTGTACGCACATTTGGACGATTAAATTGAGCAAAAAAATCACGAAGTGCACGATATGCATTTTGATTTGAACGCCCATTTTCATACTAAGCCTGAATAACTTAAACGCGTTGCTCGATTGTGTATCTTTCCATGTTTCAAATTGAGTTAGTCTGAAATTGAGGAATGTCAAATGAAATGCAGAAAAAAACTTGACGTTTGGGTGTGGTTCACATTCAACATCGGCCCTTAAAATTTAACCACCCTTTATATATACAGAATATTTTTTCTTATTCTAAACAGTGATTTTTCTACTGTCTGAACACAGTGAACATTTGAATAAAATCGGTTCAGTTGTCTTTTAGTTAGAGACGTGTGTATCCATGAGGTTTATGGAGGATGGATGGCGTGGGCTATACGCCCCCTGTCGGTGACCACATATAGCTTTTTGTCTTAAGAACTTGATAGAATTACTTTTTTTCCTTCACCGAATAGGAAAATCTATAGTTTAGCTATACCAAGCGCAACAGGAATAATGTTCCGCTAGATGTCGAAAATAACACACTGTGCGTCGCCTCTAGTATGCATTCGATGATCCATAGCCCTTGAAGAGAATGTGACTAACTTAGTCCAACTAGTGGTTAAAAACATACAACAGCTGCTACACCGATGCATGTGGTAGGAATTTAATTACAAATTTCGTTTTAACGAAAAGAATACACAGGGATCCACCTCTCTTGATCCAAGAATGTGTTCCAAATCCTTTAAAAACTGCTCCTTGAATGTAGGTGTTACAAAAACAGTGAAATCAAGCGTGCAACGATATAAGCATGCATTAAGTGACATAAGAGACGCGACTAAAGACGTTCCATCTGTCTTAACGTCCGAAACGTCAAGTGCTCATCACGACACCGCCTTCCAAGCATCTGTCGTAATTCTGTCGCCAGAGTCGATGACCCACGACCAGTGCATGTCCCATTCAAGGGCTGATTATCTAAAACATCATCACCCGCAGCAATTCCTCACACACCAAGCATCAAAGACCATGTTTTACAACAAGCTAGTGCATATTAATCCCATTCAGTCCTCTTAATAAACCTCGGGAAGACGTGCAATTCCTAGGCAGTCCAGCAGACGTTACACAACACTCCATTTAAGGACATAATCTCAAGTGTCAAACAGTTGTTCGATTTGTTGCGCAACAACCGTCATCTGTCAGCGGAGTTCAAAACGCGCACGTTTCTGACACTCGCAACATGACACATCGAACATCCTGCTCGAATGACCTTATCCCGAATTCGTGAGAACTCCAACACACCCGCCCGGGGCGCTCAGCCACTTCCTTATTTAGCATGAACTGCCACAGCAACCCGGCGTGTAAGTGTTAATCTCCTGGAATTATCCCAATGATGTCACATCAGCGCGAAGGCATTTGTCATTTATCACTCCGGCTAGCTGGGCGTGTTCTGTGCGGCACTGTCAAACCGAGTTTGACCTACAGAGCCTCGTTCGGGGCAGCCAGTGAAATATGAGACCCTGCGAAATAGTCCATGGCAATGGAGCGGCCACCAGTGCCGTCGCTGGTGCATGCTAGTGATTAATGGCGCTTAATTAATTGCGAGTGCAAGTTTTGACACTTGCGCCGGACAGATAGGAAAACGTTTTCGCTGAACCCGGGCCGGATGATGAATGGCCATGTCCGTGGTGCTGCTGCAGTCTGCGGATGCTGATGGTGGTGGTGATGGTGCGGCTGCTGCTGGCGCTGGTGCCATGGTCTATTCGTGGAAATATTTCGCACCACTTAAGAGGAAGTTTATGGTTTCATGATGAATTAAGTTGTCTTGTCTATTAGGGGCCGAAGTGAATGGAATTTTTGGTTAATTTATGTCATGTATCATTGCCACTAGACATCTAGCCGTGGGCCAGACTTTGGCCTCTGGGGTTTGGTTGGTTGCCACGAATGAAACATCGAAGGTCAGTGGTTGGTTGGCTGTGGTGTCGAGATCGGAGTTCGGAAGACTATGGCGCCTGTGAAGAGGATTGTATTGGGCAGCAAAAGTAGCGTGATCAGGATAAGATAAGCCCCAGCTCAGACCCTCATTAAGTCCAAATCCAGTGGGTCTTGTGAAAATCTTGTGAAAACCTACCACCTGTCAATCGACGGACATTACTGTCTAATAGACCGATCCGACAATGAAGTATATTCACAGACGTATGCTCTGTACAGCTTACTCAACATAGGCGGCGGGTGGTTTAATAATATCAAATTACTTGGACATATCAAGTTCTTGGAATAAAATTTCCTTGTACAGTGGTTTGGTCAATGAGCTTCCATGAGTCCATCAAGGTCCATGGCCAATCCACAAACGATGAACAGCGGAGTCATGGGCGTTGTCACAAACGGATGAGGAATACGGAAGGAGTACAATTCAATCGATGAACTCTTGTTCAAGTCCTGGTCCTCACAGTGTTCCGTCTATTATTCTTAAACAATGTAAAGGGTGATTTTTTAGCTGTTATCTTTTTGGCAACACTGGTTTAAACAGCTGATGCACGTTTCGTGTTTTGTTTCACTGTCAAACATCTTTAGTTTGGTCTATAATTTAACCATGAATCGTCTTACAAACGAACAACGCTTGCAAATTATTGAATTTTATTATCAAAATGCGTGCTCTGTTAAGAAAGTTCATCGCGCGCTTCTTCCATTTTATGGTCAGAAGCTCATTTTTGGCTCAATGGGTACGTAAATAAGCAGAATTTTCGATTTTGGAGTGAATATCAGCCAGAAGCATTGCAAGAGCTACCAATGCATCCAGAAAAAGTCACAGTTTGGTGCGGTTTATGGGCTGGTGGCATCATTGGACCGTACTTCTTCAAAGATGATGCGAATCGTAACGTAACTGTGAATGGTGAGCGCTACCGTGAGATGATATCCATTTTTTTTTTGCCCAAAATGCAAGAGCTTGACTTGCATGACATGTGGTTTCAACAAGACGGTGCCACATGCCACATGCCACACAGCACGCGCAACAATGGACTTATTGAGGGGCGAGTTCGGTGAACATTTTATTTCACGTTCGGGACCGGTCAATTGGCCGCCTAGATCGTGCGATTTAACGCCTTTAGACTATTTTTTGTGGGGCTATGTTAAAGCTCATGTCTATACAGACAAGCCCGCTTCAATTGACGCATTGGAAGACAACATTGAAGCATTTATTCGTGAGATACCGGCCGAAATGTTGGAAAGAGTATGCCAAAATTGGACTAAGCGGATGGACCATTTGAGGCGCAGTCAAGGTCAACATTTGCATGAAATAATCTTCCAACATTAAATTGTATGAACCATACTATCGATTCAAATAAAGATTTCATGCATTTTTCTGAATTAATAATATATAAATAAATATATTATAATAAATAATAAATTATGTGTTTTCTTTTGAAAAAATTTCCTATAGCTTTTAAAAAATCACCCTTTACAAGTTCGATTGACTTGAAAATAGCATAACTTTTGATTTTTCGATACTAATTTTAAGTCCCCATTTTAAACAGTTACCTACCAAGCGGCTTATCAACAATTTTAAATTTTTCTTCACCAGGTCACTGCGTACAGAACGTTTACTTTGAGTCCTGCCATTCTTATTCCACCAGGAAGATAGTTTTCAATGTCGTTCGAACAATGCGAACAAAAGAGCACTTAGCGGACATCCTTGCTTCACGCCCATATTCGTTTTAAACGATTTAGAGTAGCATCTACCATTCCAAACTTTGGCCACTGTATTTGTGTACATACTTTTAATTACACTGAGACAATTTGTAGAGATACCTAGTTGTGATAATTTGTATATTAAAGCGTTTCGATTCACTGTGTCAAAAGTAGCTTTGAAGTCCACAAAATAACGAAAAGCCTTTCTGTTCCTTGCTTGTAATGCTTTGACAATCGATGACAGAGAGAACATTTGGTCTACAGTTGAATAACCTTTTCTAAAGCCTGCTTGGTAATCAGACAGTATATTCTTTTCGTCAACCCACTTTTCAAGTCTATCAAGCAAGACCCCACAATAAACCTTCGCTATGATGTTCACAAAGGAAATAACTGTTTTTAATTCTGTGACTGATATGTCAGATATGTCAGAATCTAATACGATCCCTAAAGAAGGATCTAATACGATCCCTAAAGAATGTTTCAAAGTTTCCTCCAAAAAAGTGAATGAACTCTCAGCCACTACACAACTCTAACTAGCCGCTGTCGAAAGGGTAGCCATAGAATCCCTCGTGAAGCAAGATCTCCATCGTTGCCTGTCTGAGTGAGGCCCCTGATGACTTCACCGACTTTAGTCTACATCTCGTCATCTCGTCTCGTCCCATTCACGGAATGCTGATCGTCTCTTGCGCTGACTCTCGTCGCGACCATCGAACTGGGTCAAATAAACACATTTCCTCGTAAGCTCTTCAAACGCTCGCCCGCTCAAAATTCGAAGAGGAAGCACCAACGGTCGTCGCCACTTAAGTGGCCACCACCCCGCCGCGTACCAGCAAGCAAAAAGCTCCACTCGCAGCACATTCAATTTCGACACTCAAGTGTCAACTATCGCACAGTCGCCACTTGTCACAATCATAGTCCTCGTCCGGCGTATAGACAAATTCGCCTATTCTCGGGCAGCCTCCGCGGCTATTTCTCATGGCAATTAATAAAGTTCACTCTTCCACTGGGCACTGCCGCCCGACCACTGAAGACTCGTATTGGGCGAACGCACTCCTCGGCCAGCGAGCGGACGATAATTAACATATCCTGACGGCAATTACTTTAAATTGATTGCAACTCTTGTCACTGGGCTTCCTCTGCTCTGCGCTGAGTTCTCTCGCTCTCTGGGCTGTGGATATCTGTTGCATGCTTGTGCTCTTCCTAGATAACAAGTCCTCCACCGCCGCGCCGCCACGACCATTATGATGATGATGATGAGCAGGAGAGCCATGCAGTTTGCTATTGATGGCGCTGGTGGAACGATGGTGGAGTGGTGGTTGAGCGGCGGTGTGTCGTCGGCGAGCAAGAGACACATCAGGAAACTATCCCTTTCAGGTGAACGCACAGCGCGGACCGGACCGGGGCCAGACTAGCGTGCCACAGGACACAACAAGTGATAAACGATAGATCAACATGGAAAACTAATTTATTTGCGATACATTTGCATTCGCGATACAGGCCTCTCAACACGAATGTAAAACGTCTAATGGTCGCTCGGTGTGCCCTCCGCCCCGGCGCGGCGCTGCCAGTGATTGGTGGCGATGGCGATGGGAAAACTCCGCTCGGGTGCTCCGCGTCCGACCGCGACGTGTTGTGTCCCTTGAAGTGCTGCAGCAGATTTATCTAACGAAATTGTCTGCACTTTCCCGGGGTGGCAGTTAGAAACGCTGCCAAAGCCAACCAGTGCTACCTGTTGCGTTGGGCAATTTGTCGAAGAGCTGCCTCGATGGGGCGATGTCGGTGGCGGCGGTGGCGGTGGCGCTGGTTTCTCGACTCTAGATTCTAGATTCCTGGAAGCACCGGAATCTCGTGGCTCTCGCTCTCGTCCGGCGGCGACCGGTGTGGGTGTGGGAGGTCTCCAGCAGGGCGATGCGTCCGCACGTTAGAAGTTCATGCGGTTACCTGCAGTCGCTGGGTGTGATAGCGCTTCAGAGCTTGAGAGGGAAACCGCTGACTTTTGGTTTCTATTTGCGGTGCGACCGGTGCGCCCGTCAGGGACTACATTGTGGGGTGCTAATCTCTGGGGCGATGGCGATGGAGCAAATTATCAATAATCCGCCAACGCAGAGGCGTGTGCCCGTGCGGAGTGGGAGGACCGCGATGAGTAATGAGGAGTCGGACAGAAATATGACTTGGGTGTTGTTTTAAGGTTTCAGGAAGTCATCGGGAATCATTTGTAAACAACACCTCTTGCTGGGCACATCAAACGATGTGTGTGGAGCGGCGACGGTGTTGTGAGTGCTCAGTGTGAGACGCAGCACTGAAGAATGCATTCCACGGCGTGGCTTTGTGTGTCAGAGAAATGATGGTTTATGACACTGGGTCATCGGATTTCATTTGTAACTCTTGTTGGACTGACACCTCTTGGTGGCCAGAGCATTGCTGCTACAATGTTTACGCCAGGGTTCGTGGAGGTTTATGATTCTCTCCACATTGTCGTGGGATTATCTTCACTCGTTGTATGAGGTACTCCAGCAAGGGGTTTCATTTGGAATTTCGCGGAGCACTTAAACTGTTGAACTGTCAATGAGCTTTGCTATGACAGAGGACTGATGTCTAATACCACAAAGTACTCAAATGGGCTGCAAGAAATTTGCAATTAACGCGATGGCCATCATTAAGCGCATTCTTGCGGGGGTATAGCGAACTTAATCGATAAATTGGAACGATTTAAACAGAAGTTGCGATGTGAAGGCTCTTAGTCGCGTTTGTCAAAGTTCCGCCGCAGCAGTTGAGAGCATGATTGAAACTCTCTCAGTGCACTTAAAAGTGGAGACGCCTTGTGAACACAAAGTTAACAGGCCGATGGTGAATGTGAACCACACCCAAACGTCAAGTTTTTTTCTGCATTTCATTTGACATTTCTCAATTTCAGACTAATTCAATTTGAACCATGGAAAGATACACAATCGAGCAACACGTTAAAGTAATTCTGGCTTATTATGAAAATGAGCGTTCAAATAAAAATGCATATCGTGCACTTCGTGATTTTTTCGGTCAAATGTGCGTACAATCGGAAAAATCGTGCACAAATTTGAGCAAACCGGGTCTGTAGGAGATGTGAAAACACCAGTGCATGCTCGTACAGCTGGTACTGCAGAAAATATTGCTGCTGTTCGCGATAGTGTGGCTGAAGAGCCGTCCACCTCAACTCGTCGTCGTGCCCAACAATTGCACCTCTCACGCTCGTCGTTGATGAACATTATGCATGCATGCAAGTCTTTCATTTACACGCTTACAAGGTGCAATTGACTCAAGGACTAAAGCCTCTTGACCATTTCAAGCGTCGTCAATGGTCAGAATGGTGGCAAGAAATGGCAACACTGGATGATCAATTTTCGAAGAAAATCATCTTCAGTGATGAAGCACATTTTCACCTCAGTGGATTCGTCAATAAGCAGAATTGCCGCATTTGGACGAATGATAATCCAAGAGTGATTGTCGAAAAACCATTGCACCCACAAAGAGTGGCTGTTTGGTGCGGTTTATGGGCTGGCGGCATCATCGGGCCGTACTTCTTCGAAAATGAGGCCGGTCAGCCAGTTACTGTGAATGGTGTTCGCTATCGTGAAATGATAATGAACTTTTTATGGCCCGAATTGGAAGATATGAATGTGGACGCTATGTGGTTTTGAACAGGACGGTGCCACTTGCCACACAGCTAACGAAACAATGGCTCTTTTGCGCGACAAATTCAATGGCCGTGTTATCTCACGTGGTGGCGATGTCAATTGGCCGCCAAGATCATGTGATTTGACACCGTTGGATTTTTTTCTTTGGGGTTATTTGAAAGAAAAGGTGTACGTCGATAAGCCAGCAACAATTCAAGAGCTAAAGGATGAGATAATTCGGCACATTAACGGCATAGAACCTCAATTATGCTTCAGCGTCATCGAAAATTTGGACCATCGGATGGAGGTGTGCTGCCGAGGTCGCGGCTGCCTTTTGGCCGATATTTTGTTCCATACATAATTGAACCATACCAATATTATCATAATAAAAAGAAATGACAATAACTTCCTAAATAATTTGTGTACATGGAAAATAATCCACACTTGAAGACATCAATAAACCGTAGAAGGTTGTTCCTACAACATTTGAGTGAACAATTAGCTATGGCAGGAATCCTGGATCGTTCGCAAAATTGTCCATCCAGCAATGGAATTGAAAATATGTTGGGCCACCAGTAACAGCGACTATTGAAATTCATCGAGTAAGGGCTCAAGAAGAACGTGACAATTTTGGCAGAATAAAACAGAAAGCTAAGTGTTATCTATGTGACAGAAGAAGACCAACACGAAAAGTCTGCAAAGAATGCAAGAAGCCAGTTTGTGCTGAACATTCAGTTGATATAACATAGTGTGATGGCTGTCCAGAAATTTAATGCGCATTTAGTTTCTGGACACTAGCTGCTGTCCAGAAACTAAATGCGGTTTCACTGACCCAATCCGCATTTAGTTTCTGGACACTAGCTGCTGTCCAGAAACTAAATGCGGTTTCGCTGACCCAATCAGCATTTAGTTTCTGGACACTCGCTGCTGTCCAGAAACTAAATGCGGTTTACCAGACCCAATCCGCATTTAGTTTCTGGACACTAGCTGCTGTCCAGAAACTAAATGCGGTTTCGCTGACCAAATCAGCATTTAGTTTCTGGACACTCGCTGCTGTCCAGAAACTAAATGGGTTTCCCTGACCCAATCCGCATTTTGTTTCTGGACACTGGCTGCTGTCCAGAAACTAAATGCGGTTTCACTGACCCAATCCGCATTTAGTTTCTTTACACTAGCTGCTGTCCAGAAACTAAATGCGGTTTCGCTGACCCAATCAGCATTTAGTTTCTGGACACTCGCTGCTGTCCAGAAACTAAATGCGGTTTACCAGACCCAATCCGCATTTAGTTTCTGGACACTAGCTGCTGTCCAGAAACTAAATGCGGTTTCGCTGACCAAATCAGCATTTAGTTTCTGGACACTCGCTGCTGTCCAGAAACTAAATGGGTTTCCCTGACCCAATCCGCATTTTGTTTCTGGACACTAGCTGCTGTCCAGAAACTAAATGCGGCTTACTAGACCCAATCCGCATTCAGTTTCTCGACACTAGCTGCTGTCCAGAAACTAAATGCGGTTTACCAGACCCAATCCGCATTTGGTTTCTGGACACTGGCTGCTGTCCAGAAACTAAATGCGGTTTACCAGACCCAATCCGCATTTAGTTTCTGGACACTAGCTGCTGTCCAGAAACTAAATGCGGTTTACCAGACCCAATCCGCATTTGGTTTCTGGACACTGGCTGCTGTCCAGAAACTAAATGCGGTTTACCAGACCCAATCCGCATTTAGTTTCTGGACACTGGCTGCTGTCCAGAAACTAAATGCGGTTTACCAGACCCAATCCGCATTTAGTTTCTGGACACTAGCTGCCGTCCAGAAACTAAATGCGGTTTACCAGAACCACTCCGCATTTAGTTTCTGGACACTAGCTGCTGTCCAGAAACTAAATGCGGTTTCGCTGACCCAATCCGCATTTAGTTTCTGGACACTAGCTGCTGTCCAGAAACTAAATGCGGCTTACCAGACCCAATCCGCATTTAGTTTCTGGACACTAGCTGCTGTCCAGAAACTAAATGCGGTTTCGCTGACCCAATCCGCATTTAGTTTCTGGACACTAGCTGCTGTCCAGAAACTAAATGCGGTTTACCATTCCCAATCCGCATTTAGTTTCTGGACACTGGCTGCTGTCCAGAAACTAAATGCGGTTTACCAGACCCAATCCGCATTTAGTTTCTGGACACTAGCTGCTGTCCAGAAACTAAATGCGGTTTACCAGAACCACTCCGCATTTAGTTTCTGGACACTAGCTGCTGTCCAGAAACTAAATGCGGTTTCGCTGACCCAATCCGCATTTAGTTTCTGGACACTAGCTGCTGTCCAGAAACTAAATGCGGCTTACCAGACCCAATCCATTTAGTTTCTGGACACTAGCTGCTGTCCAGAAACTAAATGCGGTTTACCAGGCCCAATCCGCATTTAGTTTCTGGACACTGGCTGCTGTCCAGAAACTAAATGCGGTTGACCAGGCCCAATCCGCATTTAGTTTCTGGACACTAGCTGCTGTCCAGAAACTAAATGCGGTTTACCAGAACCACTCCGCATTTAGTTTCTGGACACTAGCTGCTGTCCAGAAACTAAATGCGGTTGACCAGGCCCAATCCGCATTTAGTTTCTGGACACTAGCTGCTGTCCAGAAACTAAATGCGGTTTACCAGAACCACTCCGCATTTAGTTTCTGGACACTAGCTGCTGTCCAGAAACTAAATGCGGTTTCGCTGACCCAATCCGCATTTAGTTTCTGGACACTAGCTGCTGTCCAGAAACTAAATGCGGCTTACCAGACCCAATCCATTTAGTTTCTGGACACTAGCTGCTGTCCAGAAACTAAATGCGGTTTACCAGGCCCAATCCGCATTTAGTTTCTGGACACTGGCTGCTGTCCAGAAACTAAATGCGGTTTACCAGACAACCATTTAGTTTCTGGACACTAGCTGCTGTCCAGAAACTAAATGCGGTTGACCAGGCCCAATCCGCATTAAGTTTCTGGACACTGGCTGCTGTCCAGAAACTAAATGCGGTTTACCAGAACCACTCCGCATTTAGTTTCTGGACACTAGCTCCTGTCCAGAAACTAAATGCGGTTTACCAGACCGAATCCATTTAGTTTCTGGACACTAGCTGCTGTCCAGAAACTAAATGCGGTTTACCAGCCCCAATCCGCATTTAGTTTCTGGACACTGGCTGCTGTCCAGAAACTAAATGCGGTTTACCAGACCCAATCCATTTAGTTTCTGGACACTAGCTGCTGTCCAGAAACTAAATGCGGTTTCGCTGACCCAATCCGCATTTAGTTTCTGGACACTAGCTGCTGTCCAGAAACTAAATGCGGTTTACCAGGCCCAATCCGCATTTAGTTTCTGGACACTGGCTGCTGTCCAGAAACTAAATGCGGTTTACCAGAACCACTCGGTTTCGCTGACCCAATCCGCATTTAGTTTCTGGACACTAGCTGCTGTCCAGAAACTAAATGCGGTTGACCAGGCCCAATCCGCATTAAGTTTCTGGACACTGGCTGCTGTCCAGAAACTAAATGCGGTTTACCAGAACCACTCCGCATTTAGTTTCTGGACAGCAGCTAGTGTTGCCAGACCCAATCCATTTAGTTTCTGGACACTAGCTGCTGTCCAGAAACTAAATGCGGTTTACCAGACCCAGTCCGCATTTAGTTTCTGGACACTGGCTGCTGTCCAGAAACTAAATGCGGTTTACCAGACCCAATTCGCATTTAGTTTCTGGACACTGGCTGCTGTCCAGAAACTAAATGCGGTTTACCAGAACCACTCCGCATTTAGTTTCTGGACTCTAGCTGCTGTCCAGAAACTAAATGCGGTTTCGCTGACCTAATCCGCATTTAGTTTCTGGACACTAGCTGCTATCCAGAAACTAAATGCGGTTTACCAGACCCAGTCCGCATTTAGTTTCTGGACACTAGCTGCTGTCCAGAAACTAAATGCGGTTCAGACCCAATCCGCATTTAGTTTCTGGACACTAGCTGCTGTCCAGAAACTAAATGCGGTTTCGCTGACCCAATCCGCATTTAGTTTCTGGACACTAGCTGCTGTCCAGAAACTAAATGCGGTTTACCAGACCCAATCCGCATTTAGTTTCTGGACACTGGCTGCTGTCCAGAAACTAAATGCGGTTAACCAGACCCAATCCGCTGCTGTCCAGAAACTAAATGCGGTTTCGCTGACCCAATCCGCATTTAGTTTCTGGACACTAGCTTCTGTCCAGAAACTAAATGCGGCTTACCAGACCCAATCCGCATTTAGTTTCTGGACACTGGCTGCTGTCCAGAAACTAAATGCGGTTTACCCGACCCAATCCGCATTTAGTTTCTGGTCACTAGCTGCTGTCCAGAAACTAAATGCGGTTTACCAGACCCAATCCGCATTTAGTTTCTGGACACTGGCTGCTGTCCAGAAACTAAATGCGGTTTACCAGAACCACTCCGCCATTAGTTTCTGGACACTAGCTGCTGTCCAGAAACTAAATGCGGTTTCGCTGACCCAATCCGCATTTAGTTTCTGGACACTAGCTGCTGTCCAGAAACTAAATGCGGTTTACCAGACCCAATCCGCATTTAGTTTCTGGACACTGGCTGCTGTCCAGAATCTAAATGCGGTTTACCAGAAACACTCCGCATTTAGTTTCTGGACACTAGCTGCTGTCAAGAAACTAAATGCGGTTTCGCTGACCCAATCCGCATTTAGTTTCTGGACACTAGATGCTGTCCAGAAACTAAATGCGGTTTCGCTGACCCAATCCGCATTTAGTTTCTGGACACTGGCTGCTGTCCAGAAACTAAATGCGGTTTACCAGGCCCAATCCGCATTTAGTTTCTTTACACTGGCTGCTGTCCAGAAACTAAATGCGGTTTACCAGAACCACTCCGCCTTTAGTTTCTGGACACTAGCTGCTGTCCAGAAACTAAATGCGGTTTCGCTGACCCAATCCGCATTTAGTTTCTGGACACTAGCTGCTGTCCAGAAACTAAATGCAGTTTCGCTGACCCAATCCGCATTTAGTTTCTGGACACTAGATGCTGTCTAGAAACTAAATGCGGCTTACCAGACCCAATCCGCATTTAGTTTCTGGACACTGGCTGCTGTCCAGAATCTAAATGCGGTTTACCAGAAACACTCCGCATTTAGTTTCTGGACACTAGCTGCTGTCCAGAAACTAAATGCGGTTTCGCTGACCCAATCCGCATTTAGTTTCTGGACACTGGCTGCTGTCCAGAAACTAAATGCGGTTTACCAGGCCCAATCCGCATTTAGTTTCTTTACACTGGCTGCTGTCCAGAAACTAAATGCGGTTTACCAGAACCACTCCGCCTTTAGTTTCTGGACACTAGCTGCTGTCCAGAAACTAAATGCGGTTTCGCTGACCCAATCCGCATTTAGTTTCTGGACACTAGCTGCTGTCCAGAAACTAAATGCGGTTTACCAGACCCAATCCGCATTTAGTTTCTGGACACTGGCTGCTGTCCAGAATCTAAATGCGGTTTACCAGAAACACTCCGCATTTAGTTTCTGGACACTAGCTGCTGTACAGAAACTAAATGCGGTTTCGCTGACCCAATCCGCATTTAGTTTCTGGACACTGGCTGCTGTCCAGAATCTAAATGCGGTTTACCAGAAACACTCCGCATTTAGTTTCTGGACACTAGATGCTGTCCAGAAACTAAATGCGGTTTCGCTGACCCAATCCGCATTTAGTTTCTGGACACTGGCTGCTGTCCAGAAACTAAATGCGGTTTACCAGGCCCAATCCGCATTTAGTTTCTTTACACTGGCTGCTGTCCAGAAACTAAATGCGGTTTACCAGAACCACTCCGCCTTTAGTTTCTGGACACTAGCTGCTGTCCAGAAACTAAATGCGGTTTCGCTGACCCAATCCGCATTTAGTTTCTGGACACTAGCTGCTGTCCAGAAACTAAATGCGGTTTACCAGACCCAATCCGCATTTAGTTTCTGGACACTAGCTGCTGTCCAGAAACTAAATGCGGTTTACCAGACCCAATCCATTTAGTTTCTGGACACTAGCTGCTGTCCAGAAACTAAATGCGGTTTACCAGGCCCAATCCGCATTTGGTTTCTTTACTCTGGCTGCTGTCCAGAAACTAAATGCGGTTTACCAGAACCACTCCGCCTTCAGTTTCTGGACACTAGCTGCTGTCCAGAAACTAAATGCGGATTGGGTCAGCGAAACCGCATTTAGTTTCTGGACAATAGCTGCTGTCCAGAAACTAAATGCGGTTTCGCTGACCCAATCCGCATTTAGTTTCTGGACACTAGCTGCTGTCCAGAAACTAAATGCGGTTTACCAGACCCAATCCGCATTTAGTTTCTGGACACTGGCTGCTGTCCAGAATCTAAATGCGGTTTACCAGAAACACTCCGCATTTAGTTTCTGGACACTAGCTGGTGTCCAGAAACTAAATGCGGTTTCGCTGACCCAATCCGCATTTAGTTTCTGGACACTAGATGCTGTCCAGAAACTAAATGCGGTTTCGCTGACCCAATCCGCATTTAGTTTCTGGACACTGGCTGCTGTCCAGAAACTAAATGCGGTTTACCAGGCCCAATCCGCATTTAGTTTCTTTACACTGGCTGCTGTCCAGAAACTAAAGCGGTTTCAATTTCAATTTCAATTCAATTTCATTTTTATTTATAATTCATTTTGGAGTGTTTACACTTGTTTATCTGCAAAGCCTGAGTGGCTTGTCTGCAGATGACTAATCACAAAAAATTACAATTATAAATGTTGAAATTCATTAAATTCAATTATGTGTAGTTAAAAAAGCAAAAACATGGGCAATACAAGTAACAAATAGTTATAATAATACAATAGTTTACGATTTTCGAATTTAAATTTAAAGTTAAATATATTAGTTTGAAGAGTTTAAATAGATTTCTTTAACTTTTTTTATAATTTCTCTTTTGGGTAGGTTGCGAACTTCCCTTGGGAGTTCGTTAAGGATTGTCGGAATTGCCACTTTAATTGTCCTTCGACCATATTCATTCCAGTACCTCGGAACTTCACATAGCTGCTGCTGTCGTCTTCTAGTGTTCACCGTCTGCTGTGTCTGGATCCTGTATGTGTTGTCCTCATCGAAATTGGCCAAGATTTCCAAATTATGTATTTGGCAGATGTTAAGCATGCGTGTTGGTTGGCTTCTTTGTTGCTGAACTTCTCTGCTACTTCCTGTTTCCACCACAAGCTTTTGAAGTCTTCTGTGCACTTTTTGTAGCGATTGCAATTGAGATGCTCTTCCCCACGCTGTTATTCCATACCGTAGATGTGATTCCACCAGGCCCATGTAGCACTGTTTGAGTACTCTTGGCGTACACAGTTTACGAAGATGGAAAAGGGCGTATGCAGAGTGACACAATTTCTTCCTCAATATCTCTATATGGTGGTTCCATTTAAAGTTGTAGTCCATTGTCAGTCCTAGGTACTTATACGTTGACACATAATCAATGTTTACGGTGCAGTCATCATCGTCTTCTGTTATTCCATCACAGCCATATCTGTGCAAACAATCTACGCTGTGCATTTTTATCTTAAGTTTCGTTCTGGGAATATGCGGCGGGCGAATGTGCATTAACTTTGTCTTAAGTGCGTTGATAATTAATCCATGGTCGTGACACCAAGCAGCGATTCTATTAAAATCTAATTGCATAAGTTTCACCGCTTCGTCAACGCTCCTATGGCTAACTACGATCGCTGTGTCGTCCGCATACGCATAACCCGTACTATACTTCAGCACTGACAGTAGATCATTGACGTATATAATAAACAGAAGCGGACCTAGCTTCGATCCTTGTGGAACACCATAATCGATATTTTCTTCATTGCTAACGTAATCACCAATTTTGACCTGGAATGATCTGTTACTTAGGTAGCTTGCAAACCATGTTAAGATGTGACCCCGTACACCAATCTTCTCCAGCTGCCTCAAAATTTGTCTGTGGCTCAAAGTGTCGAAGGCTTTCTTAAAGTCAATAAACAGAACTACTGAGCTATGGTTTTTGTCCAAACTTAGGTACATTTTGTTCGCGAAATCTCCAAGTAGTCTGTTTATATTTTTTGTGACGATTTTTTTTTGCGCAACAGTGTTATTACGATTTTGACGTTTGTCGTGATCGTTTATGTCATTTTGTCAATATCGTTGATTGATCGTATTTCGATAATGGGATCTCCTTCTGTCTTTCTAGCAAGAACCTTGTTGTTCCGAAACCAAACAAACTTCCAGTTGGCAGTTCTTGCTTTATTTTTTGCTAACCATAAAATTTTTCGGAAGTGTGATGTGAGGTGTTCGTTTATATAAATGTTTTGATTTGCGTACACCGGGTTTATTTGTTTTTGTAGTTTGGTGCACACCTGACCATACTTCAGGTTTCGTTTTTGTTTGGCTCGATCCATGAACGTAGCTTTTGTTGTTTTTCTCGTGAAGCTTACAACAATATTTTTCATTTGTTGGTTCTTTCTGTCATTATACGTGTATATTTCCTCAATATCGGATTCTCCAATTTGTGTATCAAGTGCATCACCTATTGCCTTGACCAAATCAAAAGCGTTTTCGTTGTTAGACATCGGAACGTTTTTAATTTCTACATTCCTGTCAATTTGCTTTTGTTCCAGTGTGTTTACCTGTGTCTGGAGATATGTGATTTGTTCGTCTTTATATTCGATTTGTTTTTTGTAATCTGCCAGTTCTTTTCTCAGTGCTTGTATTAAGGAGTTATTTTGTGCAAGTAAAATATCAATTTCGTCGTATTTACTTGTTGTGAACTCTACTGCTTTTGAATATTCCTTTAACATTTCCTTTATTACTTTCAGTTCTTTGTTTATAGAACTGTTATCGGACAGTACAACGGCTGCTGCAGCTGTCTTCGGGGACTCCGCTGTTCTGGTTCTCTTTGCAGTTTGGACATTATCTTCATGTGGTGTTTTATCTTTTACTCTGCATGAAGGGCATGTCCAATTTTTCTTTGTCTGCTGGGACATCTTTCGGTAAGAATTTTGTGAAATTGAGCAGCATTCAAAATGTAGATCTCCCTTGCAGGCCGAGCAGTTGATATATTCGCCGTCAAGTGGTAACGGATCATCACATCTACAACACGATTTCATCTTACCAGAATGTTTTTTTTTTTTCGCTTTTCCTCAGTAATATCAATAGTAATTTCTAATATAAATGGTTGACTAAATAAATAATATCTAACTGCCTTTTTTGGCTTTGTGTTCGCTTCTTATTTAATTTATTTAGGTAAATTCTATTGAAATATAGCACTGCTGAAAAAAAACACAACCGCACTGTTCTGAACTTCAACACTAGTTTCTCAGAACTAGTTCTTTACCAGAACCACTCCGCCTTTAGTTTCTGGACACTAGCTGCTGTCCAGAAACTAAATGCGGTTTCGCTGACAAAATCCGCATTTAGTTTCTGGACACTAGCTGCTGTCCAGAAGCTAAATGCGGTTTCGCTGACCCAATCCGCATTTAGTTTCTGGACACTAGCTGCTGTCCAGAAACTAAATGCGGCTTACCAGACCCAATCCGCATTTAGTTTCTGGACACTAGCTTCTGTCCAGAAACTAAATGCGGCTTACCAGACCCAATCCGCATTTAGTTTCTGGTCACTAGCTGCTGTCCAGAAACTAAATGCGGTTTACCAGACCCAATCCGCATTTAGTTTCTGGACACTGGCTGCTGTCCAGAAACTAAATGCGGTTTACCAGAACCACTCCGCCTTTAGTTTCTGGACACTAGCTGCTGTCCAGAAACTAAATGCGGTTTCGCTGACCCAATCCGCATTTAGTTTCTGGACACTAGCTGCTGTCCAGAAACTAAATGCGGTTTACCAGACCCAATCCGCATTTAGTTTCTGGACACTGGCTGCTGTCCAGAATCTAAATGCGGTTTACCAGAAACACTCCGCATTTAGTTTCTGGACACTAGCTGCTGTCAAGAAACTAAATGCGGTTTCGCTGACCCAATCCGCATTTAGTTTCTGGACACTAGATGCTGTCCAGAAACTAAATGCGGTTTCGCTGACCCAATCCGCATTTAGTTTCTGGACACTGGCTGCTGTCCAGAAACTAAATGCGGTTTACCAGGCCCAATCCGCATTTAGTTTCTTTACACTGGCTGCTGTCCAGAAACTAAATGCGGTTTACCAGAACCACTCCGCCTTTAGTTTCTGGACACTAGCTGCTGTCCAGAAACTAAATGCGGTTTCGCTGACAAAATCCGCATTTAGTTTCTGGACACTAGCTGCTGTCCAGAAGCTAAATGCGGTTTCGCTGACCCAATCCGCATTTAGTTTCTGGACACTAGCTTCTGTCCAGAAACTAAATGCGGCTTACCAGACCCAATCCGCATTTAGTTTCTGGTCACTAGCTGCTGTCCAGAAACTAAATGCGGTTTACCAGACCCAATCCGCATTTAGTTCTGGACACTGGCTGCTGTCCAGAAACTAAATGCGGTTTACCAGAACCACTCCGCCTTTAGTTTCTGGACACTAGCTGCTGTCCAGAAACTAAATGCGGTTTCGCTGACCCAATCCGCATTTAGTTTCTGGACACTAGCTGCTGTCCAGAAACTAAATGCGGTTTACCAGACCCAATCCGCATTTAGTTTCTGGACACTGGCTGCTGTCCAGAATCTAAATGCGGTTTACCAGAAACACTCCGCATTTAGTTTCTGGACACTAGCTGCTGTCAAGAAACTAAATGCGGTTTCGCTGACCCAATCCGCATTTAGTTTCTGGACACTAGATGCTGTCCAGAAACTAAATGCGGTTTCGCTGACCCAATCCGCATTTAGTTTCTGGACACTGGCTGCTGTCCAGAAACTAAATGCGGTTTACCAGGCCCAATCCGCATTTAGTTTCTTTACACTGGCTGCTGTCCAGAAACTAAATGCGGTTTACCAGAACCACTCCGCCTTTAGTTTCTGGACACTGGCTGCTGTCCAGAAACTAAATGCGGTTTCGCTGACCCAATCCGCATTTAGTTTCTGGACACTAGCTGCTGTCCAGAAACTAAATGCGGTTTCGCTGACCCAATCCGCATTTAGTTTCTGGACACTAGATGCTGTCTAGAAACTAAATGCGGCTTACCAGACCCAATCCGCATTTAGTTTCTGGACACTGGCTGCTGTCCAGAAACTAAATGCGGTTTACCAGGCCCAATCCGCATTTAGTTTCTGGACACTGGCTGCTGTCCAGAAACTAAATGCGGTTTCGCTGACCCAATCCGCATTTAGTTTCTGGACACTGGCTGCTGTCCAGAAACTAAATGCGGTTTACCAGACCCAATCCGCATTTATTTTCTGGACACTGGCTGCTGTCCAGAATCTAAATGCGGTTTACCAGAAACACTCCGCATTTAGTTTCTGGACACTAGCTGCTGTCCAGAAACTAAATGCGGTTTCGCTGACCCAATCCGCATTTAGTTTCTGGACACTGGCTGCTGTCCAGAAACTAAATGCGGTTTACCAGGCCCAATCCGCATTTAGTTTCTTTACACTGGCTGCTGTCCAGAAACTAAATGCGGTTTACCAGACCCACTCCGCCTTTAGTTTCTGGACACTAGCTGCTGTCCAGAAACTAAATGCGGTTTCGCTGACCCAATCCGCATTTAGTTTCTGGACACTATCTGCTGTCCAGAAACTAAATGCGGTTTACCAGACCCAATCCGCATTTAGTTTCTGGACACTGGCTGCTGTCCAGAATCTAAATGCGGTTTACCAGAAACACTCCGCATTTAGTTTCTGGACACTAGCTGCTGTCCAGAAACTAAATGCGGTTTCGCTGACCCAATCCGCATTTAGTTTCTGGACACTGGCTGCTGTCCAGAATCTAAATGCGGTTTACCAGAAACACTCCGCATTTAGTTTCTGGACACTAGATGCTGTCTAGAAACTAAATGCGGTTTCGCTGACCCAATCCGCATTTAGTTTCTGGACACTGGCTGCTGTCCAGAAACTAAATGCGGTTTACCAGGCCCAATCCGCATTTAGTTTCTTTACACTGGCTGCTGTCCAGAAACTAAATGCGGTTTACCAGAACCACTCCGCCTTTAGTTTCTGGACACTAGCTGCTGTCCAGAAACTAAATGCGGTTTCGCTGACCCAATCCGCATTTAGTTTCTGGACACTAGCTGCTGTCCAGAAACTAAATGCGGTTTCGCTGACCCAATCCGCATTTGGTTTCCTTACTCTGGCTGCTGTCCAGAATCTAAATGCGGTTTACCAGACACACTCCGCATTTAGTTTCTGGACACTAGCTGGTGTCCAGAAACTAAATGCGGTTTCGCTGACCCAATCCGCATTTAGTTTCTGGACACTAGATGCTGTCCAGAAACTAAATGCGGTTTCGCTGACCCAATCCGCATTTAGTTTCTGGACACTGGCTGCTGTCCAGAAACTAAATGCGGTTTACCAGGCCCAATCCGCATTTAGTTTCTTTACACTGGCTGCTGTCCAGAAACTAAATGCGGTTTACCAGAACCACTCCGCTTTTAGTTTCTGGACACTAGCTGCTGTCCAGAAACTAAATGCGGTTTCGCTGACAAAATCCGCATTTAGTTTCTGGACACTAGCTGCTGTCCAGAAGCTAAATGCGGTTTCGCTGACCCAATCCGCATTTAGTTTCTGGACACTAGCTGCTGTCCAGAAACTAAATGCGGCTTACCAGACCCAATCCGCATTTAGTTTCTGGACACTAGCTTCTGTCCAGAAACTAAATGCGGCTTACCAGACCCAATCCGCATTTAGTTTCTGGTCACTAGCTGCTGTCCAGAAACTAAATGCGGTTTACCAGACCCAATCCGCATTTAGTTTCTGGACACTGGCTGCTGTCCAGAAACTAAATGCGGTTTACCAGAACCACTCCGCATTTAGTTTCTGGACACTAGCTGCTGTCCAGAAACTAAATGCGGCTTACCAGACCCAATCCGCATTTAGTTTCTGGACACTGGCTGCTGTCCAGAAACTAAATGCGGTTTACCCGACCCAATCCGCATTTAGTTTCTGGACACTAGCTGCTGTCCAGAAACTAAATGCGGCTTACCAGACCCAATCCGCATTTAGTTTCTGGACACTGGCTGCTGTCCAGAAACTAAATGCGGTTTACCAGAACCACTCCGCATTTAGTTTCTGGACACTAGCTGCTGTCCAGAAACTAAATGCGGCTTACCAGACCCAATCCGCATTTAGTTTCTGGACACTGGCTGCTGTCCAGAAACTAAATGCGGTTTACCCGACCCAATCCGCATTTAGTTTCTGGACACTAGCTGCTGTCCAGAAACTAAATGCGGCTTACCAGACCCAATCCGCATTTAGTTTCTGGACACTGGCTGCTGTCCAGAAACTAAATGCGGTTTACCAGAACCACTCCGCATTTAGTTTCTGGACACTAGCTGCTGTCCAGAAACTAAATGCGGTTTCGCTGACCCAATCCGCATTTAGTTTCTGGTCACTAGCTGCTGTCCAGAAACTAAATGCGGTTTACCAGACCCAATCCGCATTTAGTTTCTGGTCACTAGCTGCTGTCCAGAAACCAAATGCGGTTTACCCGACCCAATCCGCATTTAGTTTCTGGACACTAGCTGCTGTCCAGAAACTAAATGCGATTTACCAGACCCAATCCATTTAGTTTCTGGACACTAGCTGCTGTCCAGAAACTAAATGCGGCTTACCAGACCCAATCCGCATTTAGTTACTGGACACTAGCTGCTGTCCAGAAACTAAATGCGGTTCACCAGAACCACTCCGCATTTAGTTTCTGGACACTAGCTGCTGTCCAGAAACTAAATGCGGTTTCGCTGACCCAATCCGCATTTAGTTTCTGGACACTAGCTGCTGTCCAGAAACTAAATGCGGTTTACCAGAACCACTCCGCATTTAGTTTCTGGACACTAGCTGCTGTCCAGAAACTAAATGCGGTTTCGCTGACCCAATCCGCATTTAGTTTCTGGAAACTAAATGCGGTTTCGCTGACCCAATCCGCATTTAGTTTCTGGACACTGGCTGCTGTCCAGAAACTAAATGCGGTTTACCAGAACCACTCCGCATTTAGTTTCTGGACACTAGCTGCTGTCCAGAAACTAAATGCGATTTACCAGACCCAATGCATTTAGTTTCTGGACACTAGCTGCTGTCCAGAAACTAAATGCGGTTTCGCTGACCCAATCCGCATTTAGTTTCTGGACACTAGCTGCTGTCCAGAAACTAAATGCGGTTTCGCTGACCCAATCCGCATTTAGTTTCTGGACACTAGCTGCTGTCCAGAAACTAAATGCGGCTTGCCAGACCCAATCCGCATTTAGTTTCTGGACACTAGCTGCTGTCCAGAAACTAAATGCGGTTTACCAGACCCAATCCGCATTTAGTTTCTGGACACTAGCTGCTGTCCAGAAACTAAATGCGGTTTCGCTGACCTAATCCGCATTTAGTTTCTGGACACTAGCTGCTGTCCAGAAACTAAATGCTTCTTACCAGACCCAATCCGCATTTAGTTTCTGGACACTAGCTGCTGTCCAGAAACTAAATGCGGCTTGCCAGACCCAATCCGCATTTAGTTTCTGGACACTAGCTGCTGTCCAGAAACTAAATGCGGTTTACCAGACCCAATCCGCATTTAGTTTCTGGACACTAGCTGCTGTCCAGAAACTAAATGCGGTTTCGCTGACCTAATCCGCATTTAGTTTCTGGACCTAGCTGCTGTCCAGAAACTAAATGCGGCTTACCAGACCCAATCCGCATTTAGTTTCTGGACACTAGCTGCTGTCCAGAAACTAAATGCGGCTTACCAGACCCAATCCGCATTTAGTTTCTGGACACTAGCTGCTGTCCAGAAACTAAATGCGGTTTACCAGGCCCAATCCGCATTTAGTTTCTGGACACTGGCTGCTGTCCAGAAACTAAATGCGGTTTACCAGAACCACTCCGCATTTAGTTTCTGGACACTAGCTGCTGTCCAGAAACTAAATGCGGTTTACCAGACCCAATCCGCATTTAGTTTCTGGACACTAGCTGCTGTCCAGAAACTAAATGCGGTTTCGCTGACCTAATCCGCATTTAGTTTCTGGACCTAGCTGCTGTCCAGAAACTAAATGCGGCTTACCAGACCCAATCCGCATTTAGTTTCTGGACACTAGCTGCTGTCCAGAAACTAAATGCGGCTTACCAGACCCAATCCGCATTTAGTTTCTGGACACTAGCTGCTGTCCAGAAACTAAATGCGGTTTACCAGGCCCAATCCGCATTTAGTTTCTGGACACTGGCTGCTGTCCAGAAACTAAATGCGGTTTACCAGAACCACTCCGCATTTAGTTTCTGGACACTAGCTGCTGTCCAGAAACTAAATGCGGTTTCGCTGACCCAATCCGCATTTAGTTTCTGGACACTAGCTGCTGTCCAGAAACTAAATGCGGTTTACCAGAACCACTCCGCATTTAGTTTCTGGACACTAGCTGCTGTCCAGAAACTAAATGCGGTTTCGCTGACCCAATCCGCATTTAGTTTCTGGTCACTAGCTGCTGTCCAGAAACTAAATGCGGTTTACCAGACCCAATCCGCATTTAGTTTCTGGACACTGGCTGCTGTCCAGAAACCAAATGCGGTTTACCCGACCCAATCCGCATTTAGTTTCTGGACACTAGCTGCTGTCCAGAAACTAAATGCGGCTTACCAGACCCAATCCGCATTTAGTTTCTGGACACTAGCTGCTGTCCAGAAACTAAATGCGGTTTCGCTGACCCAATCCGCATTTAGTTTCTGGACACTAGCTGCTGTCCAGAAACTAAATGCGGTTTACCAGAACCACTCCGCATTTAGTTTCTGGACAGCAGCTAGTGTCCAGAAACTAAATGCGGATTGGGTCTGGTAAGCCGCATTTAGTTTCTGGACAGCAGCTAGTGTCCAGAAACTAAATGCGGATTGGGTCAGCGAAACCGCATTTAGTTTCTGGACAGCAGCTTGTGTCCAGAAACTAAATGCGGAGTGGTTCTGGTAAACCGCATTTAGTTTCTGGACAGCAGCCAGTGTCCAGAAACTAAATGCGGATTGGGCCTGGTAAACCGCATTTAGTTTCTGGACAGCAGCTAGTGTCCAGAAACTAAATGCGGAGTGGTTCTGGTAAACCGCATTTAGTTTCTGGACAGCAGCCAGTGTCCAGAAACTAAATGCGGATTGGGCCTGGTAAGCCGCATTTAGTTTCTACACAGCAGCTAGTGTCCAGAAACTGAATGCGGATTGGGTCGGGTAAACAGCATTTAGTTTCTGGACAGCAGCCAGTGTCCAGAAACTAAATGCGGATTGGGTCAGCGAAACCGCATTTAGTTTCTGGACAGCAGCTAGTGTCCAGAAACTAAATGCGGATTGGGTCTGGCAAGCCGCATTTAGTTTCTGGACAGCAGCTAGTGTCCAGAAACTAAATGCGGATTGGGTCAGCGAAACCGCATTTAGTTTCTGGACAGCAGCTAGTGACCAGAAACTAAATGCGGATTGGGTCTGGTAAGCCGCATTTAGTTTCTGGACAGCAGATAGTGTCCAGAAACTGAATGCGGATTGGGTCGGGTAAACCGCATTTAGTTTCTGGACAGCAGCCAGTGTCCAGAAACTAAATGCGGATTGGGTCAGCGAAACCGCATTTAGTTTCTGGACACTAGCTGCTGTCCAGAAACTAAATGTGGATTGGGTCTGGTAAACCGCATTTAGTTTCTGGACAGCAGCTAGTGTCCAGAAACTAAATGCGGATTGGGTCAGCGAAACCGCATTTAGTTTCTGGACACACTAGCTGCTGTCCAGAAACTAAATGCGGTTCACCAGACCCAATCCGCATTTAGTTTCTGGACACTGGCTGCTGTCCAGAAACTAAATGCGGTTTCGCTGACCCAATCCGCATTTAGTTTCTGGACACTAGCTGCTGTCCAGAAACTAAATGCGATTTACCAGACCCAATCCATTTAGTTTCTGGACACTAGCTGCTGTCCAGAAACTAAATGCGGCTTACCAGACCCAATCCGCATTTAGTTTCTGGACACTAGCTGCTGTCCAGAAACTAAATGCGGTTCACCAGACCCAATCCGCATTTAGTTTCTGGACACTGGCTGCTGTCCAGAAACTAAATGCGGTTTACCAGACCCAATCCGCATTTAGTTTCTGGACACTGGCTGCTGTCCAGAAACTAAATGCGGTTTACCAGGCCCAATCCGCATTTAGTTTCTGGACACTGGCTGCTGTCCAGAAACTAAATGCGGTTTCGCTGACCCAATCCGCATTTAGTTTCTGGACACTAGCTGCTGTCCAGAAACTAAATGCGGTTTCGCTGACCCAATCCGCATTTAGTTTCTGGACACTAGCTGCTGTCCAGAAAGTAAATGCGATTTACCAGACCCAATCCATTTAGTTCCTGGACACTAGCTGCTGTCCAGAAACTAAATGCGGTTTCGCTGACCCAATCCGCATTTAGTTTCTGGACACTAGCTGCTGTCCAGAAACTAAATGCGGTTTCGCTGACCCAATCCGCATTTAGTTTCTGGACACTAGCTGCTGTCCAGAAACTAAATGCGGCTTGCCAGACCCAATCCGCATTTAGTTTCTGGACACTAGCTGCTGTCCAGAAACTAAATGCGGTTTACCAGACCCAATCCGCATTTAGTTTCTGGACACTAGCTGCTGTCCAGAAACTAAATGCGGTTTCGCTGACCTAATCCGCATTTAGTTTCTGGACACTAGCTGCTGTCCAGAAACTAAATGCGGCTTGCCAGACCCAATCCGCATTTAGTTTCTGGACAGCAGCTAGTGTCCAGAAACTAAATGCGGTTTCGCTGACCCAATCCGCATTTAGTTTCTGGACACTGGCTGCTGTCCAGAAACTAAATGCGGCTTACCAGACCCAATCCGCATTTAGTTTCTGGTCACTAGCTGCTGTCCAGAAACTAAATGCGGTTTACCAGACCCAATCCGCATTTAGTTTCTGGACACTGGCTGCTGTCCAGAAACTAAATGCGGTTTCGCTGACCCAATCCGCATTTAGTTTCTGGACACTAGCTGCTGTCCAGAAACTAAATGCGGCTTACCAGACCCAATCCGCATTTAGTTTCTGGACACTAGCTGCTGTCCAGAAACTAAATGCGGTTTCGCTGACCCAATCCGCATTTAGTTTCTGGACACTAGCTGCTGTCCAGAAACTAAATGCGGTTGACCAGACCCAATCCGCATTTAGTTTCTGGACACTAGCTGCTGTCCAGAAACTAAATGCGGATTGGCATTTAGTTTCTGGACACTAGCTGCTGTCCAGAAACTAAATGCGGTTTACCAGACCCAATCCGCATTTAGTTTCTGGACACTGGCTGCTGTCCAGAAACTAAATGCGGCTTACCAGACCCAATCCGCATTTAGTTTCTGGACACTAGCTGCTGTCCAGAAACTAAATGCGGTTTACCAGACCCAATCCGCATTTAGTTTCTGGACACTGGCTGCTGTCCAGAAACTAAATGCGGTTTACCAGAACCACTCCGCATTTAGTTTCTGGACACTAGCTGCTGTCCAGAAACTAAATGCGGTTTCGCTGACCCAATCCGCATTTAGTTTCTGGACACTAGCTGGTGTCCAGAAACTAAATGCGGTTTCGCTGACCCAATCCGCATTTAGTTTCTGGACACTAGCTGCTGTCCAGAAACTAAATGCGGTTTACCAGACCCAATCCACATTTAGTTTCTGGACAGCAGCTAGTGTCCAGAAACTAAATGCGGTTTCGCTGACCCAATCCGCATTTAGTTTCTGGACACTGGCTGCTGTCCAGAAACTAAATGCGGTTTACCCGACCCAATCCGCATTCAGTTTCTGGACACTATCTGCTGTCCAGAAACTAAATGCGGCTTACCAGACCCAATCCGCATTTAGTTTCTGGTCACTAGCTGCTGTCCAGAAACTAAATGCGGTTTCGCTGACCCAATCCGCATTTAGTTTCTGGACACTAGCTGCTGTCCAGAAACTAAATGCGGCTTGCCAGACCCAATCCGCATTTAGTTTCTGGACACTAGCTGCTGTCCAGAAACTAAATGCGGTTTCGCTGACCCAATCCGCATTTAGTTTCTGGACACTGGCTGCTGTCCAGAAACTAAATGCTGTTTACCCGACCCAATCCGCATTCAGTTTCTGGACACTAGCTGCTGTGTAGAAACTAAATGCGGCTTACCAGGCCCAATCCGCATTTAGTTTCTGGACACTGGCTGCTGTCCAGAAACTAAATGCGGTTTACCAGAACCACTCCGCATTTAGTTTCTGGACACTAGCTGCTGTCCAGAAACTAAATGCGGTTTACCAGGCCCAATCCGCATTTAGTTTCTGGACACTGGCTGCTGTCCAGAAACTAAATGCGGTTTACCAGAACCACTCCGCATTTAGTTTCTGGACACAAGCTGCTGTCCAGAAACTAAATGCGGTTTCGCTGACCCAATCCGCATTTAGTTTCTGGACACTAGCTGCTGTCCAGAAACTAAATGCGGCTTGCCAGACCCAATCCGCATTTAGTTTCTGGACACTAGCTGCTGTCCAGAAACTAAATGCGGTTTCGCTGATCCAATCGGCATTTATTTTCTGGACACTAGCTGCTGTCCAGAAACTAAATGCGGTTTACCAGAACCAATCCGCATTTAGTTTCTGGACATTGGCTGCTGTCCAGAAACTAAATGCGGTTTACTAGACCCAATCCGCATTTAGTTTCTGGACACTGGCTGCTGTCCAGAAACTAAATGCGGTTTACCAGACCCAATCCGCATTTAGTTTCTGGACAGCAGCTAGTGTCCAGAAACTAAATGCGGTTTCGCTGACCCAATCCGCATTTAGTTTCTGGACACTTGCTGCTGTCCAGAAACTAAATGCGGTTTACCCGACCCAATCCGCATTTAGTTTCTGGACACTAGCTGCTGTCCAGAAACGAAATGCGGCTTACCAGACCCAATCCGCATTTTGTTTCTGGACACTAGCTGCTGTCCAGAAACTAAAAGCGGTTTACCAGACCCAATCCGCATTTAGTTTCTGGACACTGGCTGCTGTCCAGAAACTAAATGCGGTTTACCAGAACCACTCCGCATTTAGTTTCTGGACACTAGCTGCTGTCCAGAAACTAAATGCCGTTTCGCTGACCCAATCCGCATTTAGTTTCTGGACACTAGCTGCTGTCCAGAAACTAAATGCGGCTTACCAGACCCAATCCGCATTTAGTTTCTGCTGTCCAGAAACTAAATGCGGTTTACCAGACCCAATCCGCATTTAGTTTCTGGACACTGGCTGCTGTCCAGAAACTAAATGCGGTTTACCAGACCCAATCCGCATTTAGTTTCTGGACACTAGCTGCTGTCCAGAAACTAAATGCGGCTTACCAGACCCAATCCGCATTTAGTTTCTGGACACTGGCTGCTGTCCAGAAACTAAATGCGGTTTACCAGACCCAATCCGCATTTAGTTTCTGGACACTGGCTGCTGTCCAGAAACTAAATGCGGTTTACCAGAACCACTTCGCATTTAGTTTCTGGACACTAGCTGCTGTCCAGAAAATAAATGCGGTTTCGCTGACCCAATCCGCATATAGTTTCTGGACACTAGCTGCTGTCCAGAAACTAAATGCGGTTTCGCTGACCCAATCCGCGTTTAGTTTCTGGACACTAGCTGCTGTCCAGAAACTAAATGCGGCTTACCAGACCCAATCCGCATTTAGTTTCTGGACACTGGCTGCTGTCCAGAAACTAAATGCGGTTTGGCTGACCCAATCCGCATTTAGTTTCTGGACACTAGCTGCTGTCCAGAAACTAAATGCGGTTTCGCTGACCCAATCCGCATTTAGTTTCTGGACACTAGCTGCTGCCCACGAGCTAAATGCGGTTTCGCTGACCCAATCCGCGAAACTAAATGCGGTTTCGCTGACTAAATCCGCATTTAGTTTCTGGACACTAGCTGCTGCCCAGGAGCTAAATGCGGTTTCGCTGACCCAATCCGCATTTAGTTTCACTAGCTGCTGTCCAGAAACTAAATGCGGTTTCGCTGAGCCAATCCGCATTTAGTTGCTGGACACTAGCTGCTGCCCAGGAGCTAAATGCGGTTTCGCTGACCCAATCCGCGAAACTAAATGCGGTTTCGCTGACCCAATCCGCATTTAGTTTCTGGACACTAGCTGCTGTCCAGAAACTAAATGCGGTTTACCAGACCCAATCCGCATTTAGTTTCTGGACACTAGCTGCTGTCCAGAAACTAAGTGCGGTTTCGCTGACCCAATCCGCAATTAGTTTCTGGCCACTAGCTGCTGTCCAGAAACTAAATGCGGTTTACCAGACCCAATCCGCATTTAGTTTCTGGACACTAGCTGCTGTCCAGAAACTAAATGCGGTTTCGCTGAGCCAATCCGCGAAACTAAATGCGGTTTCGCTGACCCAATCCGCATTTAGTTTCTGGACACTAGCTGCTGTCCAGAAACTAAATGCGGTTTACCAGCCCCAATCCGCATTTAGTTTCTGGACACTAGCTGCTGTCCAGAAACTAAATGCGGTTTACCAGACCCAATCCGCATTTAGTTTCTGGACACTAGCTGCTGTCCAGAAACTAAATGCGGTTTCGCTGACCCAATCCGCAATTAGTTTCTGGCCACTAGCTGCTGTCCAGAAACTAAATGCGGTTTACCAGACCCAATCCGCATTTAGTTTCTGGACACTAGCTGCTGTCCAGAAACTAAATGCGGTTTCGCTGAGCCAATCCGCATTTAGTTTCTGGACACTAGCTGCTGTCCAGAAACTAAATGCGGTTTCGCTGACCCAATCAGCATTTAGTTTCTGGACACCCGCTGCTGTCTAAATGCAGTTTACCAGCCCCAATCCGCATTTAGTTTCTGGACACTAGCTGCTGCCCAGGAGCTAAATGCCGTTTTTTCTGACCCAATCCGCGAAACTAAATGCGGTTTCGCTGACTAAATCCGCATTTAGTTTCTGGACAGCAGCTAGTGTCCAGAAACTAAATGTTTCGCTGAGCCAATCCGCACACTAGCTGCTGTCCAGAAACTAAATGCGGTTTCGCTGAGCCAATCCGCATTTAGTTTCTGGACACTAGCTGCTGCCCAGGAGCTAAATGCGGTTTCGCTGACCCAATCCGCGAAACTAAATGCGGTTTCGCTGACCCAATCCGCATTTAGTTTCTGGACACTAGCTGCTGTCCAGAAACTAAATGCGGTTTACCAGCCAAAATCCGCATTTAGTTTCTGGACACTAGCTGCTGTCCAGAAACTAAATGCGGTTTACCAGACCCAATCCGCATTTAGTTTCTGGACACTAGCTGCTGTCCAGAAACTAAATGTGGTTTACCAGACCCAATCCGCATTTAGTTTCTGGACACTAGCTGCTGTCCAGAAACTAAATGCGGTTTACCAGGCCCAATCCGCATTTAGTTTCTGGACACTAGCTGCTGTCCAGAAACTAAATGCGGTTTCGCTGAGCCAATCCGCATTTAGTTTCTGGACACTAGCTGCTGCCCAGAAGCTAAATGCGGTTTCGCTGACAAAATCCGCGAAACTATATGCGGTTTCGCTGACCCAATCCGCATTTAGTTTCTGGACACTAGCTGATGTCCAGAAACTAAATGCGGTTTACCAGCCCCAATCCGCATTTAGTTTCTGGACACTAGCTGCTGTCCAGAAACTAAATGCGGTTTACCAGACTCAATCCGCATTTAGTTTCTGGACACTAGCTGCTGTCCAGAAACTAAATGCGGTTTCGCTGACCCACTCCGCATTTAGTTTCTGGACACTAACTGCTGTCCAGAAACTAAATGCGGTTTACCCGACCCAATCCGCATTCAGTTTCTGGACACTATCTGCTGTCCAGAAACTAAATGCGGCTTACCAGACCCAATCCGCATTTAGTTTCTGGTCACTAGCTGCTGTCCAGAAACTAAATGCGGTTTCGCTGACCCAATCCGCATTTAGTTTCTGGACACTAGCTGCTGTCCAGAAACTAAATGCGGCTTGCCAGACCCAATCCGCATTTAGTTTCTGGACACTAGCTGCTGTCCAGAAACTAAATGCGGTTTCGCTGACCCAATCCGCATTTAGTTTCTGGACACTGGCTGCTGTCCAGAAACTAAATGCTGTTTACCCGACCCAATCCGCATTCAGTTTCTGGACACTAGCTGCTGTGTAGAAACTAAATGCGGCTTACCAGGCCCAATCCGCATTTAGTTTCTGGACACTGGCTGCTGTCCAGAAACTAAATGCGGTTTACCAGAACCACTCCGCATTTAGTTTCTGGACACTAGCTGCTGTCCAGAAACTAAATGCGGTTTACCAGGCCCAATCCGCATTTAGTTTCTGGACACTGGCTGCTGTCCAGAAACTAAATGCGGTTTACCAGAACCACTCCGCATTTAGTTTCTGGACACAAGCTGCTGTCCAGAAACTAAATGCGGTTTCGCTGACCCAATCCGCATTTAGTTTCTGGACACTAGCTGCTGTCCAGAAACTAAATGCGGCTTGCCAGACCCAATCCGCATTTAGTTTCTGGACACTAGCTGCTGTCCAGAAACTAAATGCGGTTTCGCTGATCCAATCGGCATTTATTTTCTGGACACTAGCTGCTGTCCAGAAACTAAATGCGGTTTACCAGAACCAATCCGCATTTAGTTTCTGGACATTGGCTGCTGTCCAGAAACTAAATGCGGTTTACTAGACCCAATCCGCATTTAGTTTCTGGACACTGGCTGCTGTCCAGAAACTAAATGCGGTTTACCAGACCCAATCCGCATTTAGTTTCTGGACAGCAGCTAGTGTCCAGAAACTAAATGCGGTTTCGCTGACCCAATCCGCATTTAGTTTCTGGACACTTGCTGCTGTCCAGAAACTAAATGCGGTTTACCCGACCCAATCCGAATTTAGTTTCTGGACACTAGCTGCTGTCCAGAAACGAAATGCGGCTTACCAGACCCAATCCGCATTTTGTTTCTGGACACTAGCTGCTGTCCAGAAACTAAAAGCGGTTTACCAGACCCAATCCGCATTTAGTTTCTGGACACTGGCTGCTGTCCAGAAACTAAATGCGGTTTACCAGAACCACTCCGCATTTAGTTTCTGGACACTAGCTGCTGTCCAGAAACTAAATGCCGTTTCGCTGACCCAATCCGCATTTAGTTTCTGGACACTAGCTGCTGTCCAGAAACTAAATGCGGCTTACCAGACCCAATCCGCATTTAGTTTCTGCTGTCCAGAAACTAAATGCGGTTTACCAGACCCAATCCGCATTTAGTTTCTGGACACTGGCTGCTGTCCAGAAACTAAATGCGGTTTACCAGACCCAATCCGCATTTAGTTTCTGGACACTAGCTGCTGTCCAGAAACTAAATGCGGCTTACCAGACCCAATCCGCATTTAGTTTCTGGACACTGGCTGCTGTCCAGAAACTAAATGCGGTTTACCAGAACCACTTCGCATTTAGTTTCTGGACACTAGCTGCTGTCCAGAAAATAAATGCGGTTTCGCTGACCCAATCCGCATATAGTTTCTGGACACTAGCTGCTGTCCAGAAACTAAATGCGGTTTCGCTGACCCAATCCGCGTTTAGTTTCTGGACACTAGCTGCTGTCCAGAAACTAAATGCGGCTTACCAGACCCAATCCGCATTTAGTTTCTGGACACTGGCTGCTGTCCAGAAACAAAATGCGGTTTCGCTGAGCCAATCCGCATTTAGTTTCTGGACACTGGCTGCTGTCCAGAAACTAAATGCGGTTTGGCTGACCCAATCCGCATTTAGTTTCTGGACACTAGCTGCTGTCCAGAAACTAAATGCGGTTTCGCTGAACCAATCCGCATTTAGTTTCTGGACACTAGCTGCTGCCCACGAGCTAAATGCGGTTTCGCTGACCCAATCCGCGAAACTAAATGCGGTTTCGCTGACTAAATCCGCATTTAGTTTCTGGACACTAGCTGCTGCCCAGGAGCTAAATGCGGTTTCGCTGACCCAATCCGCATTTAGTTTCACTAGCTGCTGTCCAGAAACTAAATGCGGTTTCGCTGAGCCAATCCGCATTTAGTTGCTGGACACTAGCTGCTGCCCAGGAGCTAAATGCGGTTTCGCTGACCCAATCCGCGAAACTAAATGCGGTTTCGCTGACCCAATCCGCATTTAGTTTCTGGACACTAGCTGCTGTCCAGAAACTAAATGCGGTTTACCAGCCCCAATCCGCATTTAGTTTCTGGACACTAGCTGCTGTCCAGAAACTAAATGCGGTTTACCAGACCCAATCCGCATTTAGTTTCTGGACACTAGCTGCTGTCCAGAAACTAAGTGCGGTTTCGCTGACCCAATCCGCAATTAGTTTCTGGCCACTAGCTGCTGTCCAGAAACTAAATGCGGTTTACCAGACCCAATCCGCATTTAGTTTCTGGACACTAGCTGCTGTCCAGAAACTAAATGCGGTTTCGCTGAGCCAATCCGCGAAACTAAATGCGGTTTCGCTGACCCAATCCGCATTTAGTTTCTGGACACTAGCTGCTGTCCAGAAACTAAATGCGGTTTACCAGCCCCAATCCGCATTTAGTTTCTGGACACTAGCTGCTGTCCAGAAACTAAATGCGGTTTACCAGACCCAATCCGCATTTAGTTTCTGGACACTAGCTGCTGTCCAGAAACTAAATGCGGTTTCGCTGACCCAATCCGCAATTAGTTTCTGGCCACTAGCTGCTGTCCAGAAACTAAATGCGGTTTACCAGACCCAATCCGCATTTAGTTTCTGGACACTAGCTGCTGTCCAGAAACTAAATGCGGTTTCGCTGAGCCAATCCGCATTTAGTTTCTGGACACTAGCTGCTGTCCAGAAACTAAATGCGGTTTCGCTGACCCAATCAGCATTTAGTTTCTGGACACCCGCTGCTGTCTAAATGCAGTTTACCAGCCCCAATCCGCATTTAGTTTCTGGACACTAGCTGCTGCCCAGGAGCTAAATGCCGTTTTTTCTGACCCAATCCGCGAAACTAAATGCGGTTTCGCTGACTAAATCCGCATTTAGTTTCTGGACAGCAGCTAGTGTCCAGAAACTAAATGTTTCGCTGAGCCAATCCGCACACTAGCTGCTGTCCAGAAACTAAATGCGGTTTCGCTGAGCCAATCCGCATTTAGTTTCTGGACACTAGCTGCTGCCCAGGAGCTAAATGCGGTTTCGCTGACCCAATCCGCGAAACTAAATGCGGTTTCGCTGACCCAATCCGCATTTAGTTTCTGGACACTAGCTGCTGTCCAGAAACTAAATGCGGTTTACCAGCCAAAATCCGCATTTAGTTTCTGGACACTAGCTGCTGTCCAGAAACTAAATGCGGTTTACCAGACCCAATCCGCATTTAGTTTCTGGACACTAGCTGCTGTCCAGAAACTAAATGTGGTTTACCAGACCCAATCCGCATTTAGTTTCTGGACACTAGCTGCTGTCCAGAAACTAAATGCGGTTTACCAGGCCCAATCCGCATTTAGTTTCTGGACACTAGCTGCTGTCCAGAAACTAAATGCGGTTTCGCTGAGCCAATCCGCATTTAGTTTCTGGACACTAGCTGCTGCCCAGGAGCTAAATGCGGTTTCGCTGACAAAATCCGCGAAACTATATGCGGTTTCGCTGACCCAATCCGCATTTAGTTTCTGGACACTAGCTGATGTCCAGAAACTAAATGCGGTTTACCAGCCCCAATCCGCATTTAGTTTCTGGACACTAGCTGCTGTCCAGAAACTAAATGCGGTTTACCAGACTCAATCCGCATTTAGTTTCTGGACACTAGCTGCTGTCCAGAAACTAAATGCGGTTTCGCTGACCCACTCCGCATTTAGTTTCTGGACACTAACTGCTGTCCAGAAACTAAATGCGGTTTACCAGCCCAAATCCGCATTTAGTTTCTGGACACTAGCTGCTGTCCACAAACTAAATGCGGTTTACCAGACCCAATCTGCATTTAGTTTCTGGACACTCGCTGCTGTCCAGAAACTAAATGCGGATTGGGCCTGGTAAACCGCATTTAGTTTCTGGACACTAGCTGCTGTCCAGAAACTAAATGCGGTTTACCAGGCCCAATCCGCATTTAGTTTCTGGACACTAGCTGCTGTCCAGAAACTAAATGCGGCTTACCAGACCCAATCCGCATTTAGTTTCTGGACACTAGCTGCTGTCCAGAAACTAAATGCGGTTTCGCTGAGCCAATCCGCATTTAGTTTCTGGACACAAGCTGCTGCCCAGAAACTAAATGCGGCTTACCAGACCCAATCCCCATTTAGTTTCTGGACACTAGCTGCTGTCCAGAAACTAAATGCGGCTTACCCGACCCAATCCGCATTTAGTTTCTAGACACTGGCTGCTGTCCAGAAACTAAATGCGGTTTACCAGACCCAATCCGCATTTAGTTTCTGGGCACTAGCTGCTGTCCAGAACCTAAATGCGGTTTCGTTGACCCAATCCGCATTTAGTTTCTGGACACTAGCTGCTGTCCAGAAACTAAATGCGGTTTACCAGACCCAATCCGCATTTAGTTTCTGGACACTGGTTGCTGTCCAGAAAATAAATGCGGTTTGCCAGACACAATCCGCATTTAGTTTCTGGACACTAATTGCTGTCCAGAAACTAAATGCGGTTTCGCTGACCCAATAAGCATTTAGTTCCTGGACACTAGCTGCTGTCCAGAAACTAAATGCGGTTTACCAGACCCAATCCGCATTTAGTTTCTGGACAGCAGCCAGTGTCCATACCCAATCCGCACTTAGTTTCTGGACACTGGGTGCTGTCCAGAAAATAAATGCGGTTTGCCAGACACAATCCGCATTTAGTTTCTGGACACTAATTGCTGTCCAGAAACTAAATGCGGTTTCGCTGACCCAATCCGCATTTAGTTTCTGGACACTAGCTGCTGTCCAGAAACTAAATGCGGTTTACCAGACCCAATCCGCACTTAGTTTCTGGACACTAGCTGCTGTGATGCGGTTTACCAGACCCAATCCGCATTTAGTTTCTGGACACTGGCTGCTGTCCAGAAACTAAATGCGGTTTCGCTGACCCAATCCGCATTTAGTTTCTGGACACTAGCTGCTGTCCAGAAACTAAATGCGGTTTACCAGACCCAATCCATTTAGTTTCTGGACACTAGCTGCTGTCCAGAAACTAAATGCGGTTTACCAGGCCCAATCCGCATTTGGTTTCTTTACTCTGGCTGCTGTCCAGAAACTAAATGCGGTTTACCAGAACCACTCCGCCTTCAGTTTCTGGACACTAGCTGCTGTCCAGAAACTAAATGCGGTTTCGCTGACCCAATCCGCATTTAGTTTCTGGACACTAGCTGCTGTCCAGAAACTAAATGCGGTTTACCAGACCCAATCCGCATTTAGTTTCTGGACACTAGCTGCTGTCCAGAAACTAAATGCGGTTTACCAGACCCAATCCATTTAGTTTCTGGACACTAGCTGCTGTCCAGAAACTAAATGCGGTTTCGCTGACCCAATCCGCATTTAGTTTCTGGACAATAGCTGCTGTCCAGAAACTAAATGCGGTTTCGCTGACCCAATCCGCATTTAGTTTCTGGACACTAGCTGCTGTCCAGAAACTAAATGCGGTTTACCAGACCCAATCCGCATTTAGTTTCTGGACACTGGCTGCTGTCCAGAATCTAAATGCGGTTTACCAGAAACACTCCGCATTTAGTTTCTGGACACTAGCTGGTGTCCAGAAACTAAATGCGGTTTGGCTGACCCAATCCGCATTTAGTTTCTGGACACTAGATGCTGTCCAGAAACTAAATGCGGTTTCGCTGACCCAATCCGCATTTAGTTTCTGGACACTAGCTGCTGTCCAGAAACTAAATGCGGTTTACCAGACCTAATCCGCATTTAGTTTCTGGACACTAGCTGCTGTCCAGAAACTAAATGCGGTTTACCAGACCCAATCCATTTAGTTTCTGGACACTAGCTGCTGTCCAGAAACTAAATGCGGTTTCGCTGACCCAATCCGCATTTAGTTTCTGGACACTAGCTGCTGTCCAGAAACTAAATGCGGTTTACCAGACCCAATCCACATTTAGTTTCTGGACACTAGCTGCTGTCCAGAAACTAAATGCGGTTTACCAGACCCAATCCATTTAGTTTCTGGACACTAGCTGCTGTCCAGAAACTAAATGCGGTTTACCAGGCCCAATCCGCATTTGGTTTCTTTACTCTGGCTGCTGTCCAGAAACTAAATGCGGTTTACCAGGCCCAATCCGCATTTAGTTTCTTTACACTGGCTGCTGTCCAGAAACTAAATGCGGTTTACCAGAACCACTCCGCCTTTAGTTTCTGGACACTAGCTGCTGTCCAGAAACTAAATGCGGCTTACCAGACCCAATCCGCATTTAGTTTCTGGACACTAGCTGCTGTCCAGAAACTAAATGCGGTTTACCAGACCCAATCCACATTTAGTTTCTGGACACTAGCTGCTGTCCAGAAACTAAATGCGGTTTACCAGACCCAATCCATTTAGTTTCTGGACACTAGCTGCTGTCCAGAAACTAAATGCGGTTTACCAGGCCCAATCCGCATTTGGTGTCTTTACTCTGGCTGCTGTCCAGAAACTAAATGCGGTTTACCAGGCCCAATCCGCATTTAGTTTCTTTACACTGGCTGCTGTCCAGAAACTAAATGCGGTTTACCAGAACCACTCCGCCTTTAGTTTCTGGACACTAGCTGCTGTCCAGAAACTAAATGCGGCTTACCAGACCCAATCCGCATTTAGTTTCTGGACACTAGCTTCTGTCCAGAAACTAAATGCGGCTTACCAGACCCAATCCGCATTTAGTTTCTGGTCACTAGCTGCTGTCCAGAAACTAAATGCGGTTTACCAGACCCAATCCGCATTTAGTTTCTGGACACTGGCTGCTGTCCAGAAACTAAATGCGGTTTACCAGAACCACTCCGCATTTAGTTTCTGGACACTAGCTGCTGTCCAGAAACTAAATGCGGTTTCGCTGACCCAATCCGCATTTAGTTTCTGGACACTGGCTGCTGTCCAGAAACTAAATGCGGTTTACCAGACCCAATCCGCATTTAGTTTCTGGACACTGGCTGCTGTCCAGAAACTAAATGCGGTTTACCAGAACCACTCCGCATTTAGTTTCTGGACACTAGCTGCTGTCCAGAAACTAAATGCGGTTTACCAGGCCCAATCCGCATTTAGTTTCTGGACACTGGCTGCTGTCCAGAAACTAAATGCGGTTTACCAGAACCACTCCGCATTTAGTTTCTGGACACTGGCTGCTGTCCAGAAACTAAATGCGGTTTACCAGACCCAATCCGCATTTAGTTTCTGGACACTAGCTGCTGTCCAGAAACTAAATGCGGCTTACCAGACCCAATCCGCATTTAGTTTCTGGACACTGGCTGCTGTCCAGAAACTAAATGCGGTTTACCAGGCCCAATCCGCATTTAGTTTCTGGACACTGGCTGCTGTCCAGAAACTAAATGCGGTTTACCAGAACCACTCCGCATTTAGTTTCTGGACACTAGCTGCTGTCCAGAAACTAAATGCGGTTTACCAGGCCCAATCCGCATTTAGTTTCTGGACACTGGCTGCTGTCCAGAAACTAAATGCGGTTTACCAGAACCACTCCGCATTTAGTTTCTGGACACTGGCTGCTGTCCAGAAACTAAATGCGGTTTACCAGACCCAATCCGCATTTAGTTTCTGGACACTAGCTGCTGTCCAGAAACTAAATGCGGTTTACCAGACCCAATCCGCATTTAGTTTCTGGACACTAGCTGCTGTCCAGAAACTAAATGCGGCTTACCAGACCCAATCCGCATTTAGTTTCTGGACACTGGCTGCTGTCCAGAAACTAAATGCGGTTTACCAGAACCACTCCGCATTTAGTTTCTGGACACTAGCTGCTGTCCAGAAACTAAATGCGGTTTCGCTGACCCAATCCGCATTTAGTTTCTGGACACTGGCTGCTGTCCAGAAACTAAATGCGGTTTACCAGACCCAATCCGCATTTAGTTTCTGGACACTGGCTGCTGTCCAGAAACTAAATGCGGTTTACCAGAACCACTCCGCATTTAGTTTCTGGACACTAGCTGCTGTCCAGAAACTAAATGCGGTTTACCAGGCCCAATCCGCATTTAGTTTCTGGACACTGGCTGCTGTCCAGAAACTAAATGCGGTTTACCAGAACCACTCCGCATTTAGTTTCTGGACACTAGCTGCTGTCCAGAAACTAAATGCGGTTTACCAGGCCCAATCCGCATTTAGTTTCTGGACACTGGCTGCTGTCCAGAAACTAAATGCGGTTTACCAGAACCACTCCGCATTTAGTTTCTGGACACTGGCTGCTGTCCAGAAACTAAATGCGGTTTACCAGACCCAATCCGCATTTAGTTTCTGGACACTAGCTGCTGTCCAGAAACTAAATGCGGCTTACCAGGCCCAATCCGCATTTAGTTTCTGGACACTGGCTGCTGTCCAGAAACTAAATGCGGTTTACCAGGCCCAATCCGCATTTAGTTTCTGGACACTGGCTGCTGTCCAGAAACTAAATGCGGTTTACCAGAACCACTCCGCATTTAGTTTCTGGACACTAGCTGCTGTCCAGAAACTAAATGCGGTTTCGCTGACCCAATCCGCATTTAGTTTCTGGACACTGGCTGCTGTCCAGAAACTAAATGCGGTTTACCAGACCCAATCCGCATTTAGTTTCTGGACACTGGCTGCTGTCCAGAAACTAAATGCGGTTTACCAGAACCACTCCGCATTTAGTTTCTGGACACTAGCTGCTGTCCAGAAACTAAATGCGGTTTCGCTGACCCAATCCGCATTTAGTTTCTGGACACTGGCTGCTGTCCAGAAACTAAATGCGGTTTACCAGACCCAATCCGCATTTAGTTTCTGGACACTGGCTGCTGTCCAGAAACTAAATGCGGTTTACCAGAACCACTCCGCATTTAGTTTCTGGATACTAGCTGCTGTCCAGAAACTAAATGCGGTTTACCAGGCCCAATCCGCATTTAGTTTCTGGACACTGGCTGCTGTCCAGAAACTAAATGCGGTTTACCAGAACCACTCCGCATTTAGTTTCTGGACACTGGCTGCTGTCCAGAAACTAAATGCGGTTTACCAGACCCAATCCGCATTTAGTTTCTGGACACTAGCTGCTGTCCAGAAACTAAATGCGGTTTACCAGGCCCAATCCGCATTTAGTTTCTGGACACTGGCTGCTGTCCAGAAACTAAATGCGGTTTACCAGACCCAATCCGCATTTAGTTTCTGGACACTGGCTGCTGTCCAGAAACCAAATGCGGTTTACCAGGCCCAATCCGCATTTAGTTTCTGGACACTGGCTGCTGTCCAGAAACTAAATGCGGTTTACCAGAACCACTCCGCATTTAGTTTCTGGACACTAGCTGCTGTCCAGAAACTAAATGCGGTTTCGCTGACCCAATCCGCATTTAGTTTCTGGACACTAGCTGCTGTCCAGAAACTAAATGCGGTTTACCAGAACCACTCCGCATTTAGTTTCTGGACACTAGCTGCTGTCCAGAAACTAAATGCGGTTTCGCTGACCCAATCCGCATTTAGTTTCTGGACACTAGCTGCTGTCCAGAAACTAAATGCGGTTCACCAGACCCAATCCGCATTTAGTTTCTGGACACTGGCTGCTGTCCAGAAACTAAATGCGGTTTCGCTGACCCAATCCGCATTTAGTTTCTGGACACTAGCTGCTGTCCAGAAACTAAATGCGGCTTACCAGACCCAATCCGCATTTAGTTTCTGGACACTAGCTGCTGTCCAGAAACTAAATGCGGTTCACCAGACCCAATCCGCATTTAGTTTCTGGACACTGGCTGCTGTCCAGAAACTAAATGCGGTTTACCAGACCCAATCCGCATTTAGTTTCTGGACACTGGCTGCTGTCCAGAAACTAAATGCGGTTTACCAGGCCCAATCCGCATTTAGTTTCTGGACACTGGCTGCTGTCCAGAAACTAAATGCGGTTTCGCTGACCCAATCCGCATTTAGTTTCTGGACACTAGCTGCTGTCCAGAAACTAAATGCGGTTTCGCTGACCCAATCCGCATTTAGTTTCTGGACACTAGCTGCTGTCCAGAAACTAAATGCGATTTACCAGACCCAATCCATTTAGTTCCTGGACACTAGCTGCTGTCCAGAAACTAAATGCGGTTTCGCTGACCCAATCCGCATTTAGTTTCTGGACACTAGCTGCTGTCCAGAAACTAAATGCGGTTTCGCTGACCCAATCCGCATTTAGTTTCTGGACACTAGCTGCTGTCCAGAAACTAAATGCGGATTGGGTCAGCGAAAACACTAGCTGCTGTCCAGAAACTAAATGCGATTTACCAGACCCAATCCATTTAGTTTCTGGACACTAGCTGCTGTCCAGAAACTAAATGCGGCTTACCAGACCCACTCCGCATTTAGTTTCTGGACACTAGCTGCTGTCCAGAAACTAAATGCGATTTACCAGACCCAATGCATTTAGTTTCTGGACACTAGCTGCTGTCCAGAAACTAAATGCGGCTTGCCAGACCCAATCCGCATTTAGTTTCTGGACACTAGCTGCTGTCCAGAAACTAAATGCGGTTTACCAGACCCAATCCGCATTTAGTTTCTGGACACTGGCTGCTGTCCAGAAACTAAATGCGGTTTCGCTGACCCAATCCGTATTTAGTTTCTGGACACTAGCTGCTGTCCAGAAACTAAATGCGGTTTACCAGACCCAATCCGCATTTAGTTTCTGGACACTGGCTGCTGTCCAGAAACTAAATGCGGTTTACCCGACCCAATCCGCATTCAGTTTCTGGACACTAGCTGCTGTCCAGAAACTAAATGCGGCTTACCAGACCCAATCCGCATTTAGTTTCTGGTCACTAGCTGCTGTCCAGAAACTAAATGCGGTTTACCAGACCCAATCCGCATTTAGTTTCTGGACACTGGCTGCTGTCCAGAAACTAAATGCGGTTTCGCTGACCCAATCCGTATTTAGTTTCTGGACACTAGCTGCTGTCCAGAAACTAAATGCGGTTTACCAGACCCAATCCGCATTTAGTTTCTGGACACTGGCTGCTGTCCAGAAACTAAATGCGGTTTCGCTGACCCAATCCGCATTTAGTTTCTGGACACTAGCTGCTGTCCAGAAACTAAATGCGGCTTACCAGACCCAATCCGCATTTAGTTTCTGGACACTAGCTGCTGTCCAGAAACTAAATGCGGTTTCGCTGACCCAATCCGCATTTAGTTTCTGGACACTAGCTGCTGTCCAGAAACTAAATGCGGTTTACCAGACCCAATCCGCATTTAGTTTCTGGACACTAGCTGCTGTCCAGAAACTAAATGCGGTTTACCAGACCCAATCCGCATTTAGTTTCTGGACACTAGCTGCTGTCCAGAAACTAAATGCGGCTTACCAGACCCAATCCGCATTTAGTTTCTGGACACTAGCTGCTGTCCAGAAACTAAATGCGGTTTACCAGACCCAATCCGCATTTAGTTTCTGGACACTGGCTGCTGTCCAGAAACTAAATGCGGCTTACCAGACCCAATCCGCATTTAGTTTCTGGACACTAGCTGCTGTCCAGAAACTAAATGCGGTTTACCAGGCCCAATCCGCATTTAGTTTCTGGACACTGGCTGCTGTCCAGAAACTAAATGCGGTTTCGCTGACCCAATCCGCATTTAGTTTCTGGACACTAGCTGCTGTCCAGAAACTAAATGCGGCTTACCAGACCCAATCCGCATTTAGTTTCTGGACACTAGCTGCTGTCCAGAAACTAAATGCGGTTTCGCTGACCCAATCCGCATTTAGTTTCTGGACACTAGCTGCTGTCCAGAAACTAAATGCGATTTACCAGACCCAATCCATTTAGTTTCTGGACACTAGCTGCTGTCCAGAAACTAAATGCGGTTTCGCTGACCCAATCCGCATTTAATTTCTGGACACTAGCCGCTGTCCAGAAACTAAATGCGGTTTCGCTGACCCAATCCGCATTTAGTTTCTGGACACTAGCTGCTGTCCAGAAACTTAATGCGATTTACCAGACCCAATCCATTTAGTTTCTGGACACTAGCTGCTGTCCAGAAACTAAATGCGGTTTCGCTGACCCAATCCGCATTTAGTTTCTGGACACTAGCTGCTGTCCAGAAACTAAATGCGGCTTACCAGGCCCAATCCGCATTTAGTTTCTGGACACTGGCTGCTGTCCAGAAACTAAATGCGTTTTCGCTGACCCAATCCGCATTTAGTTTCTGGACCTAGCTGCTGTCCAGAAACTAAATGCGGGTTCGCTGACCCAATCCGCATTTAGTTTCTGGACACTAGCTGCTGTCCAGGAACTAAATGCGATTTACCAGACCCAATCCATTTAGTTTCTGGACACTAGCTGCTGTCCAGAAACTAAATGCGGTTTCGCTGACCCAAGCATTTAGTTTCTGGACACTGGCTGCTGTCCAGAAACTAAATGCGGTTTACCAGACCCAATCCGCATTTAGTTTCTGGACACTGGCTGCTGTCCAGAAACTAAATGCGGTTTACCAGAACCACTCGCATTTAGTTTCTGGACACTAGCTGCTGTCCAGAAACTAAATGCGGCTTACCAGACCCAATTCGCATTTAGTTTCTGGACACTGGCTGCTGTCCAGAAACTAAATGCGGTTTACCAGACCCAATCCGCTGCTGTCCAGAAACTAAATGCGGCTTACCAGACCCAATCCGCATTTAGTTTCTGGACACTAGCTGCTGTCCAGAAACTAAATGCGGTTTCGCTGACCCAATCCGCATTTAGTTTCTGGACACTAGCTGCTGTCCAGAAACTAAATGCGGCTTATCAGACCCAATCCGCATTTAGTTTCTGGACACTAGCTGCTGTCCAGAAACTAAATGCGGCTTACCAGAACCACTCCGCATTTAGTTTCTGGACACTAGCTGCTGTCCAGAAACTAAATGCGGCTTATCAGACCCAATCCGCATTTAGTTTCTGGACACTAGCTGCTGTCCAGAAACTAAATGCGGCTTACCAGACCCAATCCGCATTTAGTTTCTGGACACTAGCTGCTGTCCAGAAACTAAATGCGGTTTACCAGACCCAATCCGCATTTAGTTTCTGGACACTGGCTGCTGTCCAGAAACTAAATGCGGTTTACCAGGCCCAATCCGCATTTAGTTTCTGGACACTGGCTGCTGTCCAGAAACTAAATGCGGTTTCGCTGACCCAATCCGCATTTAGTTTCTGGACACTAGCTGCTGTCCAGAAACTAAATGCGATTTACCAGACCCAATCCATTTAGTTTCTGGACACTAGCTGCTGTCCAGAAACTAAATGCGGTTTCGCTGACCCAATCCGCATTTAGTTTCTGGACACTAGCTGCTGTCCAGAAACTAAATGCGGCTTACCAGACCCAATCCGCATTTAGTTTCTGGACACTAGCTGCTGTCCAGAAACTAAATGCGGTTTCGCTGACCCAATCCGCATTTAGTTTCTGGACACTAGCTGCTGTCCAGAAACTAAATGCGGTTTACCAGACCCAATCCATTTAGTTTCTGGACACTAGCTGCTGTCCAGAAACTAAATGCGGTTTCGCTGACCCAATCCGCATTTAGTTTCTGGACACTAGCTGCTGTCCAGAAACTAAATGCGGTTTACCAGGCCCAATCCGCATTTAGTTTCTGGACACTGGCTGCTGTCCAGAAACTAAATGCGGTTTCGCTGACCCAATCCGCATTTAGTTTCTGGACACTAGCTGCTGTCCAGAAACTAAATGCGGTTTCGCTGACCCAATCCGCATTTAGTTTCTGGACACTGGCTGCTGTCCAGAAACTAAATGCGGTTTACCAGAACCACTCCGCATTTAGTTTCTGGACACTAGCTGCTGTCCAGAAACTAAATGCGGTTTCGCTGACCCAATCCGCATTTAGTTTCTGGACACTAGCTGCTGTCCAGAAACTAAATGCGGTTTACCAGGCCCAATCCGCATTTAGTTTCTGGACACTGGCTGCTGTCCAGAAACTAAATGCGGTTTACCAGAACCACTCCGCATTTAGTTTCTGGACACTAGCTGCTGTCCAGAAACTAAATGCGGTTTCGCTGACCCAATCCGCATTTAGTTTCTGGACACTAGCTGCTGTCCAGAAACTAAATGCGGTTTACCAGGCCCAATCCGCATTTAGTTTCTGGACACTGCCTGCTGTCCAGAAACTAAATGCGGCTTACCAGACCCAATCCGCATTTAGTTTCTGGACACTAGCTGCTGTCCAGAAACTAAATGCGGCTTACCAGACCCAATCCGCATTTAGTTTCTGGACACTAGCTGCTGTCCAGAAACTAAATGCGGTTTCGCTGACCCAATCCGCATTTAGTTTCTGGACACTAGCTGCTGTCCAGAAACTAAATGCGGTTTACCAGAACCACTCCGCATTTAGTTTCTGGACACTAGCTGCTGTCCAGAAACTAAATGCGGCTTATCAGACCCAATCCGCATTTAGTTTCTGGACACTAGCTGCTGTCCAGAAACTAAATGCGGCTTACCAGAACCACTCCGCATTTAGTTTCTGGACACTAGCTGCTGTCCAGAAACTAAATGCGGCTTATCAGACCCAATCCGCATTTAGTTTCTGGACACTAGCTGCTGTCCAGAAACTAAATGCGGCTTACCAGACAAAATCCGCATTTAGTTTCTGGACACTAGCCGCTGTCCAGAAACTAAATGCGGTTTACCAGACCCAATCCGCATTTAGTTTCTGGACACTGGCTGCTGTCCAGAAACTAAATGCGGTTTACCAGGCCCAGTCCGCATTTAGTTTCTGGACACTGGCTGCTGTCCAGAAACTAAATGCGGTTTCGCTGACCCAATCCGCATTTAGTTTCTGGACACTAGCTGCTGTCCAGAAACTAAATGCGATTTACCAGACCCAATCCATTTAGTTTCTGGACACTAGCTGCTGTCCAGAAACTAAATGCGGTTTCGCTGACCCAATCCGCATTTAGTTTCTGGACACTAGCTGCTGTCCAGAAACTAAATGCGGCTTACCAGACCCAATCCGCATTTAGTTTCTGGACACTAGCTGCTGTCCAGAAACTAAATGCGGTTTCGCTGACCCAATCCGCATTTAGTTTCTGGACACTAGCTGCTGTCCAGAAACTAAATGCGGCTTACCAGACCCAATCCGCATTTAGTTTCTGGACACTAGCTGCTGTCCAGAAACTAAATGCGGTTTCGCTGACCCAATCCGCATTTAGTTTCTGGACACTGGCTGCTGTCCAGAAACTAAATGCGGTTTACCAGAACCACTCCGCATTTAGTTTCTGGACACTAGCTGCTGTCCAGAAACTAAATGCGGTTTCGCTGACCCAATCCGCATTTAGTTTCTGGACACTAGCTGCTGTCCAGAAACTAAATGCGGTTTCGCTGACCCAATCCGCATTTAGTTTCTGGACACTAGCTGCTGTCCAGAAACTAAATGCGGTTCACCAGGCCCAATCCGCATTTAGTTTCTGGACACTGGCTGCTGTCCAGAAACTAAATGCGGTTTACCAGAACCACTCCGCATTTAGTTTCTGGACACTAGCTGCTGTCCAGAAACTAAATGCGGTTTCGCTGACCCAATCCGCATTTAGTTTCTGGACACTAGCTGCTGTCCAGAAACTAAATGCGGTTTATCAGGCCCAATCCGCATTTAGTTTCTGGACACTGCCTGCTGTCCAGAAACTAAATGCGGCTTACCAGACCCAATCCGCATTTAGTTTCTGGACAGCAGCTAGTATTTAGTTTTTAGTTAGCATTTAGACACTAGCTGCTGTCCAGAAACTAAATGCGGCTTGCCAGACCCAATCCGCATTTAGTTTCTGGACACTAGCTGCTGTCCAGAAACTAAATGCGGTTTCGCTGATCCAATCGGCATTTATTTTCTGGACACTAGCTGCTGTCCAGAAACTAAATGCGGTTTACCAGAACCAATCCGCATTTAGTTTCTGGACATTGGCTGCTGTCCAGAAACTAAATGCGGTTTACTAGACCCAATCCGCATTTAGTTTCTGGACACTAGCTGCTGTCCAGAAACTAAATGCGGTTTCGCTGACCCAATCCGCATTTAGTTTCTGGACAGCAGCTAGTGTCCAGAAACTAAATGCGGTTTCGCTGACCCAATCCGCATTTAGTTTCTGGACACTAGCTGCTGTCCAGAAACTAAATGCGGTTTACCAGACCCAATCCGCATTTAGTTTCTGGACACTGGCTGCTGTCCAGAAACTAAATGCGGTTTACCAGACCCAATCCGCATTTTGTTTCTGGACACTAGCTGCTGTCCAGAAACTAAATGCGGTTTACCAGACCCAATCCGCATTTAGTTTCTGGACACTAGCTGCTGTCCAGAAACTAAATGCGGCTTACCAGACCCAATCCGCATTTAGTTTCTGGACACTGGCTGCTGTCCAGAAACTAAATGCGGTTTACCAGAACCACTTCGCATTTAGTTTCTGGACACTAGCTGCTGTCCAGAAAATAAATGCGGTTTCGCTGACCCAATCCGCATATAGTTTCTGGACACTAGCTGCTGTCCAGAAACTAAATGCGGCTTACCAGACCCAATCCGCATTTAGTTTCTGGACACTGGCTGCTGTCCAGAAACAAAATGCGGTTTCGCTGAGCCAATCCGCATTTAGTTTCTGGACACTGGCTGCTGTCCAGAAACTAAATGCAGTTTGGCTGACCCAATCCGCATTTAGTTTCTGGACACTAGCTGCTGTCCAGAAACTAAATGCGGTTTCGCTGAACCAATCCGCATTTAGTTTCTGGACACTAGCTGCTGCCCACGAGCTAAATGCGGTTTCGCTGACCCAATCCGCGAAACTAAATGCGGTTTCGCTGACTAAATCCGCATTTAGTTTCTGGACACTAGCTGCTGCCCAGGAGCTAAATGCGGTTTCGCTGACCCAATCCGCATTTAGTTTCACTAGCTGCTGTCCAGAAACTAAATGCGGTTTCGCTGAGCCAATCCGCATTTAGTTTCTGGACACTAGCTGCTGCCCAGGAGCTAAATGCGGTTTCGCTGACCCAATCCGCGAAACTAAATGCGGTTTCGCTGACTAAATCCGCATTTAGTTTCTGGACACTAGCTGCTGCCCAGGAGCTAAATGCGGTTTCGCTGACCCAATCCGCGAAACTAAATGCGGTTTCGCTGACCCAATCCGCATTTAGTTTCTGGACACTAGCTGCTGTCCAGAAACTAAATGCGGTTTACCAGCCCCAATCCGCATTTAGTTTCTGGACACTAGCTGCTGTCCAGAAACTAAATGCGGTTTACCAGACCCAATCCGCATTTAGTTTCTGGACACTAGCTGCTGTCCAGAAACTAAATGCGGTTTCGCTGACCCAATCCGCAATTAGTTTCTGGCCACTAGCTGCTGTCCAGAAACTAAATGCGGTTTACCAGACCCAATCCGCATTTAGTTTCTGGACACTAGCTGCTGTCCAGAAACTAAATGCGGTTTCGCTGAGCCAATCCGCGAAACTAAATGCGGTTTCGCTGACCCAATCCGCATTTAGTTTCTGGACACTAGCTGCTGTCCAGAAACTAAATGCGGTTTACCAGCCCCAATCCACATTTAGTTTCTGGACACTAGCTGCTGTCCAGAAACTAAATGCCAGACCCAATCCGCATTTAGTTTCTGGACACTAGCTGCTGTCCAGAAACTAAATGCGGTTTCGCTGACCCAATCCGCAATTAGTTTCTGGCCACTAGCTGCTGTCCAGAAACTAAATGCGGTTTACCAGACCCAATCCGCATTTAGTTTCTGGACACTAGCTGCTGTCCAGAAACTAAATGCGGTTTCGCTGAGCCAATCCGCATTTAGTTTCTGGACACTGGCTGCTGTCCAGAAACTAAATGCGGTTTCGCTGACCCAATCAGCATTTAGTTTCTGGACACCCGCTGCTGTCTAAATGCAGTTTACCAGCCCCAATCCGCATTTAGTTTCTGGACACTAGCTGCTGCCCAGGAGCTAAATGCGGTTTGGCTGACCCAATCCGCGAAACTAAATGCGGTTTCGCTGACTAAATCCGCATTTAGTTTCTGGACACTAGCTGCTGTCCAGAAACTAAATGCGGTTTCGCTGAGCCAATCCGCACACTAGCTGCTGTCCAGAAACTAAATCCGGTTTCGCTGAGCCAATCCGCATTTAGTTTCTGGACACTAGCTGCTGCCCAGGAGCTAAATGCGGTTTCGCTGACCCAATCCGCGAAACTAAATGCGGTTTCGCTGACCCAATCCGCATTTAGTTTCTGGACACTAGCTGCTGTCCAGAAACTAAATGCGGTTTAGCTGACCCAATCCGCAATTAGTTTCTGGACACTAGCTGCTGTCCAGAAACTAAATGTGGTGTACCAGACCCAATCCGCATTTAGTTTCTGGACACTAGCTGCTGCCCAGGAGCTAAATGCGGTTTCGCTGACCCAATCCGCGAAACTAAATGCCGTTTCGCTGACTAAATCCGCATTTAGTTTCTGGACACTAGCTGCTGTCCAGAAACTAAATGCGGCTTACCAGACCCAATCCGCATTTAGTTTCTGGACACTAGCTGCTGTCCAGAAACTAAATGCGGCTTACCAGACCCAATCCGCATTTAGTTTCTGGACACTAGCTGCTGCCCAGGAGCTAAATGCGGTTTCGCTGACAAAATCCGCGAAACTATATGCGGTTTCGCTGACCCAATCCGCATTTAGTTTCTGGATACTAGCTGATGTCCAGAAACTAAATGCGGTTTACCAGCCCCAATCCGCATTTAGTTTCTGGACACTAGCTGCTGTCCAGAAACTAAATGCGGTTTACCAGACTCAATCCGCATTTAGTTTCTGGACACTAGCTGCTGCCCAGGAGCTAAATGCGGTTTCGCTGAGCCAATCCGCATTTAGTTTCTGGACACTAGCTGCTGTCCAGAAACTAAATGCGGTTTCGCTGACCCACTCCGCATTTAGTTTCTGGACACTAACTGCTGTCCAGAAACTAAATGCGGTTTACCAGCCCCAATCCGCATTTAGTTTCTGGACACTAGCTGCTGTCCACAAACTAAATGCGGTTTACCAGACCCAATCTGCATTTAGTTTCTGGACACTCGCTGCTGTCCAGAAACTAAATGCGGATTGGGCCTGGTAAACCGCATTTAGTTTCTGGACACTAGCTGCTGTCCAGAAACTAAATGCGGTTTACCAGGCCCAATCCGCATTTAGTTTCTGGACACTAGCTGTTGTCCAGAAACTAAATGCGGTTTCGCTGAGCCAATCCGCATTTAGTTTCTGGACACTAGCTGCTGCCCAGAAACTAAATGCGGCTTACCAGACCCAATCCCCATTTAGTTTCTGGACACTAGCTGCTGTCCAGAAACTAAATGCGGCTTACCCGACCCAATCCGCATTTAGTTTCTAGACACTGGCTGCTGTCCAGAAACTAAATGCGGTTTACCAGACCCAATCCGCATTTAGTTTCTGGACACTAGCTGCTGTCCAGAACCTAAATGCGGTTTCGTTGACCCAATCCGCATTTAGTTTCTGGACACTAGCTGCTGTCCAGAAACTAAATGCGGTTTACCAGAGCCAATCCGCATTTAGTTTCTGGACACTGGTTGCTGTCCAGAAAATAAATGCGGTTTGCCAGACACAATCCGCATTTAGTTTCTGGACACTAATTGCTGTCCAGAAACTAAATGCGGTTTCGCTGACCCAATAAGCATTTAGTTCCTGGACACTAGCTGCTGTCCAGAAACTAAATGCGGCTTACCAGACCCAATCCGCATTTAGTTTCTGGACAGCAGCCAGTGTCCATACCCAATCCGCACTTAGTTTCTGGACACTGGCTGCTGTCCAGAAACTATATGCGGTTTACCAGACACAATAAGCATTTAGTTTCTGGACACTAGCTGCTGTCCAGAAACTAAATGCGGTTTCGCTGACCCAATCCGCGAAACTAAATGCGGTTTCGCTGACCCAATCCGCATTTAGTTTCTGGACACTAGCTGCTGTCCAGAAACTAAATGCGGTTTCGCTGACCCAATCCGCATTTAGTTTCTGGACACTAGCTGTTGTCCAGAAACTAAATGCGGCTTACCAGACCCAATCCGCATTTAGTTTCTGGACACTAGCTGCTGTCCAGAAACTAAATGCGGTTTACCAGACCCAATCCGCATTTAGTTTCTGGACACTAGCTGCTGTCCAGAAACTAAATGCGGTTTACCAGACCCATTCCGCATTTAGTTTCTGACAGCAGCCAGTGTCCAGAAACTAAATGCGGTTTACCAGACCCAATCCGCATTTAGTTTCTGGACACTGGGTGCTGTCCAGAAAATAAATGCGGTTTGCCAGACACAATCCGCATTTAGTTTCTGGACACTAGGTGCTGTCCAGAAACTAAATCCGGTTTCGCTGACCCAATCCGCATTTAGTTTCTGGACACTGGGTGCTGTCCAGAAAATAAATGCGGTTTGCCAGACACAATCCGCATTTAGTTTCTGGACACTAATTGCTGTCCAGAAACTAAATGCGGTTTCGCTGACCCAATCCGCATTTAGTTTCTGGACACTAGCTGCTGTCCAGAAACTAAATGCGGTTTACCAGACCCAATCCGCATTTAGTTTCTGGACAGCAGCCAGTGTCCAGACCCAATCCGCATTTAGTTTCTGGACACTGGGTGCTGTCCAGAAAATAAATGCGGTTTGCCAGACACGATCCGCATTTAGTTTCTGGAAACTAATTGCTGTCCAGAAACTAAATGCGGTTTCGCTGACCCAATCCGCATTTAGTTTCTGGACACTAGCTGCTGTCCAGAAACTAAATGCGGTTTACCAGACCCAATCCGCACTTAGTTTCTGGACACTAGCTGCTGTCCAGAAACTAAATGCGGTTTACCAGACCCATTCCGCATTTAGTTTCTGGACACTAGCTGCTGTCCAGAAACTAAATGCGGTTTCGCTGACCCAATCCGCATTTAGTTTCTGGACACTAGCTGTTGTCCAGAAACTAAATGCGGCTTACCAGACCCAATCCGCATTTAGTTTCTGGACACTAGCTGCTGTCCAGAAACTAAATGCGGTTTACCAGACCCAATCCGCATTTAGTTTCTGGACACTGGGTGCTGTCCAGAAAATAAATGCGGTTTGCCAGACACAATCCGCATTTAGTTTCTGGACACTAGCTGTTGTCCAGAAACTAAATGCGGCTTACCAGACCCAATCCGCATTTAGTTTCTGGACACTAGCTGCTGTCCAGAAACTAAATGCGGTTTACCAGACCCAATCCGCATTTAGTTTCTGGACACTAGCTGCTGTCCAGAAACTAAATGCGGTTTCGCTGACCCAATCCGCATTTAGTTTCTGGACACTAGCTGTTGTCCAGAAACTAAATGCGGCTTACCAGACCCAATCCGCATTTAGTTTCTGGACACTAGCTGCTGTCCAGAAACTAAATGCGGTTTACCAGACCCATTCCGCATTTAGTTTCTGGACACTAGCTGCTGTCCAGAAACTAAATGCGGTTTCGCTGACCCAATAAGCATTTAGTTCCTGGACACTAGCTGCTGTCCAGAAACTAAATGCGGTTTACCAGACCCAATCCGCATTTAGTTTCTGACAGCAGCCAGTGTCCAGAAACTAAATGCGGTTTACCAGACCCAATCCGCATTTAGTTTCTCGACACTGGGTGCTGTCCAGAAAATAAATGCGGTTTGCCAGACACGATCCGCATTTAGTTTCTGGAAACTAATTGCTGTCCAGAAACTAAATGCGGTTTCGCTGACCCAATCCGGATTTAGTTTCTGGACACTGGGTGCTGTCCAGAAAATAAATGCGGTTTGCCAGACACAATCCGCATTTAGTTTCTGGACACTAATTGCTGTCCAGAAACTAAATGCGGTTTCGCTGACCCAATCCGCATTTAGTTTCTGGACACTAGCTGCTGTCCAGAAACTAAATGCGGTTTACCAGACCCAATCCGCATTTAGTTTCTGGACAGCAGCCAGTGTCCAGACCCAATCCGCATTTAGTTTCTGGACACTGGGTGCTGTCCAGAAAATAAATGCGGTTTGCCAGACACGATCCGCATTTAGTTTCTGGAAACTAATTGCTGTCCAGAAACTAAATGCGGTTTCGCTGACCCAATCCGCATTTAGTTTCTGGACACTAGCTGCTGTCCAGAAACTAAATGCGGTTTACCAGACCCAATCCGCACTTAGTTTCTGGACACTAGCTGCTGTCCAGAAACTAAATGCGGTTTCGCTGACCCAGTCCGCATTTAGTTTCTGGACACAACCTGCTAAATATGGTTTACCAGCGCCCTCGTGTCATTAAGGTAGCCTGGGAAATCGGTAGTATATCTGGCGATTTACAAAAGCGATTTTCCATCGGGACAAAAGACACGGTTCAATCCCTGATACACCAACTTATAATTTTCACGCCAGCACTTCCATTGAGTCGAGGACAGTGCTTGAAGACAATGATTGTCATGAAAAACTCATGCTATAGTCGAAATAAGACTGTGGCTCCACTTCATTTGTGAGAGAACAATAGCACTGGTGTGCAATCTGCCCCAGAGGAAATGGTAACCAGAATTGAATAGTAAAACCATAATCCAAAGCAAAACATTGTGGATTTGTAATCCCAATAGGAACGAAATTCAGACACTTTGACAAATCCTGCAAAAGACACAAGAAGCTCAAAACGACACCCACCACATATTCGTTGCTTTCAAGGCGGCGTGACAGAACACAGCAGACATTGAGACGGAAGCGGATAAACTGGGTATAGCGGGCAAGTATGTGCTGTCCTCAAGATAGGATATCCAACATCGACGTCTTAGACAGAACGTCTCAAGGGGCAGCTATAACTTCGAGGTAGTCGAAGACTTCGTCTACCTCGGCTCCAAAGTAAACAGTACGAACAACTTCGGTTCTAAGATAAACACAGAGGGAAGATTAGACTAGAAGCTTTATTTTCATCAGTTATTATATACAAATGGCTTACTACTAGACTTATTATTAAGGTAGGTATGCCGGCTCAACGGCTGGAAGTCTTTGCAGTTCCTGTCCAGTACTGATTGGAGTGACTGTTAATATTATTTAACAGCTTAATGGATAGTTGGAGGATGTATTTATCAATTGGCAATATCGCTTCCTAGTAAATCCTTTTTGTAGGGATGAATTTCAGTGATAAAGGGTCACTCAAACAGACAGATTCTCTCCAATGATGTGTATGTTATGACTAGTCTGATAAGTTGCTTATAAATAAGCAGTTTACTCCTCTGACTAGGACCAGTCTTTCTTCGGAACAGTGGATGTACCAAATGTAGGGCAAAAGCTGCCTGTTTAAGGATAGCATCCACGTGGTTCTTAAATCTGAACCTTTCATTAAACAATATTCCCAGATATTTAGCGTCCTTCGTGTCAGTGATTGTTGTGTTGTCTGGAAACGTTAATGTAAGATTGTTGCATCTTCTGACCCACGCCTTACCCCAGCTTCCTCGTATGTCTGCTGCTGGTGTTCGGAAGCATATGACTATAGACTTGTCGAACAGAGAAAATAACAAGTTGACTTTATGGTTAAATTTTAAGGGCCGATGTTGAATGTGAACCACACCTAAACGTCAAGTTTTTTTCGGCATTTCATTTGAAATTTCTCAATTTCAGACTAACTCAATTTGAACCATGGCAAGATACATAATCGAACAACGCGTTAAAGTTATTCAGGCTTATTATGAAAATGGGCGTTCAAATCAAAATGCATATCGTGCACTTCCTGATTTTTTCGGTCAATTTAATCGTCGAAATATGCGTACAATCGGAAAAATTGTGCAAAAATTTGAGCAAACCGGGTCTGTAGGAGATGTGAAAACACCAGTGCATGCTCGTACAGCTCGTACTGCAGAAAATATTCCTGCTGTTCTCGATAGTGTTGCTGAAGAGCCGTCCACCTCAACTCGTCGTCGTGCCAACAATTGTACCTCTCACGCTCGTCGTTGATGAACATTATGCATAAAGACTTGCATTCACACGCTTGCAAGGTGCAATTGACTCAAGAACTAAAGCCTCTTGACCATTTCAAGCGTCGTCAATGGTCAGAATGGTGGCAAAAAATTGCAACACTGGATGATCAATTTTCGAAGAAAATAATCTTCAGTGATGAGGCACATTTTCACCTCAGTGGATTCGTCAATAAGCAGAATTGCCACATTTGGGCGAATGATAATCCAAGAGTGATTGTCGGAAAACCAATGCACCCACAAAGAGTGACTGTTTGGTGCGGTTTATGGGCTGGCGGCATCATCGGGCCGTATTTTTTCCAAAAAGATGCCGGTCACGCAGTTACTGTGAATGGTGTTCGCTATCGTGAAATGATAACGAACTTTCTATGGCCCGAATTGGAAGATATGATTGTGGACGATATGTGGTTTCAACAAGACGGTGCCACTTGCCACACAGCTAACGAAACAATGGCTCTTTTGCGCGACAAATTCAATGGCCGTGTTATCTCACGTGGTGGCGATGTCAATTGGCCGCCAAGATCATGTGATTTGACACCGTTGGATTTTTTTCTTTGGGGTTATTTGAAAGAAAAGGTGTACGTCGATAAGCCAGCAATAATTCAAGAGCTAAAGGATGAGATAATTGGCACATTAACGGCATAGAACCTCAATTATGCTTCAGCGTCATCGAAAATTTGGACCATCGGATGGAGGTGTGCCGCCGAGGTCCGGGCGGCCATTTGGCCTATATTTTGTTCCATACATAATTGAACCACACCAATATTAGCATAATAAAAAGAAATGACAATAATTTCCTAAATAATTTGTGTTTTATTCAAAATCAACATCGGCCCTAAAAATGTAACCACCCTTTATAAGATACTGACCATTCCAGCCAAAAAAGGGAGTAGATGCATGGACAATCTCAAAAGCGAAAGAAGAAGTTTTTAGTCTCTTCGAGAGAGAAAAGTTCTGCATGCTATCTTTGGTCGTGTTTACGTTGACGCCATCTGGAGGAGAAGAATCGACCTGGAACTGTACGTACAGTGGCATGAGCGTCTACGGATCTCACGGCTAAGTAGAGCGCATGGACAACTCAGCTCCGGCCCTAAACGTATTATACTAGGAACTTGTGGGACATCGTAACAGATTACGGCCGCGTCTAAATTCGCGCAACCAAGTGGAGAAGCACTTTGCGTATGAAACTGGAGAAAGTCAGCTAGAGATCGCGTCCGTTGATGAGGTTTGTTGATTGAGGCCAAGGTTCACCTCGGACTATAGCGCCTATAAAGAAGAAGAAGTCACAATGAAAACTAATATTTTGAGTCCAGATCTTTTGGTTTTAAAATTAATTATATTTCTTTTGGAGCCTTTAATTCGAAGGACGTTTTTTGCAGTACTTATGAAATCCTTGTCCTGCAAATCCTAAGATAGAACCCTATTCTAGCGTCTTCCATTTCAAATTTCCGACTGCTCGACTGCTCGATATCGGGCTAGTACTCAAGTCGCAATCTTCGTGATCATGAAAGAGAGAGCCTTAGCAATGCGCGTACTACTCGTTTGGTTTCATAGGCAAGGAACCCGTAGCTGCCATATTTCATGCTACGATGTTTAGGAAAAACTACATACGCTTATGCTTGTACGCTTATGCTTGATCTGCAGACATATACCGAGAAACAATTTTGACACCTGCAAGAGGTCGACTCCTACATCAGAAGTTCGATGTCTGTTCCTATTGTGAAAGTCTCTTAAAAAGTGTACTCTTTTTCCACCACAAACCGTTGAACATATCAAACATGGTCTCGACCAAAGAGACAGAGCATGACAAAATTCTTGAACCCCAAACAACATGATGCCTTGACATCTGACATCCCATTTGGAGAGGTTGAGTTCACTAACATCCAACTGTACTCGATTTCACCGAACATCGTCCATTGAATGAGGAAATCCCCCTCGTGGTAGGGGGTCTTCAAATTTCCTAAACACTCCCGTCATCCATCAGTCTCACAGCCGTGTGTTGAGCTTCTTTAAAGCGCCCCTCTGAAAGCGATGCAGAAGCCCTTGCCGCCGATTCCAATCCATCAAAGTTGCCAAAGCGACGTGCGCTCGTCTGTCGGATGAGCTGACGAACTACAGCGACCAGTGAAGTAAGCGATTTGTAATTAATTTAAATTTTCCTCGCTTGTCCGGATGCCGTGAAGAAAATCATCTCCGAAAGTTCATTGGTTGCCACAGAAATCAGTCATGGTCGAGATCGTTTAGAGGTGGTTGTCCGATTGCGAAATAGCGGCAAGAAGTCATGATTTGGACATCAAATAGAGTCCACCTGACAGAAGGTCAGAGAGAGCAAATCTTATTTGGACATGGCTCCATTCTCTTGGGTTTTTCTTCATCTGATTACATTTAATTGAATTTGTCACAGACAGTCAATCAACTGGTCGATGTGCCCAGTACAGCTCTGGGTGTCGGTTCCAACATTTGGTAACATTTGCCTCTTCATCTCTATCCAGAAGGCTCGGGTTCGAAGACCTTCTTAGCCGAAGCATCGGTGTTGTAATCACCCTTAAAGTGGACGGGCTATTTCAGCCCACAACGCATGCAGCATTCACGTCGTATACATGAACCAGGCGACGTACCACAAGGTTACCTATTGACCACTGTTATTATTCCGACAAGAGACTAACAGTTGACCTATGCAGGTTCAAACTCTAGTTGCTTACGTTGTAAAAATGCAGAGATTCAGCTTGAAAACTACTCGTCACACATCTCGTGACATAAATTGAGGGCTTAACCGACACCACTTGCATAATTTCGAGGCGCCCCCAAACCAATCCTGATCAGCCCCAAACATGAACCTCCAGCAGGATGATGTCAACTGTGCACTTTCATTGTGAGCAGCTAGTCATCCGATTTGAATGAGCGCCAGCACTCTGCCGACTGGGAGTGGAGCGCCTTTCTCAAAACGATGCATTTATGATGCCATTTGCGCTGAGCTGAAACGTCTTCCTCTCCATTAATTGCCAGCTAAATGAGTGTCTTAATGATCCTCACGATGGCACTTCGTGATCGAATCCTTTCTTGGTGCTCACTGCGTCGCCTGTGCTGTCGTTGTTGTCTGTGCTGTGCTGTGCGAGCTCATTGTGCGCACGCCTTGACACGAACGCGCAGAGGGTTGATGATCGATGGTCTCTTCCAAAAAATAAAAGACGACAGGCCGAAGGTTGCTCCTCACTCCTTGACGCTGTTGTTCCCAATAATTGAATTCAATATTTTTCATGAAATGAATTTCAAGTGGACGCTCTGGAAGATGGCCTCATGGGGCTGCCTCGTTGCATGGCGGCAGCGGCGGCGGTGGTGGTGGTGGTTATCTTCGCAAGAGGCAATTACATGGTCTCGAGTTGTGTTTGTTTATTTTTTGTGTGGTGCTGCTGCTTTCTCTGCGCTCGTCCCGTGGGACGGAAACAATGGTACACACGTCGGGACTGATTGTAATCTCGTGTAAACGGCATTGTAATCGATCATCGAATGGCTGGAGGTGGTGCCTGCACGAGCCGGCTATGTGTCTATTATTGACTCAAGGGTATAGGGTCGGTCGGAGATGGTGGGTGGATGGTTCCATTGTAATTTGACAGCGCATCTGACATATTGTTGTACTCCCGTTTGGCAAGTGTGATGGATCGGAGTCGACCGAGAGGGTTTGAGTTTCTGCAAGGCATTGTTGTCTCGGAAAGGGTTTTCCCGTTGCGATGGGGGACTGAAGCTGATGGATGAACCAGAACTATTTGGAAGTTTTCTGATAGATCCGTCTCAGAAGACATTCTTCGATCGATCCGCTCAAGGCTCAGACGAATTCGTGGTCTATGAGAAGTATTCAGGGTGGTCGTGCAACTGAAACAAGTCCGGTGACTTCATGTCAAGCATTTAGCTCGTGTTACAGAAAGCGGAGTTAACGGTGATGTTCTTCTTTCAATGATCGCCTCCCACGTCATGGCTCCATTTTGGAGAAAGCATACGAAATGATGATCGACTGGGGTAGGTGCGCAGATGCGCTTTTTACGCGAAGTGAGATCTTCAGTTCATCAATGTCAGCTTAGATTCCGAAGGACGTGTCGAATTAAGATGAGAGATTGCCTGCTTGGAATGTGTGGAAGAAGGACTGTCGAAGGGAGTCATCACTTGTCGGTTGATAGATGTGACCTAGATTTGGTTACGGCCTTCATTATGTACGGGCCGGTGTATTATGCAGGCAAGCACACCTCCAATCACTGGCAAGCAGAATTCAGTTCGACTTTATAAACTAAGACAACTCACCATGGACACCATGAATGCTGTGATTGATGCTTTTCGTAAAGATTTTCGTATAAACCTCGTCAAAATGGAAAAATGCTCGACCTAGTGACTTAGGTTAGGTTCGCGTGCAACGTAAGCATCACATAGGCAAGCAAAATTCTAGGAACTATGCCACATATCATCTTCAGGGTTTAGGATCATGAATAAATCATGCCCCACTAGTGCACCCTACCTCGCCATTCGCACACTCCATCAACTGGCAACAGATGAAGAATCCATGTTTCCTGTAGGCGCTCTTATGGTTAGGAAAGACCTTTAAGTGGATGATTTGCTTGCAGGAGCTGATACAATTGAAGAGGCGTTAAGTAGACGTCACCAGGTAAATAACTTGTTGTTGTCGGGAGGGTTCAACTTACGTAAATGGACAAGTAATGCTGTTGAAATTCTCGATGATGTGCCTACGGAAGAGAGGGAAGTTAACTTTTCACTACAATTTAACGATTTAGATCACATTAATGCTCTAGGGATAAAACGGTTTCCTGCGGAAGATAAGCTCTGTTTTCAGACGATGCAAATCGACCCATCAGGACCGACGAAGAGAAATATTCTATCGACCATCGCCAAACTCTTCGACCCTCTTGGATGGATCTCGCCATGCATCATAATGGGAAAAATTATGATGCAAGACCTTTGGCGTAGTGGACTGAATTGGGACGATTCCATACCCATGGACTTGCTGCACCAGTGGAATGCCTTCCGGGGAGAACTGTCGTTTCTCACACAACTACGCATACCTTGATGGATCCACACGAGCAACACTCAGAAATCCATTGAATTACATGGATTTAGCGATGCGTCTGACAGAGCGTACGGTGCGGCAGTATATCTTCGAGTGCTCGATTCTGAAGACAAGGTACATGTGCATTTGCTTCTGTCAAAGACCAGAGTAGCACCAGTCCAGACAGAAACTCTTCCACGCCTAGAATTATGTGGAGCAGTAATGCTTGCAACCCTACTCAATTATGCAGCAGACGTTTTAGGATTAAAAACGGTAAAACAATACGCTTGGACTGATTCAGCTATTACCCTTGCATGGATTGCTGCTCCTCCAACCAGATGACCATATGTGTTTTTACGGAGATCCCACGAGTGGAATATCTGTTCACTACAAAACCGATTCTACATCCTACCTTAATACCACGCCACCTATTTTTTTCCCAGCCGTGAAGACAACGACACAGCGACCACGATAGATGTATTGTATAGGAGGGTTGGTGTTATCCTAAAAGATGTACTACTTCCCTCATGGAAGCTAGTAAGTTTTTAAGTCTTTAGTACCCGCTGAAATGAGTATCTCTTTATGGAAGTTACGTTTCATTTACCATATTAGTTTCGTCCTCGAGGCAGAGCCGACAGACCTTGTCTTGACATAGGTTTAATTTGTTAAAGTGGTAGTTCAGGGCTGTAAGAAAGCTTGTTAGCAATCTTAAGTTTTCTTTGTTAAGATTGAGTATTTCCGTATATGAATAAGGTGTGATTAAACGCTTGGATTGCCTAGGACCATGATCATATGTCCACTGGTCTAGGCGAAGTTTGTTTTCCCATTCGTTAATCAGAGTTGTGACTGCTGTGCAATTGACATTACAGTACGGTTCAGGACCGATAAATGCAGATTCCGAGCCAGCAATCGCCAGCTCATCTGCGGATTCGTTGCCTGCAATCCACCTGTGTCCAGGGACCCAGCCAAGCTTCACTTAGTTGTGTCTGGCAAGGGATTGTAGAGCGAAATAGCAACATTTGATTATTTTGGAGTCCAAAAGGTTGGACGAGTGCTACTACAAGCGGAGATGGATTCCTATATCATGATGGGTGATTTCAATGCTCATGTGGGTGTGTACGTAACGACCTGGGGGAGTGTGATTGGGAGGAACGGTGATCCTCATCAGAACGCGAACGGAGAGAAGTTGTTGGACTTTTGCTGTGCAAATGGCATGTCCATAATTAACACCTTCTTTCCACACAAAGGCATCCATAAATACACGTGGTACCGTCAGAGTCTTCAACAGAAATCGTTGTAGAGGAAGAATGGCGACTGTTTTCAACAGCAGTCATTGCCTCTGCACGGGATGTTTGTGGAGTGAAGCGGCTTGGAGTGGCGGCTGGTGGTGAGAAAAGAACTGCGTGGTTTAAAACACCCGGAGTTCAAGAAGCCATCAGAGAGAAGAAGAAGACCTACAGAGACTGGATTCTCTTGGGGGACTATGCTTCTCGTGACCGGGACACCGAGCCGCGAAGAACTTGCAAATTAGCTGTGCGAGCAGCTAAAGAGCAGTCTTGGAAGGAGTTCGGCGAGAAGCTGGATAGTGACCATAGATCTGCGAAAAAGTTGTTCTGGCAAACCATTCGCCGACTCAGTGGAAGGAAATTCAACATCATTGAAGGAGTCAAATCCAAAGAGTGTTGCTTTCCAATGAGGCGGACATCTTGGGCAGATGGAGCGAGCACTTTTCGGAGCTGCTCAATCCCGAACAGGGCACTGAGGATGACAGACCCGTAGTCTTGAGTGGGGCGGAGAATAGTCCAACGGTGGAGCAAATCATTTTGGCGATTGAATCGCTAAAAATTGGAAAATCCGCCGGTGTGGATGAAATCCGGCCAGAAATCCTTAAGGCAATGGGTAAAGAGGGAGTTTTATGGCTCTCTCGTGTCATTAAAGTGGCCTGGGAACGCGGTGAGATACCCGGCGATTGGCAAACTGGGGTGATTATCCCACTTTTCAAGAAGGGGGACAAAAGAGATTGCTCCAACTACAGGGACATATCTCTTTTAAGTATCCCCGGGAAAGTCTATGCAAAGGTGTTGGAAGCGCGTTCGGGATGAACAGTGCGGCTTTCGTCCCGGCAGAAGTACAACCGACCAGCTTTACACTCTAAGAATGGTACTTGAGAAGGCTTGGGAGTATACCAAACCCATCTACAGTTGTTTTGTAGAATTGGAAAAAAGCATATGACCGAGTCCCTCGAGGTAAACTCTGGAGGGTCCTGCAGGAGTATGGGATTGATGGTCCTCTTCTGAGGGCCATTCAGTCTCTATACATAAACTGTAGCAGCTGTGTTCGGGTAAACGGTGCAGCCGAGGTGAGGAATGTTTCCCATTGGGAGAGTTGAGCGTAAGTCATCTTCTTTTTGCACATGGCTTAGTTATCCTCACATCCTCACAGACGGAACTCCAGCGCGCACTCGATAGGTATGTGGCCGTATGTGCTGATGCTGTAGTGAGGGTTAACGTGGACAAATCGGAGGTTATGGTCATTTCCAGAACGACTGTTCAATGCACTCTGCATGTTAGTGGAGTCCCATTGAAGCAGTTGGAGATGCTATCTCGGGATCTTTTTCACGAGTGATGGAAGGAGTAATGCTGAGCTTTCCCGTAGGATTGGCCAAGCTGGGTCAGTTTTGAAACTGTAATCAGAAAGGCCGAGCTTGGTGTCAATGCCAAGTTAGCGGTTTTGAATTCAGTATTTGTTCCAACTCTCATCTATGGTCATGAAATTTGGGTAATGACCGAAAGAATAAGATCGCGAGTGCAAGCTGCTGAGATGAGATTTCTTCGTGCTGTTGTGGGAATTACTCGCCGGGATAGGGTGAGAAACACGGCAGTGCGCGAGGAACTCAACATTGAGCAGCTGCTTCTTCGAACGGAAAGGGCTATGCTTCGGTGGTTTGGTCACGTGGCACGAATGTCCCCATCAGGCGACCGCTTGGCAGACCCAGGACGAGTTGGTTGGACCAAGTCCAAAAACTCGCCGGGTTACGCTTGGGCATAGCTCCTGATGACTTAGAGTCGATGGCGGAGGATCGAGTTGCCTGGAGATCCATCGCGCGTGGCTTACCTCCACGACCCCTTTAGTGGTTCATGCGGGTCAGAAGATGATGATGATGATGATAAAGGTTAGACGAGAGTGCCTTTAGTGCTGCTTGACTATCTGAGAATATCAGTATATTAGCGCCCTTATTGCCTTTGTGGAGGTTTTGTCTGGCGCAGATCTCGATGGCGTGGATTTCCGCTTGAAACACTGTAGGATACGACCCCATTGGTACGAAAATCTCTCTGTGGGGTCCAAAGACTTCTTCTCCCACTCCGGATTCCATCTTTGATCCGTCTGTGTACCGTACCAGATTTCTAGAGTCTTGTGCTGGGACACCATTGGACCAGCTTGAGCGGTTCAATATTTCAACGTCGAAACGCTTGCCGAAACAGTGTTGCCTGACCATTATATCCGGCATTGTACAAAACATGTCTCTATTGAAGATCGAGTTGAGTATGCCGAAGTGACATGTTAAGTTACCTGGTTTATATTTACACTCAAGCTGCAGTTTGATGGCATATCTAGCAGCTGTCTTGCTAATGAAGATTGGTAAGGGAGTTATTCCGACAATAGCTTCTGGAGTTGTTGTGGGGCAGATGCGCATGGTACCTGTTATTCCAAGACAAGCAATGCGTTGTAGCTTCTGCAACTTATTTGCCGCCGTTAGTTGGAGTGTTTTGGGCCACCAGAAAATGGCCGCATATGTAATAATGGGTCTCGCCATCATTGAGTCCTGCCGTATAGGATGACTTAGCAACATGGCTCTAATTCATCGGTTGGTCGATTCTTCGATACCACGACTGCTGATGTCGTCGATGGCTCCCTCGATATCGAGGAATGCACACAGGGCAGTCTGTCTGGAGTCGAGTGCGCTTTCTAATTTTTTAACGAGATAATGAAGGGCACCTGTAGTGGATTTGCCTTTTCTGTATGCAAACTGGTTAGAATTTAGAGAGTTGGACAGTTCTATCCGGTCTGTAATATGAGCGTCAATCAATCTCTCCATTGTTTTGAGAGCGAAAGATGTGAGACTCATAGGTCTATAAGATCTAGGCAGTTCGCTGGGTCTGTTTCCCGGTTTGGGGGATAAAAACAGCATTAACCTGGCTCCATGAAATTGGTATGTATCCCCAAGTGTAACTGGCTGCCAATTCCGGTAGGATGAGGTCAATTGATTTCTGCAGAAGTGTTGGAAAGAGGCGGTCACCCCTGGGTCCTAGTCGGAACGTTATTTTTGACACTTCGCGAATAACTGGCCTCATGGTGTCGTGTTAGTCTTATTCAGTGTTGTTCGACAGATCGTTATGGAAAGACTCGCACCTCGACAACGTCTAGAAATTATTCAGCTGTGTTACGAAAATCAGTCGCATATGAACATTTTTGTTCTACTTACTGATATTGATAGTCTCCGTCGGTAAGCCGGCTACGATTCTTTATTTATCATTCCTTAGTTGTTTAACTAGAATCGTTGATCAGGGGTGTCTTGGACGGTTCAAAATTGGCATTTTGAGGTTTCCAAGAAGATGCTTCAAGAATATTTTTCCAGTTTGACGCTTTATTACGAAAATATTGTTACAAATTCATTTTTCGAAGTAGTTTCCGCTGCTAGTCACTACTTTTTTCCCATCATTCTGTCAATTTTCGGATACCATCAAAAACGATGGCCCTTCTGATGCGATCCACGAAGCCATTCCATTATGGACATTGGCAGTGCTTGGAGAGCGGAAGTGCTTGGAGGATCTCCAGGGCATGCGTCAACGACGAAAACAAGTGGTAATCGGCAGGTGCGATGTTAAGACAGTAGGGCGGGTGGCTGCGCAATATGTAGCCGAGCGTTGTAATGTTGCAACATCACTTTGTCGTGTCTTCGTTCGTATTGTGGCCATTTTTTCTGTAGTGCTCGGCTCAACCGCATCAATTCAGTTCTAGAATCCTATGAAAACTATGATGAGTTCCCCAGGTTTTAAACCACGCCCAATCAGTCAAAATACAGAGTATGACCTTGCCAACTGCGTCGATTTTGGCTTATGGCCTCGCGGCCCGTTTGACGTCCATATAAAGTCACATGTATAAATCGATGAAGCATATTTCCGGTCACCTTCTAGCAGCATTCGACGGCCTGCATTCCTGCTTTTCCAGTCACCAAAGAAGTCCATCGACTACTGGTTTCCAACGAAATGAAGGATATCATATGGCGACCAAGGTAATATTTTAGCTATATCGTCTTGTGAAGATCGTCTTTGACAATCCCTGATTACTTATTACTTACTTACTACTTACTTACTTATAAGGCCAACGACCCTTAGAGTATCTGAGACCGAGCAATAGATGCCTTCTATCGCTGACGGTCTTGGGAACGTTGCTTCCAGTCATCAAGACCAATCTGTCTTGAGTCCGCCATGACTTGGTCTGTGTACCAGAGATTCGGTCTTCCTCTCCTTCTCCAACCAGGAGGCTCGGATTCGAAGACCTCTTAGCTGGAGTATTTGGTGTCCATGCGCTCGATGTGGCCTAGCCAGTGCAGTCGATGGATATTTTTTCCTGCCGGTCTACATCCACATCTTGGTAGAGTTCGCGCTTGTGTCTTCTCCTCCATTTATCCTCAGACGTATAATTTTTCTTTCGATGGCACCATGAATAAGCTCTGCTGTTTTGCTCATCGTCCAACTTTCGGCTCCATATAGCAGGACTGGCAAAATGACAGTTTTGTAGAGCATGATCTTGGTAATTCGAGTCAGGAACTTTGAGCCCAGTTGTTTTGGCAAACCGACGTATCAGCGGTTGCCAAGGACGGTTCTACGTCGGATCTCCACTAGGACGTCATATGTGAATTTCACGTTTCCTCGAGATAGACAAACTTCTTCATTTCCCTTAAAATTGTAGCTGTCAATCGTGATGTTTTTCCCATGTAGTATGTGACAGAACATTTCTTGGTCGATAGACCAACTCAATCGTCGTAAAAGCTTCCCCTAGGGCACGTTGGGAACGTGCGACGATGTCCTCTGCGTAACAGTTGGACTGACTTGTAGAAGATAGTGCCTTCCTTCGGTTTGGAGAGGCAGTGAAGAGGATTACTACAAACGGGCATCACAATGGATCCATCATGACCCAAAAGAGGCGGCTGGATGGCCCAGTTGGTTGAGTGCCTGACCCTGGTTAGAGGCATAGGCAGAATGTTACACTCCACACAATGGACGGTGATAGAAGAGAATTCCGTCCCCCCGGCCTAGACGAAGCCAAGATAGCGAGACTTAAGTGGAACAAAGCTGCTGCCTGCAGAACTTTTTAAAGCAACTGGAGGAAAGCATGCCCGGTGAGTGGAACCTCAGTATCGTTTGCCCGATCCACAAAAAAAGAGACCTCTTCAACTGCGCCAACTACCGAGGGATACGTCTCCTAAACATCGCTTACTAGATCTTCTCTGCCGTTTTGTGTGAGCGCTTGGAACCATTCGTGAATAACCTGATAGGTTCTTATCAGTGCGGTTTCAGGCCGGGGAAGTCCACCATCGACCAAATCTGCACACTACGGCAGATCCTGGAAAACCCCAAGAGATGCAGATAGACACCCATCACCTATTCGTCGATTTCAAGGCCGCATATGACAGCGTGCATAGAGACGAGCTATACAACGCCATGTCTAATTTTGACATTCCTGCCAAACTCGTCCGGTTGTGCAGGATGACGATGGAGAACTCTCGCTGCTCCATCAAGGTCGGAGTTGAACTCACCGAGGCCTTCAATGTCAAAAAAGGTTTTAGGCAAGGCGACGCGCTGTCGTGTGACTTCTTTAACATCATCCTGGAGAAAATCGTGAGAAACTCAAACGCCAACACTAGAGGCACGATCTTCCAGAAGTCCGTAAAATTGCTAGCATGACGGCGGATGACATTGACATGATTGGTCGAACACAGGTAGCCGTCAGAGCGTTATTGAAACGGAGGCGGCGAAAATGGGTTTAGCAACGAATGAGGACAAAACGAAGTACATGCCATGCCAAGAACATGTCATCGAGAAAGGACGCACAACATTGACGACTCGGCCAGAACGTCACCGTAGGCAGCTTTAACTTCGAGGTAGTTAAGGACTTCCTCTACCTCCACTCCCAAGTAAACAGGACGAACAACATCAGTACCGAGATTAAACGCAGAATAACTCTTGCCAATCGCTGTTTCATTGAGTAGTAGAGCCCTCTCTCGAAGGACCAAGCTAACATTATATTTATAAGACCCTGATCATGCCTGTCCTCCATCTCTGGCCCTGTTTGCGTTGATGGTTTTTGGAGATGAAGATTCAACTATGAACTAGCTGTACAGCGACATGAGCCTTGCCAGGCGTCTACGGATTCAACGCTTACCATGGCTAGGTCATGTAGAGCCCACGGAGCCGATGGCGCACACGAGTGGAGAAGGACTTCAACCAACTTGGCACGCGAAATTGAAGGCAGCTGGCTAATGATCGTTCCAGCTGGAGAAGCTTGTTGACTGAAGCCCAGGTCCGCCCCGGACTGTAGAGCCACTAGAAGAAAAAGATCAGTGCACTTGTCGATCAATGGGTATCACATGGTCTTCCTTTGCCTGAGTTGACCTAAGAAAAAACCATAATTTTGTGCACAGACAGAAAAGACCAAACATGGAACCCCGCGGAGCGTGTATAAAGAAGAAGGTTCTCCACGAATCTTGGCTTCCCATCGTATCTTCCTATCCGAGGCCAGATGCGAAGAATATCACCAAATGGCTCTCTAGATGCCCTATCTTGTCTCGTTGCAGAAATGGAAGTCTAAGTGAAAACACTTTACTCTCAATGGAGAAGACTATATATTCAGACTACACTCGTCGCCGACAATACACCAAATGCTCAAAAATTGATTACGCGCATGCCTTGGCCAGACCATTAAGTATGGTCCACGTGAACACAGAGGCTCACTAAACTCATTAAAACCAAGAACTTCTGCTTCTTCCATTTTCTGAATCGATCCTTCTCCACTCCGGGAGTTCACTGACACCAGACCCTAAGGTGACTTTCACTCCAAGCATCGCATTTCATCGCCAAGAGGAGGTGATCGGAAAAAAATCCTTGCCGAGCACGTAAATAGATCAGGCATGCCTGCGAATCTGGGCCACATGTCCTACCAACCGGTGGTCCGGCCTCACTTTCAAATTCCTCACACGCAGCACCGCACCAACACCGACATCACTCGAACTCGGGGTAAACGAAATTCCAGACGCGTACGCGTCAGTGATATTCTCTAATTGGCAGTGCCAAGTGTGCGCGCACCCATGTTCCCCGTGCTCATGCGGTGTGTGATCGCCCCCCGAAAACAAGACGCACACAGCGCATCCTCGGACAGGTGTAGGCATCCCATAAATGGACCGAAATTGGTAACATTACACCAAAACCAATCAAACGAATGTCACTCTCTGTGAATGGCCATCGGACGGTCGGCCACCGCTGCAGCCCAGTCTATCACAGCGGTGCGACGGCGAGGCGGAGCGGCTGTCAGGAATTCAGGTTTCGCATTTTAATGGCATCTAATTAAACGACACTGAACCTGGGTACTGGACACGACGACTTGCTGCTGTGGGGTGAGACGCGTTTGGTGTTCACGTGGAAAAAGGGTCGCCGAGAAACCGACACCGCACGGCCGAACGGAATTGGGAAGTGAACATGTCCCGTAAAAAGCATAACAAGTTCGGTGGCCCTTATGCAATCCGAATGACAATGGCCTGACATTGATCTTTTGTTGTGCGTGCGCATGGGGCATGAATGGCTCGAGGCGATCAATGGAGCAGCGCGCGGCGGGGGCGGCTCTGTCATGTCATTTCGGGGAGGGGCAATAAAAGTGACAAACAAGTGTTGTACCGGCCGGGGAACACGTCATTAAATTAAAACCAAATAAACAAGGAATATAATGGAACTTGTTCGGGGCGGTTGTCCGCATTGTCCGAGCGCGCTTGTACGGCACTCAGAGTGGAGTGCGTCGACATGGATCGGTTCCTGGTTGTGATTTATTCCGGCGCGGACACGAAGCTTCCTTGCGAGCACTTAAAGTTTCGGCTGCCGTGATGGGGAGGGGATGTGAGAATGGCCTGAGGCGGCTACTACAGCTTGAAGCGGCCAGAGAGGAGTGGATGACACTGGGCGTAGGAAGGCGCGAGGAAGTCATCTGACTCATTTACTCCGTGGGAACCAATTGGGGCTTCCATCAAGAGACTTCGCTGAGACTGCAGAAGTTGTCGAAGTGCATGTGCCTGGGAGGTGCTAGAACTGGATGGAAATAGGAAATGTGTCTCTGGCGTGCGTACACCTAGCATCAGTAGACTTTTAATGTAAGCTCCAATTTCTGCAAGTGGTGTCAGTCACATATCAACTGTCTGTTGCGACATGACAACACGAAGTCTTATTTGTGTGGCTGTAACCAAGAGACGTTTCCATTTCCGATACCAGCAGCATGCATCGGCATTATGGCACAATTTATGAAGCGTACGTCTTCGCAAATGATGACAGCTCCCAGTCGCCAGCGAACAAACAATGATGACATTTGAACTGTGCCACTTCAATCAGGAGGCAATTGAAATTGCTTGTTAAAAGTGACATCTGACGAAACAATGAATCGCCAGTGCCCGCTGTATTCATTCGACTTAACGACTTTCGATAACTTCTGAACCTGCCCACGGAGAAACGAAACCAGAAGTACACTGACCACATTTTTGGCTGGTGGTGTGTATCATTTCGTTTCATTTTATGGCCTCACTTTACGATACCGCGCAGATGGACGATGTGCCCTGTTTGAATAAAGCACGGAAGTCAACAAGAGCGGACAGTTGTTTTAGAATGAGGGGAGAAGCAATGCGAAACGGAGACCTCTAAGTTAGCCAATCTATTGAAGTATCCAACTACTTCTTGATGGAGTCGGGGCGTTCTTGAGAGATTGAAGAATGGTTGAAGAAACACTTCAACTGGGTGCTTACCAGGCATTGGCGATCGTACCTGTTTTTTGATATTTTCCTCGCTTTGGAATAATTACCAATATTCATGCCCAAGTGAGCCAAAAGCAAATCCGCTTCACCAGATACACTCGATTTTAAATAATGCATCTTTTGAATTTCAGAAAGCGACGCATTGTGATGAATTGTGAGACAACCAGATCTCGTAGTTACCTGAGAAGACCGGCAAATTGATTGTTGGAAGCCTTAATTCCGTCGATCTGTCAATCTAATCGGATCGAATTGCTTAGTATCTTGCTGTTTGTCGTCCAATGTTACTTTTGACGCCTGTACCTTGTCGATGGAATCCAGAAAATCGCTGTGATATTCAAAATAGTCTTCCCTGATTTTGGCATAGATGGCCACCATCGCAATTTCTTTCTCCTCGTCGTCATCACCTAACAAGAAGAGCTCCCTTTGATACACAACCTCAGCCTTCGCCATTGTTTTTTCAAACATAGACAATTGATCTGTTAAATAGTTCGCTGTCCGCCTGACTGAACCTGTCTTAGCGAAATTGGAAACTTCCTTTTCTCATTGGTCTGAGATCCTTTTTTCATTTTGATGTATTTGATTTTACATATATACATATATGTACACACGTTTCACTGTGCAAAAAAAAAGTTTAAATTCACAATACCCGCACCACCATATGCGCACGATGTGCAAATGCACAGTGAGCACAACGCTTGTGGCTGCATTGTGAAGACTAAATAAACATATGCTAAATATGCATGTCCATTCACACACAAAAAAAGGCCAAAAAATGAAAAAACTCACCAAATCTTCGAATGAACCGTACAGAAATAAAATCTGCCCATATAAGGGGTGGTTAAATTTTAAGGGCCAATGTTGATTTTGAATAAAACACAAATTATTTAGGAAATTATTGTCATTTCTTTTTATTATGCTAATATTGGTGTGGTTCAATTATGTATGGAACAAAATATCGGCCAAATGGCCGCCGCGACCTCGGCGGCACACCTCCATCCGATGGTCCAAATTTTCGATGACGCTGAAGCATAATTGAGGTTCTATGCCGTTAATGTGCCGAATTATCTCATCATTTAGCTCTTGAATTATTGCTGGCTTATCGACGTACACCTTTTCTTTCAAATAACCCCAAAGAAAAAAATCCAACGGTGTCAAATCACATGATCTTGGCGGCCAATTGACATCGCCACCACGTGAGATAACACGGCCATTGAATTTGTCGAGCAAAAGAGCCATTGTTTCGTTAGCTGTGTGGCAAGTGGCACCGTCCTGTTGAAACCACATATCGGCCTCATTCATATCTTCCAATTCGGGCCATAAAAAGTTCGTTATCATTTCACGATAGCGAACACCATTCACAGTAACTGCGTGACCGGCATCTTTTTGGAAAAAATACGGCCCGATGATGCCGCCAGCCCATAAACCGCACCAAATAGTCACTCTTTGTGGGTGCATTGGTTTTTCAATCAAACAATCACTCTTGGATTCTCATTCGCCCAAATGCGGCAATTCTGCTTATTGACGAAGCCACTGAGGTGAAAATGTGCCTCATCACTGAAGATGATTTTCTTCGAAAATTGGTCATCCAGTGTTGCCATTTCTTGCCACCATTCTGACCATTGACGACGCTTGAAATGGTCACGAGGCTTTAGTTGGGGTCAATTGCACCTTGTAAGCGTGTAAATGCAAGTCACGACGACGAGTTCAGGTGGACGTCTCTTCAGCCAGACTATTGCGAACAGCAGCAATATTTTCTGAAGTACGAGCTGTACGAGCATGCATCACATCTCCTACAGACCCGGTTTGCTCAAATTTTTGCACGATTTTTCCGATTGTACGCACATTTGGACGATTAAATTGACCGAAAAAATCACGAAGTGCACGATATGCACTTTGATTTGAACGCCCATTTTCATAATAAGCCTGAATAACTTTAACGCGTTGCTCGATTGTGTGTCTTTACATGGTTCATAGTGAGTTAGTCTGACATTGAGAAATGTCAAATGGAATGCAGAAAAAAACTTGACGTTTAGGTGTGGTTCACATTCAACATCGGCCCTTAAAATTTAACCTCCCGTTGGATATAGGTAGGTAGGTATTATATCGAGAAGGGATGAGAATTTACTTCATATGTAAAGGGTGTCCCATAATTCACGCAAAAACTTAATTTTTTTATTGAATCCTAGATTAAATGTTATGTATGGAATAGAACATTGGGTAAATGGCCGCCACGACTTTCCTGCAAGTACGTACTACTTTATTGAAATTTTGTTTGACCGTTTTGTATAAATGTTGCTGAATTTCATTAATACACCACCCAATTTCCTCCGTCATGCTTATTGGCATATAAACTTGACATGAAAAAACCCCAACAAATATTCACCCCTATCGTAGAATACGGCGTATCTGAGATTCACTTCACTCACTCGATTCACTTTCACATGCCATATGGATCGTAGAATACGGCGGGCGGACTATGTACCTCACCGATGACTATTTCGAATTCGCAAAACAGCTGTGTTGTGATAAGTGACAGCAATTAATGCTGGAAAAAATTTCAAATTTAAATTTATCAAGCCAAATACATAATTGAACTTAGAAAATGGATAGTATAGGCTTATATTTGAGAGGATTTGAAGTAGCTTCTAACAGAAAAAGGCGTGCGGCTTTAAGAAGAACTTATGGAGCTTCCAGATTTAGCGTGAGTTCTCTGAAATTCAAAGTTTTATTCATTTTATTACATAAGTGTTAATTAATTTTTTAGATTTCTTAAAGCATTTCGTCTGAATAAGGCTGCATTTTCGTATGTTTTGGATGTCTTGAAAACGGAGATTAATCCGAGCCCGAAGTCATTTTCACTGTCTCCAGATTTTAAATTACATACATATGTAGCAGCTTGCTTACGATTCTTTAGTGAAGGAAACTACCAGTATGGTGCCGGCAAGGACTACAATATAAGCATAGCGCAATCAACGTTTTCAGAAGTGCTGCAGCAAGTAGTGGAGATTCTCAAAAGGAAACTATGCTCAAGACATTTGGAATACCTTCAGCAGATTCGCGGAGTTGAATCAATTCGATAACTTCCTCTTCCTCAGCAGTTAACGGGGCCTCCACTAGTAGCTTTAAGCTCTCTGTTATTTATAGAGAGCTTCTTCTTTAAATTCTAAAAAGTCGCTCCAAACCTTAAATATACATAAAAAATACATACATTTGATTGGTGAGATAAAAAACAACATTATAATCTTACTTTTTTCCACTCCATTACCTCTTTTGATGGTGGTGCTAAGCTATTTAATCTGTGCCTAAGGTCATCCCAAAACTGTCTCAATTCTTCTGGTGGTCGTTTGCAATCATTTTTTGCTATGTCTGGATTCAACTTCATTGAATTTATCAGCTCCCTGAACTGATCCCGATTAGTTGTTTTCTTGCTACATTAGAATATATGCATATGTATTTATATATGTATTTGTATGTATGCACTTACAACATTTTTAAGGAAATCAAAACTCACGACATCACAACAAACACCCAGATACGCAATGAATTAGCTGCGTATGAGAAATGTCAAATTTTGTATTCGAACGTTTTCTACGATCGCCTCAAAACGCATTCACCTTACCGATAAGTGAATAATTCACTTCGAACGTATTTAACGATCAAGATTTGTGAATTTGAGTGAAACGTTCCCCCCGGCGTATTCTACGATAGGGGTGATCAAAAGAAAAACGACCGATTACATGCTTAGGATATGACTCACGAAGTAATTGAATTGTTTCTCTGGCAGTGTGGCATGTGGCAGCGTCTTGTTAGAACCACATGTTGTAATTTTATGATATTAAAAATTAGGTACTACTTTTCAACTGTACGACTTTCCATCGCACTTCATCCAAAATGACTTATTTTCCATATTTGCTTTTTTACTTCGTAATTTGCTTCACTTTCTGAGCTCAGTATTCTAATCGCAAATCGAATCGTATGTTACCCAGAGTAGGCCAACGGTGGAAACCTCAAAAACATAAAAAATATTGAACGTCTACCTCCTGCCAAAACACCAGGATGGGGTACCAAACGTAGATCTTCCACAGGCCGCTCATTTGGTTGTGCCTGGCGCCGGATAGGTCATCTAGTGGTGTTTTTTTTCAAATCATAGGCTATTTTGACACTGACAACTGTCTCCCGCTAAAAATTTTTATAGACAGTCAGTATCATACCTCCGTGGAACGAAACGAAACAACGCTGGGAAATATTAAAAACTTTCTTCCAAAGTGAGCACTCAAGCACTCAAAACTCCCCAAACAGCGCGTTTTTTGAAAAGAAGAAGTTTTGGTCGACGAAATGAAGCACCCACCGCGACTGCCGTACGCAAGTTTGTGCAAAAAGTTCCTGAGATTGGTATGCTAGTGGACAACACTCATGGTCACCGTCATCGTACGGCAGAGATGAGAATGTGGCGCAGTAACTTTCTCCGAAAATGAGGCTGGGAACAACGTATCGGCCAACGGTGGGCGTTACAAAGCCATGTTAACCGACATTTTTTTTTACTGAAATTAAAGACATCGTTTTGGACGATCGTCTGGTTCATGCATTATGGCGCTCTATGCTACACAGCTCATGACGCAATGATATATCGCGCACAAAATTCGGAAATCGTGTTATCAGCCAACTTGGCGATGTCAATTGGACGCCTCGGAGCTGCGATGTGAACCTTTTGCGACCTTTTTTTTGTGGGGAACCGTGTTGGACCGAATTAAACGATTCGAGCTCTTAAGACCAATATCAACCAAGCAATCCGTGAGCTCAATCATCATTAAGGTCTTGGAATATTGGGGAGAATGCGCTAATGCGACGCCAGCCGAGGCAGCCACTTGAACGACGTTGTTTTTCATAGTAACTAATGGGAATGTTTGTCCATACTAATACAGCCATAATACATGGACAAAATTTAATGCTGTTCATTTTATTGCATTTTCAAATACAATTGCACTTCATATATCAGCTATCACCTTTCAGTTGCGTTTCCTGATGTAGCCTAACATAAACAGTGTGTATTGCATCGATTGAGGAAATCTACACATTTCACAGCATTTTTAGGAACTTACATGTGTGACCATACTCTCATTGTTTTGTTGATACACATGTCAAGTTTTCCGGTTTCATTGACACACGCTACAGTCATGGCTTCCGCTAGAAGCTTTGAATTCAACTACATTGTTCTAACTCCATTTCTACTGAGTTCTACGTGATAGTATCGTGAGTCTTAGAATGAATATAGCAAAAGCAAACTCAGCAGTGGGCTTCATTAAGCGTAACACTAAAAGATGTACTGATCCATTGGCTACTAAAGGGTGATTTTTTAGCTATTATCTTTTTGGCAACACTGGTTTAAACAGCGGACGCACGTTTCGTGTTTTGTTTCATTGTAAAACATCTTCAGTTTGGTCTATAATTTAACCATGAATCGTCTTACAAACGAACAACGCTTGCAAATTATTATCAAAATGCTCTGTTAAGAAAGTTCATCGCGCGCTTCTTCCATTTTATGGTCAGTTTAATCGACCCACTGAAGCGGCTAATTTTTGGCTCAATGGGTACGTAAATAAGCAGAATTGTCGATTTTGGAGTGAATATCAGCCAGAAGCATTGCAAGAGCTACCAATGCATCCAGAAAAAGTCACAGTTTGGTGCGGTTTATGGGCTGGTGGCATGATTGGACCGTACTTCTTCAAAGATGATGCGAATCGTAACGTAACTGTGAATGGTGAGCACTACCGTGAGATGATATCCAACTTTTTTTGCCCAAAATGCAAGAGCTTGACTTGCACGGCATGTGGTTTCAACAAGACGGTGCCACCTGCCACACAGCACGCGCAACAATAGACTTATTGAGGGGCGAGTTCAGTGAACATTTTATTCCACGTTCGGGACCGGTCAATTGGCCGCCTAGATTGTGCGATTTAACGCCTTTAGACTATTTTTTGTGGGGCTATGTTTAGGCTCATGTCTATACAGACAAGCCCGCTTCAATGACGCATTGGAAGACAACATTGAAGCATTTATTCGTGAGATACCGGCCGAAATGTTGGAAAGAGTATGCCAAAATTGGACTAAGCGGATGGACCATTTGAGGCGCAGTCAAGGTCAACATTTGCATGAAATAATCTTCAAACATTAAATTATATGGACCGCACTATCGATTCAAATTTTATGTGTTTTTTTTTTAAAAAACTTTCCTATAGCTTTTAAAAAATCACTCTTTACATTGCTCTAACTCCAGTTCTACTGAGTTCTACGTGATAGTCTCGTGAGTCTTAGAATGAATATAGCAAAAGAAAACTCAGCAGTGTTCTTCATTAAGCGTAACCTGGTGCTTTTTAAAATCATTTTGATTTTTGCTCCTTCTAAAAGCAAGGTGCCAACAACTTGGTCTAAAACCTCTATCCATTTATGATCTTATGTTTGTTAGGGACAAGATGTTCTGGTCCATTATTCAATTTCATACGCCAGCTAGGTCACCCTGTACTTGGGATATTTTATTTGAAAAGTTTCACAATACAGACTACTGTAGAAACAAATCACTAAAGAGAATTATTCTAGTTTTCAATGAACACAAACTAGGTCTCTAAAAGTACCTTATTAAGCCTTTATTTTAACAATTCATTAAATTGTGAAATTAAGTAGAATATATTGTAAATTAATAGCAAGAGTATGTATGTATGTAGTCTGTAGATTCAAATAAATAAATAAATATAAAAGACTGAGGATACTGCCAACAGCGAACGAGTGAATTGGATTAGAAGTAGCAGATATAAGATCATTTGTAAAAATGCGAAAGAGTGTCGGCCTGGACCAGAACTGTCCAGAACTGTGAGACACCGGCATTTACTTGGTGGATATCAGATTTGAACCCAACAAAACCAACTTCGTGCCTCAGTAGGAACTAAGAGGTGCGACCCCCCGATGGGCATCATAATGGGCCCAATAGGACCTAAATGAGACGTGGCATACCCACGAACCTAACTTAACCTACTGCATGCCTCGTGCCCCGAGTTTTTTGGCAAATGAGCGGCTTAATGGTCTAAACAAACAAGGCGTTACTAACTCTTACTCGCAATATTCGTACGTATTAACCCTCGATAAGCAGTGAACGCTGACGGAGTTACATGAGACAAGTTCAATTAATTAAGTCTCTCATGAATAACGACTATCAACGCCGACTTCAATTTAACTTTCTATTCGGCCTCCATCACGTTTGAGCGTGGTCGCCGTGGTATTTTGAGTAAGTCCATTAACTTGCTTACTCAATTCAATGCACACTCAAATTTCTCGAGTCAATGACAATGCTTATTAGAATCACCTCACACCACCTCCACTTGTCTTTGAGCTGGCCACTCGAATACGGTGGAAGTAATCTCCTTCGAGCGTCCACGCCCCCTTTTAAACGTCTTTTCGTCATCATCATGCCACAGGGCCAAACTTCACGATATTCAATCCGACCAGGAGAGTCTTACTAGGATCTCTTGACACCCACTGGTTACCTGAACGCAGACTAAATGAAGTTTTTAAAGGATTACAAGAATTTATCGAGAGACAGCTGCCGTACAACTCACGACTCGAATTCATAGACAAGTACAGACACGGAGATTGGTTGCGACATCCCCAGCCCAGACCCTTTCTCCTCTCGGCTGAGCCACGATTACATGCGCACGAATCCAACTGTGGACCTGAATTACACACTTGTTTACACGAACGAGCACGGCTCCGTGAACCTGCATCCATGAGTCTCCGGCGCGGCATCAGCTCGAGCCAGACATTTCTCTCCCATTGAATTTGGATCAAAGGCACTTCTCCTGCTCCAGCTAAGCGCACCTCAACTCAAGCTCAATGCATTTTCCCCGTCGCATGCAATCGCGGTCAAGCCACCGCGCACAGGCTCAGTCGCCGCAAGGTTGCGTGATCGTCGATAAACAAAACAACGCGACCGCCTCCTTACAGCCACGGATTATCAAACCAAGTCAAGCACGGCACGCATCCATACGGTCAGCACCGTCCATCATATCGTCGTACTCCACCTGCGCGATCATAGGCTTCACACATTTGTTGCCCCATTAAGACCGACACCGGCGCGAGTAAACATCCAGTGCGCTCGCGGACGCGGTCGCGCTCTCTCTCCACGCATCATCAGCATCGGCGGCCAGCAAACAAGATCCCATTAGTACCATTATGCTTGCACGATCCCCAAGTTCGAGAGAGATCTTCGGCGGCGATTTCGCGCACAGCGTTCCTTTTGACTGCCGCGCACCGCAACCAACCGGCAACCAACGGTAGGCCAAGTTCAATTTTTCACTTCACCTCCGGTCGCCGGCGCACGCAGATCCGTCCGTCCGCGTAATCGTCGGCCCGCTGATAAGCTGGCCGCTGAAAAATTGCATCTCTCCTGGTCTTTGGGGCGGGTGCACCATCTCATCACCGCTCCATCGTCGACACCGTCGACACCACACCCAGCTACTTAACCCGTTCACTGTTGGCGCGATAAGGCTAAGCACGCTGCCACATTCCTAGTGCTGTTTGATTCGATTATCCTCACACCTCGGCCCATTTGTCATTTCGGATACGAGATTCGAAACGAAAATAGATGCGATGCATCTGAACTGCTGCGTATCTCAGATATCCGTCACACTCCGTGCCGTGTGCCGTGTGCCGTGCTCCCGCTGTCATCGGTGTGCCATGCGGCGGCAGCAAATGGCGGTGGTACCTAGTCCTCCCATTGACTTGGCTATTTATTATTGCACTTGATAAGGAGCGGATAATCCGTTGGGTTTATTTGTTTCGCTCGGCGTTACGTTTGTGTGTGCGGCCGATAGCTGGACGGTGCCCATTGACGACGTCAACGGATGTGTCCAGCGTTGTCGAGGAGGTGGACCAGACTTCGGCGAGTGCTGCGAGGTGGTAGGAGATGTTGCCTGGTCACGGCATTATTGAGGGCACCTCTAAAGGTTGCAGGGCAACTTTCACAAGAAAGGCGCTCAAGTTTTGGGGAACAGGCTGCTTCTGATGGCTTACTCTGGATTGTAAAGAAATGACGCATCAAGCTTGGCAGCAGATCAGTGTTTCTTCGTGCAGATCGTGCAAACTGCTGCACTGGCCCTTCAACTAGATTCTGTGCAAATTACGCACGAAGCCAGTGATCAGTGTTGCAAGGTGATCTTGTCAAACCGATTAGAGTGAGGTGTTAAATGACTCATCACAACAGTTGATCGGTGTTGCAAGGGGATCTTGGAAGTGGCTTCATTGCGCGTCTGGTTCTTGCTGAGGAAATGACACAACGAACCTGTGATCAGCGCGGGAAGGTGATCTTGCCAAGCAGATCGGTTGTTGAAGAAATACGACCTCGCAGTATCGTGCGATTTCAGGGGGCCACCTCCAGCTCACTCCGTGCCGACTTCACACGCTCCGCCTTGGTTCCCGCCACCAATCGACGAGACAAAGCCGCCCTAAAACCTTGCTGCACCATCGCGCCTTCGATTAAGAGCAAATTTTCGGCCACATTTTGTGGGTCACTTCCTTGACGTGTGTCGTGTCGCCAATGTCTCCGGCCATGCAGCAAAAGAGATACAAAAATATCTTAGGTACCTCCCGTCGCAGCCCTTTAATAATAACCACCAAAAATGCCACTCGAGGCACACTCACGATCTGAAGGCAATTACCGACTGGAAGTGCACTTAGTGAACGATCTCTCGGATATTTATCCAAAAGAAAGGCCCACGCTGCACCAGGGCACACGGCGAACACTGCTACACTGTATGTAAGTCAATCGGAGTCAAAAGCCTAATTAAGGTGCGAGTATGAGTAATGCTGGCACACGGAGCGCAGAGTACACAGGCGGCAGCAGCCACATTATGGGTTCTTTTGTCTCGTGAAGTGATCCACAATCCATCGCGCTCATCCACTCGGTGCACGAGTAGCCCGATTGCGAGTGTGTGCTCGTCGAAGGGTTGGCGAGACGTGTGTGCGTGTTGTTACCTTGTTGACACATTTCTTTCACAGACGTCGTGTGCTTATGATTCTCCTCCTCATCCCAGGCCCATTTGCGGTATTCCCATCTCACTGGGAGCACTTCAACGGCATCGACAACAAATTGATTCCCATTTGAAGCGTCAACGTTTCATCAAATCCAGCACCAGCCCCTCGTGTGATCTTCAATTAGAACAACAACGAGCATGACGTGTCCCCCTCTTCAAAATCGGGAAAGTACTCACAGTTGTCTCGAGCAAATACCCTCGGTGCCCTCGACGACGGGAACACTTTTCTCGGAATCGTGAGCACACGCATTGTTTCGGGTCGGAGCATGTGTTCCCGAATCGGTGCGGTTCCCTAGACCTTGCCGGTGACATAATTCAGCGTGTGTGCGCGCTAAGCGCTAAGTGATCTCCGCCCGATCGTTGCTGCGCCGATGATAATCATGATGAGAGACTCTTGAAAGTCTGGCCATTTATTTTTCATATTTATGGGCTGCACGCTCGCCTGTGGGGATGAGCGGGGTGCGAACCCATTTCGAAGGGTGACGGGATTATTTATGAAGCACCGACACCTACACCCTGGGACGGATGCAATTGCCGGCAACCCTTTACCGAGGGCCCGTGGGGGAACATCTTCGTTTGGGTCTACCCATTCTGTGGTCCTGGCAATCTAATGGCGAGTGCGCCTCGTAATCGAATGCGTCATGCTTCGGTTGTTTATTTATGTCCGAGGGCTGGCGGTGTCGGTGGCGGTGGTGGCGGCAGTGACAGCAGTTTGCGAATAAACAACACACCGGCAGATCGAATTTGATTTATATTAGCCAAACGCGTCGAGTGATCCTTTGAGCGAGCGAGGAAGCGCACTCGGAAATCCGCGAACGCGGACGCGTACGTGCCGGCCCAGCACGTCATCGGTTGTTGATGTTGGCGTGAGTCCGATGATGGGCGAACTAACATTCGTGCTAACATCAAATAGTTTGCACGATCCACGGAGGACGACCGATGTTCGGTTGGCGTCGTTCCTGATCGAGTTCTTGTTCCCTTCCCTCGTGGGAGGAGCGCAACACTCATCCGATGCGGTCGGACGCTTGGGAAAATTCAAAATTCACATCCCGGTGTGTGATTGTTGCGCAGAATCGAATTGAAGCTTGACGGCGGCCGAAACAAATGACGGGGTTCATCAATTTCCGGGCGATAGTGGTGGGTGTGATCAGAGAATTGGTTCCGTGTGTCATACTGACGTCTGTCAAAGTGACAGCTTTTCACAGTGTGTTGCCGTTTGGATGTGGCGGCATCTGATTTGGATGACCCAGTTGGGAGGTCAGAGATGGGATCGATGTGTGAAAGTTGATAGATGTCGCTTGAAAGTTGGAGCAAAGTGAAAGGATTCGGGGATGAAGGCACATCGGCGATGATCCGCATCGAATTTGAAAGGTGTTCAAGTTCGACTGGATATGTGGATGTCAAAGGGATCATGCCAAGTGAAAGTCTAATAGACTTTCGCTGATAAAGAAGGAGTTTCTGAGTACAATACCGTTAATAGCGAGATGGGGTCGTTTGGAAGCCCTTCCACGTGAGAATAGTCCCATAAATGTCGCCTGACGAGCTACACACCGCCTTGTGTTGACATCTTTGCCAAACTCTGCAGGACGACGGTGGCGAGGTCTCGCTGCTTCATCAAGGTCGGTTACGAACTCACCGATGTGTTTAATGTAAAAAAGATGATTTAGACAAGGCGATGCATTGTCATGTCATTTTTTTTCAGCATCGTTCTTGAAAATATCGCGCAGAACTCAACACAAGAGGCACTAAATGGTCCTTTCAATTGCTGGCATACGGACTAATCGAACACAGCGTGCCGCCAATGAGGGGCTTGCTTGCAATGAATACATATGTGGCCAAAGTGGATTAATCATGGAAACAAAACGATACGTTGTTGTATTGAAGGAATGACACACACCATTAAAGACTTAGCAATATCCCACAAGGCCATCATGGACAGACAAATGTATGTACATACATACTCTAGAGCTATTTGTCTAGTTGAATCACCGATGACGCAATACATACGAGTACATACAGCAAGTCAGTCACTCTTGCAGGCGGCGGTTTACAAATGCTATTCTGGAAGGCGTCGAGCAGTCAGTGCCTAAGACACGACGAATTTAAGACAGGCATCTAATGTGCTACCACACTTAATTCTTCAATTCATTAAGCTGAAAAACATCTGCAGATCCAGATGGAGACGAACAAGGAATGACGTCTACCACATCGAATTTAAAAACATAAACTTTTTAGTTAAATATGCTATTGGAAACGTCAGAAATCAATCATGGAACTTCCGTTTTGGAATTTGTTGAAGGTAATAAAGAAAAAACATACCTACATTTCTCCACTGAGGGTAGATAACTCTGTGGTACTCTCTTGTACTGAAAAAACCAATGCACTTGCTAACCATTTTTCAATAAGTCATTCGACAACTAACAACATTATCCCACCCACGGACATTAAATCTTCGGTCGAGCAATCTATAAATTTTCTTAATTCACAAACAATAATCGGCGATTTCAATCGTATTTCTGTCACTGAACTAAAACATGTTATAGACAGCTTAAAAGCTAAGAAATCTTCTGGCTTCGATGGTGTTAGAAATGTGTGTCTGAAAAATTTGCCACATTTTGCTCTCACTAAGTTGACTGAACTATTTAATTGTTGTCTTACTTTGGGACATTTTCCAACCCATTGGAAAACGGCCAAGGTAATTCCAATCTTGAAGCCTGACAAGGACCCTAATCTAGTCGTAAGTTACAGACCAATCAGTCTGCTCAGTTCTCTTAGTAAGTGCCTTGAAAATATCATAAAGAATAGAGTTGTGTCTTTCATTGAGAGTAACTCTATTATACTCTCTGAGCAATTCGGTTTTAGATCTTTACACAGTACTACATACCAAGTGCATCGTATCACAGGTGATATCAAAAATAATTTAAAAATTGGAAAAAGTACTGGCATGGTAATTTTAGATGTTGAAAAAGCTTTCGATACTGTTTGGCATGATGGATTGATTCATAAGTTAGTAAGTGTTAATCTTCCGTTGTATCTTGTCAAAGTCATTCAGTCATTTTTGTCTCACCGAAGTTTTAATGTTTCCTTACTTACTTACTTAAGGTGGCGCTACAGTCCGGGGTGGACCTAGGCCTCAACCAACAAGCGTCTCCAGCCAGCTCGATCTTTAGCTAGCTGTCTCCAGTCTCGCACGCATAGTTGGTTGAGGTCCCTTTCCACTTGCGTGCGCCACCTGAGTCGCGGTCTTCCTCTACTGCGCAGTCCCTCGGGGGTGGATTCGAAGACTTTTCGGGCCGGAGTATTGGTTTCCATCCGCTCTACATGACCTAGCCATCTCAATCGTTGGATCTTCACTCTTCTGGCTAAGTCGATGTCGCTGAACAGCCCGTATAGTTCGTCATTATATCTCCTCCTCCACTCACCATCTATGTAGACGGGACCGAAAATCACACTAAGAATTTTCCTCTCGAAGCAACCAAGAGCAGCTTCATCCGCTTTTGACAAAGTCCATGTCTCCGCGCCATATAGCAAGACTGGGACGATTAAGGTCTTGTAAAGCGTTACTTACTTACTAGCGGCTTTGTTTACCAATTGCCTTATTAGTCCAAAGAAGCAGCGATTGGCAAGAGTTATTCTTCGTTTGATTTCAGCGCTGGTGTCATTCTCTGAATTGATAGCGGTGCCTAGGTAGACAAAGTTTTTGACTACCTCAAAGTTATATCTGTCTGCTGTGACGTTCTGACCGAGACGTCGGTGTTGGGTGCCCTTTCTCGTTGACAGCATATACTTGGTCTTACCATCGTTTACCGCTAAACCCATCTTCGCGGCCTCCGTTGCAATACCCACAAAAGCGCCACTGACATCACGCTGCGTTCTTCCAATAATGTCAATATCGTCGGCATATGCGAGTAGTTGGACGGACTTCTGAAAGATTGTTCCTCTGGTGTTGGCGTTCGAGTTTTGAACAATTCGTTCAAGAACGATGTTGAAAAAGTCGCATGACAGCGCGTCGCCTTGTCTGAATCCTTTTTTGACATCAAAGGTCTCGGTTAGGTCTTTACCGACCTTGATGGAGCAGCGTGCATTCTCCATCGTCATCCTACACAAACGGACGAGTTTGGTAGGGATGCCAAAACTAGACATTGCTCTGTATAGCTCGTCTCTATATATGCTATCATACGCGGCCTTAAAATCGATGAAAAGGTGGTGGGTAGCGATTTGTTGCTCCTGATTTTTCTCCAAATTCTGCCGTAGTGTGAATATTTGGTCGATGGTGGATTTTCCTGTCCTAAAGCCACACTGCACATGCCTCTGTAGTTGGCGCAGTTCAAAGGGTCTCCTTTTTTATGGATCGGGCAAACAATGCTGAGGTTCCATTCATCGGGCATGTTTTCCTCCGACCATATTTTACAGATGAGTTGGTGCATGCTCCTTACCAAATCATCGCCTGCGGCTTTAAAAAGCTCGGCGGGTAGGCCGTCAGCTCCCGCAGCCTTGTTGGATTTCAGTTTAGATGTGGCAATCCTCACTTCATCCGGGTTGGTTGGACGCAATTGGTGATCTTCGTCGTCCCTTTCATTGGGGTTGAATGGTTCGTTCTGCCTGACAGCGGGATTTGGTTCCTCGTCGCCGTTATACAGTCTGCAGAAATGGTTTTTCCATATCCTCAGCATCGACTGTGACTCTAGTACGATGTTCCCTTGATCATCCTTACAGGCTTCGGTTCGGACTTTATAACCTTGACTGGTTAACTTTACCCTTTGGTAAAACTTCCTCACCTCATTCCTGCAGTAATATCCCTCTATTCTGCCGATCGCGCGCTTCTCATGCTCCTTCTTTTTTTTCCTGAGAAGCCGGTGTTCGTCTCTCCTCTTCTGCTCGTAGAGCTCCCGATCAGCTCTTGTCCTTCTTTGTAGTGCGGCTTTGTATGCTTCTTGCTTGGCTGCATTCACCTGCCGACACTCGTTGTCAAACCAGGGGTTTCGTTGTGGTCTCGGATTGAAACCCAGCACATCAGAGGCGACATCTCTGATGGCTTTTTGGCAATGCTGCCACTGGTATTCAATAATTGATGTTGGCGGCGTAGGATTTCTTAAGAGGTTAAGGGAGACACGATCGGAAAAGGATTTGGCAATCTCTTGCCATTGTAGTCGGCTGACGTTGAACTTCCTCACAGTATTTCTTTGTCTTGGCGGTGTTCGGCATATCCGCAGCCTTACCTTGGCTATAACAAGGTGGTGGTCCGAATCAATGTTGGCGCCTCGGAACGTTCGGACATCTATGATACTGGAGGAGTGCCTTGCGTCTATCGCAATATGGTCAATCTGATTGACAATTGGTTGATTGATCAGGAGATCGCCATGTTCCTTGAATATCGAGATGTGGGAATCTTGTACTGGCTACTACAACATTTCGCCCCGCAGCAAAATCGATCAGCCTAAATCCGTTATCGGATGTGGTATCGTGTAGGTTGTGCTTCCCGACCGTACTACCAAAGATGTTCTCTCTTCCTAGCTTTGCGTTAAAATCGCCAAGGACAATTTTAAAGTCGTAGCTAGGGCATTGCTCATACGTTTTGTCCAGGAGCTCATAGAACCTGTCTTTGGTGTCATCATCTTTCTCCTCTGTGGGGGCATGTGCGCATATAAGGCTTATGTTGGCAAATTTAGCCTGGATGCGAATTGTCGTGAGGCGCTCGTTCACGGACCTGAACGATAGGACTTCTTGCCTAAGTCTGCCTCTAACGACAAATCCACATCCAAATAGGCGCTGTTTTTGTTGTTTGTAGCAATCACCGTAGTATATATCACAGTTTTAACGTACAAATCCGAAGATCGTTGTCCGTATATCGTTTGCAGGGGTCGTCATCAGTAAAATCATCTGTTTCCGAGGCTTGTTGTTGCTTCGTAACTAGCAATTTTTTGTGTGGCCGGGCAGTTACCCCGACGGCACAACCCCCAACCTGGAGGGCCAGTTCCTTTTTTGTAACCCCTAGGACAAGAGGTCGCACTTATAAGTTTGGCAAGTTGAGCTAGGGTGAACTACAACCAGTACCCGATGGCTACCACTTGGAGGTAAAATAAGCACAATTGGTGTGTAGAAAAAGTTACAACACTGGGCATCGCCAGGTTGACGCCAGTCAGTGCCTACCCGATTCCCACAGCACCCAGCCATCGTTTTAATGTTTCCATAAATGGATATTCTTCTGTAAATAAACTGATTAATGCAGGAGTTCCACAAGGGTCCGTCCTTAGTCCAGTTTTATATAACATTTATACATCCGATTTCCGGCTTAAGCCTCCGTCAAGGTGTCCATCCCGCGGAGGTAGCTGGATAAAGATTGGTTGAACCTCAGTTCCATCATGGGAAGTAGAGCTATGATGAGAAGAAGCGTCTGCCAGATCACATTCCTCATTAAATGGAGTTCACTATCCACCGCAGAATGTCCAAATATGAATAAATTTAGATGAAGTATACCTCGTCGTGAAATTATTCACATACAGCAGAAGCCTGTCGACAGTTGTGTTTCGAGATCATTCCAAAAAGTAATTCTGCATTGGCCTACCAACTTCATAGTCTGAAAAAAGGCATATGCAGCCTATAATCAAACCCAGATTCTAACAAGTTTCGTCTCAGTCCGTGCAGTCGTTTAGGCGATACAGTTCCACAAACATCGAAACTCTTTTATTCATTACATTAGTAGGACACATATTCATTCATGATCAAGAAGCCTACACTTTGACACAAATATCAACATCATCCAGACCCCCTTTGAGGATCGCACAAACTTGCAAACTCACATCATTCCACGTTCCACTTCCACACGATCAGCTGAACTTTCCCTTTCACGACTCTCTTGACTGTTAATTTATGGTTGCCGCTCTTGTTAGTCCTGTCAATACCAGCAATTTGGGGTGATTCAACGGGCCGTACACAAACCAGCCCTCCAGAGGGACCACACACTCACGTCCGCCCCACTCAGACGAAACGTATCATTAGGGCGCTCCCCATGGGCCCCGACGAACATCAGAACATGATGTTGCCCACAATAAATGCATATCCGATTCCCAAATTACTTGGAACTACCAGTTGGATGGTCTGGCGATGCGTAAACAGTCACGCAATTGCCGCCCCGACGATGTGCCAAAGTATTTGCGTACTGCTGCTCCTAAGTGGGTAATGAGGTGCCTCAAGGCGTCGCTCTTCGTCCCCCCTCGCATCGTCGGCGTCCGCTTACCGCAGCCTGCCCTGTTAAACAAGTTCAATTAATCGCTCCGGTGTGGTGGGGTAGTCTCCGCTGCAAAAACCAGGAAATGATCGCTCCGCAATCTGGAGTGTGCAGTGTTTTGACTCCTGTTTGATGTCCAGAGCGACCATGGTTGCCATCAAAGCGGTGCGATGCATCAAAAAGCAAAAACAAAAAAACGCGCACTGAACGAACGATTGAGAGTCCCAATCGTTCGATTGAGTGCGTGAATTTGTGTCGACGATGGCCGGCACTGGAACAAGTCTACCAGATGTTGCCCGGCCGATCCAGCGGGATCAGGTTGTCCATTTAAAGTGGCGCGCGTGTGTGTGTGGAGGGGGGATGTGTATTTTTGTGAAAAGCGTGAGATATGGTGGCGAATACCGTTAAGGAAAAATCTATGACGGGATTTATTGTGATCGAAAGGCCAAAGGCAGCTCGCCAAATGGCAACGAATCGGCCTGTGGGTGGGTGGCGGTGAGCGCATAAGCAGATGTGGACCGATCCCGCCGAGTAATGAGAAAAGTCTGCGGACACTTAATTTACGGTCTTTGCGCCGTAAATTCTACCGAGCTCAGCATTAGCTGCGGGATTAGGATCGTAAGTGAGTTGTTTATCATTCACTGCGGGGGGGAGTGCTGAGTTATGTTACGAACGCGTTTGTGTCGAAAAACACTCACATACCGTTCGGGAAGCAGATTGCTTTTGATGACGCCCTTTCGGCAGCGCGGCGGTTGATTTGTTAACCGGATGATGGGATGGATATGTCATGTGTGCGCAGCCGCTGAGTGACGATGGGAAGAACTTAAAGCACTTTTGACTTGAGAAGAAATATGTGATGTGTCGTGGTGGAACTAAACCAATTCCGGCCTTAATTTCGGACAGACATGGATTTGGGGGGGTCCTTATGATTGGAAAAGGAAAAAGAGGCGAAAGTTGCAGAGGAAGTTCGTTTGTGTCTTATCCAGACCAGGCAAGTAGATCCATTGTAATTTTACACAGAACATGCTGGAAACCTTGAAGATGGTTTACTGTTTGCTTAGTCAGTTAGAGGGAATGTCCATACAATGACTTTAACAGAAGCTGCAGAGACGAAGTAGAGAAGGAAACCAGTTTACACCTTTTTTTGCCATTACAGGTTCCCTCCTTCCGAAGGAAAAGTCATCAAGGGCCTACCTTTGTTACAACTTGGCCGATCTTTCAAGCTTTTTCAAAATGGAGTCAGCTTTTGCAATCCTACAGTAAAGCTCAGCATTACTCCTCTTATCACTCGTGGAAAAGACCCCGAAATACTTGAACTTCTCCACCTGCTTCAATGGGACTCCACTAACATGCAGAGTGCATTGAACAGGCGTTTTGGAAATGAACATGAGCTCTGATTTGTCCACGTTAACCTTCAATCCAGCATCTGCAATTCAATTTATTTTCAATTGGGTAAAGTACATTAAGACTTAGCTTAGTTATAAATAAAGATGATTTTTTGTGTATTAATAATACGGTTTGAAAATGAAAATAAAAATAAGAAAACATGATAGAATAATAGAAAAGGTAAACAGGGAAAAGATTAGATTTACTGTTGCATAGTTCGATAATAGTTAAAAAGTGCTGTTTTGAAGTTGATATTCTTTTTATAAAGGGAGATTTGTTAAAAGCTATAGGAAAGTTTTTTAAAAAAAACACATAAAATTCAGAAAAATGCATGAAATCTTTATTTGAATCGATAGTACGGTCCATATAATTTAATGTTTGAAGATTATTTCATGCAAATGTTGACCTTGACTGCGCCTCAAATGGTCCATCCGCTTAGTCCAATTTTGGCATGGTATCTCACGAATAAATGCTTCAATGTTGTCTTCCAATGCGTCAATTGAAGCGGGCTTGTCTGTATAGACAAGAGCTTTAACATAGCCCCACGAAAAATAGTCTAAAGGCGTTAAATCGCACAATCTAGGCGGCCAATTGACCGGTCCCGAACGTGAAATAAAATGTTCACCGAACTCGCCCTTCAATAAGTCCATTGTTGCGCGTGCTGTGTGGCATGTGCCATGTGGCACCGTCTTGTTGAAACCACATGTCATGCAAGTCAAGCTCTTGCATTTTGGGCAAAAGAAAGTTGGATATCATCTCACGGTAGCGCTCACCATTCACAGTTACGTTATGATTCGCATCATCTTTGAAGAAGTACGGTCCAATGATGCCACCAGCCCATAAACCGCACCAAACTGTGACTTTTTTCTGGATGCATTGGTAGCTCTTGCAATGCTTCTGGCTGATATTCACTCCAAAATCGACAATTCTGCTTATTTACGTACCCATTGCACCAAAAATGAGCTTCGTCGCTGAACACAATTTTTCGGTAAAAAAGTGGAACTTCGGCCAACTTTCCAAGAGCCCATTCACATTCATAAAATTCAATAGTTTGCAAGCGTTGTTCGTTTGTAAGACGATTCATGGTTAAATTATAGACCAAACTGAAGATGTTTGATAGTGAAACAAAACACGAAACGTGCGTCAGCTTTTTAAACCAGTGTTGCCAAAAAGATAATAGCTAAAAAATCTCCCTTTATATGTTGGTAAAGAGTTCCATAATCTAATAGCATGTATGAAAAACAACCGAGATGAATTCAAATAGTTAAAGTGAGGGGTATTTATGTTGAAAGTTCTTTGAGAACGAGAAAATACTAATTTTGAAAATAAGTACGAGGGGCGTTCAATAAATTCTCGGTGTCGGTACCCCGTACAAGCAGTAGCCGGGGCGCCAGAGCGGGGGTCATCTTCAATGCTCTCTCTGCCTCTCTTGAACTCACTTGACCACTTTTGCACAGTTGATAATGAAGGCGCGGAACCCTGGTAAACAGCCAACATCTCTTCATTAATAGTTCTTTGACTTTTTCCTTGCTCAGTGAGAAATTTAATTACAGCGCGATGCTCAATTTTCACCATAATCGTCTCAGTTGCCATTATGATTCTGTTTAACTAGAGATAAAACGCGAATTAATAATCACATTTATATGAAATTTTACATGAATGCACTAAAATAATAATATTACTTGATAAATAAGTCAATTTATATATACAACCACAGTTTCACTCCGATACCGAGAGTATATTGAACGCCCCTCGTATGTTGGCATTTTAGTTATTATTATCTTCTGCAGGAAAATACAATTTCGGATATGAAGGCACTGTTGCAGTGAACATCCAATAAACTGGATAGAGAACGCAGAAGTTTTCTCATATCTACGGCGCATATAAATGTATCGTAGCGCACCATTATAAGCTACCTGGAGTTTTGTGGAAAGAGAGCGAGTACAAGGAGCTGTATACTACTTCAGCGTAAGCGATGATAGGCATGATAGGCATAAGTGCTTGAACAAGTCTTCGACGTGTCTCAAGAAAAGTAAAGTTAGCACACATCCATAGTTTCCGCAGACAGGCGTAAACGCTACCAATTACAACATTCATATGGTTATAACATGATGGCCCGTGGCGTTGTGGGTATGTGCGTTGACTCCTATGCACTTGGACCTACCTGTCTAGGTTCGATTCCTGGTACGACAAAAAATACTTTTCACGGCTCAAAGAGTATAACTGTCTAGAAAAAGCTTCTCAAACTTGGCCGTTCGGAGTCGGCATACAACTGTAGGTGCCTTCCACTCGTGATAGAACAATAGCACGCACAACACGAGTGGTTGCTGAGAAGCTAGGCCCTGGCCCTCTACGGGCTGTAGCGCCACCAATATTATATTATTATTATAACATGATAAATTCCGACTGATGACAAAACCAAGGCTGGTTACATATATATCAGGAATAAATTCAGATTCGATAGACCTGTTGGCTATAGGAACCGCCTGGCACTTAGAAAGATTTAATAGACGCCCATTTCGTGATGCCCAGTCTATTACCACGCAAAGATCAACATTAAGGCAGCGGGTTAGGATATTGACTTCTTCGAACGGTTGCGATAAATATAGTTGAACTTCATCCGCGTAGAGGTGGACCTTAACATGCTTACATACAGAAGGGAGATCATTAATATAAATACAGAATAGTAAAGGGCCCAAAATTGAACCCTGAGGAACACCATGTGTAATAGCCCTGGCCTGCAGCTTGAGCTTCCAACAGTTACCTTTTGTGACCTTTCACATAAAAAACTTTTTATTAGTTTAGTCGCAGTACGGCTGAAGCCAAAGTAATGTTTTAACTTTCAGCATAAAATGGTATGGTTGATTTTCTCAAAGGCCTTGGAAAAATCAAAAAGACAAAGAATGGTTATCATTCCTTTATCGAATCCTTGTCTGATATCATCGAGAACTTTCACCATAACGGAAGCGCAGCTATGCTCTGGCCTAAGCCCGGATTGGCAAGATTTCATCAGTGAATTGGTGGAAAGGTGCTCTTGAATTTGTTCAGCCAAAAACTCTCTCAAAAACTTTCGAAAGACACGGTAGGATACTTCAAATCTTGCAGTGTTTACTGATTCATTTCCTAAGAAACAGTTTTTTAATTCCTCAGGATCTATCGTGCAAATAATACCACTTTTACCATTCACATCAATTTGACAAAGATTTCTCCAGAGAACTTTAGATGGCAAGGAGGTATTAAGTTGTGGTGAATAAAAATTGCGTTTAGATATGCGAACGGCAGTAGTCGCAGCATAACGCGCTTCCTTAAATGCGGACCAATTTGTGGAGGAGTGATTCCTTTTACATTTATTGTAAAGCCTATTTTTATTTTTAAACGCCTGGACTACATCCTCAGTATACCAAGAGCAAACCTTGTTTTGTATGGATACTATTTTAAATAGCTTATGAGCATATGTAGGTGGTTTAGTTTTTCATTAGGATCAAATACAGACCAACAATGATCCCAATTCAACATATTCCATGCCTCTTGTAGGGAGTTCTGATTTATGGCTTTTAAATCTCTGAAGGTAAATGTAATAGGAACTACTTCATGAGAAAAAACGATATTGAGTGTACAGAAAAGTAGATCATGTTCCGGGATCCCTTCAATAGAGAGTTTATCAACCACAATGGCGATATCCAAGAGGCTAGGCATTTCATTATGTCGAAAACAAGTAGGATACAATTTGTTGACTATAGTCAGACCAAGCGTTGAAATGCAGTCTTGCAGTTGATTAGCTCGCGAGTTTCTTCTAAGCAAGTCTGCGTTAAATTCACCACATACTATTATATTAGTGTATTGTGGGGAGATATACTACAGAAAATACATAGGGCGCGCTGGATTTCAGTCTGGGAGGATAGGTAGGTAGGTAGGAAGTGGAATTAATGCTCTTAGGCCAGAGTAGGCCGCCACGTGGGTGTTCAGATAGGGAGAAGGAGATAAAGGAAGTATATGACACAGTTGGTTTTCTCAGAAAATTCGACTAGAGCTTTGACTGCTATTTTGCTGAGGTCGTTTAGACTGTCGAAGATGTAGGTGCCTATGGTGGCTTTCGTGATTTAAGTAAGAGCAGGCAAGTTGCAAAGGAGGTGGTGGATGTTTTCCTCCTCCTCTTCGCCTAGTCAGCTTCTACAGAAGTCGCTGAAAAATAGACCTAGTCGTTTTGCGTGAAGGCATAGGAGACAGTGTCCGGTCATTATACCCACTGCAGGGCTAATTTTGGATCTCTCTTTGGATCGAAATAATCTTAGCCAGGACAGGGCTTGGCTAATCGCCTTTGCTTTCGCTTGGAAGACGCTGCAGTGATTGGGTAGACGAACCGATTTGTTCAGTTGTACACCCCCCGAGAAAACGCCGCTTCCTACTACATCGTCCGTTTTGGATCCATCTGTGGAAAAGTGAATGGCTTTACTAAAGGGAATAGCACCGCCATACCACAGGTCTCTGGCCGGCATCAGGATTTCGATGTTGTTTTCTGGGAAGTGTCGTGGTGAGGTGTAGTCTAAGTAAATTGAAGTAAGATTTTGTTCCTGTAGAATTTTGGCATGTCCGAAGATGCCTAGTAGTCTTCTTCTTGTTGCCGCAAGTGCAGGGCATGCTCCGAGGTAGTGTAGTATTGTTTCCTCTTCTTCTTCATTCATGCAGCTTCTGCAGAAGTCGTTATAAGGTGCCCCAAGTCTTCTGGCTGGGATGCATATAAGACAGTGGCTAGTTAGCATCCCTATCACTCTACTGACAGTCTTCCTGTCTGGCTTGAGGAGGTAATCAGTCCTTCCTTTATTTAGCACAGGCCAGATCGCTTTCGATATCCTGCAAGTGTCCACTTCCGACCATTTGCGGTATGTATCGTTTTTCGCAATCTTTTTGGGGGGTTGAGTGTCTCCGGATCTGCTGCCATTGGCATACCCGCCTCCTCTCTTGTTAGTTCAGCAGCTCTTTCATTGCCCGGCATACCCTTGTGCCCAGGGACCCAGCATAGGGTAAGATTGCATCTCCTTTAGAGACAGACGGCAAAGTTTTACCATCTTGGAGTTTATTGGTGGTGTGTCCAGAGCTTTTATGGGCGCCTGACTGTCAAAACAATAGATCTCCCTTCTAATGGGCTCATTGATAGTCGGATGGCTGTCTATTGCACAGCTGGCATGTTGCTCCATATAATAAAAAAATGGCTCTAGGTCGGCCAAGTGAGGACAAGCCCTAAAGAGCAAGTCTTCCTACTGAAACCGATCTATTCGTTTGGTGCTTCAGTCCGACTTAGGCTTGGGCCCACTCTCTACTAAATGGACTCACACAAGGTGCTTGTGAGACTTGAACTCTGCTCATAGACGTCTCGGTCAGATCCCTTCGCCTACACTTTATTTCTACTTGTTCTTTTTGGCTATAGTCCAGACCTCAACCAAGCAAGCCAGCCTTCCCAAGTCTCCGGCTGGCTGTCTCCAATTTCGCACGCCAACTTGGTTGAGGTTCATCTGCCCTGAAATCTTCTCTTCCAGATGCCATCAACGTAAACAGAACCAAAGATCGCATGCACAACATATCTCTCGAAGAGACCAAGGACTTACTCATTCGCTTTTGAGATTGTCCATGCCTCGGCGTCGTACAGTAGGACTGGGAGGGGATCAGTGTCTTTTTTTAAAGTCAGCTTGGACATTCGAGGGACGTCTTTATTACTCACTTCTAGAAACAGCTGTTGGCACGAATTAATCTGCGTTTGATCTTCGTACTGATGGTGTTAGTACCATTTACTGCGGAGCTGAGGTAGAGTCGAGATTGTGACGCTCTATCCATGACGTCGATATTTCGATTTGTACTCCCCTAGACCCATTTTAGCCTCTTCTGTCTCAATGCCAGCAAACGCCTCATTGGCGGCTTGCTATATTGTCTCTACACCCAGCCAATAAAACCCCCCGATGATAGCTCACTTCTTTGCTCACCACTCACTCCCATTAATCATCTAGCAACAGCCCCCCCTCGCAGGAAAAGTGTGCCACATGATGACTCAATGACTCAATGACTCAATTAAGTCCGCGTTACCGAATTGCCGCGATCCCATTAAATTACCTAATGGATTGCTTACCCCATCTCCAGCTTCTGTTGTCCCATCATAAAAGGAAACAAAAAAAAAGAACTTTCTCAAAATTTCCGAATCAGTTTCGGTTTTCTGGTCCGAGACACGCAACCGTCACCCATAAATCGAGCCCCGTCCACTTTCGCTGCGCGGTAATTAAAACCCCTGCAACAACTCAATCTGTAGCCAGAGCCCGTGGCACTCACCAATTTGATGCAATAGCGTGCATCCAGGCGGGGGGACACCTCCCTTGCCGGGGCAATTATGAATGCGCGGACACGCTCACCTCATCAACGACAACGAGACCGGTCGGCCGGGCACGAATTTATGATCCCCGAAGCTGTGCTTATGACTAACATGCGGGCCGACGAGACAAAGGAAAACACGAAAAGGAGAAACTGAGAAATCCTTTGGGAGCACTTTCCTTTCGACGATGATGGCATCGATAAGCTAAGACCGACGACCGAGGAGCGACGCTCCAACCCTATCCGGATCGATCAGAAAATTCATCGGGCTGACACCTAACATCCGCCGCGCCGCGCTTGAGCACCACTCGCGCACCGCATGAGTTATGTGGCGCAACACACTCGCTTGCCGCGATACATCATCGTCCACTTAAGAGGGAAAAGGTTGCAACCACCAAGCAGCATCCTGCCGCCATCCGCAGCGAGACCAGAGCCTCACCACGGCCGGGCTGCCAGCCAATCATCGCGTCCTCTCGAGAATGAAATCTGGGTTTGTGGAACATGACTGATGTCGGCAACGGTGTGCGCCTGGGTTGGATGAAATTCGATCCTTTTCAGTCGAAACAGGAGCTCGATATGATCCCCTTACGCTCTTAGGTGCTTGTATCATATTTGTCTGGAGTTTAGGATTAGACCGGCCGGATAATGACGGCGGCACGGACCGGTGCGCGGCGAGCAATGATCGAATGGCGCATTGTGTCGAATTTGTTGGGCCAATTTGTGTATTTGTTTCGAGTGGATCCCGTATCATGGGACGGCAAAGAGGATTAATGAGTCAGACCTCCTGGGTGGTCACTGGTCACCAGACTCCGGGATCCCTTCAGACTCCGGCTGCACTGAACATTTGACACGTGTAACCTAGACTCTGTGAAGTAGTTCTTGTTCTCTGCGATTGTTCGAGTGTCAGGCTTGCTGATTGGGGTCGGCGATGTGCGCAGATGTTTCGACAGTGCCACCAGTTGGTAATCTAATCGTCCAATCATCATCATCTCTGTCGTTAAGCCTCACCTAAGTGCGAATTATGGCCTTGGGGTCGTTAAAAACTAGTTGGGGGAGACAGCATCTGTCCACGTCCGTAAATGATTACATTTGTGCTCTAAGACCGCTTAGCACAGCGCATCAAAGTGGATAATCGACGATAACTTTGCAATCAAATGCAGGCTTTTGGCTCCGAACCAAAGGACGAGTGGGCTGACTGGTTTTCGGGTGATAAAATCCACCGTCGATCAGTTGGGACTGAAACTTTGTGTCATCAATGAAAAGAAGCAATATGGCAGTGAAAAGGTGTCCCCTTGTGTGCCGGCGTGAGATCGTATTAAATGTGGGAGTTCAGGGAACTTAGTTAGATCGACTGTCTATTGAACTTCAAAACCTGATCGCTTGTCAGTTTCCTGGTGATCGCTTGTTCGCTTGTGACTGCAGAGTCACCTCGAGTCTTACATCCATTTCCTGGCGGAGGTCATTACCAAAGTATGTTCAGTGTCAACCACCAAGAAGTGTGATTTAGAATGTCACGGCACTTTTGACAAGTTATTCTTAGAAAATTATATGATCGGTTTTTTGATTAAGAAGTGAAGAAATATGTCTTCATCAGTCCTAGTCTTGATAAATATGAAAGTAAAATGGATTTTCGGAAGCTGCAGTCTAGTTTGCCACTAGAATGTTGGGAGAACGTTTATTCGAATACTGATGTTTCAAGTTCTTTCAATATGTTACTTAAGATTCTTAGTATTCATATATTCAATAGTTTAACTCCATTTCAACAAAAAAAAATCCAGTGAGTGTTTAAAACCATGCATCTCATCATTCTTAGTACAAAAAACAGCTACTCGATTACTGGGTTAGAAGTATTGAAACTAAAAGGGACATTGAAAAATTTAAATTCTGCTGGATATGATGGTATATCGAATAAAAAAGTATTTCGTTCTTTTTAGTTAATGTACTAGCTTATATTATGAACCACAGCATTTTTTTCTGGATTATTCCCAAACTCTCTGAAATGTGCAGAGATAATACCTTTGTTTAAGAAGTTGGGCTCATTTCAGTTGATGAAATAAGTAACTACAGACATATCTCTCTTTTGGCGTCAATATCGAAAGTCTTTGAAAAAGTTATGAAAAATAGAATTATGAGTTTTCTTAATAAGGTACACTTTTTTAGTTCGTCAAAATTTGTTTTTTTGAAAGAAAACCATACGGAAGATGCACTTTGACGCTTTTGTTCACAAGTACTTACCAATTTGGATAAAAAAAAAAGTACAGCAGGATTATTCATTAATATAACCAAAGTGTTTGACATGGTTAATCATGATATATTATTAAAAAAAATGGAGAATGCGGGCCTTCGAATCTTTATTAATGATTGGTTTAAGTCATGTTTAACCAACAGAACACAAAGATTAAAATTGAGGACGTCAGAAGTGATAAAGGGTTTATACACATTGGTGTACCTCAAGGATCCGTATTGTGTCCTATACCATTTCTATTGTATATAAACTCTATGTTCCACTTACGATTTAAAGGCTCATTAACTGCCTTTGCAGATGATGTGGGTTTCACTTATGGTGCAGACAACGCCTTCAATTTGATTTGTGATTTAAACTTTGATCTTCATTTATTGAGAATATAGTTTGCAAAACACAAACTTATTAAAGGGTGGTTACATTTTAAGGGCCGATTGTTGAAACCACATTTCATTTGACATTTCTCAATTTCTGACTAACTCAATTTGAACCATGGAAAGATACACAATCGAGCAACGCGTTAAAGTTATTCAGGCTTATTATGAAAATGGGCGTTCAAATCAAAATGCATATCGTGCACTTCGTGATTTTTTCTGTCAATTTAATCGTCCAAATGTGCGTACAATCGGAAAAATCGTGCAAAAATTTGAGCAAAATCCAGTGCATGCTCGTACAGCTCGTACTGCAGAAAATATTGCTGCGATAGTGTGGCTGAAGAGCCGTCCACCTCAACTCGTCGTCGTGCCCAACAATTGCACCTCTCACGCTCGTCGTTGATGAACATTATGCATAAAGACTTGCATTTACACGCTTACAAGCTGCAATTGACTCAAGAACTAGAGCCTCTTGACCATTTCAAGCGTCGTCAATGGTCAGAATGGTGGCGAGAAATGGCAACACTGGATGATCAATTTTCGAAGAAAATCATCTTCAGTGATGGGGCACTGAACCTCAGTGGATTCGGCATTAAGCAGAATTGCCGCATTTGGGCGAATTATAATCCAAGAGTGATTGTCGAAAAAGCAATGCACTCACAAAGAGTGACTCTTTGGTGCGGTTTATGGGCTGGCGGCATCATCGGGCCGTATTTTTTCCAAAATGAGGCCGGTCAGGCAGTTACTGTGAATGGTGTTCGCTATCGTGAAATGATAACGAACTTTCTATGGCCCGAATTGGAATATATGAATGTGGACGATATGTGGTTTCAACAGGACGGTGCCACTTGCCACACAGCTAACGAAACAATGGCTCTTTTGCGCGACAAATTCAATGGCCGTGTTATCTCACGTGGTGGCGATGTCAATTGGCCGCCAAGATCATGTGATTTGACAACGTTGGATTTTTTTCTTTGGGGTTATTTGAAAGAAAAGGTGTACGTCGATAAGCCAGCAACAATTCAAGAGCTAAAGGATGAGATAATTCGGCACGTTAACGGCATAGAACCTCAATTATGCTTCAGCGTTATCGAAAATTTGGACCATCGGATGGAGGTGTGCCGCCGAGTTCGCGGCCGCCATTTGGCCGATATTTTGTTCCATACATAATTGAACCATACTAATATTATCATAATAAAAAAAAATGACAATAATTTCCTAAATAATTTGTGTTTTATTCAAAATCAACATCGGCCCTTAAAATTTAACTACCCTTTATATGACATTTTACGAGCTTGGTAGTTCTCAAACTGCGCACTAATTGAACGATTGACGACACGACGGGACGCGTCGATTGGATTGTTACGCGAAGCAAACTTTTGATGACATCGTTGAATACAATCGCTTGAACGACGATCGTCTTAAAAGTTACGCGACGAGAGCCCTAATTTTGAATGAATTGATGAATTTGACAGATGATCACAATATTTTTTTTAGAAAGCTTTCTCGTTGTGCTGTACAACCATCTGGTGTGTCCAAACGATGCAGCAATTTCCGCCTGTTCTGCTAGTTCGTCCAACCATTTTTTCTTATCATTCTTAGCTGATTTCTTTATTGATTTGCATACGGCAAAATATCGGCCGATGATAGCATTGATGGAAATCAATGCTATTTTCGATTAATTTAATTAGCATGCGATTTTTTTTTCATACTTAGCATGTGAAATGCTCACGCTGAATTAAAAAAAGTAAAGTGAAAAATTATTTTGCACTACTCGTGTGTGTACCATGTATCGGGCAGCATTTCAACACCACTGTCTTAAACTCATAATTTGTAATTATTAAGTGAGCCATAGCTGCTGAAGTCCAACAGTCTGTTGTCAGACACAGGGAAACTGCTTCTTCATCCATTAACTTCTTTTGGCTTTCTAAACACTTAAATATTGTAGAGAAACGGAATCAATGTTTCAGATATAGTTTTTCGTCCGGACAAAATGTAGCTAGGTTTTAAGGCTTCAAAAAATTCAATAAAATCTTCCTCTTCTACGATGGAAAAGGGGTAAATAAGTTCGATCTATAAGCTTTAAGAGCATGGCATCAATATGCTTTTTCTCACCCGGACGTAAGGGATTACTCTGAGCCATTCGTTCATTGTTGTCTTTTTGCTGATACTGCATCAGTTTCGTTTTGAATTTGAGGAGTAGTTTGTAAAGCAGTTGAGACCGACAGCTGAGGTAACGCAGTTCTCTGCATCGTATGTGTTGACTATTGTATGTGAAAAACTATTGTAGTATCCGATGTGTTTTAATTTTAAAAGAGTCTTCAAATTTGTTATAGATGTCCGGTAAGACAGCGGTTTTGAACACTGATTACAACTAGCCGCCCTATCAGTCATATCGACTTTAGAAGAGAATTGCGTAAGAAGATCGCATCCGGGAAGTCATCGTACCTAATTTTTTGATGTTACTTTAAAAGGGAAAATGAATAATATATATGAGACTAATTAAAGGCGAGTCTCTCTGTTAATAAATAAGTACAATCACAAGAAATAAAAAATGCTCTATCAGAGATAAGAAAAGAGCAGACTAATAGTTTAACCTAATAAGCGAATCGCATAATTCGCATTATTTCCCTGAACACAATGCTATTTCATTTGGCATTCACATCGTCAAAAACACTCATTTGCTTAAACAACAACAATTCGCAAATGTACATTCATCGGTTGCTAATGCTAAAATTAGCAGATAACCTTATAACCTTACAATTGAAAACGGATGTATAAAGGGTGATTTTTTAAAAGCTATAGGAAAGTTTTTCGAAAAAAAAAACACATAAAATTCAAAAAATGCATAAAATCTTTATTTGAATCGATAGTACGGTCCATATAATTTAATGTTTGAAGATTATTTCATGCAAATGTTTACCTTGACTGCGCCTCAAATGGTCCATCCGCTTAGTCCAATTTTGGCATACTCTTTCCAACATTTCGGCCGGTATCTCACGAATAAATGCTTCAATGTTGTCTTCCAATGCGTCAATTGAAGCGGGCTTGTCTGTATAGACATGAGCTTTAACATAGGCCCACAAAAAATAGTCTAAAGGCGTTAAATTGCACGATCAAGGCGGCCAATTGACCGGTCCCGAACGTGAAATAAAATGTTCACCGAACTCGCCCCTCAATAAGTCCATAGTTGCGCGTGCTGTGTGGCATGCGGCACCGTCTTGTTGAAACCACATGTCATGCATGTCAAGCTATTGCATTTTGGGCAAAAAAAAGTTGGATATCATCTCACGGTAGCGCTCACCATTCACAGTTACCCTACGATTCGCATCATCTTTGAAGAAGTACGGTAAAATGATGCCACCAGCCCATAAACCGCATCAAACTGCGACTTTTTCTGGATGCATTGGTAGCTCTTGCAATGCTTCTGGCTGATATTCACTCCAAAATCAACAATTCTGCTTATTTACGTACCCATTGAGCCAAAAATGAGCTTCTGACCATAAAATGGAAGAAGCGCGCGATGAACTCTCTTAACAGAGCACGCATTTTGATAATAAAATTCAATAATTTGCAAGCGTTCGTTTGTAAGACGATTCATGGTTAAATTATAGACCAAACTGAAGATGTTTGATAGTGAAACAAAACACGAAACGTGCGTCAGCTGTTTAAACCAGTGATGCCAAAAAGATAATAGCTAAAAAATCACCCTTTATATTGTTATATTTAAGGCCTGTATTATTAAAAGAGTGTAGCACTCTTAATGTACGGCGATACTACCTAAACAATAAATGAAATGAAATGAATTACCTCAGATCTAGTTGGAGGACTAGTAAATACTTACATATACCGCGAAGGAAATTGTTAGGCATATCTTGGTCACCATTCTGAAGCTGGTCGAAACGGTCGGCTCATTTAGCTATTTGCTGTTCGTTGGGTTGATGGCTGACTTCTTATTGATTTGCTTAAAGCACAACATACGCTATCTAGCTCCCGTCTTTCAGGTTCTGGTATTCCTACTGACGTTTCTAACAATGCCAATTATAAATGAGTTAAATCCTTTCATCTTATATCAATTTTTAATTCAATTCCTGTTTTTCATTCTTAATTTTTTAATAAATGAAGGTTTGTACAATATATCACCCATTTTTTCACTGAATATTATGGAGAGTTGCCGGAGATGCATATTTGGGAAAGTGCCTCGTCCTCAATCCAGCACGGTATCGGTTCACATATTACTCAGCTCCATTAAAGAACCATTTATTGTCACAGAATTTACAATATAATAATCACATTCCTCGACAAAGAATAAGACCAACGACGTCTTGGACGATGATTGAGTCAGCGACTTACCGTACCAACAAACAGAATACCACCAAACGTTGCATAACTCGTACCAACCGCTGTTTCATTGGGCTCAAGATGCAATTGAGTAATAGGAGCAAGCTGACTTTGTATATGACATCGATCTTCCCAGTCCTATTGTACTGTGCGGAGGCATTCTCAAAAAAAAAATGAAGAAGTGCTTGGTCTCTTCGAGAGGAAAGTTCTTCGTACGATCTTGCTAATTTGTGTTGATGGATTCCGGAGGAGACGATTCAACTACGAACTTTATGGGCTAAGATAGATATGCTATGTACGGCGCATGAACAACACGGATCCAGTCCGAAGAATACTTGACTCCGAACTTGTGGGGCAACCCTACAGAGGATGACCGCCGGGGCCAGCTAGACAGAAAACGCACTAACTGGTGAGGGCTGAGACTTGTTAGTTGAGGCCCAGGACTAGAAGAAGATGTGTTGAATCATCATTACCTTATCAGAATAGAGTCCTTCGAGAACTTCCACGAAGAATATCTGCATATTATCAGCATAATTGAAAAGAATTAGCTAAATTTAAAATTCAACCGAAGTCTAAATCAGAAATTTGGTTTATTTAAATTTACTTTCGCCACCACAAAATGAATGACTCTGACTCTGACATCCAGTCGCCACCTCATAAACAGGGGTTACGTATGTATTTACGTACGATCACTCCCTTCTAGTGAACTTGAAGTTCCCTATACAATTGCCTGTCATTTCACGTGGCGCCCAACAAATTATTTTTAACCAAGACCTCCTCTTCGAAGTACACTGTAGGCTTGGATGGAGGGGTGATGATCGTTTCCCCGATATTATTTCATATCACTTAAAAAATTCTTTGGCCATCAACAGTGCCATGAAACTAATAAAATACTGAATTATTTTCACAAATGTTTTCCATGCTGACGTTGTCTAATTCTGATCTCTCTGGTGTTCTTTGCCGTGCGCCTCTCAGCGCTCATCGATTCTTAAGTGTGCCCATCAACAAGTTCATTCATACCCTCAACACTTAAGTTCTCAAGCTGAATTCCGATTTGATAAATGGATCATTCTGTTGAACGTTCGCCTTGGCCTTGAAATGGATTCTTATGAAAATGTGTGAAAGATCGCTGACCTATTGAGCGACGGAGCAAAGTTACATCACAGCACACGTACAGTGTGGGAACGATAGAGGTCAACAATAGGTGTCATTTTTAATTGCCCGCCATTGTCAAACTGTCAGTATTCAACTGTCACTTCGACAGTTTTCTGAAAAGTAAAAATTAGGAGGTTATCAACATGCATTCGTAGGGTCACGACAGAACAACAGTGCGGGTTGAATTTACGTCAGACCAACTATCGGTTTCCTTCAAATCCAATTTGTAACTCCCCCACAAAAGCAAACACTCCCCGATAGAGACATCACAAGAAGCGACACAACCTCCCCCTCATTCAATCGCAGGACACATCTACTGATGCAACAAATCACTGCGTGACCGCCATAAAACGCATCCCTCCGCCCGGTTGTCCAACAATAGCACCGACGACAAATAAGATAACAAGCGATGGACAAACAATAGCCGCCCTCGGACACGCATGGGAACCTTAGATTTTCCCCGCCGTAGTTTCCCAGCACTATTGTGCGGGTTCCACGCATCCTGACTGCGGCAGCAACCAGCATCGGCCAAACGCATCCACGCATCAAATTCTTTGCCTCTCCATAAATCACCAAGCGGACAGAGTTGTTTCGACGGCCGCGAATCGCCGACAAGATCCTGTGGCAGAGCCGCTTATGCCGCCGCCAACACCGCTGCGGTGACATGATCCATTAGTGTTGTTGTGGCTGAATCCTCTCGGTTTCACTAGCGCCATTTCAGTCGTTCGCCAACATAGTTTCCCGTACCGTCGAATCGGTGCAGACATCGCATTAAAGTCAAATCAACCGATAAACTGGGTGATCATGCGTAGCTGTCAAACGAGCACGAACGAGCGACGACGACGACGACGATCACGGGCTCACCCGATGGACACCTACACACAAGGTGACGTACGTTCCACCGCCGCCGCGCACCTTCGAGAACAATGACACTTCTAATAACAATAAATTTGATCGAGTATCTTGATAAAGAATTTCAAGTGATTTATTGTCCAATCGGTTCGGTTCGGAGCGCGATCGTTGAGGAATTCATCGCACACCGGACCCCGTCATGTGTCATCGCGGCCGGTTGTCTGGCTGACATTGCACGCGCTGTGCCTCCTCGACGAGTGTGTGGGTCCTTCTTCGCGGGGTTCTTCTGCGACGGTTGTCGCCTGACCGAGGTCCCCGAACGTAGGTACGGCTGCTGCTGTCACGTAGCCAGGGCCAACCGTTGTGGCTTGCATTTGAATGACGTGGTCTGACGTTAATAGACGCTAATGAAAATTTCTTCAATAATTTATGTGACACAGTCCGTAGTGTGGAGCGGGCGGCATTCCAAAGCGACACCGGGTGATTTACCAAAAAGGGTATGGGACCTGTCCACCGAGACGAGCAGTTTAATGGGGTTGTTAAGGACATGATCGGCTATTGTTCGATCGATCGGTGGTAGAATGGATGCTGGGAACAGATTTAGGGGCAGAGGGTATTTTATTGGAAGGAGCCTTTACTGATGTGTGTAAATGTTTATTGCGGAACACGTGTAAATGCCCTGGGAACTTGGTCTTTTGTGGCGGACGATTCCTTGAATCGGAATCGAGGTCGAATTTATTGACTCTGATGAAGACATTACCTGGAGGCAGTGAAACTTAAGACCCCCATAAAAGGGGCTGCGAACGGTGGTGGCTTGGAGGGGCTAAATTTGGAGCAGTTGCTGCTTGCCGATGGTGATTAAACTTAAGCCGTGACCCGTGAAGACGATTAAATTGGATGGTATTCAAAAAAGAACGACTTTACGACTACGACGATGGTTACACGTTCGAAACAATCACACACGTGAAGTTAGGTCAGGGCATAGATGGCAGAAGCTGGCAATGACACAGGTGTTGTACCCGCTTTCGGGTTTACATAGTGGACTCTGCATCACATGATGCCCAAATTTGAGTCAGTTGACAATCAGCCGACACTCGTACGTGAATAGCAAGAGAATCCGCGGCAACCAACGACGCACATTTTGCATTGGAACCTGAGCCTACATCCCAGGCGTTGGATGGAAGTGGCCGTTGACAACGGGTTGCGTTAGCTGACTCGTGTTTGGAGCAGTCGATTGCAGTTAATAGCCATCTTTTGTATAATCGGCTACATGAACAATTAAAATTGCTAGATTTGGAACGATGCATAACAATCATCAGAGAGTGCCACCCATCGATGATAGCCAATTTCGTTTGGGTCAACTTGTGTCAAATGAGTGTAAAGGATGTGTTCTTGGATATTTCCACGAACGATTTGAGGGGATGCTGATCTTATGTCGAAGCGACGTTGAGCAAACTGAGAGATCGTCCGAGCTGACCATGTGTGTCTTTTTCTTGCAGAGTACACTTCTGTGGGCTCTTTGGTGTCGCATTTCGCCGCACGCATCACACAAATTCGTACACATTAGCTCTTCATTGGACTTCGATCGAAGAAAGCACAGTGCTAAGTAGTGAAAATGACAGCGAATCTGCGCTATGCCCTTCCGTAATGACAAATCGTCTGTATTTTCATATGTTTCTCATCTCATTTCATCTTCAGTGGCCCGCATGATCACCTCCAACTCATCAGGAGTCATGGCCAACCAAGGCCAATCACTTCAAGGTCTGCCAAGCGCAACCTACCTAATGGAGTCGCACTGCATGCGCACCTCCAGAGTGGTCTTTTTTTCCCGTGGGTAAGTGGAAATCTTCAACAAGACTATATGGCGAACGTTCAACAATAGAAGTGTGAGATTTTTACTCACTAAAACCACCTCTCTTTAAATGTTAAGTCGAACATAACAACTAAGTGAAGCACTTATCCTCTAGTTTTTTTTTTCTTGATTTAGATACGTTTGACTGGTAACCCGCCAATGAATGTCCCTGCACCACAACACCACAACCATGGGCGGGTGTAGGCTATCGCACGAGATCAAGGGGTGTAGTTCTTTTAAGTCGGCGCAAGACGTGAGTTTCCTCAAGGATCGAATAAACTGCAGAGTTTGTATGCTCTTCCAGGCGGCGCTTATCTTCGTAAGCGATTTTCTTGATTTCATCTTGGACTGGTAACATTTTAAAAGCTCTATGGATATCGTCGTTTCTGATATACCATGGTGCATTAACAGTAGTTCTAAGAACCTTGTTTGAAGTTGTATGCCATACGTCCAAATAGGTTTTATACAAGCAATTCGTTGTCAATACTTATCTTGGAGTGCTTACCAAATCCAGTACATATCTTTGTATTTTGTGTCAAGTTCTGCACGTTTTTTTTTAGAGTGTTCCTTCCACTTGAGTTTTACGTCAACCAACACAGTGAGCTGTTGTCTATTCGCAGATGACTCACTGACTTAGCTCGAAGTCACCACTGATCGCCAGGCGAAGGGTCGAAATCCCGACAGCGAACAAATTTGGCTACTACACCAAATGGGGTTCTCGTATCAATGTTGCAAAATCGATACTTTGTGCTTATGAAGACCATCCCGAGGTGGTTGCAGATCAGTAGCTAAATGTCGGAGCATTAAGATAGTGCTCTCCAACGGTACGGCGTTAACTTCACGGAAACGCTGAAGTTCAACAGTCACTCGAAACTTAAGAAGGCCACAGAAGGCGTCCATCGCACCTATCCTTTGATGCGTGAAAAAAAAATTGATTAAGCCAGAGGACAAAGCTGCTACTCTACCAGCAGCTAATACGGTCGATCTTAACGTACGGCTTCCCAATATGGCACAAAATATCTAAGACCAGCATGGGGAAACTCTCACTTTTCGAAAAGAAAATACTGCGAATTTGTACGCGTTGGTGGCCCGTGGCGTTGTTGGTATGTGCGTTGACTCCTGCGCACTTGGACCAACCTGTCTAGATTCGATTCCTGGTACGACAAGAAATACTTTTCACGGCTCAAAGAGTATAACTGTCTAGAAAAAGCTTCTCAAACTTGGCCGTTCGGAGTCGGCATAAAACTGTAGGTCCCTTCCACTCGTGATAGAACAATAGCACGCGCAACACGAGTGGTTGCTGAGAATCTAGGCCCTGGTCCTCTACGGGCTGTAGCGCCACCCATATTATTATTATTATTATTATTATGTACGAGCGTCACCTTCGACAGGGACTGACGGAAGCACCGCAGCAACAAGAAGCTTTACGAGGAAGCACGCAGCACACCCTTGCAACAGTCCATGTTCAGAAAGCAGCTTCAAGATATCAGCAATCATCCTCACCACGAGGCAGTCAGGAACTTGAGAAACTTAGGCGAGCTAAACCTAAGCGAGCAGAATTTCCAAACGACATCTAACAATGAGCTGCATGTCTTCTGCCAGAGCAGCGATAGCAGTCATCGTCGAGGGTAAATCTTCTACCACACCACCATCCTATCCCAAAAGGCCAACACCTCTATTGTTGAGCCAACACCCTAACTCTCCGTGAGGTATTCTTCAATATTTGAAAAACAGTAGGCTTAGAGTTATTTTTTTGCTTGACATCTCTAAAACGTGAACAACAAGTTTTGCTTGAGGTTAACAGTAAACTGTTCGAGCAAACTGTATTTTAGCTTGAAGTTCCACATTCTTGGTACAATACTTTGTCTTGTACAGTTTCCAGTTTGCTGCACGTCAGTTCGTGTCAGTTTGTTTTAAAGATAAGACGTTTTAAGATACAAATCTACAGTGTGACGTAAACGTGAACTTCGTTGGTTTTTAATTGTTCACGTTATCGACAATCTACTGTAGTCACAAAAGCCACAGTGATACCAGTTAAGATCTCTAAATCAATTTCCATTAAATTATGTACTTGACTTTGGAGCTGTGAAGTTTTGGTCTACTTATGAAAGCTAATACATATTTCGTTACTTATGGTTTTCTGTTGGCACAGCAGTAGCTAATCGAAATGTTGACTGTGGCCTCCTGTATGCCGAATGCTTTCTGATGTAGAACTCAGTAAAGAGCTGCTGAAACGACGCACGGATCCAACGCCAATTGGTAAATATTTGCTTTTGATTCCTAAATTGAAGCCCGTGGCGCAAATGTGTTGCAGCGAGTTTTGTTTTCAACGACGACTATACAATCTGGAAGGAATCGAATAATTATTTGCAGCAAGAATGAATTACCAAAATTATGTGAAAAGTAAGAAATGTGAAAAAAAAGAATAGTTGACACTTTCTGTTTCCGCCCGGGTTCGAACCGGGGACCTTGTGCGTGTGAAGCACACGTGATAACCACTACACTACGGAAACGAGTTGGGAACTGATGGTCAAATTATATACTTAAGGTTAGATGAGTTCTGCTGGAGATTGGGGCAATGTAAATTATACGCAAACATTTAATGTGATGAAATTTAATGGGTGACAGATATTTTCAAGGTAACGGGGTGGTCGATTGAAAGAAAATTTGTTTGTTCATTTGCGCGCTCTCATGGCGCTTGTCGTTACTTACTTACTTATCAGGCCAGCGACCCATGGAGGGTCCGAGCCTGAGCAATTGCTGCCTTCCATCGTTGACGTTCCTGGGCACGCTGCTTCCAGTCATCAAGACCACGCTGTCTTGCATCCGTGATTACTTGGTCTTTATACAGGAGATTCGGTCTTCCTCTCCTTCTCGAACCAGGAGGCTCGAATTCAAAGACCCTCTTTGCTGGAGCATTGTTGTCCATGCGCTCGATGTGGCCGAGCCAGTGCAGTCGACGGATTGTTGCCTTCCGGACTACATCCACATCCTGGTACAGCTCGTAGTGTTCACGGTTATGTCGTCCCCTCCATTCGCGTTCCTCGCAGACGGGACCGTGTATCCGACGTAGAATTTTTCCTTCGAAGGTACCAAGAATCAGCTCTGCAGTTTTGCTTAGCGTCCAGGTTTCGACTCCATAGAGCAGAACTAGCAAAATCAGAGTTTTGTAGAGCATGATTTTGGTCCTTCGAGTCAGGAGTTTTGAGCCCAGTTGTTTTGACAAACCGAAGTAACACCGGTTGCCAAGGGCTATTCTACGACGGATCTCCACTGAGACGTCGTTTGTGGAGTTCATGTTTGCCCCGAGGTAGGCAAACTCCTTTACTACCTCGAAATTGTAGCTGTCGACCGCGAAATTTTGTCCAAGGTGGTGTGTGACTGAATGTTTTTTGGTCGACAGCATACATTTCGTTTTGTCCTCATTGACCTTGAGACCTTGAGGCTTTGAAATCGATGAAAAGGTGATGCGTATCGATCTGAAACTCACTGGTCTTCTGCAGGATCTGTCTTAGTGTGAAGACTTGGTCTATAGTCGATTTGCCGGGCCGGAAGCCGATTAGTGTGGTGCAAAATGGCCTTAGACGTTCACACAGTACGCTGGACAGGATCGTGTAGGCGACTTTGAGCAGGAATATACCTCTATAGTTGTTGCAAGAGGTAAGATCGCCTTTTTTGTGGATGGGACATATTGTCAGTTACTCTTCCTTGACTGTCAGGGCCTCCTCGTGGAAATAGCCATAGTCAAGGACTCTGATGGGACAGTGCATGTTTAACAATTCGGAGAAAATGTCTCGATTTGGTGATGAGTTCATTCGTATTCCACTGCTCTCTTGTTGTAAACTCGCCAGAGGTGTATTTGGAAAAGTAAGGAACGGAGGACGAACCACTTGGTCAGTCTGCAAATGACTAGTAGAGCTTGGAAGGCAGTCACTGGATTGGGTTCTTCTTATGTCGCTCTTTGCAGTAGTCGTCTACACATAGAGGTCAAGTGGGCTTCCAGGTCTAGCATAACCTCAAAACCCGCCGTTGGAGTGGTGTTAATTGCTCCTGTGTCGCCCAGGCATTGAAGTCTCTGCATTTTTGTTGATGACTTGATGTTGGTGGATTTCAGAAAAGTAAGCAATGGGCGCGCGTCCGACTTTAGGGACAATAGACATCAGCTATGTCATCTGATGAATAAACTGATGTTTTCCATTTGCAGCCCATATTGGAGTTGATCTGCTTTCAAAAAGTAAATTATGGAATCATATGTTCTGTGTCCACTTGGTCTTCACTGATCTGATTGTTTCAGGTCGCACAAGCACGGTGAGCAGCAAATCAACAGCAACATCTCAGCGACTGGAGATGATCGAAATCAGAACATTGTTGGCCCTCTTCGTGTACAGGCCGCATTAAGTCATCCCTTACCCTAGACACACAATTCATAAATGTGCCAGGCATAGACAACGACCCACAAATTGATACGTACACAAAGTTGCAAAGTTCTTTGTCCATCGACCACACACGCGAGCTTTCATAAATTACACTCCATTACACCTTCAATCACATTCTCGTGACAGCCTAGATCTACATGCCAGAGAACAATGAAATTGTTTCCTCCAATCACGTGCAAAAGTCAAGTGCTCGACCCTCCAGAGCGCCGCAGTCAACTATCCTCGAATCAATAGCACACACGGCACCGCCGCGCCGCTCCGGTATAGTAAATCATTTTCCATTAGTTTCCTCGATCGAAACGTGTCAATTACAATTCCCCTGTTCCTGGCAATCAACTCCCATCAAGCCATGTCCGTCAGGCCAATCAAAGTGTCACGATAAGCGCAGCGCGACAAGTGACAACCATCCACCATCCACGAGGCGGAGGGCACTCGCATCGTATTTCTCCAGATCGCCGATCGCGTACACTCAATTTATGAGCAGTTATTGTTTTAATTATCTCGCCACTTGCAATGGATCTCAGGCCGCGGCGATCGTGTATGGGGAGCTGATAAGCCGGACACAACAAGTTCCTCGAGCGCACAAATCAGGGCCCGCATTGAACCCACAGATTTGATTACCGCACACTGATCTTGGCGTCGCGGTCGATCGTTGTGCGCTGCGCTTTCCCTATCGCGATCTGCTGCAAGTGGAAAGAATTGGAAATCCATCTCGATTAACGCGTGTAATCGGCTTAGAACCCCTAATGCTGCGGGTATTGCGGCAATTTGTTCCACTTTTCTTCGATATCCCCTCTCGCGATCGCGGTTGGCTGGCACTTCCTCTTTGCCGCGGACGCGGATGCTGCCATGGTGGACATCGTTAGGGCACAGCAAATCCTCAATTAGTGTCAGTGAAGGCTTAGGCAAACGCGATATTTTTTACGGCGCCCGTGGTAACGATCGTGTGGATCAGAAGTGAATTATTGGATCTAATGTCGATTTGGAGTTACTGATTGTGGATGTGGTGGAGACGAGGAAGCCCGGCAAATTCACTCGTGGAACTTCTAATGGTCGCCGTCCGTCGTGCGATCAATTTGGCTGTCAAAAGTCTTCCATCGAGGCGTATTGATTGGCGGCGTGGCGGCAGTTCGGCGGACGAGAAGGGACTCGAAGGCATGCGCAGATGCGAGAATGAGTTGATTTAAGGGATAAGGATTAATCTGGCGTAGGGCATGGTACTTAAAAGACACTTGGGACTCGGATGTTGCAAAAGACTTCGTCGCCATCACTGATGATAGTTTCTTTGAATGAATATGGAAGACCTTCGGGTTCGATGGAGTGACGCCAAGGCGAGGAATGGTAGACTCAATCAGTGGTTGAAAAGTCTAGACTGTCCATGCTCGGGAGAGTTCTCAGCTTCAGTCAAAAAAATTGCCAGTACGCTACACAGGATGACGTGATGGATATAAACATACAGTGTTTTTCTTACACAGTGATTTGGCTAGTAGAATAAATGGCTTGATAGAACACTTGGCCCTAGTTATGATCTTCTTGTCCTTGTAGAGGCTCATTTGGTGAGCCTCTACTATGGAACGAGGTATACAAACGCTGAATGCCTTGCTTAGGTCACGTTGATCATTGAAAAAGCGGGCTCGTGGACATTTGTCTGTCAAGAAGAGACACCAGAGCGAAACAGGAGCAGAGAAGTTTTTGTATGTCATATTCATCCAACCAGCTTCTCCAGAAATAGCTAGTGATATCCCCAAGTTTTTACACTTGCCATTATGCAAGTACCAAGGATATAAAGAGTTTTCCAATAAGGGCTTGACAACTTGTTTTTTTAAATAAAACGCCAACCATTTGAGGTATCTCAAAATTGTATTATCGTCTTGAAGTACAATCAAAACATTTATGAATGGAATACGACTTTGTTCATATGGCCACCGCGGCCACGTTTGCAGCCGTCGATTCGTTGAACGCAATTTTCAACGACTCGGTCATACATTTCGGCCCAAAAGACCTCTATTTCGCGTTCAATGTTGGCTCTGAGCTCTTCGGCTTGTTGGCATGAACCACGTAGCCCCACAGAAAATAGTCAAGGGGCGTTAAATCGCACGAACGAGGCGGCCAATCGACTGGCCCATTTCTTGAGATAACACGCTCACCATACTTACGTTTCAATAAATCGATTGTAACGTGTACTGTGTGGCTTGTGACACCATCCTGTTGAAACCACATATCGTCCAAGCCCACATCTTCCAATTCGGTCCAAAAAAAAATCGGTTATCATGGCGTGATAACGCTGACCATTCACGTGGCGATCGTTATCGTCGATGAAAAATATGGCCCAATAACGCCGCCGGCATGCAAATCGCACCAAACAGTTATTTTTTGTGGATGAAGAGGTGATCACATGTGGATTTTTGCCCGACCAAAAGATCTGAAAAACAGCGCTCAAACCCTATCTCCAATACTTACAAAATTGATCAACATGAGCTTAGATCAAGCATCTGTACCAAACATGCTTAAAAAATCGATAGTTAGACCGATTCACAAAAGTGGCAAGAAAAGTGAAATCCTTAATTACAGACCAATCTCAATCCTATCAGTAGTCGATAAAGTTTTAGAAGAGGTGTTGGCCGGAAGACTATCCAACTTTTTAGAAAAACACAACAGCCTCAACAAGAATCAATTTGGATTCCGCAAAGGAAAACTTGGAGATTTCGGCAACAAAATGTACCTAAGTTTGGACAAAAACCATAGCTCAGTAGTTCTGTTTATTGACTTTAAGAAAGCCTTCGACACTTTGAGCCACAGACAAATCTTAAGGCAGCTGGAGAAGATTGGTGTACGGAGTCACATCTTAACATGGTTTGCAAGCTACCTAAGTAACAGATCATTCCAGGTCAAAATTGGTGATTACGTTAGCAATGAAGAAAATATCGATTATGGTGTTCCACAAGGATCGAAGCTAGGTCCGCTTCTGTTTATTATATACGTCAATGATCTACTGTCAGTGCTGAAGTATAGTACGGGTTATGCGCATGCGGACGACACAGCGATCGTAGTTAGCCATAGGAACGTTGACGAAGCGGTGAAACTTATGCAATTAGATTTTAATAGAATCGCTGCTTGGTGTCACGACCATGGATTAATTATCAACGCACTTAAGACAAAGTTAATGCACATTCGCCCGCCGCATATTCCCAGAACGAAACGTAAGATAAAAATGCACAGCGTAGATTGTTTGCACAGATATGGCTGTGATGGAATATCAGAAGACGATGATGACTGCACCGTAAATATTGATTATGTGTCAACGTATAAGTACCTAGGACTGACGATGGACTACAACTTTAAATGGAACTACCATATAGAAATATTGAAGAAGAAATTGTGTCACTCTGCGTACGCCCTTTTCCATCTTCGTAAACTGTGTACACCAAGAGTACTCAAACAGTGCTACATGGGCTTGGTGGAATCACATCTACGGTATGGAATAACAGCGTGGGGAAGAGCGTCTCAATTGCAATCGCTACAATAAGTGCACAGAAGACTTCAAAAGCTTGTGATGGAAACAGGAAGTAGCAGTGAAGTTCAGCAACAAAGAAGCCAACCAACACGCATGCTTAACATCTGCCAAATACACAATTTGGAAATCTTAGCCAACTTCGATGATGACAACACATACAGGATCCAGACATAGCAGACGGTGAACACTAGAAGGAGACAGCAGCAGCTATCTGAAGTTCCGAGGCAATTCCGACAATCCTTAACGAACTCCCAAGGGAAGTTCGCAACCTACCCAAAAGAGAAACTATAAAAAAGTTAAAGAAAACTATTTAAACTCTTCAAACTAAAATATTCAAATTTAAATTTAGATACGAAAATCGTAAACTATTGTATTATTATTACTATTCGTTACTTGTATTGCCCGTGTTTTTGCTTCTTTAACTACACATAATTGAATTTAATGAATTTCAACATTTATAATTGTAATTTTTTGTGATTAGTCATCTGCAGACAAGCCACTCAGGCTTTGCAGATAAACAAGTGTAAACACTACAAAATGAATTATAAATAAAAATGAAATTGAATTGAATTGAAAATTGAAAATTGAGCAAAAAAGAAAACAGCAAACCTCTTCACGTAACCTTTCTTTACTTCACTCTCCTCCAAAAAAATACACTTCTCGGGCTTAACCAGCTGCTCGTTCCCGGTTCGCCTCCTGTGTCCGAACACTCTCCCGATCAAACGGTCACCCACAACTTCGACTCTGCAAGTTTCAAAGGCACCGGCATGAGCGGTCTATGACACAAGAAGAGCCTCGGGGCTTTCGAAAGGGCGTTACACAATAACGCATATTTTGCTTATTAACGAACACATTGAGCCAAAAATGAAGAACCCAATCGAAGAATGTACGTCGCTTCAAATGGTCCATCGGCTTCAATTCTTGAGTCAGCTTGATCTTGTATGGGTGTAAACCAAGATCCTTATGCAAAATACGCCATAATGTGGTCTTGAGCGATGCCCAATTCGATCGTTTTCTACGGACGCCTGACCGGCAGCGATATTTTCGACACTTCGCGACCAACCCGTTGTCTCACTGACACGGCAACGAGTATGAAAACTCAAATTTTTGCACTAAACTTGTTATTGCCCGTCTACTAGGGCGAGAATTACGACCGAAAATTGGAGCTAATGCTCTTTAAGTTGCGATCACTCCGACTCCGAATTTCGGTAGAAAATTAATACTTTGCCATGAGGAAAATGTTGAGTTTGCTGAATTGACAGTGACAGTTTGATGATTAGTGAAAGAGGAATTCAAAGTTGTCAGGTCTCTATTGGAAAACCCTTTATAATTGCATTCAGTGGCAGTTCAGAGGGGCAAGGTTATTGAATGTGCGGCTAGATCGTCTGCTTACCTGGCATGTTTTTGCGTCCCGATATCCAGCGCAAGCTAACATGTAACTAATCGAATATCAAGAGACGCGTTCAATTTGGCTCCACTGCAAACAAAACAAAATAGGAGATGGACTTCTGATAAGAGACGTGAGCGTTTTGAACAGGTAGGGTCACGCATTCTCCCTTTAAAGAGTGCATGTTGTCTTGACACTGGAGAGGCGCAAAGCTTCTTTCAATTTGTGACCAATTTCAAGAGCACCTCCACTGCAAAGTCCCTTCTCCGTTTCTTGAACCATCGGTGTACACATGTCCGTCGTCCTTGATTGTCAAGGAAAAGACAGAGAACCATCTGGTAGAGGATTTTGGATGTGTAGTACAATTTTAGGTAGGATTTCTGAATGTCCACTGAGAACAGGACTGAATTAAGATATGTGATTCTCAAGCGGAAGATCCATCCGGAGCCTAAGCCTATGCCCATACTAACTTCTATTGTCGTCGGTCCTGGTCCTACTGCTTCCAGTTAGCGTCTAACTGAGATGCCATTTGCTGGCCAAATATATCTAGGGGAAGCAGATTGGAGGTAACATCAAGCGCATCTGTTGGCATGTAGCGTTGCCAATGAGTGTGTCTTGGCGAGAATTCTCAGTTGTTGGATGACCCAGGCAACCACTGGCGCAAGGGACAGTAGTGAGGTTCTGTCTAGATCAATATCTATGCTCTACAGTTTTACAAAGATGTACATAGATGCTGCTCTGGCCAGAGCCCGTACAACGTAGCCAACTCGATGCTGAGGTGAAGGTAATCTGGTACATGGCCCCCATCCGGCCAATGCTCACCTGTGGCTGTCCCGTGCGGTTTAACGTGAGTGCAGCTTCATGGAAAAGATGAGGGTTTTTGAGAGGGCTTGTCTTAGGGCTTGTCTTCGCCTTTAAAGAACACCAGAGTCCCAGTACAAAAAATTCTACTCCAATGAGGTATTATACAACACGACTGGACAATTTTCTGGTGAAGATCGGTCAATAACTTGATTTCTGAGGCTAACCCCAATCCACAACCCCACGAAAGGGTATGTCACAGTAGCTTCGTCCCCCAAGAAGCCTTTCTCCATTTAGACAAGTACGGGCTGTTGCAAGTCATAAAAGCGGTAACGCTCATCTTTCACATCGCCAGGAGCTCAACCAGGACCACTCCGTCACACAACAAGCTGAGGAGGGTCTCCTCCGGTTCCGAGCGGCGGTATCGAATCCGGATGCTGCTGTGCAACATCGAAAGTTCTGGTGGCTGGGAAAGCGAGGGAACTCCAGCGTCGACTTCTTTCGACCCGGGGTAGCATGATCAGTGCATATCTCCCTTATGGGCACAGTCGGTCTATACTAGTGTATACAATTTAAGTATATATAATATTTTACGTAAATGCATATATGTATGCTAGTTTAGTTTAAGGCAGTATGTAATTTAGATATTAGATTTCTTAGTGCTGTTGTGGGACTTACTCGCCGTGATAGGGTGTAAAACACAGCAGAGCCCGAAGAACTCATTTTTGACCAGTTGCTTCTTCGAACGGAAAAAGCTATGCTTAGATGATTTGGTCTTGTGGCACGAATGTTCCCTAGAATCCGATTCCATCAGGTAGGCGACCGCTTGGCAGACCCAGGACGCTTGGATCAAGTCTAACAACTCTCTTGGTAACGCTGGAGCATTGCTCCTCATGAGTTAGGAATCAACGGCGGAGGATCGGGTGGTCTGTAGATCTCTCGTGCGTTCTTCACCAACGCGACAACTGGAAAATATGGGCCGATGTTGAATGTGAACCACACCTAAACGTCACGTCGTTTCTTTCTGCATATCATTTGACATTTCTCAATTTCAGACTAACCATGGAAAGATACACAATCGAGCAAACGCGTTAAAGTTATTCAGGCTTATAATAAAAATGGGCGTTCAAATCAAAATGCATATCGTGCACTTCGTGATTTTTTCGGTCAAATGTGCGTACAATCGGAAAAATCGTGCAAACATTTGAGGAAACCGGGTCTGTAGGAGATGTGAAAACACCAGTGCATGCTCGTACAGCTCGTACTGCATAAAATATTGCTGCTGTTCGCGATAGTGTGGCTGAAGAGACGTCCACCTCAACTCGTCGTCATGCCCAACAATTGCACCTCTCGCGCTCGTCGTTGATGAACATTATGCATAAAGACTTGCATTTACACGCTTACAAGGTGCAATTAACCCAAGAACTAAAGCCTCTTAATTATTTCAAGCGTCGTCAATGGTCAGAATGGTGGCAAGAAATGGCAACAGTAGATGATAAATTTTCGAAGAAAATCATCTTCAGTGATGGGGCACATTTTCAACTCAGTGGATTCGTCAATAAGCAGAATTGCCGCATTTGGGCGATTGATAATCCAAGAGTGATTGTCGAAAAACCATTGTACCCACAAAGAGTGACTGTTTGGTGCGGTTTATGGGCTGGCGGCATCATCGGGCCGTATTTTTTTCAGTTACTGTGAATGGTGTTCGCTATCGTGAATGATGATAACGAACTTTTTATGGCCCGAATTGGAAGATATGAATGAGGCCGATATGTGGTTTCAACAGGACGGTGCCACTTGCCACACAGCTAACGAAACAATGGCTCTTTTGCTCGACAAATTCAATGGCCGTGTTATCTTACGTGGTGGCGATGTCAATTGGCCGCCAAGATCATGTGATTTGACACCGTTGGATTTTTTTCTTTGGGGTTATTCGAAAGAAAAGGTGTACGTCGATAAGCCAGCAAGAATTCAAGAGCTAAAGGATGAGATAATTGGCACATTAACGGCATAGAACCTCAATTATGCTTCAGCGTCATCGAAAATTTGGACCATCGGATGGAGGTGTGCCGCCGAGGTTGCGGTGGCCATTTTTTCGATATTTTGTTCCATCCATAATTGAACCATACCAATATTATCATAATAAAAAGAAATCACAATAATTTCCTAAATGATTCGTGTTTTATTCAAAATCAACATCGGCGCTTAAAATTTAACCACCCTTTACAAAAGAAATCACTGATCCATACGCCCTACTAACACTCTAAAATTCTCTTGTTCGACCTTTGCTTGAATATGCTGTCGTAGTCTGGAACTCGGCGTTCATAACATTTTCCGATCGTATCGAAAAAGTTCAAAAGCAATGCACCAAGTACATTTTTTTTTAAATTCATTGGCATTTTTGGCCATCGTATAAAGCAAGGTGGCAACTGCTTGGCTTAAAGTCTCCATCAACTAGATGCACCATTTATGATGTTATGTTTGTTAGGGATATACTTTGCAGTCATATAAAATGTTCTTGGCTCTTATCCATGATACAATTTCATACGCCATCTACATAGGTCACTCCTTACTTTGAATATTTTATTTGAAAAGTACCACAATACAGACTATGGTAGAAACGAATCACTAACGGGAATTTTTCGCAACATTGGTTTAAACAGCTGACGCACGTTTCGTGTTTTGTTTCACTGTCAAACATCTTCAGCTTGGTCTATAATTTAACCATGAATCGTCTTACAAACGAACAACGCTTGCAAATTATTGAATTTTATAATTAAAATGCGTGCTCTGTTAAGAAAGTTCATCGCGCGCTTATTCCATTTTATGGTCAGATTAGTCGACCCACTGAAGCGGCTAATTTTTGGCTCAATGGGTACGTAAATAAGCAGAATTGTCGATTTTGGAGTGAATATCAGCCAGAAGCTACCAATGCACCCAGAAAAAGTCACAGTTTGGTACGGTTTATGGGCTGGTGGCATCATTGGACCGTACTTCATCAAAGATGATGCGAATCGTTACGTAACTGTGAATGGTGAGTGCTACCGTGAGATGATATCCAACTTTTTTTTGCCCAAAATGCAATAGCTTGACTTGCATGACATGTGGTTTCAACAAGACATGCCACACAGCTGAATTTTATGTGTGTTTTCTTGAAAAACTTTCCTATAGCTTTTAAAAAATCACCCTTTATAAAAGATGTTCAACTTTCCTCGAATAATACAATTTTATTTTATAGTCTACAATATATTTATGCAATTTTTGTAAGAAAACTAATAGACTTAGTGGAAAAAATTGCAAATACAATTTTTTTATTTTATATATTTACTGATCACTAAAACAACTTTGTATGACAAACTTCATAAGGTCTGCCAACTACAGGATGTTTCTTGCTGCTCCAAGATGATGATGACTTAAATACGGTTACACACAATTTTGTGTTAAAAAATAACATCAAGCGCAGTAAGTCCTACCGATCACCATGCCTTATCATCCTCAAAAGCAAATATTAACGGCCCAAAATAAGACAGATGATAGCTCCGAATTGAAAAAAGTTACTCCTCATCAAGCTATGTTTCCGCCCGGGTTCGAACCGGGGACCTTGTGCGTGTGAAGCACACGTGATAACCACTACACTACGGAAACTTGATAAATTATGCATGACAGCTTAACAAGGCGTTATTGGGCTTAATGAGCTTTCTGCGAGAAACAACTCCAATTTTTATCCAGATTTGAGTCGATAGCTTAAACAAGTGCGCGGCAAGAACATTAATCTTCACGAACTCAGAAGTGGATCTAGGGGACTCTGACGAGAGATTAGGCGTGCAAAAGGAGAGGAAAGCAAAAGCAGTCGGCCCGCCGATCTACTCAAGGCCAGCTTCTGAAACGTGGTAAATAGGACAGCAGGGAGGACCCTAATCTCCTAACTGTGGCAATGGCATCGAAGGAGATCGAAGCAGTACACAGGATGTGAGTGCCAACAGCCACCCTCATCCTTACTCTCTCTCTCTCTCTCAGAACCACGTACATACCTCTGTTGCGCATCATACGCCTTGTGCACAGCCCCTGTCCCTGTCACCACTCGGATCTCAAGCGAAGCATGACATTTTCACCGATAATTGCGCATAAAGGCGACGATAACTAAGCCCCCTAGGGCACATCAATAAAAGCTTCTGTCGAGGTGTCACGTGCCCCCGAGCACTTAGCCAAAGACAGATGTAAGCCCAAACGAGTGCAGGCGTTTCGCTAATTATGCAGCAATTTACGGTAATAAGTCAAACGGTCGACACAGGCCGCGCTCTAATGGGACTCCAATCAAATAGCCTGGCCCTCAAACACCGGCTCTGACATTAAACACTGGCTCGCCTCGTAATTTATGTCCTCTCCCCCATCGGAGGTGGATTAAGTCAGAGTCTAGCTGATGATCTCAGATGACCTTAGATTTGAATGAGAAAGCGAAAACTACGACAGCCCGTAATTTATGTATCAGCTTCTTACCGGCTGAGTCGTTAGCGGTTGTGACATGTGTGCGCGCATGCACCACCACCACCGCCGCCGACGCCACCACCCTCCGTCGGTGCGATAACAATGCAAATGCATCCTGCACTTGGCTTCGCATTGAATTCCATGTCCAGGTGATAAATAATAAACAAGGACAGCCCTCGGGGGGCTGCGAAAGTTTCCCAGGTCACCACTTCTGCCCTCGCCGATGACAATTTGTCGCTCTGCACTCGCCGCAGCACAGCGCTGCCGTCGGAGAGAAATATTGGTACCTAATGGAGCTTGTAGCAGCCGCGCATTGACCACGGCATAAATCAATCCACCGGCCCAGCTCTAGTGACGGTTACCAACTCGGTCGTCAGTCTGCGGCTGCGTCATGGCTCCTGTCAGGCGCTCTGTGCGCAGAAATGATTTATGCCGGGTGCGCGCTGTCGAACATAGCAAATGCATTTGCATCGTGCGGACACGCTGCTATTTAGATAAGCCCGTGGATTAATTGCTCGATTATGAGGCATCGATTGTGTTTCGGGCTTATCGCGGGACATTCGTCAGTCAGTGAGCATGTGAAACTGTCCGCAGATCGATATCAAGATAAGTGGTCGTCGCTCGTCGAGCGAGCGCCTTTGTCCGCTGGTTCAGCCCACACGCCGACTGATGCCGACGGCCGCGGCGTTTGGGTGTCAATTGGATTCGCATTCTGTTCAATTGTGTGTCCGGCGTGGAAGTGGGTCACGCAGTAGTGGGGTAGGGTTGCCATGTGAATGATGGAGTGAGAAGAATTTTAACGCGGTGTGTCAGTGTGACGCCATCTTACCGATGGACGGAGACAGGTAGAGGCTGCATGCTTTAGCGGCTTCAATAAGTCTTTAGCGCATCAGATGTCCAAGGAAACGTTTCGAAAATGCGATTCCTAGCGAGGTTTCTGAAGAATAGGTGATCAAAGGTGGTGGCCCGTGGCGTTGTGGGTATGTGAGTTGACTCCTACGCAATTCTTGGTACCTTCGAAAAGTTCTACGTCGGATATATGGTCCCGTCTGCGAGGAAGGCGAATGGAGGAGAAGACATAACCGCGAACTCTACGAGATATACCAAGATGTGGTTCTAGCCCGGAAGGGAAAAATCCGTCGACTGCACTAGCTCGGCCACATCGCGCACATGGACAGCAATGCTCCAGCAAAGAGGTCTTCGGTTCCGAGCCTACTGGTTTGAGAAGGAGAGGAAGACCGAATCTCCGGTAGAAAGACCAGGTAATCGCGGATGCAAGACAGCCTTGGTCTTGAGGACTGGAAGCTGCGTGCCCTGGACCATCAACGATGGAAGGCAGCAATTACTCAGGCTCGGACCGTCCATAGGTCGCCAGCCTGATAAGTAAGTAAGTAAGTGTCTAGGTTCGATTCGTGGTACCACAAGAAATACTTTACACGGCCCCATCTTTTTCGGGTCACTGACAATGCTCAAAGAGTATAACTGTCTAGAAAAAGCTTCTCAAACTTAGCCGTTCGGAGTCGGTATAAAATTGTAGGTCCCTTCCACTCGTGATAAAACAATAGCACGCACAACATAAGTGGTTGCTGAGAGGCTAGGCCCTGGCCCTCTACGGGCTGTAGCGCCACCCATATTAAATTATTATTATATAGATGATCAAAGATAACATATTTTCCTGAGCTGTGGACAAAGTTTAAACGTTTTCAAAGAGTCAGCAGAAAGTGTGTAACTATTCACCCAAGATGTTTGAGGCAGACTTAGACTGTCATCAAGCTTTGACGGCTTGGCTCAAAGATAAAGATGCACTCCTATGAAGGCAATACTTGGAATACGATCACTTCGAGCAGCAGTATGTTAAAGGATGTTTCACTGCTATTTTGAGCATTTCTTATCTAGCTCTGACTTCCGCGGTTTGGGAGTTAATCAGCATAAAGCGAAAGTTCTTCCTTCGAGCCACATTCGATGCTCACATAGAGTGTGATATAAGCCAGCACTGACTGCTAGTGGTGGTGAATTGTTTACAGATCCACACCAACATCGCTCTCACTGTAGTCCGTCAGTCCATCAGTCTATCAGCTGTTCAGTCCATCAGTCCATCGGTCCACCGGTTCATCGGTCCATCGGTCCATCGGTCCATTACATATTTGAGATCACGTCATCAGGGAAGAGTTCAGGGAACTAGAAAGAAGGAACCGGACAGATAAATGGATCAACGCTCATGGTTGAAGCAGGCCAACAATCTTTTGAGTCAACATGACCGCATGAGGTTTGAAGCATGTATCAGAATGAGCAAAAACAACCTCCGCATCCTAACAGGCTACCTTAGAGAGCACTGTAAACTCAAGGAGCACCCAAGGAAACTAAGAGCATCAGAAGAAGGAATCTGCAGATTCTGTGGTGAATCTAATGAAATCCCAGAACATATCCCGTGATTTTGCGCGGCGCTAGCCCACAAAAGACAAAGATATCTGGGCAAACACCTAATATCAGAGGAAGAACTGAAGTCACTAGAACCAGTTCTCATTCTCAGATTCTGGCTTAGAGAGAATACTCTTGGACAAATCTCTTCCACCTTCGCGCAATAGGAGCAAATAATTCTCAATACAACTCTGAAAAGAGCTGCATGGGAGGGGAGCTCTTAAGACAGCAAAGGTATGAATAGGGCGCACAAAATAGATCTTAAGGTGGCGGTGTTATTTACCCTCAAGAATAATAATAATATACTCACTCTATTAATATTAAGTTGAGTAGTAAGTTCATTATCATACAACACTTAATGAAAAGATGCTTTTGTCTTATCAATAAGGCAGTCTAGTAAGTTGACATTATCATTTTTTTATCATGAAGTTGGTCTTGTACCATGGAAGATTTAACATCATTTTTAACAATTTATTTTGGCATCTTTGTAATTTTAACCCATGAGTTTTTGCGCAATCGCCCCAGACAGGAGCTGCATACAACAGAAAGGCCTCGAAGATTGTCTTTTAGATTAATAGTATCTTATCAACGTTAGGTTTTGAGTTCCTATAAATCAGGCATGTCAAACTAATTTCAGTGTGCGGGCCAAATTCTTCGAAAATTGTAGTCCAAATCCTATTACGGACCGCATCTACTTTTTTTTTATATTAAAAATTCAAATTTCTTATTATTCATTATTATATTTACAGGTTTCATTCATCAGTACTCGAACGGAGATAAGTTGTTGGACTGTTGCTGTGCAAGTGACATGTCCATAATGAACAACTTTCCACATAAATGCTTCCGTCCGTATCTTTAACAGAAATCGTAGATAGATCTCATTGTGGTACCATCGTGTATAAAACGGATGGTTTGTGACGTTCGTATGACAAGAGGCCAACTTATCATTACATGGTGTTGTGTACGTCGTACGCTGATCCTCACTGATAGGGTACCACGCATACGGTGGGAGAAACTACAGAACAGTGAGATGCAGCAACATTTTGCACGACACATATCTGAAGGTTTGAGCGAACTCCAACTGTTCCATCGCGTGTAGAGAAAAAATGGCGACTGTGTTCAATAGCTGTCATAGCGTGATATTTGTGGAGAGAAGCAGCTTGGAGTGGCGGCTGGCGCTGAGTGAAGAACTGCGTGGTTTAAGACACCCAGAGTTCAAGAACCCATCAGAGAAAAGAATTAGTGGACTGAAGACTGGATTCTCTTGCGGGACTCTACTTCTCGTGACCGGTACACTGAGGCGCGAAGATCTTGCAAATTGGCTGTGCGAGCAGCTAAAGACCAGTGCTGGAAGCAGTTCAGCGAGAAGTTGGAAAGCGACCATAGATCTGCGAAAAAGGTTTTCTGGCAAACCATTTGCCTACTCAGAGGAAGGAACTTCAAAATCTTCGAAGGTGCCAACTCCAAGGATGGTGTGTTGCTTTCCAATGAGTTAGACATCTTGCGCAAATGGAGCGAACACTTTTCGAAGCTGCTCAATGCCGAACAGGGCACTGAGGGTGGCGGGCACGTTGTCTTCAGTGGGGCGGAGAATAGTCCAACGATGGAGGAAGTCATTTTGGCGATTGAATCGCTAAAAGTTGCCAAATCCGCCGTTGTGGATAAAATCCGGCCAGATGCTTAAGGCCATGGGTAAAGAGGTCTCTCGGTGAGACACCTGGCAAGCCGGGGTGATTGTCCCTCTTTTCAAAAAGGGGGACAAATGAAATTGCTCCATCTACAGGGGCGCGTATCTCATTTAAGTCTCTTCAGGAAAGTCCACGCTAAGATGTTGGAGACGCGTTCTAGAGCCATGGTCTAGTCCAGGATGAACACTGAGGCATTCGTCCCGGCAGAAGTACAACCGACCAGCTTTTTGCTCTAAGAATGGTACTCGAGAAGATTTGCAAAAGGCATAGGACCGAGTTCATTGAGGTAATCTTTGGAGTGTTCTACAGCAGTATGGGATTGATGGTAATCGTTTGAGGGCCATTCAGACTCTATAAACAAACTGAAGCAGCTGTGTTCGGGTTAACGGTGCTAAATCAACACCTTTCACCGTGGGCGTTGGATTTCTCCAAAGTAGGTCATGTAGCACGAATGTACTCATCATCACGCTTGGCAGACCCAGGCAGAGGTGGTTGGACCAAGTCCAAAAACTCAAGAAATTAATTGTTTTTTTGATAAATAAATATCATGAAATATTGAAAATATCATAGTTGTGGAAAAGTGTTGCGGGCCGCGAGTTTGACATGCCTGCTGTAAATTAACGCATATATAACTCTTATTAATTTGTTTATTTTATTTATGGTGGTAGATACGTGTTTCTCAAAGTTGAGCTTCTTATCTAAAATTATATCCAAGTATTTGCAGTTTTCTGCCCATTTGATGTGCAAGGAACATAATGTCAATATAATGTTGTTTGGGAGATAGCAAATTTGTCTACGTTTACTTAGCCAAATAGCGTTTTTTTAGCGTTAAGCTTAATCTTCCACTTTTGACAACATTTCTCGAATTTGTGAAGGGCCGACTGTTGGAAATTATATACTGGGTGGTTAAATTTGAAGGGCCCATGTTGAATGTGAACCACACCTAAAATCAATTCGAAGCATGGAAAGATACACAATCGAGTAACGCGTTATAGTTATTCAGGCTTGGGCGTTCAAATCAAAATGCATATCGTGCACTTGGTGATTTTTTCGGTCAAATGTGCGTACAATCGGAAAAATCGTGCAAAAATTTGAGCAAACCGGGTCTGTAGGAGATGTGAAAACACCAGTGCATGCTCGTACAGCTCGTACTGCAGAAAATATTGCTGCTGTTCGCGATAGTGTGGCTGAAGAGCCGTCCACCTCAACTCGTCGTCGTGCCCAACAATTGCACCTCTCGCGCTCGTCGTTGATGAACATTATGCATAAAGACTTGCATTTACACGCTTAAAAGGTGCAATTGACTCAAGAACTAAAGCTTCTTGACCATTTCAAGCGTCGTCAATGGTCAGATTTGTGGCAAAAAATGGCAACAGTGGATGATCAATTTTCGAAGAAAATCATCTTCAGTGATGAGGCACATTTTCATCTCAGTGGATTCGTCAATAAGCGGAATTGCCGCATTTGGGCGAATGAGAATCCAAGAGTGATTGTTTGATTGAAAAACCAATGCACCCACAAAGAGTGACTGTTTGGTGCGGTTTATGGGCTGGCGGCATCATCGGGCCGTTTTTTTTCCAAAATGAGGCCGGTCAGGCAGTTACTGTGGTGTTGGTGGTATTCGCTATCGTGAAATGATAACGAACTTTCTATGGCCCGAATTGGAATATATGAATGTGGACGATATGTGGTTTTGAACAGGACGGTGCCACTTGCCACACAGCTAACGAAACAATGGCTCTTTTGCGCGACAAATTCAATGGCCGTGTTATCTCACGTGGTGGCGATGTCAATTGGCCGCCAAGATCATGTGATTTGACACCGTTGGATTTTTTTCTTTGGGGTTATTTGAAAGAAAAGGTGTACGTCGATAAGCCAGCAAGAATTCAAGAGCTAAAGGGTGAGATAATTCGGCACATTAACGGCATAGAACCTCAATTATGCTTCAGCGTCATCGAAAATTTGGACCATTGGATGGAGGTGTGCCGCCGAGGTCGCGGCGACCATTTGGCCGATATTTTTTCCCATACATAATTGAACCATACCTATATTATCATAATAAAAAGAAATGACAATAATTTCCTCAATATTTTGTGTTTTATTCAAAATTAACATCGGCCCTTAAAATTTAACCACCCTTTGCATCGATAAATAAAGTCCCAGCCGCGAATATGGCAGTGTCAACAGCAAATTCTGTTACCAAGGCAAGGTAGGTCATGTACGTGGAACGGTTCCAAGACGGATCCTTGGGGAACGCCATGCTGAAGAAAAATTAAATGAATTTTAAAAAACACCACTTAATGCCGGTGCGTGGTGTCACTTAGTTTTCCTTGACGAAAATCACCGTCACGTTACAGTCAATGGAGGTTGTTACAAGGATATGTTGCAACCCTATTTCTTTGGCCGATTGCACGGACTTGACGGTGCCACAAGTCACAGAGCGGGTTATTACACCCAACTCAATTCAATGAACGTGTTATATCGAGACCAGAAGAAATGGGCCGCCTATTTCGTGTGATTTAGGACATCTAGTATTTTTGCATGGGGCTATATTAAGTCTTGGCCTATGCTAGGAAGCCAGTTTCGTTAGAGGAGCTCAGAGTTATAATGAAAGAGAGAGGGCTGCTCTTTCCGGTGAATTGTGCGGCTGAGGCATCGAATGGAGTTGAGAATGGCAGTTGTTTCATGGCGGTGGAAGAGAAGTACTACTGATCTGCATTCGAATGTACGTCCGTATGTATTTCATCTGCAATCTCAATCCAAATCATGAGACCATATTGAGCACATTGCGCCACGTTGCATGTTGGCAAGAGAATAGAAGTCAAGTTTTCTTCCTTAAAGCCTTCTGCTGTGGAAGCCATTATTTTCCTCCGAACATCCAAAATATTGGTCTTACTTCGAATGATTCTGCATATTTGGTCCCGCGATCCGGTGCTATTGATTTGCTCGTAGTTCCTCTCCGTTAAAGACGATGACTAAGTAAAATCTGGCACGGAAGTTGAGAAAACATCGAATAACAAGCGGCATCATTCCTCCTCTACAGTTGCTCGACCGAAGAAATGCCGGTCATACCAAACACGAGCCTGAAAGACTTCAGCCGTCACTGCCGAAACGAATGGGATTCCATTTCAATAAAAACCAGCAGGCGCCTAAAAATGTGTAATCCATTTGATTTTTGTCTACCGCCCATTCATTTGCATTGACAACCCCATTGCCTAACACCGTCGTCGCTTGATCTCCAAGGAGGCCCGAACGAGAGGCTAACCTGTTCCGAACAGAACCCTCCCAAAGAGACACCATCATCCTCTGACCAAACCATCATCCTTTCAAAGCCAAAATGATCCCACACTTTCACCACCCACGCTAGCGTTGGAAGTTTCTCTGGACTCCACTTGCCACCTAGCCACTGGGTCATAGGCTTTCTTCCTTAACTACGTCGTTAGCCTGACATATCTTCGCTCATTACCGACGCAGAAGTTCGTGTCGTTTCGTCATACACAGCGAGCATCTTCAAGATGTGGCTGGCTTTGAACTCACAGCTCACACTGCTTGGTCGCACCGAGCCTCTGGCAATCCTTAAGAGAGTGCAATTGATGACACAACCACCCGCCAACGTAATGAATAACACAATTCGCCACAGATTCTTGCTGTCGTCGTCGCAGTCGCCGTCGTCGCTTAAGTTGTCTTTACGATATCGGTCAGCATGCAAATCTTTAAATTGCTACCCTCAACCATCTAGCGGTACTTAAGTTGTCTGACTTTATGCGATACTCCCTGCACTTCAATAAAACCGAATCGGCAAGCGGCCGGCCGCGCTCTGTGTGGGGAGGGAGAGACGAGACATCGAACACCGAGCACCGAGGCGCAAATGAAGACCTCAACGATTGCCGAGGGGATTACATCTTCATCACCCAAGACACATGAATCTCTCAATTAACCTGACTGACTCTCCTCCGCGAAGTCATAAACATCTTCTCTGGCCTCTCCGGCCGTTGCACAAAGGAAACCTCAGGCCGACGACGACGACGACGCACGGGGCAACTGGCAGACAACGACTGCGCCGAGTGGTGGCGAACAAAACACGACCACGACGACGACGACACCGCCATCGATGACAGCGACTGCGACTAAGAAGAAGATCCCCGGTGACGTGCCGCGGCGACATATGTAGGTTCACTCAACGGTAGATGGTAATATCGTCTATCAAACGCCGATTGACGTTTCAATTATTTCAGCGATCCATTTAAATCGTCCGCCGTCCCACGGGGGCACGGGTGAATGACGTTGTTCGCGTCACCGTCGCGTCGGCCATCGTAGGTGTGCCTGTCCCTTTCTGGGCAGAAACACGCCGACAGCGACGGCGTAGTCTCACTAAATCCGAGAGTACTTTCCTAATCTGTGCTCGTTGGGCCGGTTTGCTCGGTGCCGAGGCTGACCCTGTTCCCTCGCCCGAACCAGTGGGGCATGTGCGTTAGTTCTTCAGTTGAGTGGGAATTTTCCTTGATGGACAAAGTGACAGGCACGTCTTCTCCGTCGAGTGACATCAAATTGCGTTTGCACACAAGGAAGTCGTGCGCCGCCGTTGCTGGGCCAGCCAAGTCGTCCGCTCTCAAGTATCTGCCGCTGGGGAAGGAAGTGAAATGTGGAATCTTCCAAACAGACGACCTGTCAAATCAACTGTCATCAATCAGTCAAAAGGAAATTCTATCATATTTTCGCTGAGGTTTGCGCTGATACGCTTTGACAGCCGGCGATAGTGGGGCAGCTGCAGAGAGATGTAGGAAATGACAATCAATTGCTGTTTGGCAGACTTGTGGAGGCCTGCATTCAAGTCAAGTGGCGCTTGGATTGAAGTTCACTTTGTGTTCGATGGCAACTAATTGGAAGGAAGTGAAAGAGATTTGATGCGACGCAGGGATTGTGACATGTATGACGTAGGCAGTTGTTTTTTACCGATGGACACTATTTATGTCGTCGACGAATGTCATGAGTGTAGGTCGTGGTACGGCTTGCTGGTGCTGGTATACATTTTCCAAGAAGATATGTCTTTACGGTCACATGTCAAAAGTCACTTGAGCAATTAAGTCTTATTTTATCTCGTTCAATTTGCAGAAAGTCAGTTGAAGAATTTGTCTATTACGCAGTTTTGCAATCCAATCTCAACGGGTTAAATAACGATACCTAAGTTACCTAAGTGGTTTAGGGGAAAACTGATCGAAACTTAACGAAAGCGTGGTAAAAGCGGGTAATGGAGGATAGTTTAACACGGAATTGGACGTGATTGAAAAGAACATGAAACGCTTACACATGATGAAAGAGGTTCGAGAGATCTGGTTACTTAACATGCTGGGGTAGGTAAAAAAAATGCAAACAAACACGCACCTATTCTTCAATTGAAGGGCATGCTATTGACGTGATTGGCTGAAAACAGCGAGTCGTAAATGAATGACGATTTTGCTACCCGGAAACTCCTACAATCTGACTGACGGCAAAGCTGGATACAGAGAAGTATGCACCGTCCTTGACAAAGTATAGATAACATCGAGGACTTGGGCCAAATGTCATAATGAACGGCTATAGCTTCTGCGTATACCTCGGCTCTGCGGTAAGTATTTCCAAGGACAACAGTATGCAGACCGAACGCATTATAAATCAATCAGGTACGTTTCAGATTAAGAGGCATTTGAGCTCTCTAACTGACCTGTTCTACAGCGCAGAGGTATGGACAAAACTAAATTCAGATGAAATAGACCCATTTTCGAGATAAAAACTGTTTACTTATGTTGATGGCGCTTGGAGTAGATAAAACACGATCTGTGCAAGCTGTACCGTGACAGAGTCAAGTCGAGACATGAGTTAATCCACCGCCTAAGTTGCCCAGACCCAGTTGAACATACGGACAGCTCGGCTACGGCCCCGTATCTGTAGGACAACGCAACTTAGGACGACACACATGGAGTTGGGAAGGACTTCAACAAGAATGAGTGCTAGAATGAGCTAGACTGGGCACAAGTAACGCTAAAGAATACTTCAAATGCTAAAGATGTCAGGTTCATTGAATCGGGGACGTTGCGAAGTGGCCAATGCCCATGTGGTTCCTCCTGGGAGCGCCTCTAGCTGGAGGGGTGTCCAGAGTTGTGCTGGTTTTGAGTGATTCCGATGCGCAAGCTATCGGCGGAGAGGCTGATGAAGACGATGCAGCATAGTTCTTGGTACCGCCAGGCTTAGAGAATGATCTGGCCAAGAGGGGCGCCGCGATTAAACCATTCACCTAGCCAGTAGACAGGCGTACAATGTCACAATTTATGAACCGAAAGTCGTGCGGAGGTTTGCAAAATCTTGACATCTTCGACAGGCAAGGCGGTGAGTAGATTGACGGCAAAAACAGGATAGAGCAACAGGCTATCAGTTGGTAACGCACCGACAGTCAAACGATGATTGTGGACTTCCTTCACTATACCATTCCCGACATTATACCGCTTAAGGTCAACCCACAGAGGACTGAAATGTTGGACAATATGGACCAGTCTGGGGAGAGAATGGTGAACTACGAGCAAAAGTACTTAAGTCAATTCGGCTTGTTCAGATCCGGTCAGATTTCCGGAACCGAGCGTCAGCAACAACAGCCCAGAGCTCAGAGTCCGCAAAGGCAGAAGGTGTCTTCTGAAATGGCAGGGCCAACAGAAGATGCAGTAGATAATCGAACAAGCCCCATGGTAGATGCATTCGGCTACGCCGCAACAGTCACAGCAACATCGGCAGTTAACTGCAAAACAAGCTGAAGCGATGAAGACTCAAGTGATGCACAAGTAACCACGGCAATGGATCAAAGAGGAGTAGCCAATGCCCATGCACCAGTCGATACAATAGGCTATGCAACAGCAAAGAATAGAGCAACAGCAACGACAAATCCACAGGACGCTTAAAATTGCTCTTAATTGAAATCCCTTCCCCGATTCTACATCAGCTCCATTCCCACCGAACCCATTCCCACGAAGCTCGATGCCATCAACCACTCGTCAGAGCACGGAACAAGTCCGTGGACTCGTTGTCACATGACTCATGCCGCCATTCAGCAGCATTAACAACATTGTAAAACATTTATTGCGTACATTCATTAAATCAACGTCACCCACTGACAGCTGTCAAATATCATAAACCACCGGCCATCAGAGACGACCGCAACCATCAACCCTGTGCAGGAAACGCCACCATTCCCGGCCGCCATGCCCAGTGTATATTCAACCTAGATGTCATAAAATAACGCCACGAACTAGGACCAATGACCAAACTTCACACCCGAGCCTTGAAACCGTGAAATTATTTCAACAGTCCCAGCCGCGCCGTAGCATCCTTTCCCTCGCCTCGGCAGTTTCCCACTGCGTTCGCCCCATTAAACGTCAACAAATATGCAAAGCACACCTAGCGAATAAAAAGCGGTCGGTGCGGCCGTAAAGCATAAAATTTACGATATTATGACATCGTCTGCATGCACGGACTCCCTCTCGGTCGGTCGTGACATTTCGCGGCAGCGTTTGGGACCGCGGCGGTGGCGGCCACTCGGACTCCAATTCCATTTCAATTTCGCTTCTAATTAAGGACGCTCGCAGAACGGACTCCCCAATCCGGGGATCATTAAATCGATCAATTGTCGAAGTAAATTAATGCGATCTGAGGCATAGCGTTCGACAGCATAACAGCGACAGCGACAACGACAACATCAACGACCACGATCACACTATAGCCGCAACGTTGACGGCCATCTATGTCGTCTGCAGCATCTAATAGTCTCTCAACTGGTGCCTGGACAAGGACTCGAACGCAGATCTAAGCCAGGGAGGTGCTATTGCCTCATAGACAGATGGACTGCGACTGGGACTGCGACAGCGACAGCGACAAATGCTTGGGCGCGAATTGTGAGTGAGAAGAGGTGGACGTTGGAATCGTGTTAGGCAGACGATTCGGTTAATTAATGGCGAGAACGACAAGGCGAAACGCAGCACCATGAGGAACCTGTCACATCTGCCAAACATTTCATAACCCAGCCGGCACTGGAGTGTGTTTTTTTTTTCCCAGCCCAGCCGCCGCCGCCGACGTGCACGACAAGGGCCGCGATCCATGCCGCAACGATGACGACGACGTGCACGGTGATGACGGCAGCGGTAATTGCGTCTGCGTGTGCAATGTGGATGCGAGGTGACGTGCCGGCGTCGCAGCTCCGATGAGAGCGAATTTTAATTAGATTAGAATTTGCATATCGATTTGAATTAATTGGTCCCCGCAGACGGTGGTGGGGTGGTGTGTTCCCCTCGAGCGGACAGGTGCGTCTGAGAGAGGTTGTAAATCCCACTGGGATGAAGCGGATGACAGCCGTCTATTTGTAGGCTAAACTCCGCGAGGCGGTCGTTGAGCCAGGCGCAGATGAGACGGTGACGCTAAATCCCTTGTTGCATTAGGATGATCAAGCGGCTGCTCTCTGGACCGATTGGGTGGGGGACCAGTTAAGGGCCCACTTCGTGAAGGATTACTTAGGGATAAGTGAAATGTCACAAGACGACAAACTGGGCAGAAAGACGTTGGCCAGAGGGAGACCTGGTCGTGTCAACTTTGACATGTTGTTTGTTGGAATTCTTGGCTTTGGTATGCGCCTTAGTGGTTGGTTCGCACGTCTGTCATCACATAGAGAGAGTTTGCGAAGCCTGGGAATTCATGAGAAGCTTAGGCAGAGGGAAATGTCATAAAATTAAAAATAGCTCAAGGATAATCATGTCAGTCGTCCACAACTGCCTCATTTTGTCACCAAATTTAGGAATACGATCTTCCAGAGATTACTGGAGATTGACTGGATACGGCAGCTTCAGCTAAATAAGCTCTGATTTTTCATTGTTTGCAAGTTGCTACAATCCGGTCAACATGGGCCTAACTAACTTAAGCTGCAGCTGCGCAAGCTAGGCTGTGTTCAGTTGTGTGCGACATCTTTATCGTGGACGGTCTTTGTTAGGTTGCTTCACAGCGATTGACAAGAGATCTACGTGTGTTCATGATATTGCTGTCGTTAGTACATTTTGCCGCTGAGAATTTGGGCTTAAGTGGCATTAATGCACTTAATCCCAAATAGGCTCACTGTACCGACACGTGGGTTTATCAGTTAAGAAAAGGTTGCCGTGATCATGATAGCCAGCCAGTCGTTTAGACTGGTGGCTTCCCCAGTTGAGGCAAATGCAGGACAGTTGCAGAGAAGGTGCTGGATGCTTTCCTCATCATCCTCGTCTAGGCAGCTTTTACGGAAGTCGTTGGAGAATAGGCCTACTCTTTTTGTGTGAAGGCCTAATAGACAGTGTCCGGTGATTATTAACTCTGCGATAATAATTTTAGATCTTTCAGGCTACTTGATATTTTTGGATCGGGATGAGGCAAGATTCGTTTTGAGGTTCGACAAGTGGTGCCTGTCGACCATCTGGCATTGATTTTCTTGCGTAGAGATTATTGAGTTGTAACTTCAAGGTTAGCTATAGGGGCGCCTATGTTACGACAGATCCCCTAAGCTGGCAGTCTAGTGGCGCATTTAGCATTTAGTTCATCAGCTCTTCAGTTCCCCGGGAGTAACTATGGCGTGGCACCCAGCACAGGCGAATGTTGAACTGTTCGGAACTCTCGTTAAAAGATGCGCTGCAATCGATTACTATATTGGAGTTTATAGAGAACGATGTCAGTGACTTGGCTATCAGTAAAAATACAGATATCGCGAGCGGATATCACGTTCCATCTTAGCCAGGACAGGGTTTCGCTAATATTTCCGCTGGGAAAACGCGGCAGGAAATGGGTAGACGAACGGATTTTTCAGATTTAGACCTTCAGAGAAAACACCACATCGTCGATAGGTCTAATCACCTATAGTCAGCATTTGGTTGCTGTTTGTTTACCAAAGATATGTTAAGGGGTAAGGTTCAAGAGGATTTACAGCGCATCAGTTGGAGTAGCTCTAAGGGCTTTAAAGATGCAGATGCAGGCTTGTCTCTGCACCTTCCTTAAGTTATTGAAGTGGGTGCCGACATTGAGTTAGACCCATACTCATATACTACGCCTTAAGGCTCAACTATAATGCGCATGAGCGAGCATTAGCTAGTGTCAAATTTGGACGAACTATTTCGTCATGTTTGCTAAAAAATCATGAGTTGCTATAATGCTTTATTTTTTTTATTTAGTTATGATTTATTATGAATTCCTCATGCTTCCAGTTCGATTATATGTGTATGGATTCCAAATCAATATCAGCTGATTTGTTAATTTTTTTAAATTTGTTCCTTCTCTGTGTTTCATCTGTCACATTCGCATATGCGCGGTGCGATTCAGTTCGCACTAGCTCATGCTTAACGAAACATTTGTGTCTTGCACATGCTCAACGAAATGTTCTCAATCTTTCATGGACGACATTATAGGTTTGCTCATAGGGGTGGGTGTATTCGCTCACTCACCCATACGCGTTTGACACTAGCTAATGCTCGCTCATGCCCATTATAGGTGAGCCTTTAGTAATTACAACCCAATTAGCCATTCTTATGTCCTTTGCATCACGAGGACCGGCCATAACATTTATGACACTTAAATAAACAACAGATAAAAACATCCCCATTTATAATCATTGATATTTCAAAACTGATTCCATTCGATTTTGCATCATACAATCCCTCTGGAGCTCCAATAAAAAATTTGGTTTGCAGCTTAGGTCAACATATTGCCACACTTAAAATGCTCTTGCGGCCAAAATTATCTGTAGATGGATATGATTTTTACACCATGATTCCAGGTTTCAGATAACATATGTTTCCCGTTAAGGTATCTTGAACATTTTTTCCTACAGATCAACAAACATTAAAACAAACCCCTGTAACCCCCTATAAAGTTGTGCTGAATTTGGATACTTGAATGAAGAATTTGAATATCTCAGAGCTCCATTAATGGATTGATGTAATTTTTTTTTCAAAAGAAAGGTGTATATTTCTTCCTAGTCCTCTTCCTAAGTCCTAGTTGCATTCTCTTCCAGCGTTATTAGCCAATTAATTATAACTTTTATAACAAGACCATAGTCCAAAACAGTGTTTTTAAAATCGGATAGATCGAAACTAATTTGGTCATAACTCCGAAAAATGTAGGAAAACGCAGTAACTTGAAAGTTTAAAGTATACGCTGATGTATGTCTGTACGCGTAGCTTGGCGTAAATAATTTTAAAATTCAAGAAGTATTTATCAAAACTTTTTTCAAGTCCCTATGCTTGAGACTACTTATCGGAGGCTTCTTTGAAGATTTTTTTAAAATATTTTTGCATCTTAGATAGTCAGAAATAGACCAATAGAATGACATACAAAGATATAGAATCTATTTCAAGAAGCTTGGGAAAAAGACATGTAAACTTTTGTTGAAAATATGATTCGTAACTTGAATAAATATTTTTTAACTTTGAGGGCTTGTAAACACATATATTACAAAATACTTTGGAATCATAAGCTTGGGTTATCTAAGAGTACTTAGACAAAAAAAATAAAAAGACTAAATATAGCTTTCTCCGAAGACCTTATTTCCGCTCTCAGAACACTGCGCGATGTGCCACAGGTTTCTGTCCGGAATCAGGGTTTCAAAGTTGGCCTCTGGTGTCGTCAGCAGTTGGTTGCTGTTTGCTTACCAAAGATACCTTAAGGGATAAGGTTCAGAAAGAGTTCCAGCGCATCCGTGGGAGCAGCTATAAAGGCTCCAAAGATACAGATGCAAGGTTGTCTCTGTACCTTCCTTATGTTATTGAGGTGGGTACCGACGTTGAGTATGGGTCTACAACGCTTTAGACTACGCCTTATAAGAGGATGACAGCTATAAAAAGGCAGTGTGTCATATAAGGTTGAAAACCACATTTGTACCCGATGGCTGCCTTGCTCATCGGCCTTCTATTGGTTTTTTTGAAAGTCATGGGTTAATTTGACACTGACAGCTATTTCCCGCTCGAAGTCTTGACAGGAAGTCAGCATCAACCTCCGAGTCGCTTTGCGCTTGAACTTTGGGAAATATTGAAACGTATATCCAAAGTGAATCTTGCACTGTGTTGCCCAAACTGTGCGTTTATTGAAAAGAAAGGCTAGTGGCACAGATGATAATGTGGCTACTGTGGTCTTCGTAGAAAATGATTCTGGGAACAACGTTTCGGTCAACGGTGGGCGTAATAGAGCCATGTTAACCTTTCTTACTGAAGTTAAAAACATGGATTTGGACGACATCTGGTTCATGCACGATGGCCCATGCCACAATCGATCTTTTACGCATCAAATTTCCACCGCTTTGCCGATATTAATTGGCCGCCTCGGAGTAGCGATTTGACACCTTCCCATTTTTTTTTTCTGGGGAACACTGAAAGGCAGATGTTTTCCCAACAAACCGGAAACGATGCAAGCACTCAAGGCTATATACCCATCCAAGCAATCCGTTAGCTACAGCCCCAAACCACCAACAAGGTCTTACAAAATTGGGGTGGAAGAACGTGCTACTGCGAAGCCAGCCACGGCAGGCAGAACGGCGTTGTGTTTCATAATTAATGGGAATGTTTGTTCTTACTAATAAAGCCATAATACATGGACAAAATTCGATTTTGATAATTGTAGTGCATTTTTAAAAATGAACTTGTATTTGCCTCCCACCCCCATTGATTGGTAGGCCACTATACAAAGTCCAATCCTCCACTCAGCTGTGCTTGACTGGATTCTGTGAAAAATGAGCGAATTCTTATCTCAGTAGCGGAACGTCATCATGTTCCCACAAAGCGCCTTTCAGCACCGTCCGTCCGCCAAACAGCATTCTCTTCCGTATCATATTTTTCCCTCGCGATGAGTTACACTTCCAAGGCACAACACAAATCAGTAGCTAATCCATTCAAGCCGAACTCAACGCCCTGCGGCTGTCATCATCGATTCCCCCATCGAAGTCCGTTCCTCTTCCGTCAGGATGAAAGAAAGTGTCCTTCGCAAGATTTACGACCGAAAAGCTTTCCCCGAAAATGCACCAAACCTTCAGAACTCGTAAATTCTCCCCGAAATGACGCGCCACAGCACCAGTTTATGACTCACGCACTCCGACCACAGAAACGCAAATCTGACGTTCACTTGACATATTTACGGACCGGCAAGTTTTAACGACACTCGCTCAGTGATCGCGTCTGCGATGATGCATCACCGTGGCCGAGTCCAGGAAGCCACCCTCGTTGCCTGCCGAGTGCGACGAACTCTAGGGCTCTCTGGACGAAAATGCTGCTGCGGCGTCGTGTTGTTGGCCCACTGCCCCTCATGCGCCATCGTCAATTGATCGATCACCCGTGTTCTGTCACACGGAACAAATCGCCCCCGACTACTGTGCTGCGCCATTCGGCTATCAACTCAATTAGACGCGCGTTCCAATGCATTAATTGTCCTTTGACACCCTGACACAGGCGCCGGGCCGGATCATTTATCAGTCCGCGAGCGCGCCGCCCCCGCTTCGGGTCTCGCAAAAGGCAACGGCTGGCCGATCCAACGAGTGAGCTAATAAAGCAATAAGCTAATTACAAGTCAAGCAATTAATTACCGCGAGTGTAAATATTATTACCTGTTAATTTATAACATTAAACTGTATCGTATTTCATTAAATATCGTGGGCCGGTTAATGAGAATCAAGTGCATGTCGTTCGGCTTGTGAATATGGTCCGTGACAACTGCGGCGCCGTACTGCTCGACTGCCAGTGTGAGTGGTGGCTCGGCGGGAATGTGTCTAGACGGCGCTGTTGCGAGGCAGGCGCAGGTGCAAGGAAGTTGTATTATTTTAACGTCAATACATACGTTGTGTACAGGTAACATGCGATAAATTGATTTTCAACCGATTACCGATGACTATTTGAATAATGGCTGCCAACTGCCTACTGCCGGCTGCCTACTGAAAGCGCGTCACATGATCGTTTATGTCGCAGCTTGGGTGTATGGCTTGTGTCATGCACAAAGCGCTGAGACCACCTCATAGGCGGTGTCTTGTCAAAATTGACTTGGCTAGCGGAAGAGTTGTGTTGTCCACCCAAACAGTGGCGCTAAATACGGTCGTGACAATGGAATTGGGAGTTCCAATCGCGCCACGATCGTGACTGTAACAGTTGCAGCGACATTTCCACTGACAGTCTCTGCAACAGCTGACAGTTGCTGTAGCAGTGTAACATTTGCAGTGACACTGACATTGACAGTTGTGTCCTTCGAGATAATTAGCGACTTAGCGACTCAGCCTGTCAACTCTAATGCGTATCAAAACATGTCACAAAGCGACAAACTGAACACGTCCCTGACTTTTCCACTCTCGCACGGCAACAATCTGACATGTCAAGCATCAAGGAAACGTCACTTTGATACAATGGCCTTCAAAAGTCGCTCAAAACTCGCCTCATCTCCCGTGGACAGCAGAGAAAACTTTCAAATATCCCACGACATCCCCTTTAAATCGCATTTACATGTAAATCAACGCAACTTCAGATTCGTTCCGGTCAGTTCACATCGCATTTGTCAATCATTTAGCAGAACGATTTGCAACAAATTGTCTGCCATTACCGTTGGATGTGCTCGTTGTATGTGTCCATGGGCGCGAATCGCCTGCGGCTACTTATTGCCGCTGGAATTGCATCAAAAGTCCGGCGCAGGCGTGGCGCGCAGTAATGACGCACTCGCATAGCAAACACACACGCACCCCCTGTTAATTGCACACTTACACTCTTAATGCCGGCAGCCGTGCTCTTGAACAACGGCTACGTGACCGTACTGTCTTGAGTGCTCGCCTGGGAAACTGTCATCTGCACGTTTTGGGGGCCGTCCACCCATCGCCGTACGGTTGACATTGCTACTCCTTAAGCGCAGTTATGATCGACGGCATGGTCTCGAATAATGCCTAGTGACTAATCGACGACGGTCGTGGTGCGTGATGAGCGCTGGACGCAAGTACCTCGTGTGCTGCATGCCAAGCGCGATGGATCGACGCAGGCGATATTGGGTGGAGTGCAAGTGTGGCTGCCATAGGGACTGGTGTCGCTCTGGCTGTGCTGTCAATTTATGACGATACTAGTGCAATGCGGTGCAGTGGTGTGGTGATTTGCAGACGCCCTAGGTGTGATGTTTCTATTTCAGCGAACCAATTCACATTTCCGGCGATTCCGATAAAACTTGTTGACATTGCCAGTGGGCATGTGATGGCTGCTCCAAGCGAAGCATGGGAATGTGGAGGAACTTTATGAAGAAGTATGTGGTACCTCATCACGTTTGACAAGTCGGGGTAAAAGGATTGATTTGTCATTCGCCTAGGACACGGTACTTTGTCCACGCACTCATCTACCTTTGGTGAGCCACTGGAATTCGCTTTGTGTCATGGTCATGATGTTCGAGAAGAAGTAAGAATAGTGTTCGAAAGATCAATGCTTCGACGCAGAGATTGTTTTACGCTAAGCTGGGTAAGGAGGACAACCAGAATCATAATTAAACGTAGTCTGGTAGACACTTCATCAGAAGGCCGTCCCCAGGCTAGTGTACTTTATCACGGCAAAGTACTGTCCCTCTAGCTGGCATGCGGTACTCACCTTTCAAGACTCATAAAGGCACTTGGTGGGTCTCCAATGAATCAGTCGTCGGCAAGTTTGCGATCGAAGCCATTGACTCAGTTCGTTTGCTTGTTGTTTTCAAGGTAATAACACGGATATCGAGAGGACAGCCGAGGACGAACACCGCAACGGACAGTTGGGAACTTGGGTCTTATGAGTCTCCATGAAACGACGCCACCTACATAAACAATCGGGCAAGAATGGAAACGCTGTCAAAAAGCCAACGGACAAGCTGACACTCTGATGTTGGTTTGAGCTGTTGAGAGCTCTATCGGAAAAGAAGCTAGGAGCGAAGTCGATGTGGACCCGCTCCCACACCACCTTTGTTGCAGGCCAACTTGTGTATTGGTTGGGCGAATGTCTTGCATTGCTTTGGCATGCTGAGCACTGGTCAACTGTGTTGTTGATATCCATATCAATACCTGGCCAGCAGCAGTATCGACGAGACATTTGCTTCATGCGAGTCAATCCCCAGGTGACCTGATGGAGATGCGCCAGCTCTCTCCGTCGCAATTTTAGGGGACGACCACCCTGGGGCACTCACTTATATAAAATCTTCTACGAAAATAGGGCAAAACTTCAGAACCATCATCCATGGGCAACCGGTTGGGCCAGCCATTCTACACGTACGCCATGACCTCTATTAGGACTGGCTCCTTTTGAGACGCCTCTGCTATAGTGGACGAATCGATTGGAACACTCTCCAAAGAGTCAAGTTCATCATCCATTTGGTTACAAGACTCTTCGCACCGATCGAACTCGAACATCGGGGCCTACTGGTAATCGCGAAAGAGGATCGGCATTCCCATGATGTTTTGTGGCCCGGAGAAAGTATACCCCATTAGGGTATTAGGGCCCACCGCTGCAAACGTCGAATGGTCATCTCCGGTAGCTTTTTATTGGGATTGAAATCTGAGGCCAGTGGCTGGTGTTCTGTTACCAGCTCGAATTGCCGTCCAAAAACGTACTGGTGGAATTGCTTGACAGCATATATGACTGAGAGAGCTTCCTTCTCAATTTTGCTTTAATTCTTTTGCGCTGCATTCATTCGAGGCAAAAGCGATTGGCCTTTCAGTCCAGTCTGGTAGACGTAGCCGTTCCGTTAGACGATGCATCCGTGGCTAACACGATAGGTAAATCATCACGAAAATGAACTAAGTGGGACACTTGGACTCCTTAAAACGATCAAGTGCACACTGCAATTCCTTGCCCCATACGAACCCGCTCCTTTGTCAACCTCAGTTTGTTGAGTGGAGCTGCAATTTGGGCAAAATTATCTATGAAATGGTTATAATAGTTCAGCTTGCCAATGAAATCTTCGAGTTCCTTAAGACTCGTTGGTTGTGGTAACTTCTGGATGGTCGTTACTAGCGTTTCAGAAGGACGTATACCAGTTTCATCGATGACGTGTCCCAAATAGTCGATTTCTGTTTGTGGAAATTTGCATTTCTCCAGACGACACCTCATATCCATGTCGCTCTAAACGATCCAATAGTATCTAAAGATTATTCAGATGCTCTTCGTTTGTTCGTCCTGACACCAATATGTCGTCTAAATACGCCGTGCAAAACTACAGATCTGAAATTAATTGTTCAATGTGTTCGAGGTTCCAAACAGCAGACGCTAATATTGCAAAAGGCCAAATTTCGTGTTGATGACGCAGACTTTGTAGTAGTAGTAGTTAGGAATCCTACACAGTTTCAACGTAATATGTGCGACGAAAAGTTCACTGCATACTAGCTCCGTTTTGAAAACTGTCTCGTGCTTTGTGCAAAGAGCCTTAGCTGCAACTACCAGTTGCTCCTGGGTGCTATCGAGGAGATAAAAAGACGCATTGCCAGGGGTCAAAAGACCTTTTCGGTATCTACTAGAAAGAATATCGCTTTGACTCCGTCAACCATAGAAGTTTTGTGTTTGTGTCATTGAAGGACATTCAAGCTATGGCCAGACCATGTAGAGCCTATGGATAACTTTACACCGGGCCAAATAAAAACGCAACAGCTCGCACAAGTGGAGAAGAACTAAATACAACCAACTTAGTGTTCTTCTAATTATTGTGTTAGCCAGAATGGTTTGTAGTTGGAGATGCTGTTGGTTGTGGTCCAGGATCTTATGCCCTCATAAAAAAGGAGAACCATTAATTGTGATTCACTGGATAACCCAAAATTATAAGTTAGCTTAGGTAGTGATGTCTTAAGAATGCACTTAGATCTAATGACGCACTGTGCTGCCACGCACGTTAAATTGGCTCAATTAATTAGTGTATTAGGCAGATGCAACTGGCGGTAGACTTACCCGTCTTGCTGATGTAGCGATGTAGACTTGGCAGAGGAATGTTCCTTATGGCGTAGAGAACGTTCAAGAAATGAGCCTAAAACTGTGGCAAAGAGAGACATGTCCATCCTGTCCTACTTCTTGCATATCGACTATAGACCAAATATGAAGAATTTTCGAATCCCTATGTCACAAAATCTCTATACATCACCTTCTTCAGACCCATTCTCGAATATGCCAAGTATGGTCAACTCATTGCGCGGTCCACGTTCGTCGTAACGAAGCTGTCCAGTGTAGGTTTCTACGTTTCGTCATCTTGCCTGGACTGACCAACCTGCCTACCTCCTTACTCTGCCTTAAACTTATTCGCCTTGAGTTCCTTGAAAACCGTAGCCTCCACCAACTGATTCCTGGTAACACAGACTGCCCTGCACTTCTTGAATTAATATCTGCTAGCGCCAACCCCTACTATCTAAGGTCTTCAACCCTCTTCCGCATTAGACCACATCGGACGGACTACGGCTTAAACTCACCGGTATCAAGAACGTTAAGCCTGGCTAACCGTATGGAATACTGTTTCGATTACCTCCTCAGCAAAACCTCACTTCGAAACCACCTCCAGTCCCGTTCTTTCCTGCCGTAGTCCTGCCTTTCTCATCCCGGTTAAGCATAAGTTTTCAAGTTTAGATTGTTTAAGTTTGTCGCTTTTATTAAGCTCAATAAATTGGGGGTGTTGCCCCCACTACCACTAATACTCACACCAAGGCAACAGCTAGCGAAGACAACGTCTCCTTATTGCTTTCAAAGCCGCGCAGTTCGGTTCGAGGACTTCCAGCACCGAATTCGGCATGTTTAAGAAGAAGGTGATATGCACCAATTATTCCTTCTAGGTGATTTCGTTTTCAGAAGGAGAGAGCGCCGTAATTGCAAAGAAGAAGTACAATGGCTTCTTCCTCTTCCTCGTTTCTCCAGCTTCTGCAAAAGTCATTATGGGGATTTAAAATGGCGTGGTGCCCGATTATGACACCGATAAGTGTTCTGAGATTCGCCCTGCTCATTCTGATCAAGCTCAAATTTGCGTTTAGGATCGAGAGTAGGTCATAATTGTTTCGTGATCAGGCGTCCTGTACCAGAGGGAGCGTTTTATGCTTCTGTAGTCAACAGCAGTTGAATGTGATTGCACTGAGAGATTTGATCGCTGCATGGTTGTCGGAACAGATGATGCTTGTATACACTTGTTTCTTCTTCTTCTTCTTTGTTTGGCTTGTGGTGGACCTGGGTCTCAACCAACAAGACTCTCCAGTCAGTACGATCTTTCGCCAGCTGCCTCCAATTTCGCACACCAAGTTGGTTGAGATCCTTTTCCACTTGTTTGCACCATCTCGTTCGAAGACGTCCTCTGTTGCGTTGTTCCAATGGCTCGAATTCGAAAACTCTTCGGGCCGGGGCAGTGGTGTTCATCCGGTCTACATGTCCTAGCGTTGGATCCGAAGACGCTTAACTAGGTACATGCCGCTGTACAGCCGCGTACAGTTAGTGGTTGAATCTCCTCCTCCAGACACAATCAACGCAAACAGGACCAAAGATCTCACGTAGAACATTTCTCTCAAAACGACCAAGAGCTTCTTCATCCACTTTCAATAGCGTCCATGTCTCTGCGCCATAGAGCAGGACAGGGATGATCGGGGTGCTATATAAAGTCAGCTTGGTGCTTCAAGAGATGGCGCTGTTACTCAATTGCCTCTTGAGCCCAAATAAACAACGATTTGCAAGAGTAATTCTGCGCTTGATCTCGGTACTGGTGCTATTGTTACTGCAGAGCCGTGGTAGACGAAGTCCTTGACAACCTCAAACTTTCTGCTGCCCATTATGACGCTCTGTACGAGGCGTCGATGTTGTGCGTACGTCCGTGATGACAGCATGTACTTTGTCTTGGCCTGATTTACTGCCAGACCCATTTTAGCCGCTTCCACTTCAATGCTAGCAAAACGTTTAACAGTCAGGATAGAGCTTCATTGATCGCTATATTTTCTGCCTGGAAAACGTTACAGTGATTTGGTAAATGAAATGATTAACGGATGTTTTGATCCTTAGAATAGACAACTGCGCCCACGACATCATCCATGATCTATCCATCTGTGAAGATCGGCGTGAGTTGACTCATGATCAATTACCCAGCCAAACTAACCTCAAAACAACCTAGAACTGTCAAATTGCCAGCTGTCACAGAATGAAACAACAAACAAACTAAGGTTATCCGTCTCTAAAAAAAAATAACACCATTTACTAGGTGCTAGAATTGAGAGATCTCTCCTAACCGAAGGCTCTATTCACTGTTAACGGGCATCGAATGAGCACTGATCACTCCATAAAAGTGATTTGGACAACTTCTACTCCAAGAACTCATTCATTCAACCTTCACTCATTCAGTTTCGTTGCAAATCCACCCGCCCCCCAACTATTAGCAAACTAATGCATGCCAGTCCCAAAATACAACGAAGCTTTCGAGAAGCTGCAAAAGCTTCTAATCCGAAGCTATTTCTGTAAATAAACAATTTCTATCGCGAAACTTTTCACGAAAAGCTTTGCTGTGAAGTTTTCTCCGTGATTTGATGGGGAACTGTTGGCCAAAAGCTTAGATTTTGTTGATTTCATTTTTGGAACTTTTTTTTTAGAACTTGACCGCGTGGTGTGTTTTGTCCGTAAATAACGGTACTCATCAGGGGATGTAGCTCAGATGGTAGAGCGCTCGCTTAGCATGTGAGAGGTACGGGGATCGATGCCCCGCATCTCCATTGGAATTACTTTTTTCTTTTTTTCTTCGGTCGTTAACGGTGTTTTTGAAGATTTGTTGAATAGTCTTCCGATCTTTGTGTGTTTTTAACGCCGCTCGTCTAATTAATTAGGAATTTCTTTGATTTTTGATCGAACTTCGTTGACATCGACAAGGGCACCGTTCCAATTGGAAAATTCGGAGCGCGGAGGGTGGAGCAGCGTGGGGTCCTTCAAATTGTCTGAGAAATCATAACACATCGAGTTGAATGACTGATGTGGTAGACTGTTCCCCACCCACTCATCGTCCTCCAAAGTCAAAGTCCGCGACTGTGCCATGTGTCCCACACCACATTACTCATTCCAGACACGATGACCATTTCTACATCACTCGCTCAGCTTGAATCGCATCTGCTCCAAGCAGTCAGTCCTCCGTTGCCTGCATGCAGTCATTGCCAAGAGGTCAGTGCTCTGGTCATCTTCATCCCACGGGAGCTCTCAATTAATCGTTAAGCGGCCGCGAATGTGGCCATTAGAACTCAATGTGCGCAGCACGTGCCTTCATAAAAACTTCTCCAATCACCGGGATAATTAACTTTCTCATTAAATTGCTCCCGGAGGTGCGAAAATATGGCTCCTTGAAAGCGCAGCAGCTGCACCCACCCCCATGGTCAACTGTTTATGTTTCCCCGAAGGAATTCCATCGAATTCATCACCTCCACATGCTCCGGCTGGTGCTTGGTGCTGGCTGTTGCTCGCACGTTCGCCGAGAGGAAACAGTCGACTAGGTCGATATGTCGTTAACATTTTGGCATCAGCAGTTTCCGCGTGCAACTAAAGTCAAGGCGTCTCCAAGCAATGATCGAATGGCATTCGTCGCAGTCGTCGGCACTCCCCGCGAGCTAGGGCCTCTGACCATGTGACGGTGACTGGATCTTGTGACTTGCTGACGAAAAAGGTGTGTGCACCAGGCAGCCATCTGTTTAGAGATCTTGTCGACGAAATCGGCTGCTCCACGGCTCCTCCCCTTTCGATCGCTTTGATCGGGGCGCGCTACGTGTTGGCTGATGCATGTGATGGGTTCTGCTGGTGCCGCTGAGCTTGATTGACATTGAATGCTTCTGCCTTTTTTGACGTAGTGGCGGGCAACGCCGCGGCGGCGGAACTGGCGGTGTCGGCGTTGGTCCATGTTTGGATGCGGAGCTTCGCACTATTTGTGGATCAAAGTGGGATCATCTGGAACGTATTGAATTTTAGGACTTTGGTGAATTGAGTTATGGTGATTAGCTTTTCCGCTGCGTGGCCCCGATGAATATGCTTGCGCCGGAGTGTTGAGGATTGAGGCTAATGTAAATCACGTAGTCTATGGTGTTCCGCATTGACGGGACTCTTGGTTCTTGAGGCAGTCGAGGGTCTGTTACGCGTCACTGGTGATGGCCTCGTATAAACAGTCATTAATGAGGAATAGACCTTTAAGACCTCATTCACGGAAGGCGCTTACTAGGGCTCGACTTGGCATTCTGATGGGATGTGCAGTGTACAGATGTTTTATGCCATTTTGATGGGTTATTGCTGCAGACAGAATTAAAGGCAGTCTGGTGTCAGGACTGGTTTGGTCAATAGTCTGCATGGAAGGAGAAATGTTGTCTTTGAAGGTTTTGGGTGTATGTTGGTTTTTTTGTGTTCTACTTATGACAACTCAGGTGCTCTTCGTGACATGTGTCAAAGTCAGACATGATCTCATAGCCATTTCATCAGAGAATGGCGAAAATGGAACACCGAAAGACTTGCCACAACTTCCGGCTCAAAACGTCTCATTTTTATGGAATTGTTGTCTGCACCGATCTCATTTCTGTAAATGGGTTGTTGCCTTAATTGGTCCGATGAGCAATCACAAGCAATAGACTAAAAAGACTGACCAACGTACTCAGAAAAATGGACTGTTTCCTGCGGTCAATGGTCTGTGGAATCAATGACCCGTGTCGTAGAGATCATTTTCGCGGATAGAGGGAGATATGTGAATATATACCGCCTCTGATTGGTCGACAAATGAGAGGTGGCTCAGAAATAAGCATCGGAATAACCTACTTTATAGCTTTGATAAATATAGTAAACCATTCTGGAAAGTTTCAAAAATTATGAAAAATAGAGGTTTGAGTATTCCACCTCTAAGGGTTCAAAGCCAGCTTTATATTTCTCCAAGCGATAAAGCCAATCTAATTGCAGAGACTTTCTCAAAAAATCACCTTATTGCTGCCCATTTCAGTTATCCTGCCACTTCCACTGAAGTGTCTCACACAATTGACAGTTTCTCACAAGCAAATGTTGAATTATCGGACTTAAGTATACTTAATACTAATAACGTAAGATCATTGATCAAAAACCTCAAAGCTGAAAAAAGTCCTGGCTTAGACGGTATTAACAATAAGCTTTTAAAGGCCCTTCCTCTCACAGGCTTACGGTACTTAACTGCAATTCTTAATGCAGGCCTTAAACTCAGCTACTTCCCTGATTGTTGGAACACAGCTTTGGTAATTCCGATTGCAAGCCTGGTAAACCAAACGACGACGTCAACAGTTATAGGCCAATAAGCTTACTATGCAGTTTAAGTAAGCTAATAGAAAAGATAATAAAAGAAAATATTGACAATCACTTAACTGTGAATAATATACTCTCCGACTATCAATTTGGGTTTCGGCGCTCTCACAATACGTACCATCAAATCATTAGGATTAAGAAACATGTCAAACATAAATTTCTGTCCAAAGAGTCCACTGGATTAGTATTATTAGATATTGGAAAAGCCTTTGATACGGTTTGGCATAACGCTTTAATATATAAACTTATTAAATTAAACTTTCCTATGGAAACTGTTAAAACCATCCAGAGTTTTTTAGATAAAAGAAAATGTGTAGTAAAAGTACAAAATGTTAAATCCGCAGTACAAAATATTACATATGGATTACCTCAAGGTACTGTACTCGCCCCAACACTTTTTTAATATATTTGTCTCTGACATTCCAGATCTTGGTAATGATGTGAATATTGCTATGTTTGCTGATGATACAGCAATATTTGCATCTGGTACATACTATACGCACGTCTATAATGTGCTGCAAGCGGCACATTCCAAATTAGAAAAAATCCTTTACAAATGGAAAATTAAAGTAAACGCTTCGAAAACGAAAGCAGTTTGGTTTACGCGTAGACGAAAAGAATGTTTTATTCCAAACAACGTAAAACTTCAAATGGGTTCCATCGATATTGACTGGTCTGAGCACTGCAGATATCTCGGAATTATGATTGATAAGAAACTAACTTTTCAGAAACACACATCTGTCACTGTAGATAAAATTAACAAAGGATACGCGCACAAACTGGCGTAAGTTCGGCATAGTTGACCCGCAGGGACGGCCGTTAGATGTGAAAAGTGTAGTAAGGTATCTAGGCATTTGGTTGGACTAATATCTGTATTTTGACAAACATATAGATATTGCTCTGGCGAAAGCTAAAAAGGCCTTTGCTGTGGCAAGGGGGTTGTTTTACAGCAGCCAACTTGACACCAGAGTAAAGGTAATCTGCTACAGCATCCGGCCAGTAATGGCCTACGGTTTTCCACTGTGGTTCAATGTGAATCCTTCCCAGATGGAAAAGATGAGGTTGTTCGAGAGACAGTGTCTTCGCACTTGTCTCCGGTTGTATCGTACACCCGAGTCTGAGTACAAGAAGTTCTATCCTAACGAGGTCCTGTACAACGAGGCAAACTTGAACATGATCGATAATTTTATTATTAAACTGATCAGAAGGCATATTGCTCGAGCTATGACTTCTTCCAACAGTCTGATCTTTGGGGCTTACTACCCCAATGTTATGCACAATGAGAGAGTGCGCCTCACCGGCTTTATTCCTTCTGAAGCGTTCCTCTATCTTGACACAATTGGCCTAATACAGGATCCACAAGGATGTCCTGTCATCTTCCATGTCGTACGCCGAACAGTGGACAGGTGACTCCAATACGAACGGGATGTCGCTCGCAGTCACGAGGATCGCCTCCGGTTCAGCAGAGCGATCTCCGTTCGAGACAGGAGAGAGTCTGCCAAAGAACGGCAATTTTACTGGTGGTTACACCAAAACCAGTCTCCCCCGCCGCTGGCTTTTCAAGATGATGACGCGATAGTTGACCATGGTGGCCAACTTACATAGATTATAGGGTAGCAATTCAGAAAAAAAAATTAAGAAAATATATACAGCAAAAAAAAAGGTGCACTACGGCGTATAAATTATATATGTTAGGCATATACATAACATATACGCCCTGGTGCACGTGTCCATAAAGTTACGGACATAGTTAAGATAGTTTTTAAGTTTTAATGTTAGGTTAAGCTAGTTTAAGGTAGGTTAAGACAGATAAATTAAGCCAAGTTTTTCACAGTTTTCTTGGCTAAACAAAAAACAAAAACAGAATGAAAAAAAATAAAAACATAGACTAAGCCGAAAGGCAAATTTAAATGATATATCAGAATAGCTTAGAGTACCCGTATAGGGTCAGTAGGTTAGATGTAAGAACAATTGTTAAGATAGTTAAGCTAGTTTTAAGTATTTTTGTCTAGCACGTAAGTAAATGAATTAAAAATAAAACAAAAATGAACTAAAAAAAAAGAATAAAATTAACAAATACATCAAAATTCTTTACCCCATTATAAATAGAAAATCGAACCTTAATACTGACAATAAGCTTGTTTTGTATAAGTCTGACTTTCAATCTATTCTGCTGTACGGGGCTCCTGTTTGGTACGACTGCGCTAGAACTCATAAACTGCTTAATTTGCCACGTTGTTATTCAACCCGCAGACCTCACAGCCAAAGCAATATCAACTTTTTACACTCTCTTATAGAATATTGAACACAGCTTCTATGATAATTGTTATATTTCAAATAATGAACTCATCAAATGCATATCATTGTCAAATTAATATTTGACTAGGGAACATTGCAATATTAGATCTTAAGAATTAAATAAGGGTTTTTTTTCTTGTAGCTTTCCCTTGAATTAGTATCTAAATATTTTTGTTGTATCTCGCTCACTCCACTCTTTATTAAAATCTTTGTTGTAAAGGACAGTTGTCCTAAACCTCTAATTATAAATATTCTTACAAATGTAAACACTATTTCATGCTACTTTAATAAAGAAATGAATGAATGAAAAAATGAATGAAAGGTTGCCTTCTATATCCTTTCGTCCAAAAAAAAACCTTTAATCGTCACTCACTCTATTGTCAGCCAGCAAAGCAAACTGATCGCCAGGACAAATATAAAAATTTTAAACTAAACCAAAGTAACATCAAAACCAGACAAACGAAGTTCATTTGACAATAAAGTCGTTAAATTGTTTTTTTTTTTACTAAGCCGAAGCCTTTTTCTTTTGTCATTACAGCCCGTATTATTTTTAAAGATGACCTTGGGAAGAATACTAACGTCAAATGCGGCCGCTTTCTTCGTGCTGTTGTGTAAGTTTCTCACAGAGGGTGAACATCCAGGCAGCACGCGATGATTTTACGTGGCACGAATGTCCCACCATCACGACTTCTGAGGCGTGCCTTGAATGCGACTACGTCGGGTAGGCGACCGCTTGTGACACCCATGACGAGGTGGTTGGACCAAGTACAAGAACTCCCAGTGGGCTGGAAAACTCTCGTGCGTGCTTTGATCCCACGATCAAGCGGGTCACTGAAGACGAAACGAGAGGAGATGAGATGAACGAGCTAAACCTTTTCGCCATGCGATACCAGCAAGATGGCGCTACATTGCGTGAAACGCAGGACCAATTGGGAAATGAGTTCGGTGAGCAATTTTCCTCTATTTTTGGACCGGTGATTTACTCCGCTAGCCAGGCATGAAAAAGTCGGTACAATTGTACTGTGTTCGATACAATCGCCTATGCAATCGGCTGTACAAAATCCCAGTACATGTTCTGGAAATGCATTAGATTCCCCACAGAATCTGCAGATACCTTCTTCTGATACTCCTAGTTACCTTAAGTACTCCCTGAGCTTACAGTGCCCTGTTAGGAAGCCTGTTAGGATACGGAGGTCGTTTTTGCTCATACCGATACATGCTTCAAACCTCTTGCGGTTATGTTGACCCAAGAGTTTCTTGGCCTGCTTCATACCATGAGCGTTGTTCCATGTAGCTGCCCGGTTCCCTCTTTCTAGTTAGTAGGAGATTACGTCCTCAGGGAAGAGTGCACCTGAGGACGTAATCTCCTACAGCGCAGAATGGTTCGGGGCCTATAAAATGTTCCGATGCTAATTTCCTAGCCAGGGAGTAGGCCATTTCGTTGCCTTCTATCCCAGTATGGCCAGGTATCCAACAGAGTTTTAGTCTGTTACTCCTACCCAGCTTCTTAAGCTTCCGTAAACATTCCCACACCAGCCTGTATTTGATGATATAGGAATCTAGTGCCAAGATAGCGGCACGACTGTCCGACAAGGCTGTGTAACGGTTGGTATAGTCCCTATCAAGATTGATATGAGTGCATCTGTCTATGGCATAGACTTCTGCTTGAAATATACTGGTGCACTTGCCCATGGGTTCATAGTACTTTGTCCGGGGTCCAAATACTCCTGCCCTTGTTCCTTCATCAGTTCTTGGTCCATCCGTATACCATTTTACCGTATTGCTAACAATAGCTATTGTGGTTGTTGGTCTAACAATAGCTACATATGTACCTCCATCTTAGGATGCTTGGACTGCAACCCAGGGATTTGCCCGCTAAGCTTCTACAAATCATTAAAGCACGCGTCGCCTTCCTGGTGATCTCTTTTGTGTGTCTTTCCAGGTGAGTTTGCTGTCTAAGATGACTCCTAGATATCTCACCTGTTTTACTGGAGCCAGTATTGTGCCTGACAGACTAATTTGGTTTAGTGGTTCCAATTTGTGTGTGTTTCTTGTGAAAGGTACTATGGTGATTTTTGCCAGATTTGGATTTAGCCAACCAACACAAGTGGAAGTAATACACTACTGTATGCCGATGACTCCATAACATACGCTACCTCCCTATCACCGAAGATAGCCTTAAGGAGAGTGGGACAGAACATCAACCAACGATGGGACTACAACTCAACAGCGACAAAGCCATAGTCATGTGCTTCCGAACACCAGTAGCAGACATACGAGGAAGCAGGGGTAGGACGTTGGTCAGAAGATGCAACAATCTTAAATTAACGTTTTCAGACAACACGACAATCACTCCAACGAAGGACGCCAAATATCTGGGAATATTGTTCAACGAAAGGTTCAGATTTAAGAACCACGTGGATGCTATCATTAAACGGGGCAGCTTTTGCCCTACACTTGGTACATCCACTGCTCCGAAGAATGTCTGGTCTTAGTCAGAGGACTAAACTGCTTATTTATAAGCACCATATCAGACCAGTCATAACGTACGGATGACCGATCTGGTACACAATAAACCCCACAGCAATGGAGAGAATCTGTCTGTTCGAACGGAAGATTTTAAGAATGTGCACCGGTCGCCACAGAGATTCTGAAATTCATCGCTACAAAAAGGATTTACGAAGAAGCGAAGATCTTGCCAATTGATAAATACATCCTTCAACTATCCAGTAAACTGTTAAATAATATTAACAGCCACCCCAATCAGGACATACAGGAACTGCAACGACTTCCACTCGAGCGCAGTCACCGATATCTTCATACAATGGCAATCACCAATCCTGGATTTAACGATTTTTTCAATCCCGACACAACACAGTTCTACAAAAAGAACAACACTGGACACTGCCGTGGCTAGTCCCACTGAATTGCAATATTTTAAATATTTGTATATATTTTTTTCTCCTCTTATTATAAAGTACAAACCATATGTTATTAATAAATTATAATTCAATCATAAGACTTAGCATGCTCTGGACATATAAATGGCACAAAATTAGATTTCGATTAAATGTTGAAATTTTTCAATTAAAAGTTAATTAGAATGTTAGGTTTTTTGCACCCAGCAAATTTTCCTACAATAGCTGTGTTATGTGAGGCGAACAAATGTTCCGTATTATTCTGCTTTTTATTTACCGTTATCAGTATATGCAGTACTCGCGTAACTTTCAATAGAGTCACATCAGATATTGGGCAGTGCAAAAATAATTTATCAAGAGTATTTTAGACCGAAAATTATTCGAAAATGGGATCAGGAAAACATGCCACGGTTGAGGAAAGACGGATAATATGGGAAATGCATAAAGAAGGCAAAAAAGTGTCGGAAATTGCCAAACTTTTGCACTGTTCGCGAAAAAAAGTGTACAATGCAATTAATTCATGCACAAAGAATTCCGATTTGTTGACCAAATTGAAAATTCGGAAGCCGAGGCCTAAAAAAATCTGATGTGCGTACGGATGCTGCCATAGTAAGAATATCGAAAAAGGATCCATTTAAGTCATCACGGCAGATAGCATCCGATATTAATCAAAACTTGGGCTTAGAAATATCCAGCAGGCTTGTCAGAAGACGATTAAACGAGGCAAATTTGTTTAGGCGCACGTCCAGGAAAAAGCCATTACTGTCAAAAAAAAATATTAAGAAACGATTAACCTTCGCCAAAACCCATCACGAGAAACCCATACATTTTTGGAAAAAAGTTTTATGGAGTGATGAAACGAAAATTAATAGAATAGGACCAGATGGTAGAACGTTTGTCCATCGTCCTAAATGCCAACAGCATAATCCAAGGTTCACCCAGAAGACTGTAAAGCACGGAGGTGGAAACATTATGGTCTGGGGTGCATTTTCTTGGCATGGCGCAGGTCCGCTTATAAAGATCAATGGCAAAATGGACAAGTTTCAATATCTGGATATTTTGAAAAACCATATGAATCCATATGCCCTCGATTTCATGCCAATTAAGTGGACATTTATGCAGGACAATGACCCCAAACACTCCGCCAAGGTGGTTAAAACTTGGTTTAATGAGGAAAAGATCGACGTTTTGGATTGGCCAGGGCAGAGCCCTGACTTAAATCCTATAGAGAACTTGTGGAATGAAGTCAAACTTGAAGTGGCTAAGGAAAATTATAGAAATATGGATGATCTTTGGTCTGCTACACAGAAAGCTTGGTATGCCATACCCAAAGCAAGATGCCAAAAACTCGTGGAGAGTATGGGTCGCAGGTGTGGAGCTATCATCAAACACAAAGGCTGCAGCACAAAATACTAATTATTTAATTGTTTGTGCACTCCAAAAATCAACAAATGAAATTTTAACACGATCTTTTCTCTTTTTTCCAGGTTGTGCCATTTATATGCCCAGCTCATTTAATTTTTTATTATTACTTGTTAATTGTTTTTTTCTACATTTTTATAATTTTGTTTTTTTATTAATGAACTAAAACTTAAGTTTACTTTATTATTGAAGATGAATTATAAACCTTTGGAAAAAACCAAACATCTGCCGTTTAATAACCATATTTTCGATAATATTGAATAAGAAAAAACAAATGTAAAATGATACAATTTTGACATCGTCACGTGAAATTCGGCGGGCCCCTATAGTTGAACCGGCATATCTACCTTAGTAATAAGTCTAGTTTTAAGCCAATTGTAAAGGGTGTTTTTTTAGCTATTATCTTTTTGGCAACACTGGTTTAAACAGCTGACACGTTTCGTGTTCTGTTTCACTGTCAAACATCTTCAGTTTGGTCTATAATTTAACCACGAATCGTCTTACAAACGAACGCTTGCAAATTATTGAATTTTATTATCAAAATGCGTGCTCTGTTAAGGTCAGTTTAATCGACCCACTGAAGCGGCTGATTTTGGAGTGAATATCAGCCAGAAGCATTGCAAGAGCTACCAATGCATCCAGGAAAAGTTACAGCTTGATGCGGTTTATGGGCTGGTGGCATCATTGGACCGTACTTCTTCAAAGATGATGCGAATCGTAACGTAACTGTGAATGGTGAGCGCTACCGTGAGATGAAATCCAACTTTTTTTGCCCAAAATGCGAGAGCTTGACTTGCATGACATGTGGTTTCAACAAGACGGTGCCACATGATACACAGCACGCGCAACAATGGACTTATTGAGGGGCGAGTTCGGTGAACATTTCATTTCACGTTCGGGACCGGTCAATTGGCCGCCTAGATCGTGCGATTTAACGCCTTTAGACTATTTTTTGTGGGGCTATGTTAAATCTCATGGCTATACAGACCAGCCCGCTTCAATTGACGCATTGGAAGACAACATTGAAGCATTTATTCGTGAGATACCGGCCGAAATGTTGGAAAGAGTATGCCAAAATTGGACTAATCGGTTGGACCATTTGAGGCGCAGTCAAGGTCAACATTTGCAAGAAATAATCTTCAAACATTAAATTATATGGACCGTACTATCGATTCAAATAAAGATTTCATGCATTTTTCTGAATTTTATGTGTTTTTTTTTTTCTACTATACTACTTTCCTATAGCTTTTAATAAATCACCCTTTATATTATCAGCATACGAGTATGCTTGACATTGGATGCCGTGATTTGTTAGTATCTCCAGAAGTTTGTCTACAATTAGACTCCACGTTAGGGGAGTTAAAACTCCTACTTGAGCACATCCTTTTGTTGTGTTGACTTTTATTATACTTTCTGATGGATGCGTCTCAGCTGTTTTCGTGCTCAGAAGTTCATACACTTTCTTCTTGTCCAGAGCTTTAACAATCGAATCGTGCGATGTGCTATCAAATGCTCCTTCAATATGCAAGAAAGCACATATAACTATTTCTTTCAAGGGCGCTTTCGATAGTTTCTGCCAGTTGGTATAGCGCAGTCTCTGTTGATCTGCCTGCTCTGTACACGTGTTGACAGTGATGCAGAAGAGATATAGTTAGTACTTCTTCTCTTATGTAGTTGTCTACAACTTTCTCCATCATTTTCAGCAGAAATGTAAGATTTAGGTAGGCTTGGGTCTTTCTTCCCCATCTTTGAAAGAAGCACTGCATTTGCCCCTCTCCACTGGTTTGGTATATATCCCAGAGCTAAACAACTTTTAGTTATAATTCTGAGGTATGAAAGCGATTTGCTCTTACTTTTTTGGAGTTGGGCTGGTATAATTTCATCAACCCGGAGATTTGAATGGCTGAAATCAGCTTATTGCCCATTCCAGGCGTCCTTCATTATAAGGGACACATCCATGTAACTTCTGCAGAAATCATTATAAGGGACACTCATCCCGCGGGAACGAATGCCGATTGCGCAGTGGCCGGTTATGAATCCAATGAGAGTCCTTAGTGAGGGCCTGTTAAGCCTAAGCAGACTGAGTGATCGTTTGAAATTAAGTGCTGGCCATATTTCCTTTGTTTTAACGCAGGTAGTGCCTTGTGATTGGTGTATCTTGAGGAGATGGTAGGCTGTAGCGATCGGCATGGAAGGTGGTACCCCTTCTATGGATAGGGAAGAGGTTGTACCGCACCTTGCGAGTTCATTGCCTTTGCAATTTCCCGGTATGTCACAATGCCGGACTACATGGGATGTATATTAAAATACTCAGCCATCTCGTTACGAGACAGCCTGCAATTATGGGATGTTTTTGAATTGAGCTTGACATTGTCCAAGAACGTAATTGCGGCCTGGCTGTCCGAACAAATGGTGATGTCCTTTTTGGACTGTGACTCTTTTATCGCAATGGTTTCTGCCTGGAATATGCTACACTGGTCAGGGAGCTTCAATGAGGGAACAATATTTCTTGGGAGTCTTGGGAGTAGACAGGCGTCTACGCACTCAATCGTCCGTCTTCGATCAGTCTATGTAGGGGTATACACAGGGGATCATCCCGCGTCTGATTGTTAGACATCCAGTCCGATCTGGAAGGAATCCTGGTGGAGAATTTCTTCTTGAAGATAGCCTGGAATAGCAGGCGGTCGGTGTCATCGAAAAGGAAGTTGAATTGGTTAAGAATGGTTGAGTGGCCGATAGTAAGTTCGGACCAAATTCGGAGTGCTTTGAGTCTCATATCGCTGCTGACTGCTATTTGTTTGCCAAATATTTCCAATGGTGGAAGGTTGAGGAGAACGTTAAGTGCATCCGATGGAGTGCTGATGCAACTGCAGGCCAGTCTGTGTACTCAATTAAGTGCCTTGCAGTTGACAGCTTTGTTTAGTGCTGTCCACCAAACTGAGAGCAGAAGGGTCTTTCATCGGATATGGAAATCCAGTAAGCGATGCGTTGTTGTAGTCCCTATCTGCAAGTCCTTGATTAACTGTCTCATTTGTTTGCCAGATGAAGCAGATTAAACGAACTTCGACTGGCTGCTTCCAACTGAAATACACGATCTGCAAGAAGCACGGTAAAGTAGAACAACTACCTAGTCGGAGAGCTACAGATTACGAGGCAGTCCAGTTGTTGCAAAAGTAAGGTTCCCCATGATCTCCATTTCTAGATCAGAAAGTCATTCCACGGCATTTCTGGTCGATCACCATTTGCTCGTTACCTCCAGCATTTGACCCGGTTCAAGAAATGTCTGTTGTTCTTTCGGCTTAATGTCACTCTCTGAGAAATTACTGAACGAATCACTTTAAGCCTCCAATGAAGCTTTTCTCCTTGTTCAATCATTGCGTCTTTAAAGGCTCTCCTATGTCAGCACACATCTGACCTAAATGACGATCGTTGTCAAAGCAAGAGCCTTGCAGGCCTTCTCCTGCCTTAAATTGGCTTCTGACAAGCGTGAAGACTTCCTTAATTTCGCACTGACACACTTCACCCGCATGCACAATGCAGGCAAATCCTTGCTCGGACTTAAATGAAATCGTGGCCCACTTTACGGCCCTCCCGAATTTGACTTTAATCCAATCACACAGTCCACACATGCACAGGCCAGACAGACCCTCTTCCCGAGACATGATTCCTTAACGATCTGACAATGGGATCATGGCCCCCTCTCCCCCAGCTGACACAGAACACCGCTTACTCCGTCGTTCCCACACACGTTGCGTGACACTTGCTCCAAATAAAGTCCACAAATGTCACAAAATCTCACCCCAGAGCCGACAAATGAATGTCATGTCGCAGCGCAACGACAACATTCAACTTCCTCATGTCCTTCGAGGATCTGCACAGCACACGGTCGCACCCTTCCCACTCGGCACTCGTCCGTGCCCAATTTGAACAATTAAGCGAACAAGCAGCAGTTTAACGAGCAAACACAAAACACTAGATCCTCATTAGGGCCCCGTCCGTCGTCGTCGACGACGCGACCAAAATCAGGGCACACGCCCGTCTCCCTACAAATTACACGACACCACGTACAAGATGTCGGGGCTGCTCTCGTCTCTCTGTCCCGCCGACGCTGCTGCTGTCACCAGAGATATGTGCTCTCGTTTGGCGCACACGGACGTCCTAATAAATTAATCCAGCGTCGCATTCAATACCGATTAAATGGTCTCAAATTAGACAGCACCAGCAGCGGCGATGGCAGGAGCGAGAGCAGCAACTCCAGCCGACATAACTCCAGCAGAAGCAGCTACTCCTACAAAAGCAGCACCCACACGCCCCGCGTACTGTGCTGTCTGTGCAGTGCGCGAAGAGTACCCGCGCATCGAAGTGAATGAAGAGCATACAGCACCCCGGACATGGTTATGCACCGCACCGGCTGCTGGTGTTGTTCTGGTGTCTGTTGCAGCGTCTGCTGCTGCCGCGCTCGGCTCCTGCATCGGTTTCGGATTACACATGTCTGTGTGCCGTTGCCGTCAGTGCCGGGGGAGTTATTAGTTCCAGAACTGAGTGGAGGACGACCGTCGCGTTGGCTTCGACTGCCAAAGTTCTGGCATGCGGAAGAGCGAGTAATGCGAGTGAATTCGGAGAGCTCTCGATGCAGACGCAGCGCTGTGCAGGGCCGCCACCGGGGGAGGTCCCGCACATTCAGTCAGCAGTGGACATGATTAATTAAAATCTTTTGATTTGTGTGCTGTCTCGGCTGGGCTGTGGTCAACATTGTGTTCATCTTCAGCCTGGATTGGGATGCTTGGTCAATTGAGGCATGCGCACGCCTAATCGATCTTGACAGTGTGCCACGCGTACTCTTGGAGGGGGAGGGGATTTGTCTAGGCACTGACCTTAAGTGGGACGAAGATCAGCGTTGTTAATTATCCGGCTAGACTTGGTTGCGTCGGACGGACGGCTTCAAGTTCTAGTGCAGATCTTGACAGGCGCATCTCAAGTGTGCTGTGACATTGATTGGATTGATTAAAAATGAAGGCATGCTGATCGACGTGATGAGGCATGACACGGACGCTGGATGGAGTGGTGGAGGAGGAAAAAAAAAATAATCAGCGGGCTCAACCGGGATTTGAACCCGGGACCTCTCGCACCCAAAGCGAGAATCATACCCCTAGACCATTGAGCCTCATAACGGTATCGCGGTGGAATTGGATCAAGCCCATTGGGGCCGTGAAGCTTCTCGGATGAGTCAGGGCGATAGGGAGCTTTCGGTTTTGGGGCAATCTGCAAAAGCTGGTCGCCACGACAGGTGTGCTTGCTTTGGTTGAGCGATGATGTTCGAGGGGGATGTTCGAGTGTGGGGCGACGAAGAGGCGTCAAAATGGAGGTGACCTGTGCGAACGCGAATGCTGGGTGAGTGCTTACTGCTTATTGGTGGAACTGGCGATGGGCATGGGTCAGATGAGATTTGTGGTGGCTTGGGGCTTTGCAGAGAGCATTTGAGGTCGGTTTTTGAGTAGTTTGAGGGATGTGAATGGCATTGTGGAAGTTGGAGATGGACGGAGAAGTAGTGAATGTGGAGAAACATGGACGAGAACATTCAAGCGAATGTAGAAGATGGCTTGATTTACAGTAAGAGCTAGTGCTGGAGCAGTTGGTGACTGGGAATTTCAGCCATTTTCGACGGACGCATCCGGCAAATCAATTAGAAAACACCTTGACTGTGTCACTTAATGTAAATGTGGTTAACTGTTCGTCACACTCCGATAGAAGTTTATCTGTATTGTTTGGTTTGAGGGAAGTTCGAGAAAGACCGCAACAGCTTCTGAAAAAAGCACAAGATATACGATTTCACGGCTCACTTGTTCAGCAATGTTATGGCTGCGTATTGAGACGAGCAGCAACTCCAGCAGACATAACTCCAGCAGCGGTTAATCCGCCCGATCGCCCGATCGCTGCCGATTTTGAAACTCCACCAAATTCATAAGAGGCTTTGAACGTCAGAAAATGAATTGCCATGCTACGTTCGCTTTGGTTAAATTGGCTGGGTGCCCATTGTGATACCACGCCTATTAACTAACCTGAAACCAATTGGAGTTTACAACAGAGTGTAGCTGACTTATGTTAATGTCGTTCGTCTACTTCTTTCTCAGTCTGGGTGGACGTGGGGCTCATCCAACAAGCCTCTCCAACTAGTGCGATCTCGGGCTAGCTGTATCCAGTTTCGCATGCCAATTGGTTGATGTCCTTCTCCACATGGAGGCAACATGGAGTCGATGACTTCGGGCCGCTGGCTTAGCCACCTTAGGCGTTGGATCCGTAGAAGCCGCTCTACATTTTGAATGCATTAATGGTTAAATCGTCACCTCCAAATCAAAAGATAGTACGCAGAACTTTTCTCTCAAAGATACCAAGGACTGCTTCATCCGTTTCTGAGATTGTCCATGCATCTGCGCCGTACAGCAGGTCTGGGTTTTACGAGGGACAGCAGATTGGTTATTCGAGAGACGGCTTAGTTACTCAACTGCATCTTGCGCCCATAGAAACGAGGAGGAGAGAACTGGCTACAAGAGTGTCTGAAAAATTGACATATTTGTGTCAACATAAACGAGACGTGCACACGTTCAAAATGGGGTCCCTCAGGGATCACAACTGGATCCAATTCTTTGCATACTTTAGAGCAACCATCTTCATCAAAGAGACCATGATAATTCCGTATAAATTTGCCACAGCGACTGTCCGAAGTATGCACCCAGAGGATCTTGGAAGCAATGTCAGGAAGACTTATCCCTCGATAAGTGGAGCAGTTAAAGCGGTGGTCTCGAGATTCCAGTCCTCGGCTACATCCATCAGACTTGCTGTTGTATGTGACGTTCGTCTGTCGTCCTCAGCTTCGTCTGTCGTCCTCAGCTTCCTCTGTCGTCCTCAGCTTGGTCTGTCTCAGCAACTATCTCAATCTCTAAATCGGAATCCCAGTGTTTGATGTGGTCTATGTGCCGCGTTACACACAGTTTAGGAATGTGACACATCGTACGCGTAGACCTCCCAGATGGAGGCATCAATCACGTGAATTCTATGCCACGGTCAATCTTGATCAACGATTCAAAGCACCGGTCGTCACCCATTCCAAGACCCCATAAACGCAGAAGCGTACGATGACTCAATAGGCCTTCCGTTCGTAAACTGATTTCTCACGATAAATCACCGCAGGTGGTTACTCATCACCCAGCAATCTTGCGTGAGCTTAGACCGCCGTTTAGACCACAGTCACGTATGCAGGTCGCCTTAATAGAAACCCCCCACATTCTCAAGGGCAGGTAATCACGTTCCCTGCACCCACTACAAAGGCTGACGCAGGAGCACCCCGAAAAAGGTCTAATTCACAAGCTCTCGATGGATCAGTGCGGTTGGGGACTTCACCCGGATCCATTTTCAGCTCACTCGTGACTAATGACGGCACCGTCGTCGGCGAAAATCGTTCCAATCGCGTCGGTTAGGTCATTTTGGCATGGAGCTTGACGCGGGATCTCCCACTTCCGGCAGCCATATCATCGGCCATCAAAACAAACTCGCCGCAATCGTACGTGCGGACCAGCGACCGACCGCCGCCGCATTCCAGCCTTCGAATGAAAACAAAACGCGCTACGTGCCGGCTTTCTCATAGCAATCCCTGGAATCTGTCAGCCGCGACAAATTGTCACTCTTGGAGATCTGAAGATCGCCTGATTGCCCGGCTTCTGTTTTTGCATGTCGCCTCCCAGTCACCCGTCGACATAATGTCTTGACACTTTGATTGGCAAATAATGAGCTGTCGCCTCGGTCCGGTGGCCAGGGTCCAGTCCATGGCATGCCGACGCACGGGAGTTGCCCGCTGGGAAGCTGATTATCTGCTGGAAGGTGTCGTCTGTCAAGTGCTAATTTGTCTAGATCGCTTGATCTGGCACCGCCTTTGGTGAAAGTGATCAACAAGCCCCCGATGGGACGGAGGGAGGCAGGCAGAGAGAGAGAGAGAGAGGTGTTAGCCGACGGGCAAGACGCCAGCATATCGCACTTCTTTGGGGTGACAGATAATTTCATTTGCTAAGTGAGACAGATGCCTTTGATCAAGTGGTGCGGCGTCATCGAGAGCCGCGGCGGCGGCGAGGTGTGCGCGGCGCGCTCTGCCACACGGGACGAGGCAGATTGATTGAGGTGTTGAAAAGTTCAACGACGCACGGATCACGGAGCTGTATGTATTTTCGTGAGAAGGGGCCGCCGCAAGTGGGCCGGCGACGGGAGGAGCCGTACTAATTGGTGGAGCACTAAATCTGTGGAATTCGCTACTACATCGAGGAATTGAGGAAAAGGGCAACATCGCGACAACACTCGGGCATGTGCTGCGCGGCTGGCTGCTTGCTGAATAAAGTTCGCCAGCATTCCTCATTCAAGTGGCACGGATGTCAGATATTAGAGAGGTTCTCTCAAGTGACAAGTGCGAACAAGTCCGAAGACACGCACAAGCGCAAGTGATAAGTTCAACGTAGGCAGCACCGGGTGGACTGCGGTGTGTCTGAGGGAGTCTGGCGGTGCGGCTGACTGTGGTTCTCGACGCATGACTACGACACATGTGAAGCGTGTGCGTTGACGGTCAACTGATTTGCCAGTGAATGCACAAAAAAACAGATCCACAGAGGAGTACTGAAGCACTCATGGCGATATTGTCCCCAAAATTGGTCGAGTTTATGGATGCCTTCTCTTGCATGGTCAAGTGCCTATTTTCGGTGTGTTCGCTTTGATGGTTGTTGCACAGCTTCTTGACAGAGTATAGTCGCTCTCAGAGTTATGCCGCTTCCATGCAATCACCGGAGCCGACGTTGCAACTCTTCCACAAAATTCATGGTAGGTGATGGCGTTAAACGTAAAAAAAGCTACCGTTACGAGAGCGCAAGTTGTCTCGGTTAGACGGACGGAAACATAACGAAGACACGGCGCGAAAAAGGACAACGATCTGCTAGTGTGCTCCTGGAATGTAAGAACATTCTAGTACACTGCAGGGGCAGATCACCATCTGGAAAAGATCCTCACGCAGTATAAGGCGGATCCAGGAAATACGCAGGATGGGACAAGGTGTAATGGAAAAAAGGAGTCCGACCTATATTACGGCTGTCACGATAGGTTGTACATATTGGGATGCGGATTCGTTGTGAGAAGGTCATGCACTTTAAACCAATAAGTGATCGCCTGGCTGTGATCCGCATCAAAGGCAGAGGGTCAAGCCTATACATACAAAGCTGCAGACTCTGTCAAAGAGGACAATTTATACCTCTTGGACGGTGCAGTGCCTATGGAGCCTGCCCGGAGTACGATGTCAAAACTCGGTGGCTGCAATGCCAATATCGGTAAGGTAAGCACTGGCTCCACGAGACGACAACAGATAACAGGCTTTCAACTTACTGACTTTGCGACAGCACGTAATGTGGTCATAAGAAGCACAAGGCTCACAAAAGAATCCACACGGCAACCTGGTGATCTTCGGACGATTGAAATACCAGCCAAATCGACCATGTGCTCGTTGACGCAGGGCATGAGTCTAATATCCTGGATGTGCGAACATACAGAGGGTCAAACTAAGACTGTGACCATTTCCTCATAGCAGCACGATTCAGAGCTCCACTGTCCATTTTCACAAAGCTGTATCAGCTAATAAGAGGAGTTTTGACATTGGACGCCTGAGCACACAGGAGATTGCCAGAGCTTACGAAGAGCTATTAAGTGAGAGACTCTCCGGTATGCCTACGTCGATGCCTATGCTCGGCCATAAAAGAGGGAGCGGAAACCACTTTAGTCTACCTACCACCCCCCACAAGCAACCCGTGATATGATGGCGAGTGCGAGCAAAAGAAACGTGCAACCGACGAGTCACACCAAAAGCTGCTGCAACGAAAAACTGGAGCAGCGCAAGAGAAGTACTGGACTAGAAGACGGGATGAGAAGAAACTTCTACGCCTGAAGAAAAGGTCGCTCGCAACCTCTCAACTCAAAGATCGAAGAGTCTAAGGACAAGCAAATAGTACGAGCCTTTTATAAAAAAAAGCCAAAAGCCTGACGCCAGGCTTAAGGAAAGGTACCTAGGCTAGCTAGGCTCTTCGAAGGGCCTGGGTACCTTTTCCAAAGCCTGAAGGTTGTGGTTAAGCAGCAATGCCGGCCTGATTGATAGGGAATCAAGAAATCCCAACTCCAGTCGATGAAGTAGTCCTCCCACCTAGCTTTGAAGAAGTCGACACAGCCATTAAAAGGCTCAGATGGCCTACCATCAGAGGTATTTAAGGCCGATGGCGATGTTCCTGTGGGGAGCACGCACCAGATCTACAGAATTTGAGAAGACGAAAGCATGCCCGACGACTGGAATATCGGCTCCATATGCCTCATCCACAAAAAAGGCGATCTTACATACCTCTTGCAACAACTATAGAGGTATATCGCTGCTCAACGTCGCCTACAAGATCCTGTCCAGCGTACTGTATGAACGTCTAAAGCCGTATTGAACCGCACTAATCGGCACGTTCCAGTGCGGCTTCCGGCCCGGCAAATCGAACATAGACCAAATCATCACACTGAGACAAATACTGGAGAAGACCAGTGAGTTTCAAATCGATACGCACCACCTGTTCATCGATTTCAAAGCCGCATACGACAGCATTCATCGCAAGGAGCTATTCGATGCGATGGACGAATTCGGGATCCCCGGAAAACTGATCCGGTTGTGTCGCACCATGCTAACACATACGCGATGCACCTTGCAGTTCGGCTCAAGGATTTCTGAGCCGTTTGAAACTTGCACTGGATTTCGGCAAGGAGATGCGCTGTCGTGTGATTTATTCAGGAGGGCAGCTGTAAACACGGAAGGCAAGTCAACTTCTACAAGTCAATACAACTGTTGGGGTACGCAGATGACATCGACATCGTCGCGCGTTCTCAACGTGCCGTAGTGGAGGGTTTTACAGCGATTAAAGAACAGGCGAAACGAACTGATCTCAAGGTCAGTGAGGACAAAACTAAATATATGCTGTCGACCAAAAAAACGTTCCGTCACACACCACCTTGGACAAAATTTGACGATTGACAGCTACAATTTCTAGGTAGTAAAGGAGTTTGTCTACCTCGGGGCAAACGTGAACTCCACAAACGACATCACAGTGGAGATCCGTCGTAGAATAGCCCTTGGCAACCGGTGCTACTTCGATTTGTCAAAACAACTGGGCTCAAAACTCCTGACTCGAAGGACCAAAATCATGCAGCATTTAAAAGCTGAAGAACAACAAAACCGCAGGCTCCGATGGGTTACCATCAGAGTCCTTCAAGGCCGGTGGCGATGTTCTGGTAGGGAGCATGCGCCAGATCTACAGTATTTGGGAATACGATGAGCATGTCCGACGGCTGGAATATCAGCTCCATATGACCCATCCACAAGAAAATCGATCCTGCCCTTTCCAACAACTATAGGGCCAACGTCTCCTGCAAGATCCTGTCCATTCTACCAATCGGCACGTATCAGTGCGACTTCCGGCTCGGCAAATCGACCAAATTTTCACTCTAAGCTAACAACTGGAAAAGGCCACCGAGTTCCAAATCGATACGCACCACCGCTTGCGAGGTAGGTGAATGGAGGAGAAGACACAACCGCGAACTCTACGAGCTGTACCAGGATGTGGATGTAGTCCCTAAGGCAAAAGTCACTGCACGGCCTCGACCAAATGGGCACATGGAGTGCGCATGGACAAAAATGCTCCAGCAATGAGGGTATTCGAATCTGAGCCTCCTGGTTGGAGAAGGAGATGTATAAAGACCAAGTCATCGTGGACGCAATACAACTGGGTCCTTATGACTCCAAGCAGCGTGTCCAGGGCCGTTATCGATGGAAGGGAGGCCCAGGCTCTCCATGGGTCGTCGGCCTGAGAAGTAAATAAGATGACTTTATTGAGACGCTCCCTTTGGCTCTTATACCTCACTTGCTCAACTGCTGGCTTTCGAATTCGAATCGAACACTTCTTAAAACCACGTAACCCCATCATTCAGCCAAGCGTATGTTTCGGATCGGTCGAGTGATCAGACTTCTTGGGATCCCAACAGAGAAAGGTTGCATTAGGACTGCGCAGATGTCTACTTCTTCTGATTACATTTTTTGTGCTTGCCTCCAAAACCCTCATCAAAAGTCCCCATCGATTGCGCATCAAATCAATGATAAATTGAATGACTTCAACATTCACACCCAAGACCCGCCGCCACGCGCATCGTTACGCAATCGTTGTCACTTTCGTGGGCTTTGTTGCCGCCATCCCCCAACAAAAAGGGGCACAGCACTCGTGAATGAGTTTCTGTTTATCTCACTGCGATCCAAGTGGCCCACAGAGCATCATAAGATTAGATGTTTTCGAATCATTCCCGTTTCCACTCGATACCCGAGAAATGATTGTTGTTTATTTTTATTCATAATTTATTGAATGTTCTTTCTGGTTCTTGCGAAAATATATTCCCAATCCACGCACAGCACTGCGGAGGTTAAGGAACTTGACTAGGGATTCCGAGATACACAAGCCAAGCGGATCAGTACTCGCGCGAGATGTGAGGCTGATTCTGCGAAATACGCACTTGTGATGGATTGCTCGTATTTGGGGGGTGTCTGCGTCAATTCATTTGTAATTGACATCGATTCGGAAGAGGGATGATCCCACTCGGTGGACATGAATGGGAGATGGTCTTCAAAGAGACACCGAATTGTGAAGGCAGCAGTTGGGTTTGGCGGCGGCTGCTCTGTGAATTTGACAGAAAGCGTTTCATTGTGTGATTGTCAGTTGATTTGGATCTGGAATTGAGAGGGATGAGTTTATAATTTGTCTTGTTGAAGGACGATGGTGGATGCGGAAGATTGTTACCTCAGATGGCCTGCGATGCTTGAGGTTTGTTCTTTTGGACTTCTTTTGCTTGGGTTGTTTAAAGTTCCCTCAGTGTTCACAAACGCAGAAAGGGTGAATCCCTTGTGCTGGAGGTGCTTTTCTATTTATAATGCCAACAAGCGAGTGATGGACTCTTTCTACAGCTGTAACCTTGTGGTAGGCATGCTGGTAAGTCGACAATTTGTTTGTTACGATGTCTGAGGTGTAAATCTCCAAGGTTATCCAAGGTTTTGAGTGGAAAGGTCAAGTTTTATGGAAATAATTAAAAAAAACCCAAATTTGGATCAAAAAGCATAGGCGGCGTGTCTGAGGTTGTGTGAAATCCCATAAAACTGGTCCTTTCACTCGTAAGGCCCAGATGAACTTGACATTTCCGGCAAACAAATCGAGTTCCTAAGCCGCATCCTGGTTTTTTGCATCACTTTCGAGGGATATCGTGCTCCGGCAAATGGCTGATTGTGTCTAGCCCTACATCCCTTGGTGGCACATGAGCAACATTCATTCGACCCCGCTTGGCTGCGATCTCCGATTCCAAATTCAATGGGCGACCAGATTTTCGTGCCAACAGTATGACGGATTTTGTAAGACAAGTGGCCACTTCCATGATAAATTCGTACAATTTTAGTGGCTTCGTAGTTTGTACTGTACAATCGAAGTGGCCTCGATATAACATCCAAGCGTTGATGATGGCCATATCGCAAATGTGGTAGAAAAGGGGTTGTGTCTATTTGCGGGATTTGATGCGGATGCGACATCGATCCACCAAGCTTTACTCAGTTGCTGTCTTTATCCACCGTTACGGTTTGAAACATTTCCGCATATTAGGCTCAGCGGGAAGAGTCGCAATCAACGGCTCATCATCAACTAAGCATGATGGAATTTCAGCCGATTCATTATTTACAGTGGCACTTTATTCAGCAGTCACTTCAACATCTGCTTCGTCAGTGGAAGTTGCACGATTTCGTGTTCTTTGAAGTGAGGGCACACCAAAATCGTCATCATCATCGTCGCGATTCATTCGTAGAGCAGCTTCAATGTCAAATTCTGGATCTATGTCACTATCGTCTCCGGATGCTGTTGATTCACGTGTGCTGCCAATTCTTCTTCTTGCTGAGAAAATCAATTGCGCCGTATTCTAAATAACACTTTTTACAAACTTAGAAGCTTTTTACATACACAGGTACAGGGTATTATTTAAAAAAATCAATTCACTTAAAAATGTGTTAGATCATCGGCGACGGACAACTCCAAACAAGATTCTTAACTCTTTTCCAGCTTACAGATAACCTATGATACATCTTTGTGAAGAGTGCAGCGTTGCAAATAACGACGGTGTGTTTGTTCTTTTGCTTCCGGTCCCGAATCCAAACGTAGACGTTTTATTGGCCATTGATCATAGATACGCTGTTCTTATGTTATTTCCAGATAACATATTTTATGGTGTCACTCGCCAGCGTGACATTTTGGGCACGAACTAAAAATACCAAAAATGATGAAATTTTGCATCACTTTCTAGACACAATAGTTAATACGTAAATAATTTTTTCCGAGTCAAATTCGACAGATTTTCCACAAATATTTTTGTGTGAGAATCGCAAATTTACAAAAAAAGCGTATCGTCGTCCGGCGCAGACTCAACTGCCTTCCATGCTTTCAAATGCAGTTGGATTTAAGCGGCACTTGGTTTAGCAGAACATAATAAAACTATTCGCACGCAGCTTGGAATATTTTTGATGGACAAACCTTTTGTTCGAAGATTGCGTGCCCAAAATGGACCAGTGGGCATTAACGGGTTAAATCCCCCATTATCGTGCTAAGTTTTCCCTGCCTTCGATAGAAGCACTACCGTCGTCATTCTCCATGGTCTAGGTGCATGTCCAAGACCTAGACAGATCTGCAAGATGTTGATCACTCAGTTAGCGATAATAGATGCCACCCGGTCCTGCCATATTATATGGTTTGAAAGAGCTTGTGGCCCATTTTTTTTTTATTACATTCTCTATCACAGTGGTTGTCCGTGGCGTTGTGGGTATATGCGTCGACTCCTACGCTCTTGGACCAATCTGTCTAGGTTCGATTCCTGGTACGACAAGAAGTACTTTTCACGACCCCACCTCTTTCGAGTCACTGACAATGCTCAAAGAGTATAACTGTTTAGAAAAAAAGCTTATCAAACTTGTAGGTCCATTCCACTCGCGATAGAACAAGAGCACGCACAACACGAGTGGTTGCTGAGAAGCTAGGCCCTGGCCCTCTACGGGCTGTAGCGCCACCCATATTATTATTATATCACAGTGGTGTATTCTTCGTCAGAGGGTTCGATTATTGGGTGGTGTACTTCCAAGTTCGAGATAGACAGATATAAATTATCTTGCGGTCACTAATCTCTACGTTTGTTGAAGATTCATTAGTGCCACTACCCTCCATCTCAATCTCCACGCATTTTAAACGGTTGGCAAAGCCTCCACATTACCGACAGAAGGAGGAGGTAGGAAGAGCAGGGCTTAGGCCCTCCCGAGGCAAAACCTCCACCAACAAAGCATCCGCAACTCGCTAAGCGCCGGCCGGGGTAGCAGAGGATTGGGTGGAGTAGGATTGCGCCACCTTTGCGGGTTCCTCCCCATCCCTTTCGTATTCTTTTAATTTGACCATTGCAAACACATAATGAATGGCACCATTGGTTTCTGCAAAGGGGGTAAGGGACTCTTTATTTATGACTATGACAGCCGTCTTGGTTTCCCCTTTAAATTTTGCCACTTGTTCAATATTCCGGTTATCGGTTGGAAAGTCAGGATTGCAAACCTGGAATAACTTGATGATAGAAGGGGCATCTGGGAGTATTAGAGGGAGTCTGGCACGAGTCCTGGGCCTACTTGGGCATCGCGTTCATATGCATAACATCATGTTGTGCTCCTTTCCAAACTCCAACTTAAAAAGGTCAACTGAAAATTGGTAATAGTGGGGGCAACACCCCCAATTAGTGGTAGTAGTGACTATGACTTTAAGGCAGCCTAGGTGTAGGTAGATCACAAAAAATCCGCTTCTAGTCCGCGTTGAAAATATTCTTGGGAAAAAATATGCAATGCAAAACGCAGAATCGATTTCCCTCCATCGAATGCCTGCTTACACCCATTCATGCTGCCACACAAATTCATATTGCATGAAGAAAAAAGAAGCTCATACACATGTGAGTAGCGGCAGTGCTAGTAGTCGCACTTATAGACAGAGCCTTTAAACCTAGCGGCTCCAAGATGGGCGGTGTGTTCTCGGAATTCCTCAACATCTTCAAAGCCTACAGACTGCCAAATAGTTCCAGTGTTTTCCAAGCGGAGCTTTTCGCTATCCGTGAAGCCTGTCGTCAGGCCAGGACAAAATGTGGCTATATGTATTGACAGCCAGGCTGCCGTCAAAGCTATTGCCTCCAATACCACACACTCCAAACTTGTAGAAGATTGCCGGGCTGAGCTGGCAGCAATGGAAGGCCAACTCAATCTTTCTCATCCCATGAAATGAAAAGGCTGATGGGCTGGCTAGGCAGGGTTCTGCCCTTCTAAGCTCGCTTGCAGAGGAAGTACTTGTGCCACTACAACCAGTGAAGGCAAACATCTCTAAGCACTTCCTTCAAATTGCTAACCACAGATGGGCCAGACTAACAAACTGTTCTACATCAAGAAAAATTTGCCCTGCATATAATCGATCCAGCAGAAACGATCTCCCACGGCGTAACCGACATGGTAGCGCAAGACTGGTGGCCGTCTGGACAGGACACTGGCCAATAGGAAATCATGCCGAACAATTAGGTATCCAGGTATCCTGCTTATTGGTTGATTTAAGCTAATTAATGACACCCTGGGTAGAGACCAACAGGTTATAAAAGGCTCTCCCGAAGAACTCTTATTTCGAGATAATCAACGAAATAGGACATCAGTAAGACTCTTTTGTTCTTTCCTAGCAAGGTTTCAAATTCCACGTAGACATGTCCGAAAGTTGACCATGACCTTCTCCGCTTCTGATGCAGCCCTTATCCTTTAGCAATGCACGCCATCAAGAACCACACCTGATCACTTTCCCACGAGCAGCGGCCTGTCAAAGACTGGAGCTCTCCGCTGTCTTAATTCAAATCCACAAAACTAGCCGACACGATGTTTCAATTGAATCGTCTTCCTGCGGTGAAGCCGATCCTCCTGCAATCGGTTGACACAACTTGAACACGCTGCCTGACATTTCCGACAGCAGATTCTCGGCCTGAAATGCGGTAAATTGAAATCCATGCCGGCTGCATGCACCCATGAGCCATAAGACCGACCCCCCCGCACACCGAACATCGGAACTACTTTTTCCCTGACAATCGGTCGTTCAACGTTAATCCCCCGCCTGAGGTGACGGCGGCAAAGACAGCGGCAGCGCAGCTATCAATCTGCGACACGAAGACATCGCGAAAACCACCAACTCCAACACCATTCATTCCACCGTCATCGCTGCCATCACCAGCATCGTCGCCGCCGCCATTCAACATCGTTCGCATCGGCGCGGCGCGGCTTGACACATTAGAAGACGCCCGTTTGAGAGGGGGTAACCCGATCCGGCCGAAGTCACCGGAGTTGTTCATGAACAACATGAACCCCCGATTGACAACCCGACTTCACCATCTGGATCAGTCGAGGAGAAAAATCCGAGGACCGTTATGAACATCTCGCATCCGAGATGAAAGTGTAACGTCAACTCTTGGGAAACAGTCGCGCACACACACGAACGGTGCTGCGGTGTTTGAGGTGTGCGCGTACGCACGGTCGCCGAGATCATAAGCGCGCCGATTAGATTTGACAATTTGCGGCCAACCGATTGGCAATGTTATCCGCATGACGTTGGAGTGCGCATGGCCCGCCAACTGGCACCGTTCAGTATCGGATGATGGTGTTGCCGCGGAGCTGCGCCGCTGCAGAGCTTGGAAGCCATCCAAGTGTCACCATAGATTTTCCTAATTTCGCCCCTCCACGCAGCTATTTGTCGGGCCAGCACTGGCGCAGCTTCGGTGGAAGCTCTCTTGCGGTGGATCGGTTTCGGGTGGAATTTTCCCCCGTTGCGTGTGCGCGTGTGTGCGTGGATCCCAAATCGATTCGGTGGCGAATAGTTGGAGCACTTTGTTGCCACATTCGAAACAAGGTTGGATGGCGGCGGCGCCGCGCCACTGGAGCCACCGTGTCGCAGATCGCGTATTGGACTAACCGCAGGTTTTTCACTACTGATCCGGACATTCGATCCTCGATTTCATCGATCAAATTGAGTTGTCGCCTCGGCGGCGTCAATTGTTTCTGTGGTTCTATTATGCTGGCGCACTGGACACATTGACAGTTGGACAAACGGCGGGCCGTTGCTGGGGTGTTTGTTTTGTGCTTTGCGGTGGTTTGTTGATTGGATGGAGGGGTGTGAGTGGCGCGTTTTTTTTTTCTTTTTGCGTGTAGGACAGTGTTTTGTGGTTTTGACAACATCGCCAGAGAGGTGACAACATTCATGCAAGTGGCGATGACTGCGGGGCAAGCATTTGACAGCTGCACTTGCTGCGGGCTGCGTGGAAGGCACTGAGCTTTGATGTGGTCTTTGGGAAATTGTCGATGGAAAAGTCAATGTGTGCTTGAATACCACCAAGTAGCTGGGGAATCGTAATTCCGGATAAACTCGTTCCACAATGGACCTCTGACGGGCTAAAAGGGTCATGGATGGCTTCCACATGCCAGCCAGTGCTACCTGTCTGGATGCCTACGCACCGGACTCTCCTCCGAATTCAGTCAACCCAGCAAAACAGAAGGAATGCTCGAACAAGTCTGACTAAAGACCCGAAAAAACAAGATCAAAATTCAAAGGAAATCCACAATTTCCCCGCGTTGACAGAAGAGAAAATTAAATTGTGATTCTTCATTTTCCTCCATGGCGACATTTTGACCAGTCCGTCGCTGGTGTTGACAGCAGACACTCAGTCTTCTTCTAATTTACTCCTACCGTGGATCGAAACGCCTTCTTCTTACTTTTGACACCTCGCAACTCGTCACAGATATGGGCGTGGGCTAGCGACTACTTATGGCCACCATTTAATTTTGTGAACACAATGTGATAAAATATAAGCATTTTTAAAGTCTATCACAATCTATTTTGGTTCAATGTCGTCTAGTAGACTGGTGTTTAAAGACAAATGATTTATTACGTTTGTAGGCGGCAATAGGAGGTGTTATTTATATGTTGCCTCTAGTCTGCTCTAGGCAGTGTTGGGTATACACAAATGAAGTGTGTCAAAGCTTCCTTTTCTCCTCTATCATTGCAAATGCGACAGAAAGCGTCCGTCTTACGGATTTGCTATGTGATCCTCCTATAGACCTGTAACAGCACTCAATAGTGTCGCAACATTTGAACGGGTTCTGGTGAAAAATTATAATCTAGCTATGTTTTCCTCGACGGCAAGCAGATAGACAACAGACACAATCTGGTCGCTCTTGAGAAAACTGAACTTATTCTTGCCTTGATTGTACCATGCAACTGGCACATGCAACTCCCTCGCAGTCTAGTTATGAAAGGTCATTAACGGGTACCTAATGCCCTCAACAGAAATGATGATGTACAAGGTGGGCCACTTAGTAATATTTTTAATTCAGAAGTTATTCTCACGCTGACATCTGTTTCCCTCTCGAAATCTTGATAGAAAAATCAGTCGAATTACGATTGAACAACGTTGGAAAATCTTGGAGGCATAAAGCGTGGTTAAATTTTAATGGCCGATGTTGATTTTGAATATAATATATATTCATATATATTCATATGAAATTATTGTCATTTCTTTTTATTATGATAATATTGGTATGGTTCAATTATGTGTGATACAAAATATCGCCCAAATGGCCGCCGCGACCTCGGCGGCACACCTCCATCCGATGGTCCAAATTTTCGATGACGCTGAAGCATAATTCAGGTTCTATGCCGTTAATGTGCCGAATTATCTTATCCTTTAGCTCTTGAATTGTTGCTGGCTTATCGACGTACACCTTTTCTTTCAAATAACTGCAAAGAAAAAGAATCCAACGGTGTCAAATCACATGATCTTGGCGGCCAATTGACATCGCCACCACGTGAGATAACACGGCCATTGAATTTGTCGAGCAAAAGAGCCATTGTTTCGTTAACTGTGTGGCAAGTGGTACCGTCATGTTCAAACCACACATCGTCCGCATTCATATCTTCCAATTCGGGCCATAAAAAGTTCGTTATCATTTCACGATAGCGAACACCATTCACAGTAACTGGCTGACCGGCCTCATTTTCGAAGAAGTACGGCCCGATGATGCCGCCAGCCCATAAACCGCACCAAGCAGTCACTCTTGGATTATCATTCGCCCAAATGTGGCAATTCTGCTTATTGACGAATCCACTGAGTTGAAAATGTGCCTCATCACTGAAGATGATTTTCTTCGAAAATTGATCATCCACTGTTGCCATTTCTTGCCACCATTCTGACCATTGACGACGCTTGAAATGGTCAAGAGGCTTTAGTTCTTGAGTCAATTGCACCTTGTAAGCGTGTAAATGCAAATCTTTATGCATAATGTTCATCAACGACGAGCGTGAGAGGTGCCCAACGACGACGAGTTGAGGTGGACGGCTCTTCAGCCACACTATCGCGAACAGCAGCAATATTTTCTGCAGTACGAGCTGTACGAGCATGCATCACATCTCCTACAGACCCGGTTTGCTCAAATTTTTTCACGATTTTTCCGATTGTACGCACATTTGGACGATTAAATTGACCGAAAAAATCACGGAGTGCACGATATGCATTTTGATTTGAACGCCCATTTTCATTGTAAGCCTGAATAACTTTAACGCGTTGGTCGATTATGTATCTTTTATTGGTTCAAATTGAGTTAGTCTGAAATTGATAACTGTCAAATGAAATGCAGAAAAAAACTTGACGTTTAGGTGTGGTTCACATTCAACATCGGCCCTTAAAATTTAACCACCCTTTATTTACAAAGTGTGAGCTTTTGTTTTTTTTTTTTCTTACGACCAAGGATATGAATGCTACTGGACAACGGTAATGGTCCCTGACATGTACTTGTTCGACCACTGCCCATGCCACAATCGATCTTTTACGTATCAAACTCCCAAATTGTGTTCTCAGCCGTCTTGGCGATGTAAATTAACGCCTTGGAGCTGCGATTTGACTCGGGCGTCCTCTGCTGCACTGTCAAAGGTTCAGAGTCGAAGACAATCAACAGAAATAGATTTGCTTTCGCATGGCCTTGTCTTTGGGTTGGAACTAATTCGATGACAACCTCCCTTAAAGAGATGATGTCTCCCCGACGTTATCTCGAGAATATCCATAATCACAGCAGGTCCGAATATTTTCGTCGACAGTCAAACTGACCCGCAAGGCTCTATGCTTGACCTAGTCTGCACGCTGGCTGGTATCACCTTTGCCCAGAGGACACTGACATGTGAAGGAACTGCATCGAATCTGCCATCAAGAAACTCTGGAATAAATCGTTTGTTCTTGCGACCACTTTTCACAACTAGAAATATACCAGTAGGAGTTAGTTTGCTTTTCACGAAACCTTTAAAAGGTCACTGATGGCAACACCTAAGTGACACTCTGTGATGTGGCATCCCTGTAGGCCACACATATATCGAGATGTGTTATTGTGACGTTGAATTGGAGGATATGGACATGTGGTTTCAACAGGAATTCACTACGTGCCACACAGCTCACACCACATTGGACATTTTACACGAGCGATTCGAGAGCATGGGTTCGATTTGACAGCGTTAGAATTTTTCTTGAAGATTTTCTGAAGTCTCGGATCTATTCGAATAAGGCTAAAACCACAGCCAAATTGGACACCTTAGATACGCACCACCCAGAAAAGCAGTGGCGGACATTTGAACGATGTTATATTTCACACATAATGACATCGACAGGCTTTTCAGACGAATAAAAAAGTCGATGATATCTCACAGCCACTTCGTTTTATTCAAATTTCAATATAGGAAGCGCCTGAATTATAAAACAAAGGTAGTGGTCGCCTCGAGCGCATCGACTCCTGCGCAGAAAGTGTATGGTTCTATCCCGAGCACAACAACTTGAAACACTAGTAATGTTGAGCGACTGATTGGCAAAAAAAATAATCAAAACAGAAATCAAATTTGGATGAAAATGCATCAGTCGAAGAGAAGTAAGTCGCTGCGATGTGATTAAAAACAATGCGTTATAATTGAATATAGATTCTGTGGCTGCAGCGTCTTGTGACTAAGCCATTAGGACTCGTAGAGCCCTACACTCCGACAAATCGACATAAGGCAAGAATGTCTCACCCCGGGTAGTGTTTGAAAATATGCCAAGAATTCATAAAATTTCTTCACAAGTCTCTGTATTTTTCGAAGGTTTTCCAAAAAAGAAGAAATCGCATCTCTCGGGCGAGTTAAAGTTTTCACTCTCCATGGAGCTTCAAGTTAAATGTGGAAAACGTAATGCGATTGTGACTTGATGGCAGTGCTTAAGATCTTCAAAAACTTGATAATGATCCTAAGATTCACATATAGCTACTTTTTAAATATGTACTAAAGTGTACTAAAACAGTACTAAAACGGTACTAAAATGGGACCAAAAAAAAAACAAATTCTTAGATCAAGATCGCTCGTCTTTTTGAGGGAGGAAGTAAATTACATTCGGAACAATGACTAATCTTACCTAGCTTCAATCTATCGAAGAAAAACCCTTTCCCAACGCACGTGTGGAACCTGATTATCTCACAAGCAACAATTTATTATGCATATTGGCAAAACCCGAAAAGAATAAAAGCTAAATGAACGCCTATCTCGTAGATCCATTTCCAATGAACATCCAAATAATCAAGTCGACGCCAAACTAGACAGCAATCCGATCATGTCCAAGCCCGTACCCCAAAACTCTTATCAATGTTTGCAAACTTTCAATTTTCGCACACGCTAAACTCCGCCTCGGGGCACCAACCTCCATCGGTGCGGCGCACCGCCCCTCGCGAGTACAGCCGAGCAGGCCATAAATCAGATTACTCTCGTGATTAATCATTTTTCGGGTGACATTCCAGACACAACGTTGTCCGACTCGTAATGTGCGGCATTCATTCGCCTTTCAGCAGCCGTTCCTTGTCACATTCGCTTTCCAGATGTACCAAGTCATTATCCAGCCGACTCAATAAAAGCCAAAAGAAAGCATAAGGAAACCATTGAAATCGCAAGTACTTTTCCACTCCCACATCGAATGAACAAACCACACGCAGTGGCCGTCCAATAAACATAAAACCTAACAATTCTTGTCAATAGTCCAAATTTGTACGGCTGCCACTGGGACCAACAACAACAGACAGACAAAAACACCGACTTCGCCGGCGGTGCGGCGGCGGTGCCGGCTATAGATCGGCGGCACGAATTTATGGCAAGGAAAGTTCGCAAAAAAAAGTGCGTCATTAGATAAGCGATCAATTGGCGTGGACGCGTAGTGCCGCAAACGCACCCATTCGGGTTCATTGAACCGGCCTTCAGCCAGAACTCTCTCTATCTCTTTCTCTGCCGCAATCGCATGCGCTCCCTCGCACTCGGTATCTCCGCCGACGACGGCTTCACTGGCCTTTGTGTTAACAAATTACGCTCCTCTAATCAAACAAATTGGTTCTCTGTCTATAATTAGCGCCAACTAACACCGATTTTTCTTAATTTCCCCACCGCCACCGCTGCCGTTTCCGTTGCCCGCCGCAGCCGCCCACCGCCTGGCAGTCGTTCCACATTCCCATGTCGGATCGATGCTTCTCATAAACACCGGCGCAATGTTTCTCTGAACTCACCCAAACCGGAGACCTGCCTGTTAGCGGTGATGCTTGAGTGAATCCAGCGACATGCGAAATCTTGGCTTGCGCTGTTGGCCGGCAAAAGGAAACGCATTTTTCGGCGATGACTATCGCCTCGGTTGGCGTCAAGGCCTCGATTACACACGTTCTAGTTCAGCAGTCGCTTGTGACACTGAATGGAGTCTCCGCAGACTGGCGACCGACACGGCGCTCACTTGGCGAAGTAAGAAAGAAAAAAAAAGCTCTGCTCTGAAAGCTGCAAACGCCCACTTCGTTGTGGTGGGCCACTTCGACTAGATTGTCGACTTTGAACTTGAAAATGTAATTATTTGGTCGCGACCTGAAACAAACTGAGACACTTTGAGTTGAGGCTCTGCTGGTGTGACGCACGCTATTTGCTTTGACATCGTGCTGTCTGTTGGGCCTTCACTTTGAGACTGAGTGGAAGTGAAGTGCTGTTTAGATTCAACACTCCGAAATTCACGCGATCTGTGCTAGCTCTGGATTGGTACCACGCCCACTGAATCATTGAGTGTGTCAGGTCCTGTCACTTTTGTCTGGCTATCAGTCGGTGATTTATCGATTTTTTTCGCCGGATTGCTACGTGGTTTGACTTTTGGAACTGTTCCAAATTGATAAAGTCGACGGATTGATTTTCAGTTTAGTTGCGTTGCAGATAAGTAACCGGTAGTGTTTCATTTTTTTGCAGTGTTCTTGATCGATGATTAGGCATAAACGTGTACTTGCGTGGTGTCAGACTTGAGGTGGTGGCTTCCATAACGGCCTCGGATGACGGTGCGGTGTTATGTGTTGGTTGAGTGTATCAAGAAGCAGTGCTTGATAGAAACCATTCTAGATTCCATGCGGGAAACGATCACGAACCGATCAAACAGAGCGATCGTTGATGAATGCCAGGATTGTAACCAACTGCAGATCAATTCAATGAGATCTCGCCTTTCCATATTGACCTTGCGCACATGACAGAACTTGTGATAGACGACACCACGTTTAGATTCGTGGTCTGGGCGGGTGAAAGGTCCCTGAAACTGGATTTGAAATAAAGAACGATATAAGCTCGTTAAGTCCTTCGAAGTGAAGCTTCTTGAAAAACGGCATTGATTGCTAGATCAGATTAGGGGACTTACCATCTTGCATTTATTGATGTAACTGATTCCAGTGCAATGGAATATCGTTGAGCACAATTGGGCCGACTTTGAAAATCTGATGGCAAAACTTACACCGAATTTCCGAAAGAAGGCAAAATAACAAATTCCCGAGTTATCTCGAAGAGTCGACAGCTAAATCTTTGCTATGTTTTACGTACTTAAACATCGATGCTTAGAGAAACAGCAGTGTCTACTCGAAGAGGCTTAAGCTACTGTCGAGGGAACGGAGAGACAGTGTCTTAAAAAATCTTGTAAAATTGTAGACAGATGATGTCACAGATAAATATCTACGAGATCAGTCGTCTTTGGTGATCATATTCGTCGTGTGGTCACAGAAATGTACTCCATCGGCGACGGTTTATCATCCTTCTGACGCTGCTTCTAGTAGACGACGTCATCCAGCTCAGGCGCTTTCGGACCAACGATTTGAGTTTATTCTGCCCCATAGTGTCCACGAATTGTGAGACACTTACATCATAATCCTGCAATTTACTTATTCAATACAAAATCACTAAATTTTCAAATTCTAAACCAATATTCTGACCAATATTTTTTTCTGGGTTTGGTCGCAACAATGTTGTAGTATGTTCGACCATGAGTTCATCATCATTTTCCAATTCAAATTTGAATCAATTAAAACACCAAAATAGCTGCAGAGACTTGTTAGTTGAGGCTCAGGTGCACCACGGACTGTAACGCTACACGACGAAGAACAGATTCTATTTTAAAGCACTTGTCTGAAGTGTGGGGAAGTGTATCATTAGACCTTGCAAATCCACAGCTACGAACTGGTAAACAAAATGTTTTGTAGTCATTTGAATGACATACCATGTCAAAATCAAAAGGACGATCATTGATCATCATTTTAAAAGTCATCTGATCTGATCAGATCCACTAAAGTCGCAGGAGTAAAGCACGAACGAGAGATCTCCAGGCCAGTCGATCCTCCGCCATCGCCACCAATTCATCTGGAGCTATGCCTAAGCGCAACCAGGCAAGCTATTGGACTTGGTCAATCACCGCATTGCGTCTGCTAAGTGGTCTACCTTATGGAATCGCATTCAAGGCACGCCTCGGAAGTCGTGATGGTGTCACGTGACAAAACCGTAGAAGACTAGCATTTTCCGGTCGAAAAAGACGCTGCTCAACTATGAGAGCTGCCGTGATGCTCTCCCTATCAAAACAGCACGAGGAAATCTCATAGCGGCAGTTTCAATTAGCGATCTTATTCTTTCGGAGAGTTCAACATTACTCCTATTTAGTAATACTTATTACTAAAGTTAAGCAAAAACACACAAATTGCGATTTTTTCACAGTGATTGAAAAATCGCAATCGCAGCCTGCTTATTTAGTTATTCAGTGTTCTTATAAATACTATCACGCTTTTTCACTTCCCTGTTAATACTGACTAATTCTCTGCCGACTCTTTTACTGACACTCCTTTTCTTAATTTGGATTCTGTCGTATATTGTTCCTCGAATTGTTAATTAAACCTGGCTTCTGCCACACACGCCCTCTATCGTGAGTGCTCCGTCAATCAAAACTCACCACCTCTCTGGACGACAAAGCGAAAGTTGTTTGCCTATCTAGTCTGGATGTAGCCACTAAAGAAGCAGGCGCCACGTGACCGTAATGCGTCCGTCGGGCACTATCTAACAGCACCGATTACAGCCCTCTCGCAGGACTATTATGGTCACCATAGTGCAATTCTACATGTCGTAGAATGGTGTAACACAGAAGGATTATCGATCAATCACCGTTCGAGTGCCCTTCTCGAGGAGGACACGAGTCAACCTTGAACCAATAGCAATCAACACCACCACACTCCCACAGCATAATGGATTGCAAAACGGTGAAATGCTGCAACGACGCACTCCCTTGCCAGACACAACAATGTGAAGCCCGGTGAGTTAGCTCGACAGAAGGGGAATGCCAGCAAAGAATCTACAGATGAACTCGTTACTGCTCGGTAACTGCGTTCATAGGTCCGTAATGTCGCCTTAACAAATTGAATCTCTGCCAGGAGAACGAATGTCAGCTAGAGGTCTTCCATAATTTCTGTTCATTACCTGATTAGACTGCTATGCCAAGTTAAACTTTGCAAAACATGGCAGAAGAGATTCGCAATCAGTCTCATTCCACTTGAATTAATGTCTTGCCTGCTGATGGCCCAGATACTCAAAAATGATACCACAGATCAGAAGAAAACCATCAATGGACTAGCAGTTCCTATTGGAAAATATATTGTGTGGCTTCTCTTGATTTGTGGAAGGGGATTCCGTCAAGATGAGGACCCTTCCACAAATCAAGAGAATCCGAATAACATCACATAGCCCAACAAAACCGTCACTAATGGGGCCAATTCACAGCAACATAACATCAACTTCTTAGCGCCACATTCTCGTCAAGCACGCGGCATCACCCTAACACTGCCCGAATCCATTCACTTACAACGACTCAAAAAACTATTCACCAAGCCCGCCGCCCCCCACACACTCTGTTTACTACGTCACATACCAGATAAACGACATCAGGCCCCTCGTCTAAGCAAAAAAAAAGCTTACTCATACGACACCGAGTGCCAAATGACGTGCGCGACGGTCATGTGAACCGATCAACGGTCACAGGCACAGTCGTATGTCGTACGTTCGCCGATTCAGAGGAGCTTTCCGTATTTTCCAGCTGAATTAGAGCGATTTTCCGCGGTCTCTACCTGCCGCCAGTCACGTAGACCTTCTGCACAAGCGTTTGGGCCACACCGTGACGCTGTTATTTCGCTCTGTTCAGCATAAATGTCTGAACGCCCGACAACAACCCCAAAAACGTGAAGGCAACGTATGCAGAGGCCTTTGCACGCAGAAATACGAGACGGTTTTTGCTGATAAGAGTGACATCAGCTGTGGCCGCCGGTGCCGGTCGGCTTGGCTTTCAAATCCGCGACAGCTTCGAGATCGCCTTTCAGTCAGCCGGGACCAGAACGCTGCGCCGCGCTGCCGGTCTGCAGGGCTTTTATGGATGCGGGCATCTGGTCGCCGGTCGGGCCTTTGCACTACCGGACTCATCGAGATGTTTATTTTAATTTTGTTATATCTTAATTAATTGCAGAGCGATCGGCGGCGGAGATACGGGGCAATGCGTGTTGTTCTCGGGGGTCATGGCGAACGGCCCTGCTCTAGGGGCACAGAAGACGAAGCCTTTTACGGCCGTGTTTATTGTGTAAGCGATAGAGGGGCTAATTAAGGCTGGACGGCTTTTGATCACGTCAGGGTGGTGTGAACTTTTGGTGTAAATGGTTCGAGTAAGGATCGAGTTACTCGCATTCCCCGAGTTATAATTCGAATGGCAGAGCATGGAATTTTTCGTCGAAGAAGAACCGTTCTGCTGTCGCAGAGTATAGGGGCATTGACAGTTAGGTGGCATGTACCTACAGCAAAGGAATGGGGGGACGCTTGTCGCCCCGTGTGTGTGGGTTTTGGTCTAGATGGGCTTGTTGAATTAGTCAATTTAAGGTTTATTTTTTGTAGGCTTGGCCTGACACACTTTTGCCTTCGTTACGGTAACAGTGGCACAACATGTTGTACGCTCAGCGAAAGACATCATGGGTAACATAAATTCGTGGCAAGATTGGGTGATGTTCCTTGGATTTTTAATTACTGACTTTTAAAGACGTGTTGACATCTGTCAGGTTGGAGCTTCGGTTGGCTTGTCTTCTGGAAAAAGGCTACATTTTGGCCATGTTGGCTCGACGTAGATGTGGCTTAGTCCACCTAATCACTGAAACAGTGAATGCTTACTATGAAACGGCTAAGCTGTTTGACGCTGGCAGAGTTCAGATAGCTCGGTTTGAGTAAAGGAGCGTGAATGGATCAAATTGGAATCACTCACTTCTAAAGGTCACTTTTAAGGGCCGATGTCCATTTCTTTTTATTATGATAACATTGGTATGGTTCAATTGTGTATGGAACAAAATATAGGCCGCCGCGACCTCGGCGGCACACCTCCATCCGATGGTGCAAATTATCGATGACGCTGAAGCATTTTTTTTTTTTTTTAATTCATTTTTATTTTGAACTTCAATGTAAACTTACGTACTAGACAAAAATGCTTAAAACTAGTTTGACTAACAATTTTACTATTTTTAGCTTACTGGCTCTCGGCGAGCACTCTAAGCTAAACTTAACCTTAAACTATGTCTTTCGACCTAACCTAACAATGAATAAAATAGATACTAATATTTAGGGACAAATGTGTATTATGAAAAATTTAAAAAACAAATGACTTGACTTTATTTTATTTAAAAACTACAAGCTACCTTCCATTCCACCTTAAACTAATCTAAATATATATGCATATACATATGTGTATACCCATATATCCCTAAATACATAAATGCATAATGTATCCATATATGCATTTTTTGTCCATATATTTTTTTTTATGTACATATATGCATCTTAAATATTGGTGGCGCTACAGCCCGTAGAGGGCCAGCGCCTAGCTTCTCAGCAACCACTCGTGTTGTGCGTGCTATTGTTCTATCACGAGTGGAAGGGACCTACAGTTTTATGCCGACTCCGAGCGGCCAAGTTTGAGAAGCTTTTTTCTAGACAGTTATACTCTTTGAGCATTGTCAGTGACTGGAAAGAGGTGGGGGCGTGAAAAGTATTTCTTGTCGTACCAGGAATCGAACCTAGACAGGTAGGTACAAGTGCGTAGGAGTCGACGCACATACCCACAACGCCACGGGCCACCATTATATATTATATATATATATGCATCTTAAATATTACCTTAAGACTACCCTAAGCTATGGAAGTCGGCCATAGATTGCAGCTGATGGATTTTGAGTTATCCACTGCAAGACAGTGACCGACTGCGCCCCACAAGGGGATACGCACTACCCTATTTACCCCGGGTCTAAAGGGTTCGACGCTGGAGTTCCCTCGCTCCCCAGCCACCAGAACTTTCGATGTTGCATAGCAACATCCCGCACATCCCGACTCGATACCGCTGTACTGAACCGGAGGAGACCCTCCTCAGCTCGTTCCACAGTTAAACGGGCGATGTGGAAGATGAGCGGTACCGCATTTTTGTCTTGTAACAGACCGTACGTGTCTAAATGGAGATAAGCTTCTGGGGGGACGAAGCCCCTGTGACGTACCCTTTCATGGTACTGAGGATTGGGGTAGTAAGCCCCAGAGATCAAGTTATTGACTGAGTTCATCGCTCTGGCAGTATGGCCTCGAATCAATTTCAACAGGAATTTGTCCACTCGTATCAGGTTCGCCCCGGTGTACAAAACCTCATTGGAGAGAATTTTCTGTACTGGGACTCTGGTGATCTGTAAAGGCGAAGGCAAGCCCTAAGACAAGCCCTCTCATACTTTTTATACTTTTTATACTTGCAAGACTTTGAATATCTCTTAAGGCCAATCGCCGAAGCGCTGACTTTTCTTCAGGAAGAAAAAGGAATGCTATATGGGTACTTACTCCCCACTTTAGCAACTATAATAATGTCATAAAAAAAGGATTCAAAGGGATAATGCACTTAATGTTTAACCATATGAAATTGTTGAAAAAATCGAAGAGTCATTAGTCAGACGATTTTATTCATATTTTCATTTAACGCGTGAAGTGGAAGATACAATTGTTGCTTCAGTGCTTTGTACATTGGCAAAACTTAAGTGGATTCCAGCACTAGATTCTTCGTACAATGACTCTAAAATAGCCGAAATAAGTTCATTGATTAAGAGAAAAATTGTTTCGGAAAATAACCTAATACAATTTAATGACAAACAAATCGAACATACAGCTACAAGTAAACCCAAAAGATCATATTTTAATTTCGGAACTTCAGGTAAAAAAAAAAACAAAAACAAGTATACAATCTTAAAAGACTTCAATTGCTTCACTTTTCATATCATCTATTAGAGTCATCTAATAACAACTGTTCATCTGTAGAGAATGAATATTTTGCATACCTTGCACATACATCAACATCTATTGAAGTACTTCATCAATATCCAACTCTAAAGAAGGCATTTCTTTAGATAGGTATAATACACCCCTACCTGTTTCAGCAGCTGTGGAGAGACTGTTTTCATTTGCTGGTCTGTTAAGCACACCTCGGCGTGGAGCCCTTTCTGATTCAAATTTTGAGAAATTGTTGCTCCTAAAGATCAACAATTTGAAGAAATGAAATACTTAACTTATATGTGATTTAAGATTTTGAACTGAACTGAAATAAAATTAACACATTTTCATTATTTTTATTAATTTGTTTGTATGAATTGATTGTTCACACAACATTTGGTTAAGTTCAAATGATTTTTTTGTAATTTTTCAGGATTTGTATGTTGCAGAACGTTCTGTTTCATCGCTAAATACCTACGAAAGTCAAGATTAATGAGTACTAATACATTTTCTAAAAGATAATTGGGTAAGGACTTCAGAAAAAAATGTTCAACTGAATGCGGGTGACTTTAAGTGAATGGTGACTTCAATGAATGCAGTGTAATTCTAAAGAATTGCATTCAATTAGCTGCAATCTTTAGATTGGTCTAAAGGATTGGTTTAATCAAAGACTTCAAAATGAATGGTGATTTGATTGCTGAAGTCCAGAAGTCTCAAATGAAGTCAATTGATTGAATCGCAAAAAAGATAATTCTTTCCGTGAATTCAGAGATTGCATTCTCAAAAGATTGCAGTCTTTTACAACTCTGTATGTAACACAATTGCCTTAATGTGGTGGCAAAAGCATCGAATTCACTATTATTTTCTTTTTTAAATTACCACATTGCAGAACTATGTATTTCTTATAATCTTTTCTGTCATCAATAGAACAGTAAGCAGAATAGAAACAGATTTTCCACAAAAGCTGATATGGCTGATATTCTTCCATTCTGGAAAAAAAATGTCGACCTCAAAAAGTGCAAAGCTGAAAAAACGCATTTTTCTGCCCAAGATTTGCCACTTGTTTTTTAGTTTTGAACCGAAAAAGTGTCAGAATGACCCATTTTATTTTTACATTTATGGTGCTTTTTTTCTATGTATATTGTATCAAATTAAATTTTCTCCTTCTCGGTCGACGTTGGAGTCCAGGATCACATGAGTTTTAACTCACAAGTATTTCCGGCAAAAGCGATATGCATGACGATACAGCTTTCTCCAGTGAGGCAGTCGAAATTGGAATCTCATTCAATTCGAATGAACATCATATTCGGGGATCAGTTTAGAAACTCGAAACTGTGTTATTTACGGTGCAATGTTCTTAAACTGGAGCCTGTTAAACATAGTTAGGCCGTCTCTCATGTTTTTAAGTTTATTTTAGTTGAACGATTTTTTCAAACCCCACCCCATGGAAATTATACTACTTCCTCAAACCGACCATATATAAGTCTTCAACGAGAACTTAACAGTACATCCTGATTTAAAACGGAACAGCAGATTACAACTACTGGGACAAAGCATTATGGTCGACAGCAACCATTACCGATTCCTGGCCACAAGCATTGGGACGAGTTCTGAACAACTTTTTGATTTTTATTAATAACGTCGATCAACGGTCACAAAAATGTCTATGACTCGATTGTAAAAAACAAATGAGTTGATATACGAGCCCAATTTCTTGTGTTGTTTGGTAGTATGTCCTTATCCTTTTCAATGCAGAAAAGGAGCGCTCTACAAACTCCGTTGAAGCTGGTACTGTACGCATCAGCTTGTACACTGGCTTTTCTTTCCGGATCGAGCAAACTATTAGGTCCAACTAAAGTGAATTTTAATTCATTAAGATGATTATCAGCAAATGGCCCTTTGATGTTGTAGCAGTCGCCTGTGCAGCGCATATTTTTATAACAGTCAGCTAATTAATTTTTTTTAATTCAGTGATGTCCCTACTGCGATTACCTTGAAACATACCAAAGACTGTCTGTCACTGTCGACATTGCAGCCTATGCAAATGAACTCCAATTTTGTGAAGATCTAACGAGTTGACAAGCTGGTTCTTGGTGCCCTCGAAAGAATTTTTGTACGTAATCCCGTCCCGACTGCGAGGAAGGTGAATGGAGTCATAACTACGAACTCTACGAAAAACATGGATATTCAAGATTTATGTCACAATCACTTAACGACTGAATTAATGCAAGCCGCTCTCGAAAATCCAACCGTTTAAAGTTGAATGGCATGTCATTCAGAATCACAGGTTTGTGACTTCGATTACGTTTTGCATTCATTTTTTCACCGCAAACCGGATGCTACTACAAAGACGCAGCTGATAAATAAAAAAGTTCAGTTATTCATGCCGATTGTAGAAAACGACGGAGTGACTGCAGATCGGATTCATCGAATCAGCATACGCACTTCCCCATTATTGTAGAAACCGACCGAATGAACCACATTAGCGGTCCGCAAAACCTCTTTGCCGATACTTTTTTATTTAGCTGTCTTCTGTCAATTTTGAGTTTTTATGTTTCAATTGTTCTAAAGAATTTTTATCGAAAGTGTGCAATGTGTACATTTTACGTACATATATTATGGATGTAATTGGCTTTTTTTATGGAGTTAGAAGAAGAAGAAGATGATTCCCGAGAAATTCGTTGGAGAGTAAGAACTGGGGCCATAGCAAAGGTCGTACAATCGTAGAAAGAACTATCACTGCTTGGAAAAGTTGGTGCCGGTGCTTTCTGCTTAACTCTGCACTGCTTAACATACGCATTCATTATGAATTTATGATTTGAATGAAGACTTACAAGTACCAGATGATATAAATCAAGCTAAAGAAATTTAACCACCCTTTACAACCGTCATGCAGTGGAAAATGTGATCAGTATTTGTTTTGTCAATTACCGTTATACGTTTTTGCAGGCTGCATTCAGAGAAAATATAACAAAATTTGCTTGCAATTGTTCAGGATATGAAGGGAGAATATAAAAAATTGGCATGGAATTGCTTGGGATATGCAAATTAAAAGTGCGCTACTATTATTTTGAAAACACAGCTGTAAGTGTACCACAAAAATCGGCAGCAATTATTTATATATAGATATTGTAAGCAGATTCTACAGAATAAGAAAAAGGTTCCGTGAAATGCCCTCTAGTCAATTGAGACCTCCTAGACCATCATTGTTCAACACACGATTCGGCTTGTCTATCACTCTGTCACCGACGTTTCAAGGAACTGAAAGCTGTGTTTCCAAGAAAAAGACTCTTCAACGCATTCGATTCCAATACGAACAGCGAGCGGCTATCGACAAATCTGTTCGAATGCATGACGGTATACAGAGTCGAACCAACAGATGCCAACTGGCCCATTATCAGTGACGTGAAGCATGATTATCGCGTGTAGTTATCAGCGGACCCGATGAGTGACGCAAGCCGAAAAATCAACGTTGTCAACTGACCACAACCAAGTGGCAAGAGCATGACTTTGATTGATTAAATTCGAAACGCTAGAATGGGTGATGAGGACATAGAAATCCCGAGATAAGGTCACCAGAAGCTCAGACACTGAAAGAATGATAAGAGCCTGGTCTTTCCGTGGAATTTGTGATTGGACAGCCAGAAATGCTGGAAGCAACCAGGGGGTGGGGGGATTTTGTTTTGAATAATAAATTCTCACTGTGATGGTCTTAGATGAGGTCTTTAGGAAGTTTATCGGTTTCGCTTAGGGCTGCCTGCCACGTACATATTTGATTGGCCTCATCGTGGCTTACCTCAAGCAGGATTAGGTGGTCAGGTTGTCTGGGCAGACCGCAGTACATTTGACGTCAAAACCGCTTAAAAATGAGACATTCAGGTAATGAAACACATTCACTCGACAGCGCACGTGTTAACAAGAAGACTGATTCATTTACTTGGGGACACCACATGTTGAGTCCGAGCAAGAGACAGTCACGAGAAAACAGACAAAACTGCAAAACTTGCACGCAATCATCACCCATCAGCCGTGGGTGCAACAATGTTGCGCCGCAAAAATAGACCAGCCAAGCGGCTCCCACAAGTATGTTTGCCGAATTGCTCAGACCTCCCCTACTTTCACTAGATTCTATCGAATTTAGGGTTAAAACAATAATTTTTCTGACATCGCACAGATTGCGTGTCCCGAGGCAGAGGATGCTGCCAATGGACGGCATTCATGCATGTCGCGTGCAATTTGCTGGACGAGCGCCAGGAATGTCGCATGTGATCCAGAATGAGTTGTTCTTTGAAGGAAAAGTGTGTGCATGAGCTGCACTGTTCACATCCTGAATAGAGAGGGCGTGCTAGAGATGTTATGCAACTGTCAGAGATATTTGAGGCGACGTTTTCGGGGATTTACAACGACCGTGAAAAAAGCAATCGTGCGGGAAAGCGCCTCATCCTCATCCTCATCCTCATCCTCATCCTCATCCTCATCCTCATCCTCATCCTCATCCTCATCCTCATCCTCATCCTCATCCTCATCCTCATCCTCATCCTCATCCTCATCCTCATCCTCATCCTCATCCTCATCCTCATCCTCATCCTCATCCTCATCCTCATCCTCATCCTCATCCTCATCCTCATCCTCATCCTCATCCTCATCCTCATCCTCATCCTCATCCTCATCCTCATCCTCATCCTCATCCTCATCCTCATCCTCATCCTCATCCTCATCCTCATCCTCATCCTCATCCTCATCCTCATCCTCATCCTCATCCTCATCCTCATCCTCATCCTCATCCTCATCCTCATCCTCATCCTCATCCTCATCCTCATCCTCATCCTCATCCTCATCCTCATCCTCACATCCTCACATCCTCACATCCTCACATCCTCACATCCTCACATCCTCACATCCTCACATCCTCACATCCTCACATCCTCACATCCTCACATCCTCACATCCTCACATCCTCACATCCTCACATCCTCACATCCTCACATCCTCACATCCTCACATCCTCACATCCTCACATCCTCACATCCTCACATCCTCACATCCTCACATCCTCACATCCTCACATCCTCACATCCTCACATCCTCACATCCTCACATCCTCACATCCTCACATCCTCACATCCTCACATCCTCACATCCTCACATCCTCACATCCTCACATCCTCACATCCTCACATCCTCACATCCTCACATCCTCACATCCTCACATCCTCACATCCTCACATCCTCACATCCTCACATCCTCACATCCTCACATCCTCACATCCTCACATCCTCACATCCTCACATCCTCACATCCTCACATCCTCACATCCTCACATCCTCACATCCTCACATCCTCACATCCTCACATCCTCACATCCTCACATCCTCACATCCTCACATCCTCACATCCTCACATCCTCACATCCTCACATCCTCACATCCTCACATCCTCACATCCTCACATCCTCACATCCTCACATCCTCACATCCTCACATCCTCACATCATCACATCCTCACATCCTCACATCCTCACATCCTCACATCCTCACATCCTCACATCCTCACATCCTCACATCCTCACATCCTCACATCCTCACATCCTCACATCCTCACATCCTCACATCCTCATCCTCACATCTTCTGATTCACGTCCAATTTCTCTCGTCAAATTCACTCGGCAAGTATCTGTGGCCCTGACACAGTTTTTGTCTGTGCTCCTTCCAATTCTCGGAACGAGTGATCCCACGCAACCATTCACCACTCATCCTGTGGCTGTTTTATTGACATCTCTTCGGCGAACCCCAAAGGTTATGGCGGCTCAAGTTTACAACTTCTTGGTAACAGCCAGCAGATGGCTGCACCGCATTCAACGTGACTCATCGTGACTCATCGGGGCGGCATCATATCCGCAGCGGAATGTAGTCGCCCCGCGACTGAGGCCCGAGAGCACTTTGGCACACAAAAGCATTTCCGGCCAATTGAAGCGGATTTCTTAAGTGCACACGAATCCCATCAGACTCACGCCAGCCATCGGATCAAAGTTTAGGTCCGCGCTGTCGCCCCGCGCGTTGATCACTCGCCCAAGCTGTCAGCTCCAATTTCCATCAACAATCGAAAGCGAAACGAAGCACAGACAGAAGCCGGAGTCTCTTCGAATGTTCGACACCCAGTGACGTGTGCAGCGCCGCGTCGCGTCTTGCAAGTGCAAGTAGTGCATGTCAGCAGCTCGCGAGTGAATGCATTTGCTGCTGTCATTGAAAAGTCGACCAGACTCACGTGAAACACTGCACGGCTGATGATAGGTTTCGCATTGATAGTGGAGAACAACTAAATTCGCGTGACGCCCCCCTCTTATCCGCCGTGCCGTGGTTGGCCGTGGCCTACGTGACTGAAATCAAGAAGCGTTTTAGAATCTCATAGAGAATCGCTTTTAGTTTCATTTCGCGGCGACAGCATCTACAGCGACGATGAGAATTACGGCGCGTCCATCGGGGCTGCGATTGACCTTGTGTATCTGACATGGAACGGGACTGCTGCAGCAGTGGAGTCTCTCAAGTGCAATCCGTCTCAGTCTGGCGAGGGGTGGGGGAGCCCATTGTGCCGATTATACAACCCATTGTCTGCGCAAGCACCGAACCCAGTCAGTTTCGGAAGAAGTTGCGTACTGTTTGCTTGTGAATCGAACATGTTTACGGCCTTATTTGTCGGCACTCTCGCGCTGTGCGATAAGCTCTGCGTTAATGTGTTCCGGAAGCGCCCAGGCGCTTGCGTTGACACGTCGAACATGACACCAGCGACGATGACAGTTGATTGTTTTAGCTGCTCTATTAATAGGCTGTCTCACATGTTGACACTTTGCCCGTAAAAATAAACATTTCTCGGTTATGACTGCTGACTGCTGACTGTGCGCTGTGTTGTGTTTCAGTTTGCAGCACATGCCTCGATGGGACGTCAATTCGCGAGAGAGAACGTGCCATTAGGACGAACATGTATTGAGGATAATTTTATGACTTTTGGGCGATGTTGGCAGATCTTCAGATTAGTCATGCAACCGTCATGTGCCATGTGTTGGCGGTCATTGTGGCAGTGCTGGGGTAAGGTCAGGGTTCTGAAATCAAAGTGAAGGCAAATTATTTATCTTATCTGCAGTAGTTCATGATCATTCGTTCCCCTGACCAGCTTCGTAGGTGCTATCAGTGGGATTGTGACATTGCAAGTCATTGTTATTGCAAAGCGGAACATGTGGGGTAAAGATTGTTTTCCTGGCAACAGTCGGCTCATGCAAAACAATGACGTGCGATTAGTTCTGTTTCTGCTTCTGCTTCTGCGCTGCAATCTCTTCAACGTAGCGTCGTGCAGTAAATTACATGAGTAGTTAAAACTAATCGGGTCGTTGGCGCCAACTATCGAGGTGGTCACAGGTCTTAGCTAGCAACGGGGGGCGCTTATTCGATGTTTCAAGTTAGTTCGCTGCCTTGTTCGAGTTCTGTAAACTACGATACCCCGATACCGAGAATATATTGAACGCCCCTCGTAAAGTAGTGTCGAAGAATGATTCGAGTAAGCGTCGTGCGGGTCATCTTTGAGGTGTTTCCTTTAGACATCTAGCCTGGAGCACATCGTCCTGGAAGGTTGGCTTTTGTGAGGTAAGAGTGATTGTCTCAGCTTAGGTGATCGATACACCGATTCATTCGTTAGCCAGAGGCACTAACTGACACCTAAGGAGTAGCTGTTGGTGGTTCCTTTCATAGATTTTCCACTTCATTACTGGGTTATAACCAGTTTGTTTTCTTGATAAATTTAGCTGTGTTCTGAATTTTAATGTTTGACATTCCGTCTAGGCTGCTGAATGAATAGTCGCCTAGCGTACTTTTCCTTGTTCTTGCAAGAGCTGGGCATGTATCGTGTGGTTTCTACTTCTTCCTGATCCCTGTGAGATAGACGGTAAAGTTGTACCATCTTTGATTTAGTTGATGGTGGGTCCAGAGCCTGACTACGATAGATAACCCGCCTATAGTATTCATGAACAGTAAGCGGGCAGCCTCTTGGATAGCTTTAACTTCTGCCGGAATACACTGCAGTGGTTAGGCAGTCTAAGAGACATAGAGGAGGAGATCTCCGGCGAGATGGCGGATACTCCGAGTACGGTGAATTCTTCCGTCTTGGAACAGATTGACGGGTTTTTTGACTATTTCTTTTGCCCAGTCCTCCCTGCCTGGGATTGATATTTTGTACCCAGATTCGAAGTCTAAAAAGGGTGCAATTGGGTGCTGATTATTTCCATGTGACCTGGGCTATATGTTCTGTTCCATCGGTACCACTCCCTCAAGCTCTCAGCTTCCCGTATATGTCCATGAAAAGCAGCTGTAGCATTGCTTCCATGGTGGCTGAAGCTGTGAAAGGAAGAGCTTCCGTGATGCAGATGCATGCAAGTCTGTGGATTCTACTTGTCTTTTCCAGATTTTCCTTGATCCTCAGTGCTGGCCACCATATGAGGATGCCGTATGTTAGGATTGGCATGACGACTGCTGCATACATCCAGTGTGTCATTCTCGGTCTCAGTCACCATCTGCGGCTCCGGATAGATCCAGAACTCGATGGGTCTTAGTATTGAATCGACAACAAGCACGGTCGAGGAAGATTCTGGCAGCGACTCCTCAATTCGAAAAATAGATGGCATAGGTGCCTAACGCTAGGATATGTTCCGAGAAGATGGCGAGACGTCGAAGTAATTTTCATCCCCAAGGCAGGCAGGGCAAGCCATACCACTGCCACAGACTACAAAGCACTGGAACGCCTAATAAACATTTATGTCAGAACTTCTTCTCCAAATCGCAACATGCCTATATGAAGAGTGAATCGGTATAAACTGCGTTACATAAAGTAGTGTTCATTATTGAACTCTCCTTGCATCTGAAGAAATACAACCTGGGCGCATTCCTCGATATAGAGAGCACCTTAACAACGTAACAAATGATGCGATTCAGACAAGCCTTCTTAAAGTAGGAGTCGACGTAGGACTCTGCGATTGGGTCGGACAGATATTCCGTTCACGGTTGAGCAGGTCATCCCTAGGTGATCCATGCTACACCAGGAAGGTGAACGGAGAGACACACCCAAGGTCGGTGACCCTCTGCTGGGTACCGGGGCATACTGGGATCCAAGGTGATAAAAAGGCGGACAGCGTCGCGAAAAAGGATTCGAAACTGGAAGAATCTTTGTCATAAGGAGAAAACTAGAAGACGAAGTCATGAATAAGCCAGAACTCGATGTCTTGCAAGGGCTCTGTGGCCGATGCTGTGCAAGGAGGATTGATCGGCTTTAAAGCGCATGCTAAGAGGAGTCCTTATCAGGCTCGGTGGCATAGGTAAACATGCACTGTGAGGAGGAGACAGAATCTATCCACCATCTGCTCTGCGAATGCCCAGCCTCCTAAAAAAGAAAAGGTGACAGTTCCTAGGAACGCATTTCTTCTCAAATTTGAAGGGCCGATGTTGATTTTGAATAAAACACAAATTATTTAGGAAATTGTTGTCATTTCTTTTTATTATGAAAATATAGTATGGTTCAATTATGTATGGAACAAAATATCGGCCAAATGGCCGGCGCGAACTCGGCGGCACACCTCCATCCGATGGTCCACATTTTCGATGACGCTGAAGCATAATTGAGGTTCTATGCCGTTAATGTGCCGAATTATCTCATCCTTCAGCTCTTGAATTGTTGCTGGCTTATCGACGTACACCTTTTCTTTCAAAACCCCAAAGAAAAAAAATCCAACGGTGTCAAATCACATGATCTTGGCGGCCAATTGACATCGCCACCACGTGAGATAACACGGCTATTGAATTTGTCGCGCAAAAGAGCCATTGTTTCGTTAGCTGTGTGGCAAGGGCATCGTCCTGTTGAAACCATATATCGTCCACATTCATATCTTCCAATTCGGGCCATAGAAAGTTCGTTATCATTTCACGATAGCGAACACCATTCACAGTAACTGCAATTCTGCTTATTGAATAATCCACTGAGGTGAAAATGTGCCTCATAACTGAAGATGATTTTCTTCGAAAATTGATCATCCACTGTTGCCATTTCTTCCCACCATTCTGACCATTGACGACGCTTGAAATGGTCAAGAGGCTTTAGTTCTTGAGTCAATTGCACCTTGTGAGCGTGTAAATGCAAGTCTTTATGCATAATGGCACGGCGACGAGTTGAGGTGGACGGCTCGTCAGCCACACTATCGCGAACAGCAGCAATATTTTCTGCAGTAGGAGCTGACCCGGTTTGCTCAAATTTTTGCACGAATTGACCGAAAAAATCACGAAGTGCACGATATGCATTTTGATTTGAACTCCCATTTTCATAATAATCCTGAATAACTTTAACGCGTTGCTCGATTGTGTATCTTTCCAATGGTTCAAATTGAGTTAGTCTGAAATTGAGAAATGTCAAATGAAATGCAGAAAAAAACTTCACGTTTAGGTGTGGTCACATTCAACATCAGCCCTTAAAATTTAACCACCTTTCAGTACATTTTCGAGCGACAATTGTCGAGTCGAAAGGGTTGCAAAGAGGTCGAGCAAATGCCCTCGAAGAAGGTCTAGACATCCGCGTCCGTGTTTGATCTTGGGAAAGTGGTTCTCATTGCTTGTTACGACAAAATATTGTGCACCCAGCAAAAAGATGTTCTGTTCTTCGACAGTCCAGCTCTCTTTGAGCATCTGGTCTTGGCAACTTGGAATTCAGGCTATTGTTGACTTGTGTCATTTTATCTTTTTGGCCTTCGAGGCGTTGGAGGTTATCAGATCTGATAGTAGGTACAGATACAGGTATCCTTGCAATCAAGTTTAGCTTGCACCACGTTGGTCGATGTCGTTACTCATTTCTTCTCGTTTGGTCCTTGTGCCTTTATTTGGTTCATGCTCGTATTTTCTACGACCTTCTTGTCAGTTTGATTGGTGATTTTTGAAGGGTTCATATTGGTCCCTGGAGCCATCATAGTATAGTCGGGTCTACTATAGCGACTGTCCTCTCACGACAGACACTGGCCACTGTTACTGAAGGAGCTCATTAGTCGTTGAATTGCTCCTCAACCTTTCATTCTTCTCCGCAGTCTGCTTATTTTCTCACACACCACTGAAATTGAGGAAGTCTGCCTTTTAGCTTCGGCGAATCTATTCTCATTTGCAGTCACACGCATTTTCTCTGCCTCCACACAACCTCGCCCCTGTCGAAGAAATGTGGGTCTCTATGGTCTTCCCCGCCTTTCTTAAGCCTTTCTTTCTTCTTCTAAATACCCCGAGATTTGCCGTCTAGCATCTAGCCCATTCGACAGAGTATGTAACATTTTCACGACGTAGCCAAATGTCAAAGTCACCGATCAGATATGACCACACTTCCTTCCACGGATTGCACCTTGAGCCACCTTGAATTTCTGCTCAGCAAATTAATCAACACCGCCCGACGCCGTCAATCGGCCAAAGAAGCCTCGACCTGTCAAGATTGCGTCTTTATCCGCAAACAAGTCTGCATTGATACCAAAAGTGTCCCCACACGTATGGTCACTTAGTCGAAAGTCCCCGAGTACAGCGCCAACAATCTTTAGGTCCCCTAATTGGCGTCGCTAAACGATTACTGCTTGAGGTCCCCTAATTGGTGTTGTTTATCGATTACCGAGCACTTGAAGCCGCGGAAAAGAACGATTGGAAAATTGTCGCCCCAATGGAAAGGTTTTTCTTTCCACGCCCAAAAGTGTGTTGGCTTAGCTGAGTTCGACAAGGCTGTTATTGTTCCGACCACCGATTGGTTGCTGTTTCGATTCCCGGAATGAACGATTAGATTGTTGATTGCCGCGATTAGCGCTGAATTTCGAATGCCGATCGATCGGCTGATACGTCATTGTTTGCGCGATACTTTCGGCTACGATGTGATGTACTGTCGGCGCAGTTAGTCATGAACTTGTTCGAACAGCCTTGTCAAGGTAAGCGACTGGATTGTGGGCGCATTCAATTTTTGACTAAAAATAGATCCGAGATGAATGAGAAGCTAAATTTTGAGTGAGCTTTTGTTGTTAGAGAGTCGGGCGATGAATTTATGAATAAATTTTGGGTTCATCGAGCTCTCGGGAGACTTATAAGACCTGTCATCGGTTCATTGTGTCAAGAGGTGGTTGTTGGTTTTTGAAGTTAGACTGTTTGCGTGTCAAGGGCCGCAGGATGTGCTTTATGGCGACGAAGACACGCGATGCTGGAGATTGTCGCAGAGTGTATCGACAAAGGGATGGTTGTTTGGTTGTGGCAGTGTATACAGAGTCAAGGAGAATACACATCCATTTGGGTGGTTGTTGGGAAATCATGAACAATTCTGTTCAGGTTTTCAAAGTAAGAAGAATGCTTACATTTTTAAGTGGCAAGCTGCAGCTTAAAGGTAAATGGTTTTTAGATTGAACATAGCTCGAGTGAAACTTCCGAGAGATGGGTTCGATATTACGGCGGTTCTTGAGGGCGACAGCCGTAGCAAATTACCACATACATCGCCACTATATCTCTCCTATTTGCAAATTGGATTCACATTCAATCGCAAACATTTACTCTGTCTTCACAGGCTAGGTCTCAGGACGCTCATATGCTTCATAGCAGGGCACTATGTTATCAGGGAATATTACACTCAAAATGACTTCTGTAAAAACTGCAGACATTCCCGTCCGCTGGGTTTAAAGAGTCCGGTGTATAAATACAATACTTCAGCAGGAGATCAATCGCCTAAGCAAAGTTGCATTCCAGCCAATTTGTCGATGTTGTGTGGCCTCATCTCCAAGATAGCACATCCTCGATCACCAATGCCTTCATGATCATGCTCGCGTATATGCACCTGAGACCTTAACTAACTGTTCGAAGATTTCCCCGGACCCTCCTCAGCAGTACTTTAGTTTTACTTCAGCCTCGTCACTGATACCCTTACCTCTTCTAGATCGGGAGCTGAATGCTCGTCTAGTGGCTATAGCTGGCCAGATTCAGTGGACCATTTTGCTTAACAGCCTTTGTCCTCGTGTCTGTCGAACAGTCTGCGACAGTGTTCTATCGGAACATTTTGGTCTCTGGTCAAACTCTCAAACGTGAAGAGCCTTCGTTGGCTGATGAGTGATGATCCACAAATTGGGCTACGTACAGCTACCAAATCCAGCATATACTCCAGTTTTTGCGCATTTCGTGATGAATGGGTACGTCAACAAAACAAAAGACGATATCAATCCACATGAGATCCTGCATGCCGAAAATGTCACTGCTTGCATTTTGGGCTGGTTGCATCATCGGTCCATACTTCTTTGAGAATGACGTTTGCCATGCCCTCACCGTCAACTCTAAGCGCTTCTTTTGGCCTGAACTTAATGATATGGATGCCAATGGCATGTGGTTTCAACAGGACGACGAACACAGCTCACGTCGCATTAGAAATGCCGCCGGAGCCATTCGAGGGCATGGTCATCTCACGTGGAGGCGATGTGAACTGGCCACCGAGATGTGTGTGATTTGACCCCTTAGACTTTTTCTTGTGGGGTTTTCTGAAAACGTGAACAATACATGACATCGGTCAAATTCAGATTTATGCACCAGTCATGACATTTTAGATAATCGCAACGGACATTTGAACGATGTCATGTTCCATACATAATGGCATCGATAGGCCCTTCAAACGAATAAAACATTTCCGTTCTGTCTCATACACACTTTGTTTTATTTAAATTTAAAAATAAGAAATGCTTAAAGAGGCGCCCTTAATTTTACAGACTCATTAAGACATAGTGATGATGGTGCACGTAATTGGTAAGAAGAAGGGTGACAATGAGTCGTAATTATCCTAAGGACGTGGCTTATGACCGTCTACTGAGCTACATGATGTATCCTGTCCAGAAATAAAACGCTTATTTGCCCAAAAACATACATTTTTTTATTAAAAAAATCACGGTTTTACCATACGACCGTCGCACAGTGAATGTTATTTTCCATATCTAGCGCAACTTTATTCCTGTTGCGCTTGGTATAGCTAAACTATGGATTTTGTTATTCGGTGAAGGAAAAAAAGTAATTCTATCAAGTTGTGATCACCGCGTAGAGCCCACGCCATCCATCCTCCATAGACCTTATGGATACAAACGTCTGTAACTAAAAGATCACTGGACCGATGTTGTTCAAATTTCCACCAATGTGTTCAGAAAAGACTCTATAAAAATCGGTTCTTTCACTCCAACCCATTACCTCGAATAAGTCCCACGATATTTTGATGAAACTAACACATTATACGTCCATCGTTACATTCATCATTTGTAAGTAAAACGTAAATAAAAGATCAGCAATTTTTTTTTTTGTTTGTATTTATTATTTATTCGTTGATTTAATTTATGTTTTTTTCTTGACTTGAAGTTAGTCGCTCTCATCGTCGTCTTCATCGGAACTGATACTAACTCGTACTTCGGGAGCCTTTAACAGGGCAATACATTCCTGAGGCAGTACGTTCCTTTTTCTATGGGGTGCTGTGCTACGACTCGAAGATATGCATCTGATGATATTTAAAACCTGTTTAATACATGTCTATTCGTAATCGTTTGTATTCCTTATTGCTCGCTTCTTGGGCCTCGGACAAATGACCAAGTGGTAGTATGCAGGCTTGAGTTATCTCTTTTGAGTGTATCATAAGTTTATGTATGCTTGCAGGCATGTGGTACCATGCATAGTGCGCTAGATATGTGTTTTTTTTTTATTTCATTGGCAAAGCTTGCAAACTTGTCTGCATCAATTTCATTTGCACTCGATATTGCTTCGAGCCAAATCGGAAATGGTAGATCAGAACTGTTATATCCGCACTCATCTCATCTCTAAAATAATGTTCGCGCTGTGTTACGATCATTCGTGTTGCAGGCTACTGGCTTTGGCATGCCAATTTTTCATTTCATCCCGAAATTGTTTTTGAATGTGGCTTTTCTTGTTCGCAACAAAAGTTTTTTCTTCCTGTGATCTTGCTTGCCAAAAAAGTTACGAATTCTCCCTGTGATCTTGCTTGCCCGGTATAAAGACCAAGTAATCGCGGACCGTTGGAAGGCAGCAATTGCTCGGGCTCGGAGCAATTGCCATGGGTCGCCATTTCTTAATGTCTAATTTGTAAGAGATGTGCAATAGACTTTCAAATCATCTCATCCAAGAATGTGGGAAAATTCCCAAAGTTGCACATTTTTTCAATTGGTTTTTTGTTTTTAATAGCACTGTCGTTGTTAATTTCCTTGGTCGCTCTACAAGTAAAGAATTTTTGCGAAGAGTCATATTGTGACCAACCATTCCGCATTATCGTTCTGAAACGATAATATTTTCCGATTACTTCTTTCCCACCTTGCATGTATCTTGGAACTGATTGAGCTTATATATGTCTGTAGCACTCTAGGAATTTCTTTGGTATCTAAAATGTCGAAACTATTCATTATGTGAACTGAAATTCGCATATTTCGGTATGGAACCTTAGAAGTATTTTGTGTGAATACTGCAGCGTAGCAGATAACGGATAACGATTTATCCTTTATCTTAGGGAAGTAAGATAAGAATTCTCAAATGAATCCATTCTAGGGAATTATGGAAAATGGCCTGAATTGAAGTGAATAGAAATGATATTCCAGGAATGTAATTAAAACACAGATATTGTGTAGCCTTCTTTAGTGCAGCGGAGTTGGATTGGTACATAGATAAATAATCATTAATTATTTGAGCGATGTTGACTCAAAAACAAATTCTATAAGTATATAATCCGGAGAAGGTAATAAATAACTCCTCGAGGTGGCTACATGCGGATAATATAATAATATGGGTGGCGCTAGAGCTCGTAGAGGGCAAGGGCCTAGCTTCTCAGCAACTACTCGTGTTGTGCGTGCTATTGTTTTATCACGAGGGGAAAGGACCTACTGTTTTATGCCGACTCCGAACGGCCCAGTTTGAGAAGCTTTTTCTAGACAGTTATTCCCTTTGAGCATTGTCAGTGACTCGAAAGTGGTGGGGCCGTGAAAAGTTTCTAAGGCCTTTCAGCTAATCGGTAATTACTATCATTTGCTGAGGTCGTACAAGGTTCAGACTCACCAAAAAGATTCCCTAAATAACACGCAAGAGACTAAACAAAAATTAGAAGTATAGCGTTGTTACTTACTTCACACGAACACGATGAATTTGAGTGACATAATGCAACTAATGTTTTACATTTCTCTTGCTCAGAAATGTTTGCTTTTTGCGATGTCACACAACGGTTCCAGATTTTTTTTGTGGAACGTTAATTCCTGGGTTTATACCTATCGTTTGATACTAAACTTTTGTTATTCGGACGACTTTTTGTATTAAGTGCCGCTGGATTCGCAAAATACGGCACTGTGCGTCGTACTTGTAAAGGGAAGGAATGTGACGAAAATGACATGGCGCCATCTGTATTTTCACATCCTTTTCACAGTACATCAGCTGTTGCTTATGTTGTTATGCATATGCCTAACATATACAATTTATACGCCGTGGTGCACCTTTTTTTTTATTTATTAAATATTTTTTTTCCAACGCTGCCCTAAGATCTATGTAAGTTGGCTACTATGGTCAACTACCGCATCATTTTGAAAATCCAGCGGCGGCGGGGGCTGGTTTTGGTGTAACCAGCATTAAAATTGCCGTTCTTTGGCAGACTCTCTCCTGTCTCGAACGGAGATCGCTCTGCTGAACCGGAGGCGATCCTCGTGACTGCGAGCGACATCCCGTTCGTATTGGAGTCGCCTGTCCACTGTTCGGCGTACGACATGCAAGATGACAGGACATCCTTGTCGATCCTGTATTAGGCCAATTGTGTCGAGATAGAGGAACGCTTCAGGAGGAATAAAGCCGGTGAGGCGCACTCTCTCATGGTACATAACATTGGGGTAGTAAGCCCCAGAGATCAGACTGTTGGAACAAGTCGTAGCTCGTGCAATATGCCTTCTGATCAGCTTAATAATAAAATTATCTATCCTGTTCAAGTTTGCCTCGTTGTACAGGACCTCGTTAGGATAAAACTTCTTGTACTCAGACCGGAGACAAGTGCAAAGACACTGTCTCTCGAACAGCCTCATCTTTTCCATCTGGGAAGGACTCACATTGAACCACAGTGGACAACCGTAGGCAATAACAGGCCGGATGAGGGCCATATAGCAGATTACCTTCATCCTGGAATCAAGTTGGCTGCTGTAAAACAACCCCCTTGCCACAGCAAAGGCCTTTTTAGCTTTCTTCTGAGCAATATCTATATGTTTGTCAAAATACAGATATTGGTCCAACCAAATGCCGAGATACCTTACTACACTTTTCACATCTAACGGCCTTCCCTGCGGATCAACTATGCCGAACTTACGACAGTTTGTGCGCGTATTCCATGATGCTATGTACAGCGGGGTCCTGAAAAGTATAGTTTCACACTTTAGGAAGTTGATAATCAACTTCCAGTCGTCGCAAAATCGCTGATAAATAACACCTCGAGGTGGCTACATGCGAATGCATTTTGAAAATTCTGCACAAAGTTACAATATAAAATAATGTGGATAATCCTAAGGCCTTCAAGCTAATCGGTAATTACTATCATTTGCTGATGTCAGACAAGGTTCAGACTTACCAAAAAGATTCCCTAAATAACAGGCAAGAAACTAAACGAAAAATTAGAAGTATAGCGTTGCTACTTACTTCACCCAAACACGATGAATTTGAGTGACATAATGTAACTAATGTTTTATATTTCTCTTGCTCAAACATGTTTTGCTGTTTGCGATGTCACACAACGGTTCCGGATTTTTTTTGTGGAACGTTGATACCTGTGTTTCTGCCTATCGTCTGATACCAAACTTTTGTCATTCGAACGTCTTTGATTTTTGAATTAAGCTCCAATAGATTCGCAAAATAACAAACTGTGCGTCGTACTTGTACCTAAAGGGTGTTTTTTAGATGACTTTGAATTAAAATAAAACACGAATGTCGCGGACATGGCGCAATCTGTATTTTCACATACTCTTCACTGTACATCAGCTGTTTTCTGACTATTAGATTTTGGCCATCGGCATTTTTGATGACCTAACCTAGCCCAAAAGGCACATCAAGTACTGGCCGTTTCTGAATGTAATGCTTTCCGACAATAGCTTTAGTTTTAGTTTATCCAATAGAGCCATGTCTTGCAAACTCACCTCCACACTACCGAGAACTGCCAAATCAACTGTCAGAAAAAGCAACGTTGCCAATTTAATCTTAGACGACCTTAAAAAACACCCTTTACCAGCAATTCCAAGAACATTTGTTAGGAGGTTGCTCTTAATTCGTCATCGGACATTTAAGTTTCTGTTCCAAGATTTGACACAGTAATTTCATGACGTATACGTGGTAAGTACCAAATGACGCACCACGGTGTTAATTGAATTTACCCTGGCTCCACTTCTGTTCTCTTTTTTTGTCATAATTTAGGTGAAATTAGAGTTTTCTTAGTTTTTAAAAAGATCAAAACCAATCATCAGTGTTCCTTGCCTCAACTCATGCTTACCCATCTGTCACTGTTTCGACACCATTCATGTTGCAAATGTCATCGCATATCAACTGTCACCTTATTTGCTGATGCAACATACTCACCCTCTACACTGAAACCGTCTTACACAAATCCCTGAGCATGTTGAACATAATTCAATTTCCGTTCAATTCTCAGTCAGTGACAACTAAAAAAACGGTCACTCTGCTGAAAATTGGAATCTACACAAGAAAGAAACACAATCATCTCCCCCTTAAACTAGGTCACAAGACGAAACTTCCCGCAGTCGATTCATCGAAAAAGCGCACACTTTAGACAAATCTCGCTCCTATGCGATGATCTATAGTGCATTAGCGACAATGTCAAAGATCCCTAACAGCATGACATAACCTAAAAATTAAATTTTTTCATAGATCGTCGTGAAACCGAATTACCATAAATCACCGTTCATAAGCAATTATCGGATACGTTCAAGCGGTGCGCTGTGTTAGAGGAACTGGTATGTCGGGGAGGAGGACGAGGTGAGTGCAAACAATGACAGCTGTCAGTGTGTCAAAAACAAAAAATGAAACATTCAGCATTCAGTCTTGATTTGTTTTATTTATTCCATTTGTTCAATTCAATTAAATAGTCCTAACTAAAAATAAATTATTCACTAGTTTCGATAAACAAAAAAAAAAAAGAGGAAACATCTAATATTTTTTTATATATACGTATAATACTACAGGAGAAAAAAGAAGAAAAAAACGGTGAATAAATGATGGGTCATAGGATGTGTGCATGCAATGAAAGCATAAAAAAGTCTCATTAGGCTTAAGGATTACGATTGTCAATAGATTTAAGGGATCGCTTACATAATTCACTAAATACTTGTATATTTGATTATTATTTGTATTTTCAATATTTTTTCATTGTTTATACAAAAAGAAGAAAGAAAAAAACAGATACAGATTACAAGGAGTAAAATAATTTAGTTATCTTTAAGGTACCACTTAAGTAGCCATGGGATTCACGTCGATCGAATGGAATTGACAAAATAAAAACCAAATGTTTATTGAACGCATCCGATGCACGCCAAATTTAAAGGAACCACTTTGTTATCCACACAATAAGGAATATCTTCCAGAGGCCAAGGGGCAGGCTAAAAAGAGAATAGCGAAAGGAAAGGATTGTTGTTTGATCAAAATGTGAGAAAAATTTAGGAGAATTTTGAGTGAGATTAAGTTTATACGAATTCCGAACCAATTCAAGGAAATAGAAATAAAGTACGGATCAATCTACGAATGCAAATGCTGCAAGGCAAGTCTCAAACTACTGGAAAAAAATAAAATAAAAGTTAAATGCATGCAACAAGCTTATATAAGAGGTTTGTTAGTGGTTTTGTTTTCTTTTGGTAACGAGCACCGCATGTGATGTACAAAAGGGTGTGAAAAAGACGATCTGACCTTAACCTCGTTAGTTTCTTTTTCATTGTGGCTGAAGTTTTCTGGTTTCCTGAGAGTCATCGTGCGATGGATGATGCTCGAGTTGGGGGTCACCACAAGTAAGCACTTGGAAAGTTGATGTTTATACTTCTGCGAGTCAGTTATGAGTCGTTGATTGTGTCGAGAGTGAGGTCAGTTAATGGTTAAGGGACAGGAAAGTTGAAGAAGCAGAGTAGAATAAGCGTTAAATAAAATTGTGTGTGTGGATTTGATGAGTTTTTGGAACGTTAAGAGACACTTTATCGGTCTCTTTCAGACTAACATTCTTGTGGTTTCATGCTCCACATAGTCTTCTCATACGTAATCTACCTGTTTTTAACATACTTCTCTTCAATATTCTTTTGTTCAAATAGTATTATGTACACTGTACAGGATATAACAGGAATAAGAGGGATGGCGCTACAGCCCGTAGTGATGATGGACCTAGGATCTACGACAATCACTTGTGTTGTGCGTGCAGTTGTTCTGTTAAATTACAAAGACAAACTTGGAATAAAGTCCATAAATTGATAGAGACTAGTAGTACATATTGAGCTGTGTTTCTTTCAGCAAGCTTTCAACATCCACTGCATGCACAAGTTGTGAGATTTGCCCGCTTTAGGGCAGTCCTTTGATAGAAATAGCATTCTGATTGTTTACTCCTCATAGTTCCTAAGCCGGGCAATACTTTACGTGACCCTTATTTGCTTGCAGTCGTATAAAATGACACAATGGAGCCAAGGCGTTGGTCGATGAACTTCCAGACCACAGATAAAGACAATGAGGTAAAATCTTGGCAACCAAGTTAAAAAAGAACCATGGCTAAGATTTCTAAAGCATTGTCTGTCGAATGTTTTCCTCTCTCAATCATGATGAAGTAAGATCCATCGCAACTAAAATAAATAGCTAAAGCCGTAAATTACCGATTTGCATCGCAGTCTTACGTCTAAATATATAAGACCAGGGTAAGAGCTTAAGAGCTGATTTTGAGGTAAGTACGAGGGGCGTTCAGTATATTCTCGGTATCGGGGTGAAGCTGTGGTTGTATATATAAATTGACTTATTTATTAAGTAATACTATTATTTTAGTGCATTCATGTAAAATTTCATATAAATGTGATTATTAATTCGCGTTTTATCTCTAGTTAAACAGAATACCCATTTATTATCGACTTGAGTTCTTCATTATTTTTTCAAATCCGGAAACAGGAAATAGTCACTAGGGGCATTCCCGATACCGAGAATATATTGAACGCCCCTAGTAAGTATATTAATACAGACAGGGTTGATTTTTGGTGAAGAAAAAAAATGTCTGCTTAATGGCGTGGAGACTTCATTTTAAGACACAACCATGCACTCTATTGGCTGCGAAAGGGTGAGGATGCAGTCCGGGAGGCAAACATCCGTCGACTAAACTGGGTTGGTACCATCGAGTGCATTAGTCGACGAAACGCGATGGTTTGAATCTTCATCTCCTGAGTCGAGAGGATATAAAGATGTGATCCGATGTAAAGACCAAGTGATCGCGGGTGCAAAACAAGCATTAGCTCAGGTCTAAACCTGATTTTGTTCTAACCCATCTGTTGTTGGTCAGAACTTCAAAGTAAGTAAGTAAGAAAGAGCAACTCATTAAAATGCGCCTCATTACTGCCTCCTGAAAAAGTGGGATCAGTCTTGTACTTTTCCCGGTTCAAGTGATCGCCAATCCATTGTCACCGATCGAAGGCAGGACAAGCTCAGACTTTGTGTTGCAAAAGGGAGTGGTTTTGGGACTCATTAAAATGCTGCAACATTTCATAAAGGCCAGGAAATGACTGCCGAAGATGTTTATGCTGACTTTGCAAAGCAGCGAAAAGGCCAACTAATGGATGACAACCCAGTTCTCTGCAACTCAGTTCAACCACAACAAACTTCATCATTCACGACACCTGTCTAAAGACAACTTCTCAAACTTCGTCATTTGTTGTTCGACAATCATATGCACACTACTGCTGGCTGCTGGATAAGGGTATTTCTATTATAAAGTAATGTGTTAAACCAATGAGCGTGGACTAAGTTCTGCAAACTATTGAACCACGTCGTTCCAAGAACACAGTGTCCCAATGATAAAGTGGTCTCAAGACGGATAGTCTGTGAGTTGTGATCAGTAATGTTATATAAGAGGCCACCATGACGTGCTAGGTAGGTGTGTATACTCCCACACTGAGACTGCTGAGTTCAAACCCCGACGCAAGCTATTTCCCTAATTCACAGCCTCACCTCTGTAGAGTCAGTCATAATAACCAAAGTTGTAACTGGGCCCAGCTTCTCAGCAACCACTCGTCTTGTCGGTGCTACTGTTCTCTCAGAATTAGAGGTTTTATGTCAATTCCGATGGGCTAAGTTTGCGATTTTTCTAGATTTGTCTATCATTCTATTCTAGATTATCAGTGCCTGGAAAGTTGCGGGCCGTGAATATTGTTTTTTGTACCGGGAATCGAGCCTAGACACCATACGTTCAATTGAACATACCCACTACGCCAGGACGACCACCAAATGGATGACTAAATGGAAAACTGGTACACAGATGGTGAACGGAAATATCATTGTTTTGACATTGTTTTCTTGCAAAAGTGTACACAACTTTTAACTTTGAGTCGCTCAGGAAAATGCGGACAAATATTCACAAACATCTCCAGCACACGTGGTTCCGATCTTGTCGTTGACGACAAACGTGTGTTGGAAGGCCAAGATTGACACAGTTTATCCAAATAGTGGCATGGTCTCCTCAATGGACTTCCTCAGACACAAAAATCTTCAGTTGTTGATACTCGCCAAAGTCCAAGTTGCAGCATCAACGATCACCAGAACCCAAGTCCCTCAAAGAGACCTGATGCAGTCGTATACTCCTAATCAAAGAGCAGACAGCACTCAAAACGAAATCAAATTACATTCACTGCCCATAAACATCAAAACAAATCACCAATGCCGGAAAAAACACGTTACCCCAAGGGCACAAGTGATTGGCCACAGAGCCATCATCACGCCGCAGTTCCGCATTGTCTGTTGACCTCTAAAATTGATCGCGAATATTTCTCACAAGATCTCATACAGCAAGCGATGCAGTTCCTATGTAAGAGGACAATAATTCACTTCGACCTTCACTTAAACGACCCTCCCTCCACCCCACATCGCCATCGCAACCGATTTGTTTATGATCTCTGCGGAAAATGCCGTCCCGTCACAAGCCAAAACATTGCATGTGATCCTTCGTCATGTGATTGAGATTTGTCAAAAGCAATTTCGAATTTCCACGTGAAATTGTGCACTTGCCTGCCAACTGAAGGGGAAAATGCAAACATTCGTCTCTCATCCAGTTATTGGTTTAATTTGTTAAGTTTTTTTTTTCGTGAATATATACAAATCCGTGTATATACTTATTTTTCGTGTCATGCTGTTAGGGGATTCGTTCATTACAAAATAATAATGCATTTGCTGTTGTTTTTTTTTCTACGACTTCCACTAACCAAACCAAAAAAAGAAAAAAAAAATAAATTAAACAAAAAAATTGTATTTTCATTAATTTTTTTTAATATATGTATATTCTTCGTCTTCTTTTCCTTCGTTTTTCCTCAATTGTTTGCACAGAGAACAAAAAAAATGATGTTAATTGAAAAAAAAATGAAAAAAAGAAAATCTTCTCAGTATCTTTTATTTTTTTTTGTAGTTTATTTTTTGTTTAAACTTTTGTTGTATAACTTATTTTGTATCATACTGTTAGATTGCGTTGTTTCTTTCTTTATAACAAATTGCTTGTGGTTAAGCTTTAAGGATACACATACATACTCTAATAATGACTATTTTCTGTTTTTGATGTATTTATTCTTGAAATTTTATCGTTTCCTTTTTTTACATTTACAATGGTTTTCTGGGTGTGTTTTTGTTTTTTTCTACTCATGATGGAGTGGGTGTGGGCGGGGGTACTTTGTGGTACTGGTGTGGGTGTGCAGTGTATATATGTACGATATGAAGGATGGTATAAATTTATTTAAGTTTAAATAAAAATGTTCTTTTTCTTCTCATTCTGTGTGTTCATAATCATTGTTTTTAATTTAAAAAATATACTCTTAAAAAGAAATGAAAATAAAATAGTAATTAATCACTAAGCCTACAAGTATGCATCTGTTGTTATAAATATTTTATTAAATTTATTTATATATATTTATATTAAGTGTGTTCTCGTATATAATTGAAGTTTCTTTTTTCTTTTCTTTTCATTTGCATTTACTGAGAGGCAGCGAGGTTTCTTAAATATTATTCATAAATATTTACAATGTTACATATATAATTAAAGAAGTAGAAATAAAATAAAATATTTAATTAAATTATACACAATCGAACATTCTGGTTGTAACGATATCTTTTCTCTTTTTTTTTTTGTTTTCATTTGTTTTTCATCATTTCCTTATTTATGTATATGTATGCGTATGTGTGTATGTGGTATGTATGCATGTATAAATATGGTTGATATAATGTTTTAATGTTTGTTTCTTCCTTTTTCTTTTGTTCTTACTTTGCTCAGCTCTTTGCTTAGCTGCGATGTTTTATTGGATTCGTCATTGATTGATTTTTCTTAATAAATTAAGCTTGTTTGTTACTAAGTAGGGCGGGTGTTTCTCTCTAGATATCTGTGTGAATGATTAGATACAAGTGCTCGGGATGATTTGTGAATGAATATTACAAGTGATGCGTGACTCCGTGTGCATGAGTCACGGTTTAACGGTTTTATTTCGACAAAAAGATACGATTTTGCTCCGGACTACCAGTGAAACAGTCACTTAGTGCGGATAGTTTTGGAAAATAAGATCAGAATTGCTTTGGGGTGAGTTGAAAAGTTGATGCTACGTTTAAATATGAATTTTGCTGTGCGAACAATTTGAAATTTTGAAGGTGTACGGATCTGAATGGACACCAATTAATAGCCAAACCAAAATAATAAAAAAAAACGTTCCAAATCCAATCTACTTTTTGAAAAAAAAATATTAAATTTAAAAATAGTCTATGTAAATAATATAGAATAAATATTTTTGTATGTACATGTTCTGAAGTTGATGGCGAAGGAGATAGTTATTTGGTTCATATCTTATGTGGGTGTGGGTTTCAAGCACCACTCTGGTGGCATCAACAGTGACAACGAGTAGAATACTTAAGAAAAGCTGCTAAAATGTCAGCGCTCTCTCTGTTCACAATCCAAGTTAGTAGAAGTGTAGAAGCACCCACCTCGAACTGAAGCCCCATCCAGAGTGGGACGAATTGGGTTTGATCTTCTGACTTCGATGTAGTTGCCACAGTTCGAGCCAACGACAGAGAAATGCTTCAAAAGCAGATGCTTGCGTTTGCTCTTTTGTAGGCCATTCTTGAGGTCTCTTGTGTGTCGCAATGCTGTGGAATTGTGGTCAGCTTTGATGGGTGTCATGCAAGTAACTAAGCCCATTGTTACTACCCATTGTGAAGCTTACAGTCGTAAACAGATGTTGCAATAGGAAATTAGTTCCAATATAAGCTCAAGAACTACCGTGTAATGGGCGATTTTGTGTGACAGAAGAGGCTGAATTCAATCCCAGTGATATATCAAGTGGATGATGTTCCCCCATAGCTTCAGTTCATCGCGTTTGAATTTCAACAAGAACATACGATAGTGCAGATAGAATGCTAAGTGGCGAATGCAAGTAGTTCCAAATTTGTCTGAAGTATGAACCCAAAACTTGAAGAACCAACAGACTTATTGATAAACAGCCAACCAGTTTGCTCAAGAGAACTCTAAGCGAATGCAGCCACATTTGACTCTCCGAGAATCCATCGAAGATTAGGACAATCTCTCGACTGATTCATATCCATAGCATTTTGAAGTCAAAAATTGTACGCGCAAACAGAATGGTTCCAACTTTAGCTTCAGGGTTCAATGGAGACTAGTCATATTCGAAGATTTATTTAAGAAGCTGCAGACTTTGGACGTCCATCTGTAATGTACAAACAATTTTTTTTAATTCAGCATGCTTGGATCACCCTTGAACCTTTGTGTTGCTATGATTAGCTACAAGAAAACAAGAACAATGTCCAACTGAACCATAATTTTGAGTTAAAAATGAACGATTGAGCGTCCAGAGGGGGTTCTTATTACCCTTAAGAGGCGGAAGGAATAGAGAGAGAAAAGAACTTAAACAGGAGCCTTGAGTCCACAGGAATGACACTCACAGGAATGACACTTCAAATGGTAAAGAAGTTTTTTGACAAGACGAGTCGAAGTTAACCTCGACGAACGACGCGGGTAAAGGATGACCACACTTACGGTGGCGCACACGTCTGGAAAGAGAAATCAATCAGAATGTACACAGGTGGACGCAAGTAACACAAGAGCACGGTAGACAGGACTTAAGCCCGTGATGCCTTCTGGAATTTGGTCAAAACTTAGACCATGTTGGTAGAGGATGGACAAATTTGCACAAATTTGTTTGTTTCTGATTAAATGAGTCGATGTGCTTATGGGTTATTCACCAAATGTGAAGTGGAAAACAAGTCAATGGAGTACGAGCCAAAATATTGTTTTTGTGCACAGTGAATGAACGAACTCCACAATTAAGGCAACGATGATGTTCATCTGACGAGCGATCAAGGTTTTGTTGGCAAAGACAACAATTGAACTCAGTCAGAATTTAGTGAATCAATGCTTAAGAGCCATTCCGAGTTGGAAAATCAAGGCAACTGATTGCGAATTCAGCCAAAAATGTTAAAAGTCAACTGACACGGCTACCTTGATACATTTTCCATCAGAAACGAGAAAGAGACCAGCTTCAGTGGAGATAAGTTTGACGATAAATTTAAAATTTGACTCAGAAAGACTCGATTTTTTTCATTGTTCGGAGGTACAATGAGTGCCGCAAGCAGGAGACAGCACGCAGGTCAGCTGGGGAATAGTCAGCTTTCATTGGAAGTTCATGAGGCTGCTCAAATGCGACGAAATGAGATGGAGAATACTTTTCAGCAATCTCAAGGTTGTGGGCAAGACAGTGTGGATATGTCTTTGATTCCTAAGCGCCGTGTGTTGACTGAAGAATGCCATCGGACATGTTCTTCTGGATGATTGAGGAGAGATTCCGTCTAAGAATATGATTCAGGCAGAAATTGTATCAATTCGTTGGGTAGGACAAAATGTTTTCACTTAGAAGTAAGAACCGTGTCCAATGGAAGACGTCCATAAGAACTGGATTCAGCTTCACTTCGGACTGCAGTGCCATGTGATGGATGGAGTCTTGTATGTATTTATGGGCGTTGTCAAGTGCTGTTACTTTTAATTTCTATGAACGGACATTTGCAGGATGCAGAAATATTCATCAACAGACTATAAATCGATATCTATGGGAAAAAAACAATTCAAATTTGCATGACAATGCCAACAATCTGCTCCCAAAACTAGCCCCCAGTGAAGCCAAACACTTATTCCATCATTTCCCCGTGTAATGAATGAACCAAAACCACTTCCTTCACCATGTACTTCATACTCTTTTTTTGCGTTTTTCTTTTAGCCTGTCAAATGAAATGAAATTTCTTTACAACTACTTTCAAACATCGTCAAAGCAACTACAAGATTAAATTAAGAAAAAAAAATACACTTTACTGAATTTTCTCGGATAGAGGTTGTTTGTTTTTCCGTTTGTTTAAATATGAATATACAGTTATGAGTATTTAATTGGAATATAATACTATGTCAACCTTTTTTTTTCCACGAAAAAATGTATATCTATTTATAACGAAAAGATGACGATTAATGAATGAATGTGTGTGTGTATGCGATTGTGTGGGTGAGTTAAGTGAGTGTTGTTTCTTAATTTAGTAGCGAGACTGGTGAGATAATTTTTTTCTTTTTGTTGTATATTTAAAAATTAAAATTAAGAAAAGAAAAATTAAATTAAAAAAACTATATGTATAATTTTAAAACTAAAGTGGAGACGAACGAAAAATTTTGTTTATTTTTTTATGTTTTTTGTTTTTGTTTTTTTTTAATATAAAATCCCATGCAACTATAGTTACTTCTTGTGTTTCTTGTTCTTCTTAGACAAGCGAGACAGTCAAACAATATTTTTATTTTTTTTTTATTTCTGTTCTCTAGTGAGTGTTATTTGTTTAAAAAAAAATTAAACAACAGTCCGAATGTGAGATTATTGATGTGAATTAATTTATGTATAACATAAAATTAGGTGGCAACAAAATTAATTTGATTAAGTCCATGTTTCGTATGTATGATTTGTTTTTTGGTATTTTTGTTAAATTTTAGTTTGTATTTTTTAGTTTTTTGTGAGTGTTTTTTGTTTTTTTTTTGTGTCAGAAATTAAATGCTTTAGTGTTGTTGTTGTTTTTGTTGCTGTTTACCATGTTTGTTTAAGGATTTGTTACAACTTCTCTTACTACCTGAGTTACTTTAGATAGAAAATGTGAACAAAAAAAAAATGTTTCAAACTAAAAAATTCTTCCTTTATACATTTACAACGAAAAGAGAAATAAAAATGCAAACAAATTAAAAAAAATTATAAATATATATCCATACACAACAAAACATGAAGAAACAAAAAAAAATAAAATAAAAATGTGAATCTATGTAAGTCTGTGTTTTGTTTCTTTGCTTTTTTTAGTTTTTTTTTTCATAATTTATTTATTTGGAATTAGGAAATTATAGACTCACGAATCGTACTCGTCGTCGAAGGGGGCAGCATCGCTGGTCAGCATCACTGGCCGGGTCTGTTCGCCGGTGTACGCCGGATGACTGATGTGATCGTCATCGTTGGGCGCCATCTCTTCGTCGTCGTCCTCAGCTTCGGCTGTTTCTTCTTCAACGGAATGATCTTCATCGTCCAGATCGTCATCGTTCAATGACTCGCCGGATACTTGATCCATTGTGCCTTGATTAATTACATCTGACATCTGATTGCTGGCAGATGATGTCAGTACTTCTGCTGCTGCTGCTGTTGCTGTTGTTGTCGTTGCTGCTGTTGATGTTGTCGTTGTTGTTGGTGTTGTCGTTGTTGTTGTTGTGGTTGTTGTTGATGGTGCCGAACGTGATCGTGGTGTTCTGGCCACCTTGTTGTTTGTTATTATGGGATGTATTGTTGATGTTGTTGTTGTGGTTCGTCCGCCTCCACCCAAGCCGTTTTTTGGCTGCTTACCATTATTTTTCTTCTTATTATTATTATTACCTCCTTGCTGCTGTCGTCCATTTTGATTGAGTTTCTTACCGCCTTTTCGGCCACCGCCGCCGCCGCCGCCGCCTTCGGCATTTACCGAGCCACTTCCACCGCCGCCACCGTTTTGCTTGGCTCTGCCATTGTGCTTTGAACCGCCGCCGCCACCGCCGCCGACGCCGCCATTGGCGTGTTTATTTTTACCACCCTTTTTGGGTCGTTTCGCATTCGTACATTCGACGGGCGGATCAGATGCCGCGACATCTTTGCACTTGGGCATTTTGTTGCCATTATTATTCTTGGGCGGTCGCTTTTTTATCGCATGCGGACCACCGGGCTGGCAATTGTGCTCGTCCTCGTTCTCCCCTGGCCGACATCGCCGCCGCTTCTTTTTGTTTTTGATTAAATGGTTATTGTTGCTATTACTGCTAGTATGGCCATTACTACTACTACTAGTACTACTACTACTATTACTACTCGTACTGCTACTACTACTATTTCTACTAATGCTATTTGTTAGGTTGCTAAGTCTAGATTTATCATTGGCAGCAGGAACGTTCAATTGGCCATTCTTATTACTAGTGTTACTATTGCTATTGCTATTACTATTACTATTGCTATTGCTATTGCTATTGCTATTAGCTGCAGTGCATTGGGGGCGTGCTTTGATTGTTATGTCGGTCAGTTCGACGAGCGGTTTGCCAGTATCACAGAGTTGACGGATTCCGTGCTTAACACGATTTGCGCCAAATTTTTTCGCTATTAACGCTTCGACACTATCTTGTGTTACAGTAAAGGTCATGGCATTTGTATATGTGGCCAATTTACCCAACGATCGGCTGGGTGGAATTTGTAACTTTCTCGGTTCACCGTGACGATTTAATGCCAAATAATAGATGCGACGTGAATTGGAATTATATGTGGATGAGTATGTATTGTAGTTGTGCTGTCCCATGGATTCGTTGAAGACGCAGTCGTCGGTGAATTCTTTCTGCAACAAAACAACTAGAATAAGTTATTTCGGTTATTTTTTCAAAAAAAAAATATATATATATATAAAATAAAATAAATAAGGAATTTAATTTTAGAGGAGAGGAAGCTGATTAAGTTTGGGATGACATTGCGTTTTTGCTGATTAGAAGCAGCAAACAGGAAAAAACATCGCAAGAGCACGGTAAGTTTAGATAATGAACGTGGAGACCAGTTTAGAACGTCAGCGAGGTCCAACAATCAGTCGTTTGTGGAGTAAAATTCAGACTCAGATTATCGAAAATAAAGATCGTGTCTAATCTTATTAGATTGTACTGTAATCTGATCAAGTATTCGTTCAGAGTACACCGGGGATCTTCCGGCTTTCAGTGACACTTTCAATGCTCCAATGTTTAATGATCAGGCGAGTATAAATTTAAAGACCTTTCCAACAGATCTCCTCTGAATCTAGACCTTGCTGATCATCTAAAAACTGATCACAATCAAAATCTGATAATTTTTGTTGATAAATATTTATTTATTTTTGGGCAAGATCGTTCATAATCGATCGCAGCATTAACCGTGAACGTTTAAAACCATGAAAATATGGTGTGAACTGAACACCGCTTCCTAAACACCGTAATTTAGCTTTTTAGTGTCTATATTTAAGCTTATGTAACACCTAGAAATTATTTTTGAACTTTGTAATGTGTCCGGAAGTACTCATAAAGCTGACACAAGCGACGCTCACAGGCATCGCATAGTCCAAGCAATTGGAAAGTGTGAGGCTTGTCTAACACCTCTGCTGATCTATAGGTCACAGCACCAGTTTGTAATGCATCTCCACACTGAGTTGGGTCACAAATCCATGCACATCTCCCAGACAAGCACGATCACCACGATTGATAGTCGCTATTGTCTCTATGATGCGGTGGTATTTATTGGCAATCCCCCCGCTATTTGGGTCTAAACCACAACCACCCCGACGCTCCCACAAAGAGTCCAACCGCTCGGTCAGGCTGAAACTAGATTTAAGGAGCTCCTGATCTCCCATGGCACAAGAATAGCGTCCGGTTGGGCTTTGCAATCCATGGGTTACTACAGCTGGGCTCATTAATGCTGTAAGACTATAAGACAGACAGTGATTACTCGGAAGCTTAAAGAAACTCCTTGACCATCTTCAACTTGATATATTTCCTATTAGATTCCAGAAGACGGCATTTGAAGCCTACGACACTTTTAAATGCTTGCGACGTGATCGCTTTTCTTTCATTACTTCATGTGTACTGATCTTCATTCAAGAGGAATTGAGAAAGACCAAGCCCGCCGTCAGTCCAAGCCTTGTGTAGCACATCAGAGAGACATGGGCAATATCGTTGTTTTAATTGTGATCGACGGTGATTGTAGGAGATTGTCACCCATTGTCAGAAGACGTCGGCAATTCGAAGGAGACCTCAACTAACTTGGCGTGCGTTACATGAGAAAGCAGAAGAAAGGCTTCTTGGTTGAGAATTTAATGAGTTAGCCGCCGAGGACAAGCCACAGGGACGAGTCAGTGTCTTCTGGGCCAAACCGAATGACTCCGAAAATGATTTTCATTTGAATTCCATCCAAAAGAGTTCACGATCGCCCAGCCAGTGACGTTTATTCATGAGTTGAATGACATTCGAATTGTTTTATTATGCCAACAATCTCTTTAATATCCGCTGCCTATGGTGATCAACTTAATAAACGAGCACAACTAAATTCTTTTGTCATTGATCGCCTTTTGATTGTCCTATAAAATCCACACGATCATCGTTTAGCATAACTTAGCTCGTCACCGCAGTCTCTGTCGTATTCGTTACTTCGCATAATATGCCCAACGGATTGACCAAAACGACGTGGTACCCTCATAAATTCAGGGTTTTTACGAGACAACTGGCCCTATTGTGACACCTTTTATCTGCCGACAATTGTACCTGTACCATGTCCTTCCCCGAAGGACATCCTGCAATCCCAATCGAATTTCCATAATGATTCTCCTTCGAGAAGCCCGCCCTTATCGTGACATCTGTCAAACAGGCCCACGATCACCTGCCTAACGATCCCATTGAATATCTCACTCAATATCTTTACGGGTAATTAAACCAAATTAATTATGTAAAAAAAATCGTTGTCGTCGTCGTCGACATCATCTCAACCCGCCCCCAGTGTGGCCCGCCAACGATGCACAAATTCGCATTCCACCGCGTTGTAGCCCATCGCACAGGACACACATAGACGCACGGGCTTGTTAAAGAATCCGCTTTTGTTTTTCATGAAATTATTGTACAGTTCACCCAAAACGATCACAACAATCCAAATTCACTTGCGACTCTCTGTGACGTCTAAAAATATCATTCACTCTCGATTCTGTCGCAATTTGTGACGGTGACGGATCTCGCCACCTCGTAGGGAACTCATTGCGTTATTTATTTTTGTTTTTTTTTCTTATTTTGATTCGACTGCTTTTCGGTTAATGGCTAGATGATTACATTCCTACCTGAGCGAGAGTCTCACCAATTACATAGTCAACGTCGCGACGCACTAGTTGTGAGAGTGCCAGAGCGAGCCAGTTGTCGGTTGACGATGACGGTAATTCCTCTTCCGCCTTTGACACTTGCAACCTGTGTGTGCGTGAGTACGCATGGATGAGGTGAGAGGGGGGATTTGTTGATCTTAAAAATAAATCATTTCACTTTTGTTTTCTCGTAGAGAACCGACGAACGAGTGAAAGTGAGTAAAAAAGAATTCGATTGAGGTTTCCGCGACGACGCTTGTTGGCGTTCTCGCAGAGCAACAGAAAGGATGTCAATTCGCTTGTCGCTAACATTTCAGGTGGCCATTAGTTGTCTTTGTGAACCGAATTCACTTTTTATAGACCACCGCGACCACGTGAATTGGGAGTGCTCTTTTGCCAGCTTGGTGGTGGATTTTAGACAAGTGCTCGATGAACAGCAAGGGTCTGTGGAAGATCGACAGATCGGGGGATCGGGGGTTCCATGTCGACATCAACAGGAGAACCAAATGAGAATGAGGTCCTCTACAAGGTGTTTGTGTCACTCCCACGACGAAGCGGCGAAGATCTGCGTGGCGTCATGATTTTCTTTGATCGTTGATCAATCTGCAGGCGGTCGGCGAGCACAAAAAACCCCATCAGCAAGCAGTCATTTCTTCGCCAAAGAAACCGAGCGATCAAACAAAAGCTCTCACGCGAACTCTGACCCAATTAAGTGTTGACACATCAATTGACTGCCAAAAAAAAAACTACGTCAAATCTGATTGCATGCATATTGCTGGCGCCCACACGGCAGACAGTCAATGGCTAGCTGTCATCATTGACAAGCTCATGAAATCTTCTACAAATCCCCACAACTGAGTGTCACAGAATCCGACCCAATTAAGCGATATCTGGTGAGATTCTTTCTGACATTCGTGACACGGTATCCGATGGCTTCTGTCCATTTGACTCACGGAATGAACTGAGAAATGAGCGCCTAAGATGCCAGACAATTTATAAATTTCATCGAGCATACTCTTGTCTAATGAACGACACAATTATAGACTTCTAAAAATATGATCAGCGCTTAGATGGTTTCTTTTCTTAATTTATTTTTAATTATCTTCAAAAATAGAAGGCATCGGCCAAATGCTGCCAAATTATCTGCCCTCAATCGGTATAAATGAATGCGGTTGAGAGTTGGCCAAGAGGGCGTGTTGCAAGCGGTCCCGCAAAAACTGTCTCCGTATGTCTGTCGTCTGTGTTCTATTCGGAGAGATGTACTCGGATGTCTGAAAACGCAGGAGGTTCCCTGAGGTCTGCACACAAAGGAAATTGTGTGCTCGAGTGCACAGCCGAATACAACCAAATTGCGCCCAAATGCGTCCAAGTGATGTTGCATAACGAGCGATAAGATGCACTAAATCATCACGAGAGTATATGACTGTCGGGGCGTCTAGGGGGCTTTTAATGGGCTGCAGCTAGAATGAAAGGAATGGGAATCTTTTAGGGACACAGCCGGTGCTGCAACATGGATTTTTTGACATGTGCGGACTGCCTCTTGGCCACTTCCTTGTGCATTGCTTATGCGAGCTAGCCGAGCTAGTCGTCCAGTGACTCATTCAAACTTGTACCATTCACATCTTGCTTACTTTCAAGACTTGTAGCCTTCATAGACGAGTCAGAGACGGAGAGCATATCTGTCGACAGTTCGTTTAACTTCACGTGGTGCATCCAATAACCTTCAAATGGACACTTGTGGATCATGGAAGTCGCAAGGTTTGAAATTAAGCCCGAAGGCAAAATCTAACGACTGGCGTGCAGAAGTTGTTAAACTTTCCATTTTACAGAGGGCTTATAAAAAAAACACTATTCAGGCACTTTTAGGAACAAAAAGTCGTAGACTCCCACCGGGCGCCATTCACATTTATTTTAGAAAAACTGTTTTCGAAAGATATTTTTCCCCGTGGTGGACAAAGGCTTTTAATAGTAAACCTCTCAAGCTAACATGGCCACTTGAAAGATGTCTCCAAGTTTGTTGAAGTCCTTTTACACTTCTGTGCGTTTAGCAAAATGCGGGCGTCTTCTGTCACGTTGGTCAGCTTGGTGGTAAAGACTCAGTTCGCCGTATAAACTGCTGCTATATCCTGTAGGGTTGTCTCACTAGCTTGCTGTCGACAATCAGTGGCACCTTAAACACGGACGACAACACTGTCTGATGATGCCTCCAGCACTGGAGTCCAAAGACTGGATTAACTAACATTTAGAGTCACTCCATGGGCAACAATTTTATCTCTGATCTGAAGCTGACAGCTCCCCATCAAAACAGAGCCAAAATTTGACAGCTAAACCGTTAATAAGCTTCCAAATGGTCAAATCATTGAAATGGTCTCTTAACAAAGATGCCCGCCCTTGTCTTCAATTCTTGTATCAACTTGGCAGTTTTAAGCATTCTGACCATGACCCTCGCCCAAAATCGTCCATCAAGTCGATGGACACGGAGTAAGTCCTCGTAACCCTGCGTGATAATGGACTTCTATGTCAGAAGCGAGGACGTGTACGCACTCTGCTGCTTAAAGGGAACATCAATGCTTTTGCGAACTAGCGCCTGTCTTCGTCGAGTGTGAGAATGCTTTGCCTTTTCCCTGACCTAAGAGATCGCCGCTTCTTCCTTCACATACGTTGACGCCTGCCAAAGTAACGTGCCCTTAAAACTGCCTCGCAGGTGTCATTTTATCCCTCGTTTGTGTGACATTTCCCTTAAACAACTCGCTCCGCCAAAAAAAAGCACGCTAATCAACGGAAAAACGAACTGCCGAAAAACAATTTTAATTTGTTGCGAACAAACAGAAAGACGCCAAACAAAAACAACACCGTGCAAGTATTCCTTTGTGCATCCCAACAATGCCTTTGATATCATCTCGCAGCCTGACTGCAGACTGAATGCGTGATGTGCGTGCACAGTGCACCACACACCATCTGCATACAAGCTGCAGCCATCCAGTATTTGGTTGTGTCTATCCTTGGGATGACATTCTACTCGAAGTATGTGTACACGGAACAGCAAGCAGCAGCCAGCAGCCATCAGCAGTGTTTGGCGATCTATTTTTAGTTCAAAGTCTTAGTTTTTGCTTAGATACATCACGACAACGAGCAGGCGAGCGAGCTTGTCGGTGACGGCGACGACACAACGAAGACTCCTTTCAAATTTAATTAACAACTATGAACTAATTTCGCCTGTCACATATGCTGGCAAAAAGAGATAAGCGCGACAAAGGGGATCTGAGGGATCCTCCTTGTGGCGGTGCGTTCAATGGGCGAATGACAATCTCCTCTTCATTGGGGATGGGGCCGGCCCTAAGCGCACACATATGTTTCCTTTCTCTTCTTCGTCCGTGTCGCGTGCGTTTATCGCGATGGCTCCCTCCAGCGGAGACAACCACGACAACGATGATGAGACGACGACGACGACAATAACAACGACGGCGACAATTGGAATGCAAATCAAGCGGGCTCGTGCCCAACACTTGTCTGCGTGGAGATTAATTAGCCAGAAGCGCAGCGGGAATTTATCAGCGGCCAAAGTCACTGCCGATTCTAATGTCGTTTCATCATTTTGATTGGAATACAATTGGGTAATTAACATTGCAGCGTTGATAGTCAATGTTTGGTATTTTATTTATGGGCCAATGGCAATGGGACTCTATGCTCGTGCAGCAGAGTGGATGATGATGATGTTGCTTGATTTTGTGACTTTGTTGCGAATCAACTAGAAACGAGATGACTCTTCGCTTGGATACGGTTGAGTGGGCTTGTAATTGTGGCGTCAACTGCCTGCGGTATGACACTTTGCAGTCACTGGTGTCTAGACGTGACGCCCAGAGATGTGATGGATTTATGATGAGCCAACAATGTCACTGCCAACAGGGAATACCCCTCGTAGTGACTCAATGGAGTCATCGCTGGAACGTTCATGCACTCTTTATCTACCACCACTCCACCCATAAGGATGGCAAAGAGACGTCCACATAGACATCATCGCCGTGCTCGTTCATCATGCTCGTCCAACGCGGGTGACTGAATTTGTTTTGAGCTACAGGCTGTCAGGGTCTACGATTTTGGGATGTTCTTCTGCTGAATCATTGCTTCTTGATTCGGAATGTAACTGCTTCCAGGATGACGTTCCCCAGAGGAGAGAGCGTTGTCGTGGCGACTGTTGCTTTTATAAAGCATAGTCTTCTGCTTCACAGCGTGGGGAACTTAAACAACAAGCAGCTCCAGATTGTGCGGCGCCAAAATGTGAGTGTTGCAAGATGACTTTCGTCAGTAGGACGAGCAATATAATGCTCGTCGAGGAAATTGATGCGGGTGTCGCCTTTCGCTTCAAGTTGGCTGAAGACCGTCTCCACTTGTGTGACGCCAAAGTGTAACTCGTCAGATGGCCGAGCAGTAAGTGGATGTCGTGGAAATCGACATTCCGCGGTTTATCTACTTGTTCGTGAGGACCTACAGCCCGACGTAGACCAAGGCGTCAACCAACATTCCCATCTTGATGCTTTTAGTTTCGCACATCAAATTGGTTCAAATCTGTCTCCCCTTGTGGGCGCCGTCTGTTACGCTGTCTCACTCGGAGTCGCATACCATTGCTCCACAATAAACAACCGCATCCATAAATTTGTCCATTTCTTCAACAATCTCGAGTTAAACAAACGCCGCTCGACCACCGTGAGAAAATCGCTGCTGCCCTCTTCAAAAACCCATCGAAGCAGGCGCAATTTACAACCGATCACCGTCAGACGCATAAACCAAGAATTATAAATTCAAATTCGAACCGTTGACAGCAGCCGAACTGCGTTCAAAGAACCAAAAAACCACACAAAAGCCAATAACAAGCTTAGAGTCTAATTCGTTACGATTAGGAATCAATTAGTTCACCTCCTGTGGCGCCTACTTTATGAATTGTTTGATCGTTGAGCATTCACCTCCTCTCTGGCCAGCCAGCCAGCCGGCATAACTCAGCTCACGATCAATTCCAAACAGGTCGGGCGTCCATCATGGTCAGCTCCCTCTTTCGGTCTATTACACCGAATTTACATTGTGTATCTGTCCGGTTGGACATTGTTTTCAATTTAACACGCGATCCCTTGATGGGGACGAGAGACCACTCGTTATCTCGGGTGGCGGCTGGTACACAGCGACGGCACAGGACAACGGGGCATAATTAAAATATATTCACCACAGGGGGTTGGGGCATTTTTCTTTCCTCGCTTACTTTGTCAAGTCAACACGGCGGCGACTGAGGGCGATGCACAATCCGTTCGGCTAATGAAGGTACTTCACTTGATTATCGCTAATCGTTGATATGGGGGGAGAAGCTGTCTAATGAATTGACGTTGCGGCATGGTTGTGTGCAAGGAAGTGTGGAAGGTGTGGTGGAACTGGGCCGGTACGTCCCGGGAGAGACCACACAGTCGTTGATGGGGCTGCTACTAGCAGTTTGGTTCCATTGAACTGAACTGAACTCCCAAGTTGAGGGCGTGGGACCACAAGACGAGCACGAGATGTAGGGGTGAGGCTTGTTTCTAGGCGTATCGGGAAGACTTATTGCGGACAAGATATTTTGTGATGCACGCTTCCACGTCCACCAATTTTCCTCTACTGAGCTGGGATTAAGCACCACAAAGAGGCCCATATGCCACAACAAATAGGCCCCTATGTCACCCAACTGTGCTCCTTAAGACTTGTTCCAAGCTTGAAACAAGCAACAAGGGCCTTTTAGACCATCCCCTACTGCTCGTGAGAACCAGTTCCCTTCTCTGAACACGGATTGAGAAGCTCCAACGCGCTGCAAAGCTGTCCACTGACCCTCCTCTCCCAAGCCTCGGATAGGGATTAAGAAGCACCGACGAGCAAGTCACTGAAACTACATATGCTAGACGCTCATCATCTAGAGAGGCTTTGATAGGAAGTTTAAGTTGGTAGGGGGTATTTCTAGAGTCATGTCGGGGATCTGATGTACTTCTTCTGCATTCCAGCTCACTTCTGTAGTCTGGTTCATCCAAGAACTGATATTCATGCCGAAGACCGAATGCAGTTCTCCTACTTCCGGCGAAGGTCCTGGTGCGCACACCGCTTCCCATTCTTTCAGCCACCACTTCTCACAAGTCACTGACACACAAATAGTGAAGAAAATCTGCACAAACATCGCCGTTCCAAGACTGTCTAAAATTGTACGTCTCATCTTCCAAAAAATGGTCCTTCGAACCGCGTAACATGTGACGGTGGCAGGCGTTTGGGAAACCTCTAATTCTTGTGAAACTTGAACTGCTAGTGCCACTTCGACTGGCAGAGACGCTTCAATTGCCTGTCACCGTTGGACTCCTTGTGGCAGTATTTCAACCGCATGTCATTTCAAACAGCTCAATGCAATGACTCAAAAATACTCCAAAACACGAAGACTTTAGACCCTCCTCCATTCAATGCAAAAAAAATAAACTTCAGTTCATACGAAACCCAAGCTACTCACTTGAACTGATCAATTTCATTTCCACCTGTGAAATTAACACCGCCGGCCTTCAGACCGCACCCTCGTGCGAGCTGCAAAACAAAACAAACTCTCCATCCGAGCACCGAACGCCGAGCTCGTTTCAACATCACAGTCGTCTCAATTAAAACTAACTAATTACCACGTTGAACATCGGAACAGTGTATTTACAATTGAACCACCATAATTCCTTCATCGGGATCTCTTAAACGAATTCTCACTCGCCAGCAGCGGCACGCGGATGCCTCGTACTCCACACTGCCGCTATACCGCGATCATGATCGTGTATCTTCATTCCAGCGGAAGATAATCATTAATATCCGCCACCTCAGAACCGCTTAATGCACTCGCTTGCAGCCTAGCAGCGCAGCGCCGACCGGCATACCACCTTCCCGTCTTACGAACAACACCGAACGCATTAAGATAAATAATCTTCGGGATGTGTTGACAGATGTGTGTTTTTGTGGTATTTTTAGTTGGCGGACCATCGATTGTGAAACCGAAATAGACCCCAGCTATGACGTGCCACACGGCCATGCGTTTAATGGGTTTTTCACCGACATCCAGCGGTGGGGGGAGGCCGATGCACGAAAGGGTTGCACACTAGTTGACATATTTTAGTGGAGAGAAATTTTGACAGTTACACTCATATGTCACTTTGACATAAATGTCGTATTTTTTCGAAGTCGATTTTTTTTTGTTTGGTTTTTCTTTCAGACCGTGACCACGTTCGAGATGTGATCTTGTCGTTGAGCAGTGGCGGCATTAAAAAGCAACCAAAAATAGATTGCAATTAACATTCTCTTAATGGTGGAGAAATTCTGGCTGAATTATGTTTTCCTTGTCGCCGCCAATGTGTTGAGTAAGTGCTGTGCCTTGATTAGGTGTCAGTTGAATGTGAACGGGGGATGAATAATTTGCTTCGGATTGAGCTTTTGTGATGATCCGGTGAAAAGGATTTGGTTGTTATCCATGCGCCTGGCGCAGAGGAAGCGTCATATGTAACTTTGACATTTGGCAGTTGTGATTCGATGTGTAAAAATGTCTAGTTGACATTGTGAACTGTCAAAAAGAAAGAGAAATTGGGGACCCTCAATAAACGGAATGACGAAGGTGATGACGAAGATTTTACACGTGATTTGATTTGACGCTTTGACATTTGCTGGAGAATTGCCAAAGTTTGTCGCTGTCAGCCTGTTGTTGACTGTCGTGTGGATTTCTTGGAATTGTTTGTTGACGAAAAGTGTGGAAATTTGGGGCGATACCTTGTGAAGTTGGGAGCTGTTCTAGACGCACAGAAGGTTTTTGGGATTTTTGTAAAAATAGAACACTACGAATTGTCTGATACTTTGGAGAGATTGGGGACAAAACTCCAGCTGGAGGACGGATAAAAGGTAAGTCGCCAAATTTCGGGCAGTTTGATCAGTTGTGAAAGCGCAAGCAACTGTTTCGGGTTCAACTGCTTATGACAATTGGCCAGCTTTTGACACTTCGAGTGCTAATGACAGTTGGACTGCTTCAGACACTTCAATTGTTTGTGACACTTCAACTGCGTGTGATACTTGGACAGCTTTTGACAATCCGAGTGCTTATGACAGTTGGGCTGCTTGTGACACTTCGACTTCTTATGACACTTCGACTGCCTGCGACACTTCGACTGTCTGTGACACTTCGACTGTCTGCGACACTTCGTTTGCCTGTGACACTTGGACAGTTTGTGGCACTTCTACTGCTTATGACAGTTGGACAGCTTGTGACACTTCGAGTGCTAATGACAGTTGAACTGCTTCTGGCATTTCAGTCGCGTCTGACACTTCAACTGCCTGTGACGCTTGGACAGTTTGTGGCACTTCTACTGCTTTTGAAAGTTGGACTGCTTGTGACACTTCGACTTCTTGTGACTTTTCGACTGCCTGTGACACTTCGGCTGCCTGCGACACTTCTCCTGCATGTGACTGCTCAACTGCATATCCCACATCGACAAATTTTGACAAATGACTCGACTTTGGCACTTGGGCAGGTTGTCTCCGTTCACAGAGGGCAAAGAATCCATTCAATCAATAAAAGTCACTCCACCAATGAATTGATGCTTGTCAGCAAATTCAGCGGCGCCCTAAAACGATCATTGCACACAAAGCAAAGGACCTGCTATGCGCCAGTCTCACTCCAGGATAAACCATTCCTGTCACATATATTAATACGTTAACACAACAATTCTCCGCCTGCAGTGCCAACACAAAAGCAGTCGCAAAAGGATCTCACCCAGTCCAGCTAACAAAAAAGAACGAAAAAGGGAAAGGCGTGCACACACCACAGGATGCCACAGAGCCGACCATAATGAGATCCTTTTTTTTCCGTTGACGACAACCAAAATCACTTATCAACCACCGCCGACGACGACAAGTGAAAATGTCAGACGATGGAAAACGATGACCTTCCATTGTGTTGTTTTTTTTTTTTTATTTTGTGAAAAATTAAGTGAAAACCGATGCCGGTGGGGTGCCGCATTTCGGTGAAGTCAGGTCTGATCCATTTTCTGGTCTCGACATTTATGTGAAATGAATGAATGTCCTTTTTTTCGGCGAGGGCGAGGGTGGGGGTTTCTTGGCTAGTGCCTAAAAGAGACTGGTGTGCTCGTGTCTTTTATTTTGACATTTTCACGAAATACGACCGCCAAGTGTGGAGGACATGACATGGTGCGAAAAAAATCACAAAACCGACGGACTGACAGACAAAAAAAACGGTCTTGAAATGACATTACTTACCGAACCATAGACTGCACCACATTGATCCATGCAAAGGTATAAGCATGTGGCTACTCCTTGGATTTTTATTCGCCCAACATCAACTGTCGTTCGTTGTAATATTGCTGGAAAGACAAAAAAGAAAAAAAACACATTAGATCTCTATTTTAACAAAAATTAAATTAGTTCATTGACGAGTTGCAACCGAATGCTTGGGGGTTGCTCACTCGCCGGATGACGTTTCAATTAACCGCGAAACACTCACTCAGATAAGACTGAGTTAGTGGACGGTCGCCAATTAGTGTCAAAACTGGTCCAACTCCAACCGCGAGGAATTCGCCGAAAACGTTTATGCACTTGAATGGTGTGCTGTACGTTTTGCGAACGTGTCGTGACAGCGGGACGTTTGGTTTGGAATGTGAATGGACGAGGTGTGACTAAGCTGTGAATTAGAATTGACTACGGACTCTGATGTATGGTGTAATGGAATTCAGTTTTTGTGAGATTGAAAGGGCGGGGGCTATTGTTGCATTTAGGTTTGAACTGCTGGGACCTTTTCCGATTGCATTAATGGCGTTCAGTGGCGATTTAGAATGTCGTCCGGTAAAAGGTGTCACGAAATACGGAAAGATGCCGTCTGTCCAATAAGCACTTCTGCGTCTTAATCAAGAGTGACACCCACAATTGCAACTTTGGCGTTCCATTAGTGAATTTTCCACACTCAAATACCAGGGTGCTGACTTTTGAGAAGTGCAATCTAAGAGTCCAGAGAGACTGTGCTGAAATTTCCAAATTCCACATCGCGTACACGTCTCCTAAAGCCATCAATATAAGCGACAAGTTAGTTATTTCGCAGCTACAACTCGAATTCGTAGGACAGTTGGGAGTGCTGGGAGTTGCACAGAGTGAACCTGGAAACATAGGAGTATCCAATTTGCGTCTATTCGCAAACACCTTTAACAGAAGTTTGTGTGTAAACAAGTGTATGGCGTCCAGTTGGCACAAGATGTGAAGATAGTAGACGTCATGCATGCGCAAATGAGTGAACAAAAGCACGAGTGATAACAGTCATTCCTATTTGGGGACGTAAATAAACAAAATTGTCATATCTAGCTTCGAAAAGCTAAGACAAATGGTGTCACAGAAATGGTGCTGGTTTGGCCAAGCGAAGTCATTGAGGAGAGTGTACAACACGGACAAGATGCCATAGACGCGCACAAAAGTGAAGAAGGACTCAGCCAACTTGGTCCGTGTAACTGAAGGCAAGTAGTCAGAGTCATCGCTTGTTGAATTGCAGACCCAGGTCCACACTGGACTGTAGTGCCACACAAAAAAGTCGTGGAAACCTGTATTTCCGAAAGTAAAGCTGGTGCACAGTGAAGAGATTGATTAAAGGTTGGAGTGGCTGACTACCATGAAAGGTAGTCACACTTGGACCAAAGTAGGCCCGTTTTGTTACAAGATGCACTAGCGAACGATGTTTTTTTTTCGCATATTGATCTTGATATGGGCTTGGAGTGAGTTATATGCTAACAAAGCAGTCGTTGAAGTAATGACTCTCCTCCTTAACCTGTGATGGATGAACTCGCAATTGACTACACCATTCGACTTATTCCATAGAGACTCCGTTAACGAATCAAAAGAGGATTTAAAAGATCCTATTCAGGGTAATGTGTGAACGTCTAAAGCCGTTTTGCATCGCACTAAAAGGCCCCTCAAATCGACTATAGACCAAATATTCCAACTAAGGCAAATCATGGAGAAGAATAGCGAGACTAGACAGAACAACTCCTATGGGCGTATGCGCAGATGACGTTGACATCGTAGCACGTTCCCATCGTGCCGTAGTTTTAGTTCACGGCGATTGAAGAACAGGCGAAAGCAGCTGGTCTTAAGGAAGAAATACATGCCGCACACCACCTGAGGCAAAACATCACAATCGACAACCACAATTTTAAGGTAGAGAACAAGATTGTCTACCTTGAGGCAAACGTGAACTCCACGAATGACATCTGAGTGGAGATCCGTCGTAGAAGCTTCCTTCTTGGCTCGAAGGACCAAAAATCACTTATTTTGCCAGTGTCATGTAGCCGAAAGCTGGACAATAAGTAGAACAGCAGAGCTGATTCTTGGTGCCTGAGACATAGGGGTATAGGGTCATGTCTGCGAGTAAGGTGAATGGAGGAGAAGACATAACCGCAAACTATACGAGCTGTACCAAGATTTGGTTATAGTCCGGAAGGCAAAAATCCGTCGACTGCACTGGCTCGGCCACATCGAGCACATGGACAACAATGCTCCAGCAATGAGGGTCGTTGAATCCGAGACTCCTGGTTCGAGAAAGAGAGGAAGACCGTATCTGCGGTATAAAGACCAAGTAATCGCGGATGCAAGACAGCTTGGTCTTGATGACTGGAAGCAGCATGCCCAGGCTCGTCAACGATCAATGGCAGCTATTGCTCACGCTCAGACTCTCTATGGGCAGCAGGTCTGAAAAGTAAGTAAGCACTTCATTTAATTTAAAATTACACCTCTTCTTAGTTGATCCAGTATTTGAAAGATAGCTCGGGGACTAGGTCAATTTACCAGCTACGAGTATATACATCAATTGACAAACATTTTGAATTCCACCTTCAGCAAGTAACCCAGTAAGAGCTAGCCTTAAGCGGCATTTCAAAATTCATGCACGATGATCAAGTTGGGAAGGTTAGGTCCAAGAAAACCCTATCCCTTGTGAACTGGGCAGAGTGAAAGGATGTAGAGGTACTCTGTGTGCCATGATTCCAATAGTGGGCTAATTTTCGCTTCAGCTATGTTCGACTTCATCCAAGAGACTTGCTTCTGTTCATGATGACATGACGGACGTGACGGAGGTGGATCATTGTAACGTATACGAAGCCGAATCAGCGTATTTTCTTCTTCGAAAAAATTTATAGAGGTTGGTTTTTTTTGTATGAATCCTTTTAGCGGCTAGTCAAGAGCACACACTGGGTTCAACCTATTAATTCCCAGTCTCACCTTCATGCGAAGACTTCTAAAAGATCTTTGCATTGAATATGAACGAAATACTGAAAGAAGCCGCCTGCCTACTAAAGCACTTGTGCTTCGAAGTCAACTACAACGCCTAAAATTTCGACTCAATTCAAGTCCGAAATGCAATAAAATGTACACGATATGTACATGTTTCAGCCATTTACAGCACGATCTAATTAACTCCATTTAATTTAGTTTTAATTCATGTGTTAAGGCACTTAATTCAGTCACAACATTTCATATTCTCAATTAAATAGAGATTAACAGCACGAAACGGCCCAAATTGGTTTGGCAATTTCAATTTGAAGAGGCAATGGACATTATTTTACCGCATTTCGCTGATCTTTATCTTATGGAGTTAATCGGCTTATGCATTGAACGATTCAATTGGAGTACAGGTTTATGCGAGTCACAAGATGTTTTCCTCTTTTTGTTCCAGCTGGTCGGTGAAAATGAAGGTGGCATGTTGTTATGCAATATATCAAAATGATATAAAAATTATCTTCTGATCTGAACGTGAAGAGTTCGCATTACTGTAGTGGACTTTCGACAGTCACAGTCTTATGCTCCGCACTTCTTCGCGAACCTAAGCCTACTGTTCGCGAAAAACTAAGAATTTTCTATGATATCTCACCCCAACAGCACAGCTCGCAATGAGTCGCCAACATTGTTCGACAAATGGGTTCACAATCAATCAATGCGAATGCAGGAACTCAAGACCAGCAGCAAATGCAAGCAAATCGGGCTAAGAAGTGGAGAGTGACTACCGCCTTTCTAGCTCGACGACAATAAACCTTTTAGTTGCTACCGCCCCAATAGAGCTGTGTAAACAGCCAATGCATTTATCAACAACACGGTGAGTCAATAATGGTGACAGGCCTTTGATCAGCACAAGTCCGTCTGAAGAACAGGATGAGACCAAAATGAAATATACGAAAAGTATAGATCTAATGATCCCAGTCTTGACGGGCAACATAATTCTTTATTTGTTTGCGCTCTTCAGTGGCTTAAGTGTTATAGCGAAACAACTAAAAAAAGCCCGTCATGCCGATTTACTGATTTAAAATCACAGCAATCGAATTAAGTTGCCAGTAAATCTGCTTGACGTGTCGGTTATATTTAAGAAAGAGCGGCAGCAACGCTTGACATTGACTTCGGATACACATACGTACACACCACAACATAAGTTATGTCAAGGCACTCTGTTGACGTTTGAAGTCCCAAAGACTAGACCACTGCCAGCACTGAGGTTCCAATTTGTGTCCAGAAAATGGCATTGCATCAATTAATCAACCTGCAAGCAGCCCAAAACCAAAATTCCTTCTTGACAAATGTCAAATCCAGATGAATTCAAGTTGAATAGTCCGCCGACCTCAGAACATATCCAAAGAAAGTAGCGCCAAGTGAGCTTACATTTCCCCTCTCTCGCGATGAAAACTGCATCAATCAAATGTCAAAAACCTCCACCCCCAGGCTCAAACCGCGATTCGAGGCCTACGAAAAAAAAAAGAAAAACAAACAAAAAATCCCACTTGACCACTTAATTGCATCGTAAATCTCTAGATGCTTAGTTTTCTCTCGTCGCCTCAGGCCGAAAGCTGTCACTAACTCATAAATTACCCGTTCAGTTAGTAGTAACTATCACTTTCAAGCAGCTGTTCTGGATTTTCCCTCACTGACCTCGAAAAATGGAAACAAAAAAAAAACAAACACTAAAAACCTGCCACGCAATCTCGGTCTCAGAGGCATAAAGCGCAAACGCATAACCGTTGTATTCGTGACTGTCATTAATAAATTTGAGAGTGTAAACTGTAGGTATCCGCGCCGCAAGGATAACTGTGATCACACTCGATTCAATCTCTGCACGCAACACCACCGACGACGAGACAATTAGCCAGAGATGACCACTGCTCAGTGCTCACCCGGACAAAGTTTGAACTGTCATGCAAGTGTCATTGTGCTCATTCCGTGCGCCAGCGGTTGACACATAACTCATTTCCATGACACCTAAAATATGCAATTAAGCGAAATCTATCAATTAGGGCGAAACGGACCGAGCCTGGCTAAAAAAAAAAGCGCAAAATAATCGCACTATTGTACGAGTCACGAATTGGATTTGGGCGAATGGCCGGCCAGTCGATGTGCGTTCATAGATTAGTCAAGACTGGACAGGAATGGGTGAGAGAGCGAGAGAAAACCGGCCCGCGTGTCGATAATTTTACATGCAGTCCGTGCTTTTGGGTCAGATTTTGTAGATTGCTTTGCACAAGCATGCACCCCACCACAGCCACCACGGGCACCGTCATCGCCGACATCACAACCACCTGTCACATAAGACTTTCGTGAAATAAACGATCACAGACCGGTCGTTTGAGGCAAGCGTGGAGAAAAGCAAACAATCTGACAGTTGTTAGGTACGCACCCATTTTCCACGAAACGCAATCCTTTGATTATGATGAATCGGAGGGTCATCAATAAGGCTTTACAACCGCATGCGTACCATGTCATGCGGGGCTCTTCAAAATTGCCCCGAGACCGTAACAATTGCAATCACAGACACCACTCTGACACCGCCACCCACGTGTCGTCAGACAATAGCCCACCAGGACCAGCAACAACAACAACTGTCACTCCCGCAGCTCTATTATCACACACTTCACACAGCAGTTCAGCTATTCAGCTGATTAGCATTTGAAAAGATAAAATCCCATTCGTCTGTCTGCTGACATCACTTGGTGGCTATCTGTCAAAGTCTGTCTGCTTCGTGCCTCTGCCGGTGACACGACTGCACGATAATCACTGTGATCGTCTGCAACAAAAGAAAGTCATTCCGTATCCCGTGCGTTGTGCCAGATATCCTGCTGATTCCTCCGAAATCGAATGAAAAAAAAAGGTTGCTGACCTCTCCTTTTGCGGCGGCGTCGGCGGTCTGCGTTGCAAATTCTCAACTGGACAGGCAACGGACAACATTTCAAAATAATAATAATTTAAGCATCTATCTATTCGGTGCGCCTGCCGTACGTACAGCTGTGTATCAGCACGCCATTCTCGCGGGGTGTGTTCAACTTAACGCCAAATGCAGTGTCATGGCGGTTTGCCGCGTCGAAACCGCCAGCTATCGCGGGCAATCGCATTGATTCATGATATTTCCTCGAACTTGAGGGAAATTCAACGCAGGCGTCTTGTGTATCCGCAAGATAGTTTTTCGATTTTCCAGTAAATCTATTTGGCGTGCCGGTGACATCTAATGCCGAGTTAATAGTTTGCTCTGCATTCAGTCGCGTCGATTTGCATCCCGAAAAGCAATTAAACCCCGCACACAACGAACGCTTTACGCGACCGACGCGCCAATTTATGCGGTTCTTCTTTTTTGCCTTGGCAGTGCACACACGTTGCCAGATGTCTGCGGGGCACCCTGTGTAGAGGAACCCCGGTTCGAGGTGTTTATTTGGATGTTGTGTTGTGGTAAGTTTTATGATTTCTGCTCCGCTGGAATGTCGGTTGCTGCAGTTCTGAAGCAGGAAGTTTTTTTGCGCGTTTTTTTTTGTTTTCGGTTTTGACGTAGTTGCTGATGATGCGACCTAAGGTGCACTCGTATGGTACCGTTTTGGGGAGATGAGCAAATCGCTTACGTGTTCGATGCCGGCAACAATTTACGGTCGATTTTGTGAGTTCATATTTCGTGAATTTATTAATTGTGACAGCTGCTGTTGCTGCTGGTTTAGTCACTTTCATTTTTTTTTCCTTTGGTTCATTATCTCTGCTGTCTTGTTTCGCATTTGTAACTGGTTCGAGTTGGTAACAAAGTCAATGGACACAAACGAGCCGCACGTACCCACTCGAAGGTGGGAACTGAACGAGAAGGTGCAACAAGTTTGCTGCGTTTCATTATCCTTGTGTTTTTTTTTTTTTTCGTTTCGAACGCCTTGGGCGCAAACAACTTTTGGGAAAGTGTCAAAAATGTTGCACTTAAGCGTATTAAGTACTTATGAACTGTCATCGGCATTGGATGATGCCAAACGATTTGACAAACTGGACATTTTGCCGCGTAATGGCGATTTGAACGCTGACAGGCGGCGAATGTCAGGTGAAATATTTTGTAAGCCCTTTCCAAAACGATGACACTTGGTTAGCCCCCAACGAAAGAGTGCGGTCAACGAACTGAATCTTGTCGCATAACCACGCCGTCATCCATTCCAGTGAAGATGAAATTGTCATCGGTCTTGCTGTGCGATGTTCCGTCGAATGATCTGTCAATGATCTTCTTCATTCATCACATAAAATATGCCCCGACGCCGCCACCACCGCCACCGCCACAGCCGACCGACGACGACGCTAACAAAATAATTACGAGTCCTGTCAATGGTCAATCAATTCGCTTTTCATAGTCAACATAATGAAATAGTCATCTTCGGCTTCCTTTTTACAATTAATCCAATCGCATCGCTGCATCGGCGATGACTTATCGAGGCATTTAAGCGCCAATCGATCACTCAATGCACTGAACACACTCTGTGCTCGTTCCCAAGACGAGTTTCGCACACACACACGCGAACACATCCATTCAACGTGCTAATAGCTAAAGAATCCAGCTGAATCCATTCAGAACGATTCATTCTATCTCATAATTGTTCGTCGGCTTTGGCGTTTGTTCTCATTTAAAATGCAGAACGTGACGCCATGCAGTGGGATGTTCTTCACGCTCATTGCACTGTGTACGTCCACCGCGTCCCGTCGGACAGCGGTCAGCGTCTAGTTTGCCAATTTATCCATTGGACATGATAATTAAGCATAAATGGTCGGTGAATGGCTTTTAACTTAGTCTGGCCGGGTGCTACCGATTCAATTGATATTCCAGAGAGGACTCCGCAACGAAGTGTTCGGACAACATGCCCATACACAGTCGCGTACGAACGCATGGCAAAATGTAAGCAGAATAAGTAAAAAAAAAAAAACCGAGGAAAAAAAATAACGCGAAAGAATGCAAAACGCTTCACCAAATCGGTTATTCAACTTGAAAATTCTTGTCCACAAGGATTAAGACCTCCGTCTGTTCTCCGCCACAACTTAACGGTGTTTGCAAATTTCTCGGAATCCCAAACTCCCAGGGAGACTGCGGACTCCGAAAGCAATTTCGTTGAGAATTGAGACATTTAATCGCCCCCAAATTGGGACTATTACGTCTTCCTGCTGTTCCACGATCGCGCGCAGTCTCGCACAGTGGGGCAACGGAGAAACTTGTCGACCATAAATCATCTGATTGCTTCCACCTGGGAGAGTTCGAGTGACGCCAGTAGTTTTGTGGTTCCTCCCAAAAAAGGCGAAAACATCTAAAATTCAAATTCGCAGTAACCAGTTGGCCCGATTTTTCCGCATTGGCTTGTGAAACATTCACTGGATGACCCACTAAACCAGAGCCTGGTGGTCTGGCTTTGAGATTCGTGTGCCGTTGCATAAGTGATGCATGTGTGTATGCAAATTGTGCGCATGTTTTACACGAGGGCATGTTCGTATGTTGAAAGTTCGTTGACACTGGTTTCACGTTTCAAGGGCGACGACACTGTAATCGGATGGACTGTTAAGATGTTACATCCGCAGGGTGGGTTGAATGCGTTTGTGACAGGATGACTTTTGACAGATGATTCCTGTGAATCGGATCGTTGACAGTCCTGTCAGATACGTTTTGCGTTCCGAGGACTTGGTCAATTTGGGATGCAGCAAAGAAAGCCAGAACTGCTTTCTTTCAGCGACGCTTCTGTTCAATTCTGGGTGACAGTTCAGTTGAGTCCAATGACAGCTGAGCAACGTAGACGTCAACATTCTGTTTTTTATCTCGCTTTTGAATGTTTTTTAACGCTCGAGCAGTCTTGTTGTGCCTCACCTTTTATTATTGCATCACGACAAGACACGAGAATTTTGACGTCTTGCGCTGAATGGCTTGCTGTGACAAAAAGAAGTCAAGCTTAATTTTGCTTTTGTCCTAGCGTCTTCTTTCTGGGTTTTGACGAAGGAACTTCATCATCTTTTGAAATTTATGCTCCTTCATTGACAGATGGTTACTTGACACTTCGATGATACTCACAAGGTCGGGCAGGAAGAAATGATAAATATTTAAAAAATGCAGCTCTCTGACACTTGACCCTTCCAACAAATGTCAGATCCATTCACGCCCACCCAAGTAACTCATAAATAACCCACCCCGTCACATTGTTCAGATAATAATGACACTTCCTTAGCCATGACCATGTTCGCCTAATGACACTCTTTTATCATTTGTTTGAACAGATTTTGACATATTTCCCATGTCACTTGATATATTGACTGCTCGTACCCTCATCAGATGACATCCAGTTCCAGGTCATGTAATGCAAAATCCTATATTTCCCCAAATGTCAATGTCAGTGACAGAAGACCAATGGAATTTCACTCTTAATTCCAGTTGGAAGAGCGTTATGTTATTTTTGTTTTGTTTTTGTTGTTGGGTGGCATATTCGTATGGTAATTTTTTTGATGAACACAAACAGTCATAAAATGCGTATCTTATCTGAATGTTGAAGCAAGTGTAATACAACAGCTGGGGACCTGAAGAAGTAGTCAATAGGCACACCTACGCATGCGCTTGACTAATCGTGTAATCTTGTCAGGTTTAATGGGATTTTAATGAGATGGAATGTTACACAGGGTGACAGATATAACCTGACGGATTGGTGAAAGGTGCGAAAGAATTTTGTTGACAACTGTGAAGCTCTTGATTGGAGTTGGTGAAGGGTTTTATTTTGTTGGGTCTAATGGGGAGTTGGGAGCCTTTTTGGGGGCAATCAGTGGCTGTGAGTTTGTATTTTTGTCTTTGACTAATTTAGCATAGCGGCTTTTCCTATTTAAACGAGTGTGGGCTGAAATTCCCTTCAAGAAAGGAGTTGAAACGCAAATAATGGAAGAAGAATATAAAGATGTAAGTTAAGCGACCAATTTGACAGCTCATAACGCTAAGTAATGTCAGAGGAATATACTGATGGATGATAAGTGACAGATTTGACAGGTCAAGTCGCTGCATGAAAACGTACGAACTTGTAGCATATGCGTGAAGCATTTGTGGGACAACTGGAAGCGAATTGCAGAGGTCACATTTGAACAGACATTAACAACACTGACACGGGAACTGTCAGAAGAGAGACAGACAGCTGAATGACAGCTAAGTCAAATCTAGAAGCTTCTGGCTTCCGGCTAGAAGGTCGATCTGAGCCCCAAAACGAGATTACTACCAAAGACCGTGCACCAAAACGAACAGAGCCTTCATCTTCTGAACTCAAGCGGAGTGGTTGAACTTCTTCTTCTGTCAACTGTTGTATAGCGCAAGTGTGACGTGTCTTACACCGTATTAGATAGAATGCGATGCTGACTGCACTTCTCCTGCAGATTAGAGAAATGTGTTAATAGCCTGGTGGTGAGAAACGGAGCCCAGACCTTGATTTATCCTTCATAAGCCAGAGGTCGGCTGACTCATGATGGTTTAGCTGTATTGAGGAAAGCACAACTCGAGACCGTTCGTCGATTTAAAGGGCTTCCTCGACTAAGGGAACTGTTTGCACGGCTTAATCGTTTTGACATTTTGACCAGCATGAGCTTGTTTCATGGCCGTAAGGTGTTCTACGACGTATACGCTGTTCTAATGACATTACCGATAAGCACGAACTTCACTTAAAAGGCTTGACACACGTCCCTTCTAACAGGCACGAGATTTACTTCCTGAAGGCATTTTTGGAGAGTTCTCAAGCAGCCAACTTATTTGCTTGGAGCTTGTAGGTATAGCAATGATTTAACTGGTTTTTAGCTTCAGTATGCGACATCAATTTGTGTACAATAGTGACTCCTTCCATGTATGTTGAGTATGAGCTCATTACCAGGGAAATCAGCAGACTTAATCTTGTGCTGCTTTTTTCAAGGCTAATAACTGCAACCTTTACGTCCATCTAGACTCAATGGCTGACCATTCATTTCGTGGTACAGAGAATCATCACGTCGGTTGCTGCATCGTAACATGAGCATGACGCACATGTTCATTAAGCGAACAGGGATCTCTCTCATGTTATCAACGACGCCTGCGTAGGCCCGTATTTGGACCAAAAATAATCAAACTTAGTTCATCTTCGTGTTCAGCGATGCATGTAACTTTCTCCAGCCCACCGCGAAGCCAACTTCATCCTCTTATCAGCCGCCTTTGACGACATTTAATGCCTCAGCTCAGCCCACACGCTGCCGTCAGTCGGCTTAAAATTAATAAAATTCTTTTTCTGAAGAGCCGCGGCCGACCACAGAACGAACGACGCGCATGGACTCATTGGAGGCGTCCAGTAATCGTCGATGTGTAGCACCCTGTTCGTTAAGAAAGCGACAGTAAAGTTAATAGATGTGATTTTCCCAAGCAGAGTTTTTACAGCCACTTCGGATGTGTATATTAGCAATTAAACCTGAACACAAAATGCAAATCGACCGGACGATCTGTGGTACGAATCGGCCCACACACGCCACTCGGAATCGGCATGCCGATAACCCTAGAACGTGGAGGAGAAGCCGCACTCTGGCCAGAAACCGATACAAATCTCGAGTCGTTTCGCATATTCTCGGCTCATCAGCCAGTCATCAGAGCCGAAATGAAGACACAATTACATTTAATGCACACATTTGTGTCACATTCGCTGCGAGAAGCCGATAAATCTTCGGAGAAGGCAAAGCGCCGAAAAAACAAAAACCACATGCGCATCGGATTTCGATGGCATTTGCATACAATGGACACACACTGGATACCTGACCACCGTTGGGAGTTTCACTTTGTAGGTTAAAGAACAGCAGCAACGCCAACACTTTGGGGGACGACGTGCGAAGAATTCCGCAGCGGATTGTCTGCAACAACGAAAGGGTCGTTGTCAAATATTGTGGATACGAAGATTTACTGCTAATTAAAAGATTTGTCACCGCGTCTGCCGCAGAAGGACTGTCTGCGGGTAATTTGCATGAATTAAGGGCAAACTAAGACGGATCGTAAGTTAGGCATTTGTGCTTTGAGTGCGGATTTATTGCGGAGATTCTGGCGATGAATGACGGATTGTGGACAACACTTATGAGAGCTAGCTGGCATGTGGAGCGGCAAGTGTGTGGATTTATGTGATGGTCGACTGCTCGGAGATTGATTGAATTTCAGGTGCAAGGTCAGAGGAGCAGAAGTGGAATGTGACCGACGCTCTTATGTTCGGGCATTTGTATATTTGCCGAGTGAATCAATGTTGCAGCCTTGAATTAAGTCAGAAAATCGGGCATAAACTGCGCTTGACCGGTGATGACCCAGCACCGAAGCGAGCACCAGACCGACAGTGAGTAGCGTCTGACGTTGATGCCTGTTGATGACTGATTGAAGGTTGTACGATATGTAAGGCTTAAGGATGTCTTTGTTGTATCGCGTCTTGTGATGGCAGAAGGATGGATCTCAGGTCGGCGCATGATGACAGATCAAAACTCCGATGTGAGTGAGAGTTCGTCCCTCCAAGGGAATTTTAGGGCTAGCCTTGTATCCATCAGCGGCTTGGAACACATAGGAATGATTGTGGTGATCGATTAAAGACCGATCGAACTTGAATCTCATGACGGGCAGCATGTACGAAACGAAGCGAACAAGAGGGGGCAATAATTGACGTTTTTATTTGCATCACGTGCGACGATTTCTGCGATCAATGGCCATTTATTCCATTTCTTTAATGGACGACTGTTCTGAAGTCACGTTCACTCTCACAACTGCTCCCACTTGGTCTATTTTCTCTTTTTTCCAGAGCCCCTTCGTTGATTAGACAAGAATTTGCCGACCTTTTTGGATATTCTTGTCCAGTTCCTGATGGGAATGGGAATCAGTGTCTTGTCAGACGGGGCAAATATTGAAGAGATGTGGCTTGAAGAAACACAAACAGACACAGTGGAGACAAAGATGTGTAATGTGATTCAGTGAGAAGTTGTAATTTGAATTTAAAGTAGGCTCTTGTCATTTTTTTTTTAATATTTCCTCACAACTGCAAATTTTGGCACGAAAACTTGAGAATTTATTAAAATTTATTGGCAAAGGTTGAAATTGGTTAATTAGGTGCATGTTTGACCACGCAAATCACTCACATTCCGAAAGAACATGTACAGGGTGGGCCTAGTGTTTTTAAATCATAAGTTATTTTGACACTAACAGCCGTTTCCGCTTGAAATCTTGACAGAAATTCAGTATCATACCTCCGCGGAAATAAGTCCCTTTACGCTTGAACAACGTCAGAAAATATTGCAAACGTATTTCCAAAGTGTAGCCTAAACAATGCGTTTTTTTGAAAAGAAGAAGTTTTGGCCGAAATGAATCACCCACCGCAAGTGCTGTACGCAAGTTTGTACAAAAAGTTCGTGAGACTGGTAGTGCTAGTTGACAATGCTCGTGATCCCCGTCGTCGTACGGTGTGCACAGATGAGAATGTGGCTGCTGTGGCCTTCTTCGAAAAAACAAAGTTTCGGCCAGCGGTGAGCGTTACAGAGCCATCTTAACCGACTTTTTTTTCACTGAAATTGAAGACATGCACTTGGAAGACATCTGATTCATGCAGGATGGCGCGCTATGCTACACAGCCCATGCCACAATCGTTCTTTTGCGCATCAAATTCGTTTCCATCAAATCGTGTTATCAACTGTCTTGGCGATGTCAATTGGCCGCCTCGGAGCTCGGCTTTATTTTAGTGAGGAACCGTGAAGGAGCGATCTTATGCCAACATTCCGGAAACGTTTCAACCATTCAACCACTCAAGGTCCGTACCATCTAAGCAGTCCCTGAGCTACAGTCCGAAACGATCAACAAGGTCTTGGAAAATTCGGTTGACAGAATGCGCTACTGCAAAGCCAACCGAGGTGGCCACTTGAACGACGTTGAATTTTACAATTAATGGGAATATTTGTTCTCACTAATAATGTGATAATACAAGGACAACATTTAATTTTAATTTTGATCATTTTATTGCATTTTTAAAAAGAAACCTGTATTTGGCCCACTCTGTATACAGAGTGATTCAATTCTTGGCCAGAATTTGAAGTCATTGTTTCAATCGCACACGTCAAACCCAACTGTCACTTGGGACTGTTTAGATGGAGTCCAAGAACATTGCTCGTTACATTTTGCAGCCCTACCGTCAAAATAGAATTCGAATTGATGACTCTTCACTCAATCGTTGGCGCCACTCATTCGCACTTTTCAAAATGTCAAACATCAGTCTTAATGTTCGCCAAGATAATCATCCATTCATCGCCTCTAGAACCCCGGTGGTGCTAAATTTAAATTAACCCCACTTGAATCAGCGATTAAAATCTCCCTCGTCTACTCGTCTATTTCGTGTTATGTCACCACATGCCGCTTCCCAAGACAAAAAAAGGCCACTCTTAATCTGTCACACGGAAAAAAAAGCGTTTCAGTAAATTGAAACTTTCCGCCAAGCAGATGGAAACACATCAAATCGTCACATAAAGTGGCGCCATCCCACTCCCCCACTCGCAGTCGCCTTTCAAGTGATGTTTTGCAAGTTAAACCAAATGCCAAACGGGTCATAATTGTCATTAAATTTAATCATTGCTCGATCATAAAACTGACAGCGACTCAAAGCGCGGTGAGTAATAAAAAAAAACGAAAAATCACAAAATTATTGATAACCATTCGCGTGTAGTCACAAAACCCGATGATGTTCGATGTTCGAACGAAACTCAAGAGTTGATTGACCCTCTTTCGTTTGTAAATCCAAAGGATGCACACCCTTCTCGGCTCACCCTGTCAGTCGCGGCGAACCACAAAGGTATCACTGCGTATCTGTATCTAGTCAATCGAAGATCTAATTATTTATTTATTACCGGCGCTCAACCCTCGTCCGTACTTCCTGTCATTATTCCCATCCACAAAATCGCTGTAAGTGGTCGTAAATTTTCGCAAACAAAAAAAAAAGGAAAAACAGAAACCAAACGAAATTGGAAACAAACTACAAATTGACACAGTTTCAAGTGTCAAGGGGATGGGCACTGAAGGCTGGGGCGGCGCGGCACGGCGCAGTATCCCTTTCAAATGGAACTCAGCATGAGACTCATCTTGATGTCAACATTGAAAGCCAATTCAACCGTAATAATCCTTGGCAAACAAAAAAAAAAACTCCGAGACACCCTCCTTCTTAAAATTTGTTTTTCTGTTTTTTGTCTTCTTGTGTCTCCCTGCACCGGGTGAAGGTCCTTTTGTGAAATTGCGCACACTTTCACTGGCAGTTGCTCATCCGCATCCTGAAAGTGGGTTAGCCAATGTCGTCCAAAAGGGGACCGTCTAGGACCTTTTTGTGTGTCTTCCTTCAACACGCAACAGGGCATGAAATATGTATTAGAATGGGGAAGCAGGAGTGCCTGCGAAATGAGCAATGAAGACTAGGACGAGGAGGAGGAGACGGCTGGGTTATGAAAGATTCAGAGGAAGAAAAAGTGGGATCTTCTGAGATGAGATTTTTTCTTTTTTAATAAAAAGATTGAGTTATGTTTCTTTTTGTGGCAAAGAGGGTGATTGCAGTGATTTGATAACGTTTATCCGAGTATGTCAATTATTAACGAGGGAAATTGTCAGGGGGTGGCAAGGTATCAAATGGAAGAACTTTAAAAAAAAGTAACTAAACTTGGACTGATTCTTAAGTGGTCACAAGTAAGTTCTTTTATTCGAGGAATAGTTTTGTTTGACTTCGGCTCACGCCTCCCAAGGGTAGCAGCCGTTAGAAGTAAGTAAGATGGACTATAAACGGAAACACCCATCTTTCGGGTTTAAAGGAAATTTTCGAATCCCGTGCCTGAACCTAAAACGCACTTTACCCTTCATCTCTAAGTTCGCCCTGTTGTCCAACATTTTCGATTTAGCCAAACCTTGAATCGGCTTCAAGAACAATTTTTCGTCCGATTAAAGGGACTTAAAACAAGGTTGTGGTGGACCGTGGCGTTGTGAGTATGTGCGTCGACTCCTACGCACTTGGACCCACCTGTCTAGGTTCGATTCCTGGTACGACAAGAAATACTTTTCACGGTGCCACTTCTTTCAAGTCACTGACAATGCTCAAAGAGTATAACTATCTAGAAAAAGCTTCTCAAACTTGGCCGTTCGGAGACGGCATAAAACTGTAGGTCCCTTCCTCTCGTGATAGAACAATAGCACGCACAACACGAGTGGTTGCTGAGAAACTAGGGCCTGGCCCTCTACGGGCTGTAGCGCCACCCATATTATTATTATTATTAAAACAATGTTGTTCCTGGGTCTGTATTCTTAGATAGTTGTTTTGGAGCTTGATTGGTTTTCTCAAATATTGGATGTAGCACAAGTCAAGAACTGATGGCTTCAAGAATATTTTCTTATGGAGTTTACGGCAGTCATTGCACATTGTCCCCGTCTTCTCAAGTCACTTTGGTCTATTTTTCTTTTTTTCTGATTTATGTCTGAAGTCGAGTCTGAGTCGAAAGTCTTAAAAGGCACATCGCTGATTCCACAATGCTATGGTCTAAGAGAATGTCATGCGAAATGTCATAAATGCGTTGCAGTCTGAATTCTTGAAAACACTCTTCAAAATGTTTTGTTACGTGATTGATTTGGGATAGCCTCACGTACACCATGTGCTAATTTTTCCAATAAAAAAATTACAAACACTCAAATCCTCAGCAATTTCCCCCCCCCCCCCCCCCCCCTGTCCAAACACTAACCCCCTGCAACCAAAAAAAAAAACTCAAATCTCCAATCCACTCCCAAACTTCGAATAAAATAGAATAACTCCCAAATCCCTAAAGGTTGCGTACCCCTGACTCAACTGGGATTACGTGGGTGGATAGTGTTTACATCTTCGCCAAATGCATTGAACCGTGTTATTTGAGTTTGAAAACAAACGTCTACCGGTTTTTTATTACACATTCAAGAAACAGGTGCAATAAAACCATGTTCATAAAAAAAGACGACATAAAAGTTACAATTTTAGCACGCTTGAATAAATTATAAATACTTGTCACCCGCTTTGTGTTGCTTTATCCGACTTGTCAAACGTGAGCAATTGGGGGATTTCGCGTATTTGGAGGGTCTTCGGTATTTGGAGGTCTTCGGTTTGTCATGATGCCTTAAAGAAGGAAGAAGACGTTAATGTGTTTGACTTTTGTGTGACTGATTTGGACTGGCAACGATGAAAGGCAACTGGCAAGTCAGATAAGAAAGAAAAATACGGCCTTTGCGTGTACTTCGTTACTTTGAGACTATGCAATTTAAGTACCTACTTAGACTTAAATCGACCGAGTCTTAAAAAGGTGTTCCATTTCTCTCAAATTTTAAGGGAAGTTTAAAAATTGTGGTCCTTATTGTTCTTTTTCAACTCTCCCTGAATTTTGCAACTATTTACTGGTCGGCTGGCTTGCAATATTCGAAAATACGAGAAAATGTTCAGAATTGATTACAAATGAGGAGGAAAGGAAAGATATCGCACTCAAGAACAATTGAATGCGACCAAAGGAACAACAAAACAACTCATATTTCTTCCTCCAAATCCGCAACTAATTCGATTCGTATTGAAAACGTCACAAAATGTATGGAGTGCGGATGAGTTGCGTTTTCCATAATAGGAATTGTCATACACTACCTTACCGACACCACTCACTTTCTCGATTGCGTTTTCAACAATAGGAAAACATAGGGATGCGAAAATATTCCCTCCACAGTCAATCCACCGGATTCCATAATCGGCATGAATATGTTGAAAAATCTGCTGGCAAGGCAGGATATCTAATCTGGAACTTTGGAGTAGCACAGCCCACAAAAGAGCCGCAAAGCGTCCTGGATTGGACATACGCTAACCAAACAGCTACATCACGACACAGTCTCTTCATTCGACCTCAAAATGTTGCCGACCCCCTGAAGCTCCAGCTAAAATGTGTGGAAGAATTTCTACGTGCGCACGTGTATGGAGCGACATCTCAAGTGAGTCACCAAATGGAGTCAGGTTTAGAAGTATCAATGTTCCACATAAGGGGGAAATGACAAGAAGAAAGACACTAAGACTTCAACTTCTTCGTCTGTAGCTACTCTAGTCTCTCCACGATTTCTGGCTAGATGCACACCAAGTTAACCGAAGTCCTTCTTCATTGTTGTCCAGAAGGATATATCGGCTTGGCCACATCAAAAGCTTGACCACTAATGCGCAATCTAAGAGTCTTCGCATCTCAGTGACCTGGTATACAGACTAAGAGACCTCATGGGTGGAGAATAAGAGCCAGAAAGTCCAGTGTTCGACAGTGATGCAAGCGGTCTCTTAAGGTATTCGTTGCTGATTTCCGGCAATCAATAAAATGGAAGTCTCGAAATCCTGCATATTTACAATTGTTAATTTATCGATAAGGTTTGGGTACTAGATGGTCTATCCATTGTTACAATTACCAAGTGATCGCGAAGACAAGACAACTTGTGCCGGATGCCTTGAAGCGATCGGGGCCATCAGAGATGAAAAGAAGCTTTAGCTTGGGTTCAGTCCATCCATGTATCACTGGCCTGAGATGTAAGTAACTAAGTGTTTTGACTTTAAGACCGCGGAATGATTAAGAACACGCTTTGTAAGTCACTGTCTGCCTCGACTGAAGTGCCATTACAAAGAATTACTTGCCATACACCAAAAAAGAAATTCTAGGGCTTAACTTGGTCTTTATAAAGGGTGGTTTTTAAGGGTCGATGTTGAATGTGAACCTAAACGTCAAGTTTTTTTCTGCATTTCATTTGACATTTCTCAATTTCAGACTAACTCAATTTGAACCATGGAAAGATACACAATCGAGCAACGCGTTAAAGTTATTCAGGCTTATTATGAAAATGGGCGTTAAATTTTAGAAGTTTTATATCGGGCCGTATTTTTGTTTCCAAAATGAGGCCGTTCAGGCAGTTACTGTGAATGGTGTTCGCTATCGTGAAATGAGAACGAACTTTTTATAGCCCGAATTGGAAGATATTAATGTGGACGATATGTGGTTTCAACAGGACGCGACAAACATTTTGACGACAAATTCAATGGCCGTGTTATCTAACGAGGTGGCGATGTCAATTGGCCGCCAAGATCATGTGATTTGACACCGTTGGATTTTTTTCTTTGGGGTTATTTGAAAGAAAATGTGTACATCGGTAAGCCAGCAACAATTCAAGAGCTAAAGCATGAGATAATTCGGCGCATTAACGGCATAGAACCTCAATTATGCTTCAGCGTCATCGAAAATTTGGACCATCGGATGGAGGTGTGCCGCCGTGGTCGCGGCTGCCATTTGGCCGATATTTTGTTCCATACATAATTGAACCATACCAATATTATCATAATAAAAAAATGACAATAATTTCCTAAACAATTTGTGTTTTATTCAAAATCAACATCAGCCCTTAAAATTGAACCACCCTTTAGAACACTATAGTCCCAGTACAAGAAATTCTACTCCAGTGAGGTCATTTACAACAGCTCAAACCTGATAATATTGAATTGCCTTTTAAAGTTGATTCCAAGTCATTGCACTAGCACTTATTGCATTTTAGAAGGTCTATCTTGTCCAGTTGGCAGCACAAACGGGTAGACAATGCACCCTCAGACCCAGCGTAGCCGATGTGGCACAATTGAGCCATTTATTTAAAAGGCACTGAGACACTTAAAGTTTGAATAAGGCATGCTGGCAAGCCTTTGGCAATGTGATGTAGAAGATTGCTAAACCTAGCTCTTAGGGAGGCTAGCAAGACCCTACAAGGTGCGTTAGAGCTTTGCGTATTCCTGCACCATTACAGTTTTTGCTTGGACGACCATGCAAAACATTCGAGAATGTGACTCTCCGAGGTAGTGTACTCTAGATAAAGATGCTGCTTCTGCTGATATTTACTGACGAATTGAATTTTTCAAAAGTAACCCAACAATAACCTCAAGAACCATGTGATGGACACTTGGTAGAACAAATGTAATTTTTGACGAAATTTTTGATATTTGGGTAGTTTCAAGAAGCATCAGGAGCCATCTGTAAGCAAATGGTCAGTAGTCTTGCGTAATCCGTCTGAATTTTTAAAAGCAAGTCTGCCTTTGAGTTGTGTCTTGCGAAGTCGGCTGAATTTTTGAAAGCACTCTTCAAACACAATAGCGTTACTTACGTTGACGCGAGGACAATTCGAACCACAATTTGGCCTAAATCTTCCTAAACACCGAACATTTTCGTTGGAAACAAGAATAAAGTCACATCTGTCATCAATAAATCACAATCCCAAATTGAGCACCAAAATGTGTGTCTTCAATCAACACCAGAACGTTGGAAGAGCACAAATAAATTCTCAAAGAAATACTGCATCAAATTCAAAGCTTGACAGCTGCCTGTAAGCGCAAAGCTTAGCCGGTGAATCACCGAATACGTCACATCTGTCACACGATTGCCGTGCTCACCATTCAAACGACGAACAAAGCCCGAGTACCAGTGTCAAGTTACCGAGAAATTCCTGCATCACTTTCCATTTTAAAAGGCCAGAAAATATATTCAAGACCGGGACCGGAGCTCCTCAACTTTGAAAATCACTGTCTCTGAATGCTTCCATTTGATGCGAAGCCAGTTGCCACGGGAGAATGGCCGAACTTAATTCCGGCTGTAACCACAAATCAAAGAATTCACTGAACCCATAAACATCAAATTAAATTCAATCGTACCCCATGAAGTCCTACCAAGAGAGAGAGAGGGCAAAAAATTCATCAACGCCCTTCGAAGGAAATCACACCACAAGCCATTTCCCTAACAAGCCAACTAACTTTTGAGTGCTTACGGACTTTTATTAAGGAGACTGCGATTAAACTTTCTTTCCCGCAGGGGGGAAGCCCACCACAAATGACTACCAATTATGGAGGAGGTCCCCTTTCGACGTGCTCGCTCACATCCCAGACTCCACCGTCTGAACAGCCATGAAACTGCCAAATAAACTTCGAGATCCCCGCTGGAATAACTTTATAACTTAATTAACTTCGAGAAACAAAAAAAAAAACAACAGACACACAAAAATCATTTTCATCTGGATGCAACGAAATGCATCGCCATCGATGCGCTCAAGTTTCTGGGTCAGCTCCAGCTAGTACCATCCTCCGAGGCAGACGTCACTCAAAGACCCATCATCTCATGACATGTTGGAGCGGGCATGGGGGTGGGGGGCAGCACGCAGCGCAACGCACATCAACGGAGTAAAATCGACTAATAAATTTTATTGGCAGCTAATAAACGAAACGAAAATTCCCCGAATTTCATTCCGATGTAGGTAATCTCACAGATACGCATGCGGTGTCCACAACGGGATAAATATAAATTAAGCGATGCAATTAAAATAGCTGGCTGGCCCGGCTTTATAGTCGAGGGTGCATTGATTTATATGTGGGCCATGAGTGAATGCGTCGCTCTTGCGGGCGGGAATATGCGGTTTTTTTTGTTTTCGTTCAGTTTGGTGTGTCGTTGGTGTAAGCTGTTGGACGCCCTCTCATTCGTCCGTCAGTTGCAAGGCGTCAGTTACGAGAGTTTGAAAAGAAAGTTTTGACAAAGGGCCACACACACCGGTTACTGGCGAGTGTCCTACATGGAGTGCCGGCTAAGTATAAGCCGCTTAATCTTAATTGGACGAGTGTGTGGGAATTTATGATTTGAACAAGATGTATCTCCTTTCGGTGGATATTGGTCAAAACAAACATAAAAAGCCCAAATGCTGGGCATTACTCAGTGTCAAGTGTTGGTGTGGGAGCACAAGCAGCAGAGGAACACCTAGAGGAAATACGCCCTCAGCTCGGCGCCAACACTTTGGGAGGGAAATTTATTGGTTTTCCAGGTCCCCCGAGAGCACCGCGCGTTGGAGAGAGAGACTTAACCGGCGACTTAGCCTAAGTTATGTCTTAAGTTGTGTCAAATAAATGAAATTGTAATTGAGACGGGAAGCCGGTGGGAGGTCTGATATCTGGTTTCACTTTTTCCCTGATGAACGAGCACCGGACGCGATGGGGAATCTATGCCAAACCAAACTGGAATTGAGTGTTGCGTTTTGTGGCGTTGGACTTCTTCGGGGAAACATTGGCATTGATCTGTTTGCGATTGTTGCCGGTGTTGGTGGACGTTGCGATGTAGTACTGATTTAAGGACAGCCTATAAAAAGGCTTCTTTAGAAATGTCGTAATCTTTTCAAGTTTTTGGCATTGGTCTTAATGTATGTAAAAGTGGTAACCTCATCATTTCGAAAGGACTCTACTTTGGCCAAGTCTAAGCGCTGTTATTTTTCATAATACCGGAAAGACCGCCATTAAATCGTCGCACCTCAACTGGCTGATCATCCACCGCATAAATTCGTATTGTTTTCAAAAGCGAGACATCAGCACGGGACTAAATAAGCCTTGTCAGTTGATGAAAAGCAAGAACTAGACACACCCAGCTAAGAAAACAGTTGAAGTGGTTCATTGCGGTCGTTGAATAAACTGAAGAACGTACACATTCAATCAAACACTTAAAACACGCTGCTCTCCACAAAGCTGATGTCATGTGATCAGAAAATATCGTCTTGTGACTGATCTGTGAGAGCTTAGGAATGCCGAGCCATCGACGTCAAAAGTCAAATTTCAAACGTTTGGCGCGCTAGGTGTCCTTAGGCTCGTCGATAGAAGAAAAGATTTGGGACGGCGCGGAAGGCAGCATCAGCCGATTACCTCTTAGACGATTGATTGCCTCTTAGAAGCGAAAGCTACTTTCTGTCAATGTATTCTTCTGACATTTGTATTTCTAACGACATCCAGTTAGTCAGAAATGGTCGATACAAACTCCAAAGCGCTACTAGGTCGTCACTCATTTCATAACGAGGAAATAGAACAGTTCAGTCTGTGCCAGGAGCTGGCCTAAATGGTCAAAAAGGTCAATCAATACTTCCTATATGGCGCAGAGGCGTGGACATTGTCAAAAGCGGACGAAGTTTACTCTTGGCTGCTTTGTGAGGAAAATTCTTTGGGCGATTTTTGGTCTCGTCTGCATAGACGATGAGTAGAGGAGAAGATATAACAACGAACTGCACGAGTTGCTCAGCGACATTAAGTAAAGATCCAACGATTGAGATGGCTAGGTCATGTAGTGCGCATGAAAACCAATGCTCCGACCCGGAAAGTTTCAAACCCATCCCCGAGGGCGCTGTATAGAAAGACCGCGACTCAGGTGGCGCACCCAAGTGGAGAGAGACATCAACTAACCATGCGTACGAAACTGGAGGCAGGTGGGTAAAGAATGAGCGTCTGCTTGAGGCCCAAGTCCACCCGGACTGTAACGCCACCTTAAGCAAAACTTAGTGTATTTGTAAGTGTGTGCCCGGTTCTAGCGCCTCTTAGTCGCTTTTTAAAAACGCCTGCTATTTCGCTTCAAACTCCAACGGAGTCCCAGAATTGTATAAGACGATAACCAAGTGACAGCTTCCTCAGACTATCCCCCACCACAATGACAGCAAACGAAAGCATAAAAACACAACCAGACAACCATTATACTGCCCATGTCCACAGCTCAACACGTTGAATGGAAGAGTTCTGTTTATTTGCTTTTACAAGATCAATTCACAACTGATCATGTCAATGTTGTCAAAGTCGTTCGAGCCCTCATTGAGCAACATTTCATTCTTCATCAAGTGCGTCCGTCAACATCAGATACAAAGTAGTCAGCGTCTATGATTTACGATCGATGATCTTCAACATCGATCTGCGTTCACTGAAAGCTCAAACAACCAGACATCTACACTGATCCTGCCAATCGATCAATGGGATCCGCACACAACAATTGATTGATTGAAACATCTTAATCAAACCATATGATCTCGATCGATCATGCGGACAACAAAGCAATTCAGTCTTGCGCTTACAAGTGATCACGCGCTGTCTCTGATCACTTCTTTCGCTGCGCGAACCTCACTCGTGTATTCTTGCGTGTGCTGTAATCGATCGTGACTACCGATCTGTGGATTATTCTTGAACTTCCACGATTATTGGCATGCTTCCCCGAAGATTGAATCAACTTCCTGAACGACACAACAAAGTGTTCGTTTTGAACTCTGTGCGCGCTTATGCTCGGTCACGGATCACAATGATCACCCCATGACTTCCGGCTTCGCGGTAATCGGCCCCTGCCATCGGTGCATTTCCATTCAGCGCCAGTGACGAAATTTTAACGCCACCACCAGCAAACCTTGCATTAAGCAAAATTTACGATCGAACCTTCCAGCATAAGTCAGTGGCCAGGGATGCCAAAAAAAAAAACCCGGCTCTCATTGGATGTCACCGCACGTCCGCCAATCATTTGTTATAGGGTCATTATTCACATTAGCACTTTGTGAATATGATTGAGTGACTGACTGTCGATGCGCCAGCGTCAAGCGATGCTCCGCCCAGGCGCATGCGCAGTTTATTTATTTTATTTCAATATCATCTTCATGTCACAAGAAATTAAAACGACCATGCACAACCATATGCATTTAAAGACAAGTAGGTTCGGACGGATGCATTATGCGCTTTTAATGGTCCGCCACCCGAAACGAAACGTGCGCCATCCAGCAACAGGTTTCAAATGCAAATATCCAGAATAAACTTTCGTTTTGGGTTACAAAGTTATACGGAAACCGTAAAGATAAACAAGGCGGAGGCCCTTTGATCCCGCAACCAACTGCGTCTGTGTGTAGCCATTTTACACAGTCGTTCAGACAAAATATGCGATACACATCTGTTGTCTTTTATTTTATTTTCTTAGTTTTTTTTCTGTGTTTCATTTTGTTTGATCGAAACATATGGAGCTAGCTCTCCCCTTCCCACGGCCCGTTTGACAGCGAACAACTCTGACAACTGCTGCAGCAACTGTCAATTGGGTGAAAACAAAATGGCAGGTGACCGCTGTCACTCATCAAACAGCACTTAATTGAGTCGATTTTCCTGATTCTTCTCAAACACTGGCCTGCCATACAAATCACACAAATCATTGACAGCATCTATTACTCATTTGAATTGACTTAATTGAGAGTGTGCGCCCAATGAGACACAACTAACCGGCGACGATCATGCAACCGAGTACAGAGAAATTGCGCCACTAGGTAATTCCCCAGAGCGCGACGGCGACGGCAACCCGGTGTAGAGCGACGGAAGAATGAATGCATTTTGTTGTAGCGCAACGCCTACATTGTACAGCGGATAATTAAGACATTTTAAGTAAAATCTTGTACAAAACCGTTGAGGAGGGTTGAGCCAGATTGTCACGGGGAACAACATGGGACATGGACGGCGGCAACCGTGGCGGCTCCTTTTCTGGGCACCGCAAACGGGAGTTGTACGCTGAAAGTGAACTTGACAGATGGATGTTAATTGAATTGGGCGGCTAATTGATCGATAATGGTTTTCTAGTTTAAATTAAAATTTGACTTCCTGTCGACAAAATTGTGACCGATGACGGAGCACGATGACAGATGACGTCACAAATTTGTTGAAGTTTTGACTTTGCGTTTGTTTTACAAGTTTGACTAGTTTTGATCAAAATCGCCGGTGCCGGTGGGCGCTGCTATTCAGCTGTTTTGTACCGCGGCGAGTGAGTTCACCTAGTTGAATGCCTGTAATTATCTGGTTGAGCGGAAAATTATGTTGATTGCGGGTCTGTTCATCTAGGCGGCTGGCTGTGTTCATGTGGTAAGGGTGGGGGTATGTTCGTCAAGTCGACTTCAAGAAATGGCACATTGTTTAGTAATTTCTACCGCGGGTGCGTTCATTGATTCGACTACCACAGATCATGGAGCTACACCAACACATTTTTGATCACGGCTCTATTCATCAAGTCAACTGTGACCGACCATGGGGTTCATAAAACAAACAATTGCAAAAGTAATGGCATACTGTTCAGTAATTCTAACGCCAGTTCTGTTTCGATTAGTCGACTTCCAGTGACTACACAAAAATAAAGTCACAGTTTACTGCATGCAATTCATCAAAGCCCCCATCGCGACCGTTGTGACAGTTTTGTGGAATGAGACACTCGTTGGTCGGGTCCTCGAATGACAGCCGCTTTTGACATAATTGACTTGTCATTCGCTTGTCATTGAAACGACTACGACGGCGAATTCGTTGGGGCCATAGGGACTACTTGCAAATATTCCCTCAAATTATGGCGACAGCTGTCAAATAACTAACGTCTCCAAAAAAAAAATACAACCAAATTTGAAGTACAATGACAGGTCAACAAGGAGGCATTCGTAGTCGCTGCTTCCTCTGGTAATGAACACATCCCCTCAATCGAATGGAAGTAAGGAAGCAACAATGTAGTGCATTCAAATGCAAATGAGTCATGTGATCTTCCACACGAGACAGACAATTGAATCGATCTTAAAGCGTGAAACGTCAACAATCGATACAAAAATTATCATTTATTAGAGTGTCATCGCGTCCCACAACACTCAATTCAGTCGAAAATTCAACTAAGTGCCCTCGAATCCTGAGACAGATAAACACAGACAAGAGACGCCTAAAACATCATGAAGACATCCTTAGTTTTTTTGTGACAGCCGACCAACCACTTGTTGACACAACGCTCCTCCTCACTGACAGGAGTCTGAACAGAGAATAAAATGGAATGCACTGTGCTAGGTCATTCTCGATCAACAAGTTTGGAAAAAGAAAAGCGAAGCGAAGGTGATAACAACTCGATCCACAGAAGGACTACAAATTAGATCATAGCAAAACGTCAACAAGAGTGCCATAATGAAGACATTTGAAGGCATTCCATGGGGCGAGCCAAGCCTCTTTCTTCACCCTTTTCTGTTGACCCATTCAATTTGAGTGGGCACATACGCAAGGTACAGCATGCCGCGCGGTAATCCTCTCTAATTGCGTTTACACGACGACGACGACGACGACGATGCTTCTTCTGTTCAAACTGAAGACACACACTCGGACTGCTGTCAGTGGGGATGTGTCAAAGGTTGACTCAATGTTTGCTCTCACAACATGATCGGTTCGAGTTCAAGAGCTCTCCACATTCCTGTACGGTCATCGGGACACCGACGACGGTGACACGGACCCGGCTGAGGACTGGATCACTTCAAATTGATATATATAACGGTATGATTAATAAAGACACAATTTTCGACCGGCACAGAACCGAATGTGTGTCTGTGTGCGGCGATGGGGGCAGGCGTAGCTCGTTAAAATGATAAATGGGCGAGGCTAGAGCTTAAATCTGTGGCCGATCGTATCGCAGCGCCGTTGAAGATAACGCGCACGCGTGCATATGCAGAGCAGAGGATATGCAAATCAGACGCATCACAAGAAAGGAATGACAGACCATCGGTCTTTAATTAGAATAATGTCCCGCTAATGTTCTGGACAGCTGCAGGAACTTCCCATGTCGAGAGGCGAACATCAATTGTCGACATTTGTGGCGTCCGCTGATAGCCAGTGGAATAGCCGTTGGTGGCTAATGGCTGAGGGCTGATGCTTAGTGGCAGACGCTTAGTGCCCCGGTCGTTATCGATGACAGAGGGCGCGGGCAACTTCGAGGCAAAGCTCGTGTATCGCGTTCCCGTCGATGTCATAATTGATAAGATCTGCATAATGGCTGTGTGTTTTTGGGCGGGCATCGACTGCATGCTGGCGGATTGGGTTACCCCACCCACCGCGTCACGGCGACTGGGAATTATGGATAATGATGGAGTGTGGTCCGGGAATCGAGTGTGTGGTAAGTGAGATAAATGGGTCAACATGGCGTGGAGTGCATTCCCGAGTCGAATAGGGCTTGCCGATCACTTAAAAGGTCGATGACAGAGGAAGTGGTCGGCGTTGGTGGTGATTTGCCAGCCAGCAGCTGATGGGGATTTTTAATTGGATCTACGAGGGATGATGGGAGGTTCCTTTCGAGGGATTAATGCGTGAGTTATTGAGGAACTAATGATAGGGTTTGTGTGGTCCGCTTCCTTTTCCAGGAAGGCGATCGATGACGTGACCTGTGACGAGTCATCAAAGCGCACCGAAAGTCCGATGATGAAAGGGTTCACTGCGGGTTCACTGCGGTCTGCGGGCTTAATCCCCCTGTGAACGCAAAATTTTGCAATCATTGCCAATTTTTGGGGAATTCTACGAAAGCGACAGCCGGCAACTCATTTCCCACGCGTCATGACCTCGCAAGCGGAGCGGAGTTCATTCACATGCTTTGTCTTTTGTCGCACCCGCATCGGGAGAAATGGCAGAGGGAATGAAAGACTAAGTGTCAGTCAGGGAGCTTGACTCATTGATTGACAAGCGAAATGCACCAAGTACATTCCAGCGTTGATTGATCTTGCATCTAGTCCAATCCGGCTACGCTCTGATTGTGTTCTCCTCGTCGGTGGCATTAAGCTGGACGCAGGCGGATGTGTCTTGTCGTGTAAACAATCGAGTGAATGCAAAGTGTTTAGCTTGGATAAAAGATTGATTGACACCGAGAAGAGAGGGCATTCAATGAGAAGTTATACGAGGAATGGGAGACAAAGGAGATTCTTTAATAGATCTGCTGAATCGCTGAGTTTGACATGTGATTGCTTGGAGGTCAAAAAGATGGCAAATAAAAAGTTGGGTTTTGTTTAAAAAGGATTAATTTCAAGGTATTGTCAATCGGCGAAGACAGAGGGAGAATTTTAAACGGTCTGCTGAATTGCTGAGTTTGGCGTTTCATTGTGCGGTGTTCGAGGTTTTTGCTTGCTAATCAAAATCAGTCAATTCAGTCAGGCGAAGGCCAAATAGGGAGGCATCACATCTCCGTTTGATGACTGATCGGTCAATCGATGCTTTTCGGTCGGATTCTTCTAGAGAGACGCTTGGGAATTCTGGCAGCAATGAATTGAAGTGCTACCAAAATGCGTTCTTTTTTTTAAAAATGCTCCAGTTAAAGGTGGCTCTGGTCAGATGCGAAGAAGCGAGACTACAAACCATTGTTTGATGAACAAGCACAACGAGGATGCTGTTCAGCCGAACTAGTCTGGAGAGGCACTTGTGAATTTTGAGAGCAGATTTAGAACAGGAACTAAAAAGAGTTTCCACTCCAAAGTGACATAAGAGAGGGGCCACAATCTGAGGCAGCAGCGCCGTTTGATGACCGAACAAAATAGATCACGTTCAAAATGGAGTCTTTTTTGGAGACGTTTGCAAATTTTGGATGTAATTTTGTAACTGTCACCAGGGCGAATGCTTAACAATGCCAACAGGATCATGGAGGCGCAATTTTAACCTTCAGACGACCAGAAGATTGGCGAACTACTCTCACGGACGCAAAATTTCATGCAAGATGAAAGCAGTTTGAATGAGATTTACGCAAGTTTGGGGCGGAATATGATAAATTTCTTAAAATTCTGATCGTTCCCACAAAGTTGGTGCTCCTTCAATCAAATCCTGCCGCCCTCTTCCGGGCTCCCCACTCAAACGCCAAGAGCGAATTCTCTCAGATCTTTTGAACAGCCGAAGGAGCTTCCTTATGTTTTCCAAATCACCTGTAAAATGAATTTAGCTTACGACTGAACTGACAGATAAGACGTTCTTTATTGCCACCAAGCATATGCTCTCTCTATCTGCGCCTGACACACACACACAAGCGAATGTAAACAATTCAACTTTTGTTTGTTGCCAGCAATTGCAAATGTTTTATGATCTCTCTCGCGTGCACTGGAAGCAGACGTACATCACTTTCCATTCGAACAGCAGCAGCAGCGGCGGCCTTATGCAATCCACCTGCGCACCTCCGCACAGATCCAACAACCAGACGTGTGTTTATTTAAAACGAATTCGTTTTGTCTTAGTCAAGCACATCCATCTGGAGACGGTGAAACTTAAAGTCTTCACGATGCGCCTCCCTTCCAGCAGTCAGCCAGCGAAAACACTCACATGTGTGTACTTCCTCAACACGGACCACAGACATACGTACGAGACAAAGCCCCCGAGGATAATCAATGTCAGCTCGTGATACTCTTTCCTTTCCTCGTTCCCATCTCTCTCACCGCATTTTTTTCGTACCCTTTTGGTTTTAATTAAGTGAAAAGTGCATCTTCTCTCGTGCCCGATTTGCTGGGTGAAATCCATTTGTTTCTCCGACTCGCAGACCTGAAAACCGGAACCACACAGCCGAGGCCGGGGCAACAAAACGGCGACATCAACGTTCCGATGTCGTAAAAGTCGGAAACATCACCTGCTGCTGAGATACGACTTGTCAGAGTTGTATCTCAGATCTCGTATCGACAAAAGTGCAATTAATTTGATTATGACACCCTGTTTCTCAGATAAGAATGGAAAATAATGAGGCAAACGAACCGAACCGCCGGCCCTCCTTGCCCGTGGCTTGACTTTGACTTGGTTTAGATGCGTCGCCCCGATAGGCGTCCCCGCTGGCGTTGACTGGTGTTAAGTCCCAGCAGCACATCACAAGACGATACGAATTTCTGGTCCGTTCTGCTGCCGCATAACTTGTTCGCGCGAGCATTTGTGGAATTTTCATTGGCATTTGGGCGGTCCTGCTCTTCTCTCGCTCGATTGCACTGCATTATGACCCACTTTTTGGCGCTGGTATGCAGCTGTGCCTCTGTGGGATGGATGGAAAAGTCGCAGCACACTGCCAACACACTGCCTGCCATGATGCGGGCAGCAACTCATGACGGAAAACAAAAATTGACTCGCTAATAGACCGGAGTCACGGTTAGTGAGAGATCACACTGACAGGAGCACGGCTCGCTGAGCGTATTGTGATGGCTGTGTGTGCCTTCATGATTTGACACACGTGAGAGTGTCATCAAAGAATTTATGGAATATCATATAATTAGCGCCTTCCGAGCATGGGAACTAGATGAAACTCGTTGGCAGAGACGGTTCGATGGGAAAATTTTCGATTGACTTTAATTCGGCGGTAACGGCGAGGTGCACGGCGGGCGGTGTGATCGGAGGTGTGGTCTGTCGGGTGCGATTTGCAAGTCGGAATTCGTGTTGGAGTACGTGCTGCGTTTGGCATCAGTAGAGGAATTCTTAAGTATATCCGATGTGATCAGCAGTTATGACAGACAATTGATTGCGAATACGTGCCAGATTTGGTATCACTTTGCAATGTCAGTGACTAATAACAGATTGAATAGCGGAACGGTCATCAATTGACATGAGAATCAAAGAATGTTGAAAAAATCCAAAGAAGTTCGTCATCACTCGAATTAGAGAGTGACACATTTTTGAGCCCAATTGACACATGTTGACAGTTGGGAATTTGTGAAAAATTTGTCTTTGCAACTGTCACTTGTGATGCCGTGGTTAAAGAAGACTAGCTAAATCAAGACATTCCGCCAGGAATCGTGGACCATTGTTGACTTTGACATGTGAGAAGAAATTAACCGCAGACGAGACTGAATATAGGAACCAGATCAAAATGACGGTTTTGAAGACTTCGGTGTGAAATGATGGGGACCTCAGAGTTTGGTCTCTAATTTCTGTAGCTGATTGCGTGAAAGACTCGCAGGACCCCTTCACGCAAAATGTAATTTTGATAGAAAATACCGATTTTTAATTAGAAAGCTTGCATTTCTTTTTAGTATTCTAGCGAACTATCTCTCTGATAGACTCTTCCGAGTAAAACACGGAAATGAATATTCTGCCTTTAAAAATGTAAATGCTGGTGTACCGCAAGGGAGTGTTCTTGGCTCTCTGCTATACCTGCTGTATACGAGTGATTTACCATAAGAAGAACACACTGTTCTAGGCACATTTGCTGACGACATTTTGGTAACAGCCAAAACGGTAGAAGAGTCTACATCAAAATTACAACGTGCACAGAATCAGATACACGAATGGATCTGGCGCTTCTGGCGAATAGTCCCTAACGAAGGCAAATTTGTTCATATCAATTTTACTTACAGGCACGTTGATAACTTGCCAGTCTTTCTAAATCGGGTCCAAATACCTTTCGGTAATGAAGCGAAATACCTAGACGTAAAAAACAAGTGGAAAGAACACGTTAAAAAGAAACTTGCAGAACTTGACATAAAATAGAAAGATATGTACTGGCTTATTGGTAAGCACTCCAAGCTAAGTATTGACAACAAATTGCTTGTATACAAGCAAATCCTAAAACCCGTTTTGACGTATGGCATGCAACTTTGGGGTTGTAACAAAGCTAGCAATATGAATATTAAACAGACTTTTCAAAACAAGGTGCTTAGAACTATTGTTAATGCACCATGGTATATCAGAAATGACGATATTCACAGAGATCTAGAAATTTTACCAGTCCAAGATGAAATCAAGAAAAACGCTTACAAACATAAGCGCCGCCAGGAAGAACATACAAACTCTGAAGTTTATTCGACCCTTGAGGAAACTAACGTCTTGCGCCGACTTCAAAAAACTAAATCCCTTGATCTCGTGCGATAGCCTACACCCGCCCATAGTTGCAATGTTAGCAGGAACATTCATTGGACTAAATCAAGAAATACAAACTACTGGATAAGTGCTTCACTTAGTTGTAGTCGAACATAACATTTAAAGGGAGGTGGTTTAAGTGAGTAAAAATCTCACATTTCTATGGTCGAACGTTCGCATAGTTGTTGAAGATTTCTTTACTGATTCATAGATTATACAAGTTGGGTTATGTATGGAATAGCACCTCGGGTTAAAGGCAGCCACGACTTTGGCAATAGCGTACCTACACTATTATTCAAATTCTCTATGACTGTTTCGCATAAACAGCGTTAATGGTCGTGGCATGTTTGCATAGGCCTTCGACTTATAAAAAAAACCCCAAAGTCAAATGGCGTTAAATGGCTAGAGCTGGATGGCCAATTCTGATCGCAAAAAACGACTGATTCCACGATTAGGAAATGAATCAAGCAGTAATTGCATTGTTTGTCTGGCTGTATGGCATGTGGCACTGTCTTGTTGAAACCACATGTTGATCACATCCATATCTTGTAATTTAGGCACTTGAAACTGGGTTATCATGTCACGATAAGTGCCTGATCAGCCGCATTTTGGAAGAAGAATGACCCGATAATGCCTCCAGCCCAAAATCCGCACCAAACAGTCCCGCATTGTGGATGCATTTGTTTCTCAATAATTCTCTTCTTCTTATCAGGCCGGCTACCCATAGGGGGTCCGAGCCTGAGCAATTGCTGCTGCTGTTGACGGTCCTGGGCATGCTGCTTCCAGTCATCAAGACCAAGCTGTCTTGCATCCGCGATTAATAATAATTTCTTTTTCTAGACAGTTATACTCTTTGAGCATTGTCAGTGACTCGTAAGAGGTGGGACCGTGAACAGTATTTCTTTTCGTACCAGAAATCGAACCCAGACATTTAGGTCCAAGTACGTAGGAGTCGACGCACATACCCACAACACCACGGGCCACCACTTGAGTCTACTACTTGGTCTTAATACCGGAGATTCGGTCTTCCTCTCCTTCTCGAACCAGTAGGCTCGGATTCAAAGACCCTCATTGCTGGAGCATTGTTGTCCATGCGCTCGATGTGGCCGAGCCAGTGCAGTCGACGGATTTTTGCCTTCCGGACTACATCCACATCTTGGTACCACTCGTAGAGCTCGCGGTTGTGTCTTCTCCTCCATTCACCTTCCTCGCAGACGGTACCATATATCCGACGTAGAACTTTTCTTTCGAAGGTACCAAGCATCAGCTCTGCAGTTTTGCTTAGCGTCCAGCTTTCGGCTCCATAGAGCAGGACTGACAAAATAAGAGTTTTTCTCAACAATTACTCGTGCGTTTTCTGAACCCCAAAAGCGACTATTTTGAAGATTAACAAAGCCATCAAGGTGAAAATGAGCTTCATCGCTGAAGATGATTTTTTTACGAAAATTGCGGACTGTAGCTAACAAACCTCTACACTGAAAATGCCATGTTCTTTCGTATAGCGCTCCATTTTCACTAACCACAAAATGTCAGCTGTCACATTGATAGCTTTTTTTAGTGGCATTACTGTACTTTTAAATTGGACACCGTCCTACAATGAGATGGCGCACACAAGCGGAGTATGACCTCAACCAACTTAGTGCGCCCAACTGGAAGCAGCTGGCGAAAGATCGTGCTGGCTTGAGATGCTTGTTGGTTGAGGCCCAGGTCCACCCCGGACTGTAGCGCCAAACAAAGAAGAAGAAGAGAAGTTAGATGTGCCAGTTAACAATTTTTAAGGAAATACCTGCAGATACCTACAAATACCCAAACCAGCAGATGACAACTGTCAGCTAAAAGCTCCTAAATACTTTTTTTATTTTTTATTTCTTTGGTTGCTCTTACTGGGCCGCCAGCTTCGGCCCCAATTTCGGATGAACAGATGAAATATGGCGCCATTTCGAATGTAATACTACGCCATGCCCACCAATCGCAAGGCCCAACACCTAAACCCTGTGGACCGATAAAACCCGTCTAAATGCCATCGAACAAAACCACGACCAAAAAAAAATTATGATAACCATTTAACATTCAGTGTTGGTTGTGGATTATTTGAATTTTGTTTTTATTCAACACATTTAACGATGGGAACTATCATTGTCTCCATGCACATGCTCGGTTGGGCCACCGTGTGCTGCGTCCCCCGCCCCCGTCCGACCAATCAAAAGTAATAAGGAAGCCCACCAATCATCCACACATAACTCTCCTAAGTCATTCTTCATGTTTTATTCATTTTAGATTGCACACATTATTGCAGTATGTCCCCGCTGACCATAAACGACGCATTCATGCATGCTTGCTGCTTGGCCATAATCACCACAAGTCTCGCGTCTGAGTGCTGATATGACAACCAAAAAACTTTATGGCGCCGATAAAATTCGATGTCAGGACAATAAATTAAAATTGTTTGTTCCCTCCCCCTCCCCCCCACAGTTCCCCTCCGTTCCATCTCCTCCGCCCGGTTGGTCTCACACTTTCATAAACCAATTTATGAGTTGTTTTTGTATCTTGCACATAAATATGCGTGATTTGTATTTAATTAAAATCAAAAGAACGCATCTGCATCTGAATCTGAGATCTGAATCTATTCGTATGACGTGCACATTGGTGTTGATGAGCTGTGACGTGCTCGGGCGGTTGGGCGTTCGCCCCGAACGCTGAACGTCCCCAGGCACTAGCGCCTCGTCTCTAGGCCCTATTGCAATTGGGATTGCTTTTTTATGGATGCTTCTCGTGGCGTTTACGACGCTAGGCCTGAGCTTCGATTTTGTTCTTCTCTTCATTTCTGCTGTGTTTAATATTTTTTAAATGTTTCCCCGTGCATAAGGTCCCCGGTGATAATTGGAGAACTATAAAACTCAGCCTTCTAACGGTTCACTTCGCCGCATTCAGCAACTGCGTGCGTGTGTTTGAAGTGGTGGAGATATGGATTTGGTTCGGTTGGAAAATTGATGACAGCGGGCCGGTTGAGGAGGCTGTGGAGCGCGCTGATGACTGCCGAGTGGCGCTCGGCTGCTTGGCGCTTAGTGCCGCTGATGTGGGGAGTTTAATTAAAACGTCTCCGAATGTCATAATTTGTAATTTGAAAGCGAAAGATTGAAATTCTAATGAAAAAACCAAACGATAACAATCGATTCGAAAGCGAATGCTACGCACTCAGCTACGTCTGCGATGAGATATGAATGAAATTGACTGCGCGAGTGTGTGTGTGAAGATTGAGTGATAAAATTAGTTGACGCCATCGATGTGGGCGTGTTTTACACAATCCACCTTTGGCTAGGTGAATTTAATGGGGCGCCGTGGCTTAGTTGGTTAAAGCGCCTGTCTAGTAAACAGGAGATCGTGAGTTCGAATCTCGCCGGGGCCTGTGTGTCACAAGTTTGTGTGGAGCACATTTCTTTTCTTTTTTTTTCATCTTTTCTGTCTCGGGGGGATAATTTTTTTGGCGTGGCAGTGATATTGGGGGCTTGTTATGAGAAGAAGTCATTTTAGATGAAATTTGCCTAAATACACGGGTAAATCTGAGACACGGGTATTTAGAGGATATATACAAGTACCTCCTTGTAACAGTGTCTGATTAATTACGTGTGCATTCTTGCCAAGAGTGTGCATTTGATGCGGTATAACACAAATTCACGTGAATGCTAAGATTTTGCAGGCCTGAATGGAGGTCTAATAAATAAGTGGATGGCGTTTTATTGAATGAGGATGGCTGGTTGACGAGGGAAAGTGGTTCATTTTCAAAGAAGTTTGATGCCAGCCTTCGATTGCGTTCTGAAAAGACTTTGAATTACCACTTGATGTCGGTTTTTGACGGATTGCAACTTGAATTTGCCCGACTGAGAGCTGGTATTGTCATGAAGGCAAAATTAGGACTGAAGTCGAATGAAGCTGCCGGTGCGCTGAAATGTTTAAGGCAGCTGGAGATGAGCGCACGCATCCGGTCATGTGTAGAATATAGTCGCAGGAAAGCATGCTCGACGAGTGGAATCATTTCAGTATTTCATTCAGTATCATTTGTCCGATCCACAAGAAAGGACACCCAGAAAGGATAAGTATCCGGGATCTTTTCTGCCGGTTTGTGCGTTCGTCACTTGCGCTCATAACTGCCGTATCACGTTGAGTAGTTTACTAAAGTCAGACGCTCCGCCGGGGGATAGGGAAACAGAAGAAGGTCAAAGTATCACCAACTAGGTGTGCAAATCTGGAGATACCCAGCACGAGTGCCCAGGAAGAAGTTGACTGTATGGTAATGAGTAAGAGCATGTGTAATCAGTGGTTCTCCAATGAACAGGCTACTTCCGCCTGAATGAAGGCTTTACGATTACAATAGCGGCCTTCACACTGTACTCCAAATCGTGTGACCAAGTCGGATGACCAGCGAATGCCTTGCGGTCACACTTCACCACATGCCAGATGGACTTCATTCGTGAGAGCAATTTTTAAAGTATGAACGTGGAAGCGCGAACTGGCAAACCAAATAGAATGAATGATAACTCCAAATGGGATACCACAGGGATCCATACTGTTGTCCATACAAATTAAGAGAAATCACCAGGAAAACGTACACAATTCCCAATGATTGAATAATAGTTACCAAACACCAGAAATTCCCGAAGCATTACAAGTGGAACAAAACCAGTGGCAGCGGCCAGGTTTCATCTTTCATGCCCGAGGCCAGGTCCCAGTCGATGCGCAACGATGAAGAGAAATTCATTCACAAGGCCGGCCGCCGCGGCCGTGCCGTGAGACTCGCCTCCCAGTGACATGACATACAACCGAAGCTAGATAAATAGCACTCAAATGAGCAATTCATAAGCAGGCTTAAGCGGACGGGAACCGTTCAATTGATGAAAACCATGTTCGTCCCAAACATCGAACTGGACTGGTTCGACTTCAAATGATTGCCCGAGCCACAAGGAGTGTGTGCATCCTATTCGATGGATCGACACGATGTTTAGCCTCAATTTCATTATAAGTCGAATGCCAAGTGTAGCGCAGGGAATTTGATTTGTGGCATGAGGTGTCTTCGGTAATTTTGCAGGTGTTCACTACATCGCGGACGGCTTGCGACGGTACATTAAGTCGGTATGGAAACTAAATATGGCCTCTAATGGAGGACGTGTGTGCGACTTATGGCGACTTATGGTTCGAAAATCTAATTCGTCTGGCAGTGTGTGAAAGAAAGTGGTTTCTGGGTGCTGGGAACTGCCGTAGATTCTGATGTCACGAGCGGTCAAGTTATGGGTTTTGAACAGCAGCAGTCACAGTCGCCGCCGCCGCCGCTGGGTTGGTGGATGAATGGAGAAATTCATGGGATTGGAGCTTGATTTAAGTTTGTGAAGTGCATTAAGTACCGCCTTAAGCTAAGCGGATAAGCCAGTTGCGGTTCTCCTTGTGTTGTGTTGACTCTGAGGGGCAGGATGGTGAGCCTTCTTGATGAGGCAGCTGGTGGTCGTTCGTTTTGGTAGATCGGCTGCTGATTTAATAGAGGATGTGGGGCAGTGAATGGTGTTAAAGACCGGACAATAAGAAACTCTGCAGTGTCCTTTAATTTGACAAATGACACCGGAAATGCACGATTCCCGTGGAGGTTAGACTTAAAAGCGGCAGTCATACTTGTTTAGGGAATCGACTAATGTGGATAGAAACGTGACAAGATTGGTCAAGACTGGAAAGACGGCAAAATAGGACTCCCAAGGCCACCAACAGCCCTAACTTTGACGCATGTGACCAAAGCTACATATTCAGTTGGAGGTTGCATTTTACGTCGATCTCCATCTTTGTTCAACGATTTAAATCTGGTGAGTTGAAAGAACCATCTTATCGGCAAGATTTTGCCATTTGTTCAAGATGAACGACAAATAAGATCCCACCCCAGCAACACTCACTTTGACAGAAATACTTTTTTCAGTTGTAGGTTGCATTTTAAAGTTACCGCTATTTTCTTCCAACGAATGGTATGGTGTGAACTGAAGGCTTCGTAATCTTGCCAAGATTGTGCCATTTGCTTTTCCAGAAAGACAGCAGAACTCTAAGTGGCCTCCGGTCAAGGGCGCCACTCCGTAAACGGCGCTCCTTGAGCGGATGATTCAGTTAAAGGTTACATTTACAATCGGCCGCCATTTTTGTTCAGCTTATTAAGTATGAGCCGAATGATTCTTAGTTTTGGCGAAATTATGGATAATTTCCAGCAAGGATGAACGTATTCGGATATAGCACCAGAATCTTGCTTGCCACGACTCTTCTCAATCTTCCTGAGTGACTCTGGTTGTTTTGCAAAACTTCCACATTTCTTGTTTTCCCTTCTAGAACTCGTAAGATTAAAAGCTTTCGCTAATATTAACTCTAATTTACTCTACAAATGTGGACAAAATACGCTTAAAGCTTTTAAATGTACGGAAAAAATATTCAAAACCATACGACTGTACTTTCATCTCTGGCCAGCGATGGTCCTCCACACTCAACGTCAAGCCGACGCCCCAGAACTTCTCCTTATATCAAATGTCAACGTGTCCTAAATGCACTTACCAGCAGAAGTCTCTACTTATACAACAATTAACGATGTCAAAATTAAGTTCAAACTGCAACCTCCGTGTCGCGTTCGAGTCAAGTTTATGATGGCTCCACAGCACAGTTCACCGTCTTAAGACCTATTTTCTTTAAGAGAAAACCACTCACTTAAAGCAGATCACACGATGGATAAAAAAAACGACTGGTTTTGAGCAACCCACCACCATCGGGCTCAAAGCGCGTCCCAAACTTCTGTCAACCATCGTGAATGTGTCTGCTCTTAAATCTTATCTTAACTAAAAACTGGTCCATGTAGCCATATCGACAAGCTTAAAATAGTGTATTTACCAAAATCAATTTCACTTCGAATCTGTGGCAAGATCGAAGAATGTGACAAAAACCGAAGAGCACTTACCTAAAACGAAAAAAGAAAGGAAAGAAAAAAAATGCATTAGTTACAAGGTCTACAACGAGGGTGATCAAAGCGTTTGATAAATTCGTACAACTTCCCATTACAAGGCATGCATCCTAACCTCACATTTGTCATGCAGACGTATCTATATCAGAGCACAAGCTTACAAGAGAAAGTCCACAGATACGATCCGCATTAGCAGATCGATTGTCATCGAATGCGCAGGCATTAGCCGAGCACACACAGACCGCAGCAGTGCAGTGCAGAAGTCAAGCGCTGCCACCGAAAATGAATTGCTGTACGACATAACCGGCGAGCATACAAAAGTGTCCGTGCATCTATGCGCCCATTGCCATCCACAGATCCATGACATCCTCTCTGCGCTGGCTGGATGTGCCGGTGGGCGGTGGCGGTATGCATGTTAATCCAATTTGTATCTTGTTGACTTTTCAACAAGACCCGTGCAGTTGCGGCACGCCGTCCGGAGCACGGTAGCACGGCTAATAAGACATAATGATAAGTGATGGGACAGTGATGGCAGAGTGATGGGCACCACTGTCACGGTCTATCAGTGCGGCTTGTCCCTAATTAATTTGAAGCGAAGGAGGCGGGACACTCGGAACGAATTCTTAATCACCACATACATTCTGATTAGAAGCACGAAACTCCTAGACGCGGCCGGACCATCGTGTGTGCATCGCGAGTGTGCCCGTGGAATTAAGGCATTTCCCATGACCACATTATTTACGGAACACTCCGATGCGGATTTGTAGGTCAGCACAAGCCAGACGAGGGTATCAGTTGTGGTCGGGGCATGTTTACGATAAATTACGAGTATTTCAAATTTCTATGCGTTTGCTGACGAAATGTATCCGATGCCGATGCACGGTGGATCAGTGGATCGGTGGATCGGTGTATCGGATTGCTAGGGAATTTTGAAAGAAATTCGGTGACGCGCAAGTAATCGCCGTAAAATGGGCCAAAACTGTGTGCGGTTTTGAGAGATTTGTCTTCGAATCGAGAGGAGATTGTGTTGTGACTTGTGGGCTGCGGGCGACCGCAATTTCAGCACTTGTTCGAACAGATGCGAACGCATTCGGCGGACACATGAGATAATGGGGTTTGAAATAGATGCACGATGCAGACACGCAGCAGCTATACAAAGTAATCTTGATTGAGTTGCAGTCGGGTTCCATCTTGTGATACCCAGCTGTGTGGTGAGGGGAAACAATGGTCTCTTTTACATGAACTGAAAGTTGAACTCTATGTGTGCCTGAAGTGGGTGAGAGAGAGAGGGAGGTGAGGCGTTGTGACAGATGTGAGAGCCACATACTTTTCGGCCTACGAATGGTGGACATAAGGGCTACTTGTGTGTCTTGTCTGAGTAGCCTGAATTGCCAGTATCTAAAGTGACATGAGATCTAAGGGCCTTTGTCATTTAAAGCAGTAACCAAGTCAAGATGGACCTTTCTACGTCTTCCCCTTATTCTCTCTGCCATTCTGTGCGCCTTGTTTAGGATCTCAAACCTCCAAAAGTTGTATGGATTTATGGTCAAGTAAACCTTTCCACTCGTGATAGAACAATAGCACGCACAACATGAGTGGTTGCTGAGAAGCTAGGCCATGCTCCTCTACGGCCTGTAGCGCCACTCAATTATTATAATTATAAACCTTTCTAGACTTCATTTTCTTCATTTTTAGACCGAGTCTTCTTTGAGATCGACACAGCAGGGCGATGCTTTAAGCTTGTAATCGCCTATCGACAGTCTAGGTGCCTCGTTACCTCCTTTTCGTTCGATGAGTGTAACTGACCTCACAGCCAGGGCTCCACGTTTTCGTCGTTAGGGATCGGGATGCCTTGATGAAATGGATGCCTTGTGAAATACAGTGTTCCACGTTTTCAATTACAGTGCTTTTTATGTTCCAGGTCGATTTCTTTTGATCGACTTTTCGGTTTGGATGGCACTTGACAGCCAGCATTCGACAGTCGTTGAGAGTGATCGATATAATCAAATAATTGCTTGAAAATAATAGCCACACTGCACCGAAAACACTCAAATGATGCATCAAAGATCACTACACACTCGTAGAGTTCATGTATTTGAACCAAGTGCTGCAGTTCTATGCCTTTCTTTGACGATGAAGACAAGGGAATGGGACTTCAGTATGGTAGACGTATTTACATCCACTGGAGAGGAAAAGTAAAGAGGATCAACAGAGAGACTGTTTTCAAAAGGAGGTCTGTCACTTGGATAGGTACAGTAAAGACTCGAAAAAGTTGAGATGCGCAAAAGTTAAGTATACGGCAAAGTTAAGTAGGTTTCCGTCTCCATTGGTGTCTCTAAAAAGTTAAGTTTTGTCTTAACTTTTCCAAGCCATTTTTGTTTGTAGCTTATATTCTATATACACATATCGGTTCACTGTTCTTACTATCCGATAACAGTTGAATTTGTGATTGGATATGACTGCAACAATGTCAAGAGGAAGGACATCAGTATCAATCGCCGAAAAATGCAGCATTTTAAAGAAAATAGAAAAATGCTTGGCTAATCGATTGGCCATTATGCTTCTGGAACTGCAATTTTCAAAAATTAAAAAAAAACAAACATTTATGCTGCTGCGTCGGAGAAATGAAGATGACAACTTTACATAAGCCGTGGATAAAGAAAGCTTGGATATGAAGATGCAAGCGTACAAATGGTCTTTAGACGAAAGAAACTATCCAATAAGTGGTTTTATTTTGAAAGCTAAGGCGAAGGACCTTTTTGTTCAAATCTATCCAAATAAAAATCGAGGTGACTTTATGACAAGTCAAGGCTGGTTTGTCAATTTCAAGTGTTAATATGGTGTGGTGAGGTTTTATCTAGCAACACATCAATTTGTGCATGCTTTGCGGACAAAATGCATGAAATAGTAATTACAAACGAACAACTGTACAACGCTGATGAATATAGGCACTTTCTCCGAAGTCTTCCTGATGAAACCTACGTTGCTTCTCACATGCATACATACACATGTCTTGGAAAAGTTAAGAATTCGCAAAAGTTAAACACACTGCTTAACTTTTTCGAGTCTCTACTGTATTAAGAAGTATAAGGAAGAGTACACTAGGGATATGGAAATATTTAAAGCGGTTAGATATCTAATACGCCCGATTCCATGCTATTCGTTTAAGGCATCGATGCTATACCATTTATTTTATTTTTTATTTTTAATTCAATCTCCGTCACACTTAGACGGACTTTACCTCACAAATTCCCTTGAAACAGTTTCATCGCTTTCCCGCTCGAAGCAGAAGGTTGCTGTGGAGCAAGCTCTTCCTCAACATTATACTGTCTTGAGTGAGAAAAAATAAAACTGAAGCTGAAGCATTTGGGCTGTGTAATGAGCCATCCAACTGGGATATAGCTTATACAAGTTCAATTTGTAAGGAATAAGTGATGCACTTGTTCTTAAGATATATATATATATATACATAGCCTCAGCGACACGTCGACAGACGTTCAGTTACCTTAGCTCAACAAGTTCATTGCATTTGGTGACTGTAACATATTTGTGTCATTTTTGAAACTCCCTCATAGTTTGTTCAACAGCAATCACATCATGAAATGAGTCAAAAATGTGCGTTTTAGACAGGGTGTTTAGACAGGGCTCTAGTTACCAGTACTAAAACATGTTTAGAATTAGTACAGTCCGCCTATACAACCGATGAATATACATCTGCACTAGCAGAACATTTCCAACCAGTAGTACCATCTTCGCAATCAGTCTTGAACTTTAACGGTCTTACATAAAAAAAAAGACGACAATTGATGCCATTCAGCTATAAGGCAAATTTTGGGCATAGTTCCGAAACAGAAAGTCATTTTGACAGACGGGATGACTTAAATTTCAATTCTTGCTAAAAATTAGATAAAGTGGATGCCAAAATGTTGACTTGTTGTCAAACGCTAGAATAAAGTGAACACTAATTAAATAAAACGTCGAGAGAAATCATAGTTTCACGAAGAAAACGACAAAAAAAGGCTCTTTATGATAAAAGAACGCTAAAAAATGTACCAACATTTCAGTAAAAAGCTTAGTTCAACGCTCCAGACAGCGTGGATGACATCAGTCTGGAAAAAGTCTTTGCCCTATAATTGGATTAAACGGCGAGGAATTACATAAAATTAGGGCGGCTCCCCATGCCTCGAATTCTGACCAGCTTCAGATTACTCAGAATTCAGCCAAAAACTACATAAAACAAAATAGAAAATGTTCAGAAGTAGCCGTCAACCAGTGGCGCTGAAAAGACTGTTCCAAAGTTGTTAACGTTTTATAATAGTTGACTGTCATCAATCTAAAATATGTCACTGTTCCAAAATGAATTCTAAATCTAAATCTGCAAATTCTGACAACTCAAATTTGCCGAATTCGACAAAAGCAACCAATGTCTGTCTACAATAACAAGTAATTCATATTTTTAGATATTCACAGACACTAACCAATGTAATGGCGCCAAATACAAAAATATCACAAGCTATGTTCAAAACTTCAGTAAAACAACATCAACAAGACAGAACTATCACATTTCGTCGATAAAAATCAGAGAATAATAAGCACTACACTATACACTACGCCATAGACCGTAGTGTATAGTTGGAGCTACTTGGAAAGGCGTCTGAAACCCCTCCGACAACGAACTGCTTTCATATCAAAACTCTCATCTCAAGATCGTCTCATCGACCGCCATTGAGGTGCTTCCTCAACAGCCAATTGGTACTCCATTCAACACCAGAACAGACAAAAAAAAAACGAAAACCCTTTTCCGAATCTTTTCAAAAACACAATGAAACATGTTCCACCGCACTGAAGAATGCTTGATGCAGCCACAGATACACTCGAGAACAACTGCAAGTAGAAATTGACCCATTTGATGAATTCTCTCTGCGCTGCTGCGCACACAAGAAGAAGACTGCGCCTTGAATAGACACACTGATAACTGGAAGCCCTTATCGGGCAACAACACCAGACAAAAATTGTCAAATCGATCGTTAAAACATCTCAAATATGTCAAAGATCGCCCCAATTAAGAGTGAGAGTGTGCTACACCGAAACTTATTCCATCACTTCACACAAACTAGCTTCCCTTCAAATCAACGAACACGAACAACGAACGAAAGAAACAGATGACAAGAGCATATGTGGAAGATCTCTTGGCGCTGGGCGCACTCAACAGAGCCATTCCATTGATTAATTTTGTTTCTTTCGTCTTCTTGCGTTTTATTATTTTTTTTTTTTACGGAAAACGAAGACAAGCCACGCGATGGGACGATGAAAAAGTTGAGCGTGAAATTTAACGATTTCCCATTCCGTGGCATCGCCACGATCATGTTTGGAGTATCTTTCACGCACTTTCATCGAGTGAACGAGACCCAGACGCACTATCCATCGGCCATCGGAAATCTGTGGTCTTTCTGGGAATGATCCGTGACTGCCCTTAATCAGGCGAGATGGCTGTGTGAAGAGCGACGATAAGATGCGTTGTGCGCGCGTATGCTGTGCTGAAGAGGAGCGCTTTTTTTTCTTTGCGAGCAGCATATGTGCCCGTGCTGAGGGAAATTAGTTTACTAGAACGAATGGATTACGTATCCGCCAAAAGTGTATTCAAATTCTCGGGGAAAAAACAACAAAGATCTCGAGCGGAATGGGCAGGTTTTGGGTGAAGATCAAGGGAAAACGATGGCTTGTCGGCAATGAAAACCGATTGGAGATTCGGCTGTTGATTGAATCTTTCATGGCCGTGAGGCAAGGAATGTGTTTGGATTTCTTGCGATTGGGGCTTTCGAAGCAGATTCCATTTCTTCTCATGCATGGTTCCAGGGTGTACTCTGGAACTACAGCAATTAGTGGTCCTTATTATACACCTTCTCGAATCCCAAAAATGCCAAGAAAGCTGCTCCTTGCCGAAGCTGCTCAAATGATGAAGTTCGCTGGATAATGGGCTGACAAATGATGACATTTCAACGAACTACGTTCGACTGATGATAAAATGGGGTCAGTATGGTCAGTATGATACCAGAATGTCCAAGTGTACATTAAAATCTCGTTGCGGGAGTTAGATTTGCCCAGTAACGAACAGTTTAGGACAGAAAAGTACCCGATATTCCACTGAATGTGATGAAAACTTCAAATTATTTAGTCATTCTAAGCTTAAATTAGGCCAAGCAAGCAGTGTAGCATTTTGTTTAGTGAAGTTGGTGAAGCCTTTAGTCTATAACCGATTGTTATTCGAGCCTTACAAAGTGTTCAAATTTCATAAGGATCAGTTTGACTGTTTAGAAGTTTAGTGTCCGCAAATAGGCCCAAGTGTGTAGATAGCCTTTTCGACCTTGAGGTCTGCCTTACAATAGTGTTAGCTACTCTCCATCGATTGCCCGAAACGCTGATTTCTGCAAACATGTTTCCAGCAATTTTTAGAAGTTTCCACGGGTTAATGATTTAAGAACTACCGGGATCACAGGGATCACATAACATCGATCTACCTTGGAGAAAGTGTAAGCCTTCCTCTCTAGTCAATGTCCATTCCAAGCTCCAATGGCCCTTGGCATCCGATGCAAAAACCCCAAAGCCAATCTGTTAATCCGCATTAAGGTCACTTGGACTGACAAGATGCCATTGTGCAGGCAGATAGGTTCTAAAAGGGATGAGACACTCACGCTCTATGAAAACGAGCTTGAACCTCTATGAAGTGTACTTTCACTCAAACGCTCGCCAGCTTAAGTTTCCTACACCGTCAAGTAGACTGCTGTCAAGTGCCTGATAGGATTCTCTTCAGGGTCAACGAGATTGTCAAAGAAGATGGGTTCCTCAATTTAAGCGCCTACATACATTACTTCCTTTATTGCAAGTTGTACGGTGCGACTTGAGAGGCTGGACTTTAAGCCAGACCGCGCTGATTTTAGGCGTCTTCAAATCAAGAAGTCTTCGTCAAATATTTCCAAGCCGATTAGAGGAGCCAATAAAACCGGAACATTGAGTGCTTATCAAATGTCGGGCGTACGCCAAAAGCAGAAATCGAATGAATAATTGTTAGGCTTCTGGTGGATAAGACTCAAGTCAAGAATGTCTTCCAAAGCTTTTTTTTTTCGATACGTTAACCGAATCACCTTGATAGCGACTACGCCATAGGGGTTACAAAACGCTTAATAGACTTAGATGACCATCCTCAACTTAGTGCAAGATTGGGCATTAGTCCAAGAACAAGATCATGATCATATGGCAGTTGGTTCGGTAAATCTACTAGGAAAGGAATGAGCGCCCGACCAAAATGCTAACCTAATCCGCCTTGTTCTTTTAAACCAAATGACTTACAATTAGTTCTCAGAGCTAGAGCTGGTACAAATTGGACCATCTGTCAATTCAGTTCAAGAGACAACATTTTCGATCTGCCAGCTTCCGGGTGTTCGACTGAATTTCCGGTAAAATAATTAGAAGTCTGTGAAGAGACTCGACAACTGAATACCAGAAGTGAACTTAAAACATTTTGGCCTCTAGACATGACCAAACACCCAATAGAGCATAAAACATGGTGTGCCACAAGTTTGCCGCCATGACTCGTGACTAACCAATCGATGAAATACTACACATCTTGTGGCCCAAATGTTGTACAGCTACAAATTTAGCCATAAGACAAGCAGACACGTTCAATGAAATCAAATGACTTTTTCTGGTCTCCACCTTCTATCAAAAACGCTTCTATTTCCCGCAGGCTTTTACCTAAACCCTTGAGTCCCGCATTAATTATAAAAAAATAACGCAACACATTTATGAGAGCATTCGCCCTCATAACGAGAAGCAACAGCTTTCTCAATCAAATGAGAACAAATTGTTGACTCACCCAAACGACACGCACTGAGACACAGTTGACTCATCACCGAACACATCCCTTCCGCATACGTCAAACTTGCGCCCATAAAACCCCATGCCCCGCGGCACTTTAAAGCATCCATCCGCCCACAAAAAACCAACGTTCATCCCACCAAAACAAAACATTGTTGCAAAATTAGTTTCGATTTCGATTTCCTTGGAACTCACTCTTTGAACACACGCTGTCAATTGGACAGATTTGTTTATTTGTCTCGACCCCCCCCCCCCCCCAACAGCCGACTATCATTTGATTTCAAATGTTTTCATTATTGTTGCTCGCACTCTTCTCTTGAATGAAAAATTGTATTTATTCAACATTGAGCGCAACAAAAATGTTATCAATAATTCACCCTGAGCGGTCTGCGCCGGTGGGTGTGTGTGTGTGTGAGTGCGATCGCTCCGATTCGGGGGATATCTCATTCGTCGCTGTTTAGATAAACGGTCAATTACACGAAAAATGAAAAGAAATATTCTCCTCCGGCTGTTGCGGGTCCACCCTCCCATCATCGCCCATCCACCCTGCGCCCACGGGCAGCCAATAATCGAGGGCAATTTATGCCCCCACCCGCCAGCATCACAAAACCCCCAAATCTGAGACGAAACACACAAATATTTTTCGGGAACTTTTTGAGTTTTTCACTTTAAGTGGCGTCTTCGAGCAGTCAACACCATCTCCAGACCTGCGGGTGTTAAGGCTGCCGTCCAGTTGGACGTGCGTTGGCCTACTCCCCGCACTTGGACTACATCGCTGGCATTTCAAACAAACTATGTATTCCATCCCACCGCATTGGGCAATTCGTTCGGCGTGCGTGTGTGTGTGTGTAGTGTGCGCACTCGATTAACGAGCTCCTTCAAGTGAAGTGGAAACGACACGGGAAAACCTCTGCGAAGCACTTCCGCCGAAAGCGAGTTTAATTTTCAATGTTTTGATTGAGCTTTTCACGATGCTTATCGGTGGTGTTTATCTTTGAAAATTATGACCACTGGGGTGCACTGGTTAATGATTCTTGATTGAGCGCCGATTGGGCCGAGCAGGCCGGGGGGGAAACCGGCCGAGCGCACAGACGCGATAATTCGATACGATCAATTTCGAATTGGTTTCACTTTCAAGACAAAATAAAATCAAGCAAAGAAAGGAAATACTTGATATTTCAAGTGAAACCAGGTACCTAGTGTGTTTGCGTGTGTGTATGTGACGCAAAAATGTGTTTCAGCGTTCCGACCGTCTATCTCGGGTCCGAGAGGAGGCGGTGGTTTTCTGTGCTTTTTTTTACGATTTGCCGTGCATAATTTTGTTGGTATCATCCATCGTGCATGTGAAAATAGAACGCGTTCGGGGTGAAGTCGGGCTAAGCTGGGTGCAACATGAGAAGTGGTTTTATCGTCTCGACACCCTACTTTCGATTAAGTGAAAGTAATAAAATCTGCGATGCAGTGGAATGCCGCCGTTCGAAGGGGGCGTGCGTTCTATTAACTCGGTTTACGACTGCTCTTCGGATTTGAATGCACTTTTGTCCTGGTTCACTTGTTAACACGCGTGATCCTTTCGATGTGGTGAGCAACATTTTACCGAATGTATGCAAGGTTGTGTTCGCAAGTTTATGGGGGGACGTAAAGACGCTGAATGGGAATTGGCAACGGTGCGTCGACTGTCTTGAAGGGTTACATCGGAATTGATGCGTTGCAGGAGGCGGTGGTGTCGTAAAAATTCGTGTTAGTTACGGTATCCTTTGAAGTTGGATTACTAGCCGTGTTTTGGGAGAGTGGGGTTGGGAGAGGCAAGTGTAGCCTTGCCAGCTTGGAGTTTCTTCAGAGGAATGTTGCAAGGGGAGAATCTTAATCACTTATTTTCTGATGACAACCAAGCTCAGTTTTCAGTCAGAAGAAAGGCTGTCTTTGAATTGGATTTAACGGGTGAACCTCCTAAGTGAAGGTCACAATGATGCTATAAACGCAGAAAAAGGGAGAGCAGTCTCGTATTATTCTCCCCTCAAGCGAGCCATTTGCTAGAACAGTGTCTTACTTCGATGACGTGTCCCGTCCACTTATTATTGAATTTTTTTGCGGCAACTTCATGAAGCAGTGAAGATTGAGGACCAGATTTATGAACTAATTATGATGGACCACTTATTGCTGCTCTAGTCAGACAAATTTGTGTAGTCCACCACATTTCGAGAGAATATGATTTGTACATCACTAGACAACAGTGGCGTGGCGTGGAAAGTTTTAAAAGGTAATTCGGAGATTGAGGACCTTGCCAAGGGTGCGTCTTGTCACCTCTACTTTTTATTATAGATATGGACTAGATATTGCAGTGCAGCCGAGGCGAGAAATGGTTCACATCGGGAGATTTGAGGGTAAGTCATCTATTTTTGGAAGATGACTTAGTTATCCTCACATCCTCCCAGAGGAAACTCCAGGGCGCACTCGATAGCTTTGTTGCCGCATGTGCAGATGCTGGGATGAAGGTTAACGTGGCCAAATTAGAGATTATGGTAATTTCCAGAACGCCTGTTCAATGTGAGTGGAGTCCCATTGAACGGAGGACTATTGACTAGCAGGTTGTGGGCTTGTGTGTTGGTAGAATTTATTGCCTGCGTGTCAGGGGTAGGAACACACAAAAATATTATGATTATATGCACATATAAAGATTCATGTTCCTTGTTATATTGATACGTTGTTGAAAAGAAGAATTTTAAAAGGTAGCCCGGTTGGAATCGGCTTATATGGACGCCACGCCACTGCTAGACACATCCACTATATCACTGTGTCCGGTAATTGATGCACCGATTCCTCTTTAATCATGGGGACGAATTAACATCTGAGAGCTACCTACTGGTATCCTAGTGACCTGTCCACTTCTTTGGTGAGTCTTGCTATGTCCATTCATTATCTTAGGCAATGACCGGTATTAATGCCAATAACATTACTGATTTCATTCCTGTTTAATTTTCCTTTTTTAAGGCCACATTAGCCTCGCATTCTAATTCCATCTATCTCCGATAGGCGGCGTTGATGGCATCTGTAAGAAATAAGGTGTTTATGAAGCAATGGGAAGGGAGTGTCCTGATTACTCGCCAATGGCATGCCCGAATGTGATCTAGCTAACTCGTCGGCTCTTCCTTTGCCTAGAATACCATAATGCCCAGGGACCCAGTATAGGCTAAGATTCTGTATAATCGGAGTCTACGAAAGGCGCGATATGTGTCCTAAGCCGTATGTTCCGTATTGTTCCAGCGGTTGGATTCTCTAAACCTCATCTCTGCCATGGTTGCCATAAATGTCCTTGAAAGTGTATACTCTTGGAGCATTCGCAGTGACTCTAAAGAGGTGGATTTTCGTACCGGAAATGGAACCTAGGCACCGATGTTGAAGGGCAGGAGGGGTCACCGCAATACCCACCACGCAATGACCACTCATTTAAAGCGATTAATATCATTTTCTCTAAAAGTATGCAGAAAGTAACTAAAAGGAACTAAATGCACAAACAGCAAACAGCTTGTGATGTTTTTTTACAAATCACCTCCTCTGCTCTCGTAGCGCTTTGGCAAGACGTAGGTACTCACATCTAGTGGCTCAGCATTAGACAACTAAACTGCTTTATCACAAGCACCATCTGGTTCCGAGCTTAGGGGCAGATTGATCACTCATCCCATCCTCAGTGGCACGCATGACCCCCCAAAATGGTTCGAGGGGACAAGGTACGCAGGAGAGATTTACAAGCTTGGTCCAAAGTCCTCTTCCTGGGTCTGACAAACCGTCGCCTACCTGGTCGAATCTCATTCAACGCACGCCTTTGGAAGTCGTAATGATTGGGACATTCGTGCCACGTGACCAAACCATCGAAGCATAGTCCTGCCTGTATCAAGAAGCAGCTGGTCCGCATTAAGTTTCTCACGTTTCTCGCCAAATCACGGCGAGTAACTCACAGAAAAGCACGAAGAAGTCTCATGTCGGCAAATATGTGCACTCGAAGCATCAACATAATGCATGGTGTGACGATTATATGTGGGAGATCAATAGAAAGCAGACAGAATTGATTTAAATTACCCTACTTCTTTGGTCGCAGGAAAAAAGGCGATATCCTACACGGTTTACATTGCTTCACAGTCCGTCTCGGGGAAGCAATTCGCTTCTGTGAGTGATCTCAGGCGACGGTGTCTTCGAATTCCTCGTAACTTCCTTATCAATGCAGTCTTTTTCTCGAGCTGCTGTCTTAAGTCCGCGATAACTTGGTCTTTATGCCAGTGGTTCGGTCTGAATCTCCTTCTGGAACTAGGAGGCTCGAGGATCCTCTTACCTGGAGCATTGTCGTCCGTGCGCTCGATGTAGTCAAGCCAGTGTAGTCGACGGACTTCAGTGCATGAGGCATTGTTATAAATATCTTAGTCGCTACAAAGTCTTTCTGGAGATGACGCCTCTAAGCTGGTTATTGACTGTCGCTCATCTGACCGGTTAGTCTAAAACAAACGCTTGTATTGTGCACCGGGCCAAAGAGAGACACCGGGTGATTGTGAAGCGGACAAGCTCTCTAGGCACGCAACCACACTAACCTTTTCCACTGCACAAGAATAAATAAGAATTCCTCTCTGAACCTGTACACTCCTACTGACAACCAATGCATGGTGGTTAAAGAGCACCAGATGCAAAACAATTAGAATCATTTCAACAAAGATCGAGCCGGAACGCTCCAAGAATCGTTGGTTTTTGTTCATCGCACTCTCTGAATTAAAATGTGTTTAAAATAAATCTAAAACGCAAGTTTAGACAAGCCTCAGCTGCCACAAAATCAACATAAACTGATCTTAAGATCTGATCTACAAGTCGGAGCTTTCCTTTGAAAATGGCAATCTTAGAGCTCCACAAACGGTAGCCCATCGCTTAAGTGCTCTTATGCTTCATCTGCATATCTTCCCTTTCGATCAATTAGGTAGCACGACTGCCATCAACCTCCGCCGTAGATCCATGTAAACACAATGCAAATGTGTCACGTTGTCATGCATAAACAATCTCAGACACATCACAGGCGTTCATTCGTCTCGCTCTGTTGCGGCGCACCGCACCGCACAGCACCGCACCGCAGCGAATTGCTTCACTTTAAAATGCAAATCCCGAACAGATATCCATACAAGCTAAGTGCCCATTTAAATATTAATTTGCACTAAACCAACCTTGACACACACATACACACGCACACGCGTCGCTTAATCCGTTTTTAACGCGTCCAGTTGGCAAAGGTACGGTGGGTAACATCTCATAATCCATAAACGATACGATCAACGACGCGTACCCATCGGCGTGACGTGAGTGATTGTGTATGTTTGCCATTCGCACTTGCTGATTTGTCCAGGGTACCGGTGCAAGGGAAGTGGGGGGGGAGAAGTAAGTGCGTTTAAACACACTTCTGACACAGAAGTGCACCACAATAGGTGTGCTCTCTGCGGGCCAGCGAGTGTTTTCGCCCCCCAAAAAAGACGACGTTGAACTTTATTTCTTTCACTCTCCTTACGGAACCAAGAGTGAGGACAAAGAGACGCTGAGGTGAGGGCAAAGATAAAGACCAACAAAACAAGAAAGAAAACGGTTCAGTTAATTCAGTTAAGATGGTATAATCGGTTGTGTATCTGTGATTTACTCACTTGATGGATCTCTGGGGAGATTATGTAAATATTTGTGTTCACTTCTCCATCGTTTCATTTCTCCTTCACTCCACTCCACACTCTCGGTGGTTCGGTTTGTAAACAAATACACAATCTCTCATGCATTTGATCGCTTTTGTTGCTCGGCAATTTTCATAACACAACACACAAACTTTACACGCCACGCATCTCTTTGTCGCGCCATGCCGTTGCCACTACCGCCACCCAATTTTTTGATGGGCTTACAAGCTTCTTTTGGTGTCCATGCATAAAGATGTTGTCTTCCTCGTTTTGTCGATCCATCGACCCAGAAAATGTCACAAATGTGAACCCGAAAGGTCTAGTCGTTCGAGTGAAACGTCACGTCCGTGTTTGATGACAATTTTAATTGAGTGTGAAGCGACTGATTGACTTGTCAGGGGGAAGCCGTTCACACATTTGGCTTCTTTATGACCTTGTTGGCCTTTGAACTCCCGATTGATTGCCGAAACAAATCAATTTACTATGCCCATGGTATGGATGGATCTCCGAGCCGATTGCCACAACCCAGAGGAGGTTTTCACCGCCATTCGTGCCTGCACCTTGCGTGATATAGGAAAGGGCTCGACGACTCCGCCTGTCTCTAGTCGTAACTCAACCATTCAGCACTACTTCGCCCAGGTGCGGGGTAATATATTCGATGCGAGTGTGTGTGCGTGTGCGTGTTTGTTCTGCTCAAAGTGGATTTCACGAGCAAGATTCTAGCAATTAGCCAGAGGCTGAGTAACAACCTAAACCAGTTCCACTCGCATTTCGAATTTCAATTAATGTCGATCGAAAATTGAAGAAAACCATTTTTTTACGAGACCACTCCTGGTGGCTTATGGTCTTCTCGCTGGGTTTCATTCTGTTTATTGTTGTTTTTCTGTTTGGCATCCTCGACGGCGGCTGCTCTGCTGCTAGTCGTCGAAGATAAGTCGGCGGAATGTGTTATGTGTGTGGAGTGTGTACTTTAATGACCAGCATTGGATTCCTTTGACCCAGTGTCTGAGATCCAACGCTTCGATTATTCGGAAGTGTAAACCGAACGAAGGTGATTTATTTGTTTCACATCGGAGTGCTTATGAGAAATCGATGAGGATGTGGTGGGAGCACAGGTGCGTGCACACAATTTATTTGTAAACATCGTCGATGTTTTTTTTTTTTCGGGCAGACTTATGCTTAGGAATTCGACGCTGACCGGAGGGAGGGGAGACATGGTGTTTGCATTGATTCACGTTACAACAAACAAATCGGTATTCATTAAATGAGTTGCGTTACGTAAAATTAATTTAACCTTAGAAAGTGACGACTGACGAGACAGCTAAGCATTTCGGTGCGAGCGCGTAAAAATGTGATGGTCAAGCAGGAGTCCATTACCCTGCTATGCTCTTTTGCTGTACAACCCCAAACTTGCTGGATTATTTTGTTTGACAGCAACTTAGCCATTCTATGCTCGCGGTTCTGATCAGGTTATGCAATCGACTCGGATTAAGAGTGGATCATAATTATTTCGTGGTGTCGCATCAGACCACCTTCGAATGGAAGCTTCAGAAGATGTTCAGCAGTAGCTATGGGCATGGATGGCAAATTCATACCGGCGTCAGGTTCATGGTTCGAACAGCTTATGAAATGCAATGGACTCTAACTAGAATTTTTTGCTATCCATATTTTGGAATTTCCCTCAATTTTCCAAACCAAAAAACATCCTCTAAGTCGAGCTCCCTCTAACTAGTAATTTGATAACCCTAATTTTGATAACCCGTGATAATTCAACTTAAGGATAGTCCACAATCGCGGCAGCTTGTTAATGATCGCGCAGCAGGATTTCCGAACGCACATTACGGGAGAATACAAGATGCTTGCGCTGGATATTTCTAAGTCATTTCACAGAGTTTGGCGTCAAGCTCTTTTGTCGTTGCGTGTCTATGGTATGGATACATCCTTCCATCTATGGATTAGACACTACCTTTCGAACTGTTCAATTCAAGTTGTGTTGGATGGGGCTCAAATCTGATAAATGCTGGTGTCCCCCAAGGGTCTGTTCTGTATCCTCTTTCTCATTTTTTTAAAATGACCTCCTCTCTGCTACTTGATGACAGCACCCTCAGCTTCTCATATTCGTTCCTAAAATTCGTTTCGAAAGCACCACAGCAACAAGAAGCTTCACGACGAAGCACCTTGAAACAATGCAGTTAGAAAGCAGCTTCTAGACATCAGCAGCTTCTCATAAACCATCCTCTAACGAGGCAATCCGGAGCCTGACAAACAGAATCACGCTACCTGCAAAGCAAGCAGAACTTCCCAATGACATCTACAACGAGCTGCACTAGCACAGCATTACGTCGCTCGAGTTAATAACAGTACTGAAGGAGCCAGAAATCGTTTCTTAATCTTCGCCTTTCAGGGTTGAGGAAACAATTCAATTCACAACACTAGTGGTTTGTGCAGAATCAAGGCCTAAAACTTGGACCAGGCGCTCACAAAACAACAAGGACACCCAAAAATTGAAATCGGTAGTAAACTGGAGTAGAGTGAAGACAACTATGGACGAACCCTGTCAATGTTGGCGCCGTCGATGTCACCTATACCGGATCTCCTTGTGCCATTTTTTGTTTTGTATACGACCTGGCTACTAGAAGAAACACCAATAACCACTCCCAAAGTCAAGCAATAATAATTATGCAATAACAACAAGCTTTCTCCAACAACAGACCAGGCGACCGCCTCTTCCCATTTGTTTATTTCTTATTTCATTTTTGGCAGTAAAATAAGTTTTATTGAAATATCTCAGATATCATACATCATGATATGAATATTTCAGCAAACTTCGCTAAACCGATCTCATGCGCAATCTTTGTTGCCAATCGGCCAATTTTATGGCGCTTCTCATTAATTTGTTCGCACAAATTTTTACGATTTTTTCCATAAATCTCCGCGCACATCTCGATCAGATACATTTTTAGGATCATTGGCATGCAGACGTTCAGAGACATCGACAAACTAAATATTAAATCAGAGGTCAGACGAAATCAACAGAAAGTCTGCAACCATCTCCCCCTGAAAACCAAAATCACTCAAGAAGCGTTGCTCTGTCATGTCCGGTGGCATCCGCAAATAGAACATCATCATAATCAAGGCCATCAATTGCAGGAAGCATTCATGTAGGTGTACAACATGTTTCTGATGTCTGACTTGGCAGACATCTCATCACCAGCGACCATATCAATTTCATTTCCAATTCCTAACGAGTCCGTAAATTCCGCAAGAACCCGTCCCCATCCCCGGCCGCATCCCATGTTCAATCCCCCATCGTCGTCAGTCAATGAAGCTTCCAATGTTCCAATCCTGTTACAACACACTCAACGAACACATCCGTATGCACTTTCCTCTGCAAGCACGTTGCCCTTTGGATGGAACTACATTTCCCCATTTGCGCGCACAACATTCCTCCGCAGACCAAAAACATACTGGAATATAAAATCCTGTCTACTAGCAATCATGTTAACAGACCATCTAACGGTCTTGTTTTTTTGTTTCATTTTTTTGTGATACACTCTCTCACACACACACCGGCAAACACCTGGAGGAACGTGCGTCGCGCCCTCCTTTCGCCCATCATCTCTGATCAAATACAAGGAGAATGGAAAATTGCCTGCCCATGTACTATCTACAGCTTATTAATCAGCTAAGTACATGTTTCGCTGACTAACCGCACAGCTTACCGCTTCTTCCACGGGCACGATGAGACGCTGCTGCCTTAGCCCAAGTAATCAAGATATTATCGTGTCATAGAAGCCAAGGATTTAACACACTTCCTTGTATCCCGCACTGAGACGCGGCGCGGCGTATCCGCAGAACGTGTTCACATGACGCTGACGCTGACGCTGAAACGTTGGCGGTGGCGGAGGCAGTGCAGCCAGCAGTCGGCAGTCAGCAGATAAAGATGCAACCTGGATACCACGCTCTTGTGCGAATGCTCGAATTCAAATTGAAGATCTCGCACGAATTTGAAATACGGTTGCATCTCGCTGCTGCATCGGCATGTGTTCATGTTCGGAACAAAAATAAATAACTGACAAGAAAACGATAACAAACTCTGAGACAATGTCTCTTAAGAGTTGTTCTTTTTTTTTGCTTTTCTTTTCCTTTTTTTTCGTTATTTTGTTTTTCTTGGCAACGCACTGAATGCGATGCGATTAGCAGCTGTCAGACGGTACAAATTGCGGATGATGCTCCCTGTCACAATGGAATGATTGCATGGCGCTTAACCATCCAAGTTGTAAGTGATTTATGCCGTCTTGCAACATCTGACGTATGTACATACGTAGCAGATACTTACACATAAAATGGAAATGCAATAAATCACCCATGCTGGGAAACACTGCCGCTGCGGAGTGTGTTCGTAAGCGATTGTCTTCAAAGAGATCCGGTCAATGGTGATTATTGCGGATATCAGTAAATTTGTTGAACTGAACTAAACTTTGCACATGAAGTCTACACTTTTCACATGACAGGTGTATGATCTGAAGTTGGCAAAAACTGACAATGGAGTTGCTGAGCTCGTCGTGAAATCGGGGAAGATCTCCAACTCTGTCAAAATGTCACCCTACGTGAATCGAATCAATGATAAGGGGACGGATATTTAATGTGGTTACTGAACTAACACTCACTTGATTTGCTGGAATTTGATCTAAAAATGGAAATTATAAGACAAGCTGACACACAAACTGTCGAAAACTCTACAACAAATGTGAGCAAATGGCAAATACGATAACCACAGATTAAACATTTGTCCACATCTAGTGTTAAAAGCCTCAGAATGCTAACAATTCCTTAAGCTTCAAAATGTCAAATGTCTTAAATGTCAAACAGAGAAGTGCTTGGTCTACAGTTTGACAGATTGATCAAACTACTGCAGCTTTAGACAAGTAGGAAGCCAATCGTGGACATCTGCCACTTGTATGCCATCTTTCCGCACCATCCTCTAAAATACCGAATGTAAAAATCTCTCCAAATACACCTGTCAAATATTCATTTGATCCAAAACGAATTTAGTTGTCAATGCTAACCAACCTGCAGAAGCTAAAAACAACTAATCACAAAATTAGCATAATTAATTGGGTAAATTACTGAGCTCAGCCGTGAAACGTCAAAAATTCTCCACTCCTCTCACATGTCAGAACCGACTTCCTTCAACCACGGATCCTACGAATACTGTATTCGAATACAACATTAATTAGACGGCAATCCTTCGAAGGGCATCAAAATCAAATCCTCCTCGTATTCTCGTCCAAAGCCACAATCTCATCGCGTTGACAGTTGGCGTTATTTATCGCAACGTGCCCCCAATGTAAACGGAAGCTGTCATAGAGCCCATTTTAACGATACATACAGTAGCGCTGCAACAAATGAGAATGACAAAGTGAAATCATTGTAAAAACCTAAGATTGTGTCACTTTCACTTAGCGGATTGTGTATTTTCGATTGTCATCAAGTGAAAGCGTATACACGAGATGACATTAATGTCGGTTCCTTGCAGCTAGTTCTAGTTGCTTTATGAGTGCGCACGTAATGCATTAATCGTTAAGGAAATTTCAGGAGGAAAACCGTAAAAAACTCACACATAATATGACACTGCAATGCAGTCGCATCCTAATGGTGACCATATGGTATACGGTATGCCATCTAAGAAACTGGATGAGGGGCTAATCTGGTAAGGTGCAACGCCGATTGCGAGGAGGTATTGCAGGGATTTTGTGTTTAATTGGTGAGATATGACATGACAAGTGAGATTCCAAATGCAAAGGGAAAATCGCTGCATGCAGTATTTGAAGTGACATATGGAACATGGGGAGATAGAGAGCAAGAGGGAGAGAGAGAGTGCGTCTGGATTTTGTTTATGGCGCCGCGCCGGCATCTATGGCACGGGAACACGTCACTGACAGTTCGCATGTGACAAGGAAAAGTGAATTCAAGCGAATCGATTTGATTTAATGTGAATATATGACGTGGTATGATTTAAAAGGAATTTTTCTTTCGTCAAACTACATGCAAGGAACGACGTAATTAGAATTGGAGAGAACGTGAACTGACAGGTGCGTGGTATGCCGTGGTGCAACACTAATTTCAATAATGCGACTTAAAAGGTGAGTTTTAGTCACTCGAAATGAGCGTCACGGAAAGTGATTTGTGAGATCTACGATTTGACAGATAGTTGACATTTGCGTCAAGCGTTGTAATCTTTGCCTACAGTTCATTAACATGTCTGAAATTTGACATTTAAAAGAACCAATAGAACGGCTGAAGTCACATATTCAAACCTTTCACGTTCCAATGACAGCTGTCAAAGTAAACAATAGAGACTACACCCGTGTCACAGAAATATTATTAACAATAATATTTTGACTTAGATTTGACGATAATGCCAACCGAATGTCTGAATTTCACCAACAACGCCAAACATTCGCATCTCTCACTTCAAACTCAATGACAGATGTCAAAGTACTGATTTTCATCTTCCATCCTTCACGAGTCAAACTCTCTTAACCGAAACATCGATCAGAAAAATGTGGGAAGCCCTTAAAAACAAAAAAAACTGCCACCACCACAGAGTGGTCTTAATAAACACGCATGGCCCAATGCACTGACGGAAATAAGACAAAACCATGCCCAGACAGACTCGCACACACGATGTGCCCATAACTCTCTTTATGACGCAACGTCGGGGCTAACCTATAAAATAAATCAATTTTCTTAGTTCCGCTCCAATACGCATCCACTGACCCAGAGTTCAACAGACGCAGACAACAAGTGCCGCAGACGACAGCAAATCGCATTCAAATCGCACACACAAGTTGCGCGTGCACCATTCGTTGGCATGGCATGGCTGCCTAACGGTGCAATGAACATGGCCTCCAATTTACCCAGCCCATAAGTTCTGCACCCAGAGGTGCCAACGTAATTAGATTTGAAGAAGGCAAATTTGGGCCAAACGCGAAGACGTCGCTGCGGTCGCCGTCGTCGTCGGTCGCACACCATAGCCGAGATGGCGAACGCTTGGCCTTTTAATTTGATTTATAAACCCAAACAAGTCACCAACCAGCCACCACCCTGTAACATCTGTAACACATTAGCATATTACACGTCGCCGTAATTTGCGGGTGCAACTTTCGTCACTTACCGCTAGCTAGCGCGATGTGATGATGATGGGGGCAGCCCAGCATGATGGGGAACATCTCGCTCGCGCACCAACATCTGATTGTTGCCACTTGATAAGGTCCCGTGTGCAAAAACCGTGCAACCACTGATCCCTGCGGTACCGCCGCCGGTGGCGGTAATTTACATCTCCGCGATAGTTTGTTTTTGATAATCCCCCGGTCGGGTAATGTGAGCCGTGTTACCCTCGCGAGAACAACACGTTGCCATCGCTGCCAATGACGGTGTTGCCGGCTACATTCTGATGACAGATAATCGTGTATGCGCCCGGACCATAATTGGACGGCGCCAAATTGAGGCGAGGAACTCGACGGACCGTCGCTCGCGGCCATACAAGGTCGAATCCGTTGAATCCTTGTATCTGATGAATCGGCAGATTGATCGTCGGGCTAATTGGACACGAGAACGAGACGACGGCGGATCGACATTGACCGTGGCTCAATGGACTGGAACTGTGCGCGACGACCATATTTGGTGTGAGATCTTGCACCTCGGCCGATGCGGCCAGCGCTGCCAATTCGCGTTCAAATTCAACATGTACTCGTAGGTGGCCATAACCGATGATTTATCACGAAATTTAAATACTAAATGATCGGTACACGGGCGACCTTGTGTCACGCAATCACAAGCAGTCTCTCCCATGCAGGACTGAAACTGGAGCAATAATTAAGGTTAAAAGCGCTGACAAGGCCCCTGTGTACATGGTTGTGGGTTTAAAAGTAAAATCCTTTCTAAAAATACACCCGTTTAGGGCAGAGTTTTGTTTACTTCTGCGCACTGAGTGTGAACGCGGCTTAAGAGGATGCATTGAGGTGGGTTTACGACTACATGGACGTGAACGTGACACACTTCCGGTATGCTCTCAAGTGCAGTAAGTCGCGGCTCTGTGAGTGGATTGTGTCGTTCTTTGAGGAACGGAATGCACTGGGGAATGCGAGGGGTTAGTCATGCTTAAGTGACTGCGTTTCCTGCTCGAAGGGGGGGCCGTTCGCTTAAGTCGTCAGAGGTATGAAATTGAAAGTGTGCAAATGGCAAGGAGTGGAATTTATGATGATTTGATAGCCGCAAGTGGAAGTTATGGTAATCTGGTGGCAATTCATTGAGTGGTCGCATCAGGAGTATTTATTTTACGATACGACTTGACTCACAAATTGCAGAAGGGAACGTCTGTGGGTCTAAAGGCAGGGACAGTGAAGCAAAACTCGTTCTCCTCAATGACTTTTGAAGCGATCTACCAAAAGAGAGACTAAATGGGGATTGAAAATCCAGTGACAGCTTCGGAGTTAGACTGAATTCCGATCAAAAAAGCATCACGATTGGTCACATGTTTGCAAAGGCGACTACCTACGCATAGACGAGGCATATTGAAGGAACACTGACGACACTACGGCGCTAGAACCTGGACACACTGTATATATTCAAGTTTACCTCATTTGTCGTAAGATCACTGGAGTTCTTGTCGCTTGCCCTGAGGACAAGGACCATCACACCCTTCCACTTCGCAGGAAGCAGAATTTGTAGTCTTAGAGGAGAAGGCATCAGTCTAGTGACAAGTCTAAGGAAATGTAAGGAGAGCGATTGTTTTATAAGCTTCACACGGCTTTCCTGTGAAATGGACTGTTTTGCTCTTCCGAAAGCACACGCTTTGGCACCCTAGTTCGGAACTGAAAGTACTTACTGTAAAAACGGCAATTTCAGTTAATCAAAAATGATGTGGCGATTGGTTACATTCTCTCGTGGCTCTATTGATGTCATGGCAACGTTATTAGAACCCACATCCGTCGGTCAGAGGCAATCTCTTCTCTTTCCGCCACACTTCAAGGCTTTTGTCAATTGCCGATGCGCTGAGACAAAAGCCTAAATCTGCAAGTAAGGCGCTTAAAATTCACTTCGTTTGCGGGAAGAGACTACAAGCAAATTACCTCAAACCGCTTATGGCCCGATGGCACTTTTCGGCTTAAGTCACCAGTGAACACCTGCAGCAGATTATACAAAACTTGTCGGAAAGTATTGGGAAAGTAACGCAGCAGTCAGACGTTTGTTGCCTTCGTACTGGTCAAACAATCTAAGAAAACGTTGCCCCCAATTGATTGTTAGCCTTGTCTTGATCCTCGGAGACAATGAGTTAATGGGTATTAATATGGGCTACACATGTCCGGCCGTATGGCAGGTGGTCTTGATTTGCTATAGTTCCAGCAAATCAACATCACTGATCAGCTATAGTCGCAGGGAAGCGCGACCGCAATCAGGAGCCTTACCACTGTGGCGCCATAGGCACCCACAACGACTTCTGCAGAAGCTGTAGAGATGAGGAAGAAGTAGAATCTATCCAGGATCTGCTTAACGAATGCCCAGCCCTAGCAAGGATTTGAAAACAATTCCTGGAAGACTTCTTGGCAGAGCTAGAGGAATTGCTTCTAAATGAATCCGGATGGTTTTCAATAGCAAAATAAGGTTGCACGGTTTCATTTTACGACATTCATCAAGGGCACATTGGAAGAGTAGGTAGCTACCCATTTAGAGCTGTGACATCAGATCGGTGCGTCACAAGATCTGAACAATGTCTCAAGTACGATGACTATCATTATAGCCGGATCGAAGAGCCGCAACGACTCAACTTGGCATTCCCATGGTTCACATTCTAATAAAACTTGCATATCGTCGAAAACATCGTCGTTTTGTGTAAAATTTTGTTTAGCACGGAACGGTGGCAAATCATCGAACGACATACGATCGACAACAAGTCTTTACGACTGCTAGGGGAATGGCATTTCGAGGGACTAAAGGAGTCGCGGGGGCATGGCACGCACAAGAGATCTCCAGGCCACTCGAGCCTCCGCTATCGACTCTAACTCAGCAGGAGTTATGAACAAGCGGAGCCATGCGAGTTCTTGGCCTTGTTTAAACCACCTCATCCTTGGTCTGCCAAGCAGTCGCCTACCTCAAGCCACACCTCGTATTAAGGCGACTTTCTTCCACGAGCAAACCAACGATCGTACCCTTTCGCTATCCAAAGACGATTGCCCATGACATGTCCTCCCTGATTCACCCGTTGCTATTTGTTTGAATCAATTAAGGAAAGGGATCATTTGTATTCCTCGTGCAATACCGCCCAACACTCGGAAGTCATGATGATGGGAACTTTCGTGCCACAAGACCAAACCATCGAAATATAGCCCATTATGTTCAAAGATGCAGCTGCTCGACGTTGAGTTCCTCTCGCCAGACTAACAGAATCTTAGTGAAACTCTACAAGTTTGCAACTCAAACGACAACTTGTCAGGAAGTCTCATTTGCCATGAATCACCTTTAAGAACGCCCTAGAGGCTATAGAACACCCGCACAACGACCACACGACCTTCAAGGTTCGGCCATCAATTCCCTTCAAAACAACTTTCTACATCATCATAAATCGACGCCAGTAAACGGAAATTTCCAATGTAATCCCCGATGACACGCTCGTCGCTTACTCATCTCCCGTCTCAAGAGGCTCTACTCGTGTCCGTGTCTCGATGGGGCCCTAGCCGATCTCGTTGCGATCACAACTTGACTCAGAATTTGAATACATTCTGTTTAACGATGACTGATAGTCGATCTCAAGGACCCTCGCGAATCTTTCTGTCATAAAACCAAACCCCTATCCCCTCCCCCGCAGTCGAAGGAAGACGAAGCAAACAAAAAGAAACAGAAACCTGAAGTGTCGTGGATAAATATCAAGATACCTCGTTTTACATCCAAGCTAATTACCAAAACTGGTTGCCCGCAAATAAGGCCAGCAAGTCGGGGCGCAAATGCTTATATCACTTGAAGCAACAAACCGGCAATTCAAATTCAAGAGAAAAGCCCAAAATCGAATTCAAGATTTCCAGATCGCAGACAAGGCACCGCCACACAACGCAATAGACGATACCATCGACGAGGTTCGATCCAGAAAAGTTTATTGACTGCCTCATGACTTGGTCAGCAGTTTGCAGAGGCGGCGCGCGGCCCTGCTCGTGATGAAATGTGTCAATTATCACCTTTGACTCGCTATCGCGACGCCCGTTTCATGTGCAAAGATAGATACTCTCTCTTCTGGCGATTGGATGTTATTCAACTTGTTCGGCAATGGCTCACCGCTGTCAAAACGTTGTGTTGTACGTTCACCAGAGACTTCGCAAACCGACACTGGTGGTGCTTGTGGTGCCAGCACACGCAGTACAGCCATTCACTCCACTTATGCCGTCCATACGACTCCACCTCTCACCCTCGTCGTTATTTGCCCGTCCCCGCTTATCTGAGTCCAAAGCGAAACGGCGAAAATCCGAGCAGAAGAACCGCGGCTAAAGTGTGCTAAGCACCGACCTACCCCAACGGCAATTGCATTGAATGCGAGTGTGACTGCGTTTTGGAGCTTCGCTCCCGCGCACACACGCTCAATGTTCAAAGCCACGTGGTTGTGTTCAGCAACAAGTAGAGCATAATCGACATGTTCCCCCAACAGGCCCACCCACCGCCGATGACACTCGCGAGTGCAAACAACATCAGCGACGCGGTTGTGTAATCGAAAATATCGTTATCGATTGTGTCTTGTGCTTTTCGGGGCGTCGTCGTCGATAGATGCGGCGGCGGGGCACTAGGTTATGCGGAATTATTGAATGAAATCAATGCGTTTTCGATTGCTGTGTGTGGTCATGGATACATCAGTTCTATCGCGCACACATACACTGTTTAGCTGCGGCTCCGGTGTGTGCATATTCAGACTGGCGCCGCCGCCACAGTGAAGCTGATTAGGGGAATTAGGGGAAATGGCATCGAAATGAGTTGCAAACAATTGTTTCAATTATTGTCGACCCGATGGGCAGCGTTATGTTTTTGTGGGAAATTGTAATTTGTATTTGTTGGCTTTCAATGCTGCCATTGGAACCAGGGAGGAGGGTGGAGGTTCACATGCAAATAGGGGTGAAACGTAGCCGTGTGGCGCCAGCTTTGCTTTTTTGCGGTTTGATTTCAATTAAAGTGGATAGGATGACGATGATGAAGTTATCTAATTTCGATTCGATGTCAGATTGGTTTTCATCTCTTCGGTGCACCGGGGGGAGGGGGGAGCTTACTGCGATTGTGGTTGGATTTGGTGTTTGGATTGGATTTACTTGCGGAATGAGGCGCCAGAAGGGAGGAGACGATGCGGTTATGCGAGTGATTGCTGCCTGAAATGAGAAGTCAGTGTTAGTCCTGAGCAAACTTGAATGTCATCCGATGACAGGAGAGGACTAAGCATATCGCTCTCTGACGGGGAACTTGAAAAGAAGGTGATCTTAGGCCTGGTTCAGTTAAGAGGTTTCAATTTGAAAGCACCTCAGTGTCACAAGTACACGAAGGAAATGACGATGAAGAGATATTTCTGAAGTATCTGAATGGAGATTTTGTGGATCAGAACGAGGGCAGTGTTTGGCTGGCAAAGTAAGGGTTATATCGCTAGTTCCATGATCTCTCGTTGTGATAGATGTGCACACGCGTTACGCAGCTTCTTGTCACGAAGTGTGAGCTTTATGCAACACATTGTCACGGAGTTTTGTTACCAATCGTATTTTAAAGAAGATTGACAGTTCTCCAAGTGATTCTTAGGGTCTTAGTGCAAGGTGTCTAGAATTCAAGCACTGGTGCCAACCCACTTTGAAACATCTGAACCACCATTTTGAATCAAAAGTGACAGAGAGATTGATAGCTGCAATGGTCTCCTTCGGGTCATATCTTGTTTTTTTCTTAAACGTCATAATTTAAGGAAAAATCGCGTGAAAACTTTCCAGCAAAAATCTAAAAAATTGTCTGTCTCCCATCAACTTGAAAATGTTACCTCCAATTGAACCACGACAATATTTTCTTCAATTCCTTTCATTTCAGGAACATCTTTCTTCTTTCAAAAGGGATTAGAATGTAAACCGCTTCACTTTCACACTGCATTCACACACGAAGCGAAATGAATGCACAATGAACCGGAATAATGGAGCTCAGAGTTGCTTTTTGTACAAAAAAAAAAAAGGAAAGGCGTTGTATCCCACCCAGTTGGGGTGGCTGTTTGGAGAATGCTTAATTTTTGTATTAAATGTTCACGTTTCAGCTTTCAATTGAGGGAAAACTGTCGCTCATACACTAAATAATCCGACATTCAAAAATAGACAAACATGTAACCTCCAAGTTAATCAGTGATTCTCTTCAACTTTGGTTGCTCCTCCGTTAAAACAAAACACTCCGATCCCACGGTCGAAACCTGCCTTCATCACCACAGGTCACCACTATATGAATGAGGGAACATTTAACTTCAAGCCCCAATGACCGACTGTGGTAAGGAAGAAGACGCAGAGAATTCTCTATGGTCTTTTAGAAATGACGGTCAAATTATCACTTTCCACCAATCCTACATTTCTTTCCTTAAATGTCATCGTTTGAGGATAAGAAGCAAGTCAAAAAACCACCTCCAAGCTGAAACCCAATCCACTCCTAATCAATTCAAAAATGTAACCTCCACCGCTCACCTCCATCAAATTTCAGTCAAAACTTTCTCTCGGACACCAAGCGAGCCACCTCATCGCACAACTATTTCCACTCTCCAAGTGCTTCGCAACAAAAAAAAAATCGAAAGAAAGCCACTGGAATTCCACTGGAAAATGAGGATTCATCATCTGTTCGAATTCCACGAACGAACTCAGACCTTGATCAGAAGGCACGATCAGGCCACAACCCCAACTGAAACTCAAAGCCAAGTCAATCGTAGATCCCAATCGAAGGCGAGATTGACCGAAATCCAAAGGAATTCCAGTCAAACTCAGTCGGAGATTGCGCACGATAGGCACTCGAGGTATTTGTTTGTCCCGACGTTAAATCCCCAACCGGTTGATTGCCTTGATCACCGACATCGTTATCTTCCGCTGCCAGCGAGCCAGCGATCTCCTTTGTGATCTTGAGTTAGCTTCGTAAGCCCTAGCTAAGGTGTCCGCGTTACGCAAAACAGGCTCGTGTGGTTGTTGAACTTCACCGGATCAATCTAATCGCTGCCACTCCCACTGGCGGTTACATAAGCCTGCCCGGATTCCCAATTAGGCAATGTGCACAGTGCGCCTCGGCCTCATGCGTCCAGAAGTGCCTTGGGCACTTTCACTGCCATCAACCTGGTCATAAACATCATTAGCTTGCAGCACGATTAACTCAAAGAGACAAATGGCCTCCGCTGAGAAGTCCAGGAAGTATCCCTTTTGCTGGAGCGCATCTGCACACACATCCAGGAAGTAACTCACTTCATATTCATGTCACACTAAATATTCTGTTATTCAATTTATGTGCAGAATTCATAAATCAATGACGTGCGCGCGAAACGCAAACATTGCCGTGCTCCCTTGCGCACAGCCTAACCAAGCGCACTGGCGAAGGTCATTAACTTCGGGCGTCCACAGTGGGCGATCAGTGGATGCACCACCATTGCTGACCACCACAAGACTCGCCGCGTCCCAATAAATCATAGTCGTCCCCACAGAATGGAGTGCGCTTCATCTATCGAACGCACATCATCTTCAATTATTAATAACACCCTGGACGAGTTCTGGACGGTTTCGTTTCTCTTGCTTGGACAGGCCAGACACTTTCCTATGAGCGGCCGCCGCGCTCTGGGGTAGAAATTTGATGAATCGTACAGGGTCGTCTGAGCGGACTCCAGAGCCTACCCCCAAACAGATGCACACGCCTCATGTTCTCGTCTCGGCTAATTGAATTGATTATTGATTGAATTTGTTGGATGTTGATTTGTTGCAATAAATGTTGTGTCTTCTGAGCGGCATGCCACAAGGAAGACATGTCGAAGGGGCGCACTTATTAATAGACTGCGTGTGCGTCTTCCGCGTGTGCTCTACGCGCACGTAAGACCACGATCGTTTCAACTATGAGATTCCATTTAAGGGAGATCCATCTTGCCAGCCCTGCGGTTGGTCCTATTGATTTATGACCAGCGCGCTGTGGTGCCCCGGGGCTTGGGCAGCATCCTTTTTGACGCTTAATTATTTGTTTATTTGTGGTTGTGTCTAAATTACGAGACCTCGTTGCCAGGGCGTGTGCGCGCTCACGGTAGTCAGCATGGATTGACCAGATCGAACGGTGGGGAATCTGTTTGTTTTCTTTCCGTCCTTGTGAGCTCTTGATGAGGTTACTCTGAGTTCCTGGAGCGGAAGATCACGCACAAAGGGATGAGCGTGGCAGAAAGTTAATCGAAATCTGTTCGTGCTCGTTGAATGGGTTGTACTGGTGCCGATGCCACTTGTAAGAGCTGAAGAATTGACGTTTAGATAATATTTAGGGCTGTCACGGTAGACGTGCAAGCAGCAGAAACCACAAGAGGGCTTGGAGATGCCACAAAGCATGAACGAGCACAATCGGCGTCCAGTCAAATTAATATGTAATAAAATCTCTCCTCACTCATCACGAGCGAGCACAATCAGCGCCCAAAAATAAGTGTTTGCTCGCCTAAGCTCATGGGGAATCGGATTCTTGCACCGAGCATCAAAGGGACTAGAGACCACAATCGGCGTCCAATTAACTCAAGAAACAATTAAATCCGTGCTCATCCATCAGGAGCGAGCACAATCGGCGCCCAGTCCATTTAAGACTAAATAAAGTGATTGCTCGCCTAAGCTCACTAGGAATCATACATAAATATCTCTGTAAGCCGCCGATTATCAGCTAGTTCCACCGAGCATCAAATAGTGTCACCGAGCACGAGCGCGCACAATCGGTGTCCAGTCAAAATCACGACAAAATGATGTGAGTCCGTAGACAAGGAGCCATTAGTGAGCATTTCTAATTCCCACCAAGCAACTGGTGCCACCGAGCATAAACTACACCCAACGAGCACGAAAGAGCACTATCGGCCCCCAACCAACTTAAGTAAGTCTGATCAAGGACAAATGGCGATGATAAAACGCCAGCGAGTGCAACAAAATCCGAAGCCATCAAGAGGGCAGCAAACGACCACTGGCCAAATGTCAACAGATAAGCGGATCCAGTGCCTTGGCACCAACGAGCACGACTAAAATTTGCCAATTCAAGCGAACGAGGGCAAACAGAAAATCGCACCGACAGAACATTGTCGTTATCTCCATCCTTGTTCGGAAGACCTTGTCGTTAATTTTGACCTAGTTGCGCAAAAAAGGCCCGAATAAGTGCCCATGTCTTATGACATTGCGGCACGAGTTCGATTTCCCTTATCCACACTGCATCGCAAATGACTGCACAAACTTGCCCTACATTGCACCCAAGCTACAGCGGCCATCACAACGATCAACAATCACAACGGACGCAGCTCGCTGAGAGCAAATCCATAATCAGAGCCAATCTAATTGATGTACCCCAAAACCATCACTCATACGAATCACTTCCTGATTAGGTACGAAGACGATAGAAATGCAAATGAAATTCCATCCAAGCCGGATCGGAACGGCCGTAGATCACTCAACGGACTCCGTCGCGGACGGTGTGTGCGACGCCGATGGAAGCCATCAGCGTTTAAATAGAATTTGCATAGCCGCACGAGTGCCTGTATCTGCGGAGAATGCATTTCGTCTATCCCACGTCGGCGTGTGCATAAAATTTGCATTTTTACCGAATAAATGAAATTTGCATACACTGTCCGGTGGTGGCGGGCACTGAGAGTGCGAATGACACAACATTCAGTGCGCGCTTGCGCAGAGACCTCTCGGTGGCACAACAAACATATTTTCTCAATTTAACCTCTGTACCGGGCCTGATGCGGGATCTATTAGCCGGAATGCCTGTATACGTGTGGCCAGTCATAAAAGCTGATCGAACCCACTGTTCGCGGGTGAGGCAGGGCAAGACGAGCAACGAGCGCGCATAACCCATCACATCACACGGACACATTCCACGCGGATGGTATATGGACGGTGTTTGGGCAGAGCAAATGAACGGCCCATCTTTCGGATGGGGGAACACGCCCGGCGTCGTCGTAGCTGTCAAGACGTGAATGCGCTCTAACACAGAAAACAAATTCGATTGAGTGTGACCTACGAGGTGAGCGCGGTGCTACATGAGGATGAGGTTTTCTAATTTAATTTTGCTCCTTCCTAGGGAGCAGCTCTGTGAGTGTGGCTCGCGCGATCAGTGAGGGCTGTTGTTAGACCTAAGTGAGAACATTTCGCTTTTGCTGGAAGGGAGCATCGAGTTACTACCGCATATTTGTTTAGCTGTGCGCTTGCTTGGAGACTGACCTTGAGATCAGGCTGCTGGAAGAGGTACATCCGAGATGGAGCAAATAGATGGGTGTACATTTGTCGCTGTCATCGTATTTCGTTTACATCCTTATGGGCCGGCATGGAGTGTATGCTAGCGGAGGTGTGAAATCGGTTTTGATTGGGTCTTGATTTGCGGATGCTGACCTTATGAAAGTCACCGGAAATCAATCTTACGCGAAATGTGTGTGAAATTGCTTGCGCTTTCCCTGGCTACAGACATCCAAGTGCTTGTTCACACAGCATGACAGCCATTACGCCCCATCCATTTGCCTCTAAGCCATTCAGTCAGTAGGTTATGGACGCATCAGAAGCAAGCTCGTTCACCGAGCACGACAACCATCACGCCGCCCCCAAGCCATTCACCGACTTGATGTATTCATCCGAAGACGACTAAGAAGCACACAATGCTGCTCCTTCTTAGCGCCAAAGCAGCATGGAATGCAGGCGTTATCGTTTGTTTTTCCAAGAATAGACTAGTGCAGCGGCAGACAAACAACTTGTCAGCTCCTAAATGTGGCCCAGCCTCCGAGAGATGAGAATCAATTATCCACCCACTACCACAGGAGGATTCACATTAAGATACGACCTAGATAAATCAAAGACTTCTGCATAATCTACCGCCGCACTATGCGGAGAGCGAGCACTCCGGCGCACTGGTACCCCGGAGCTGAGCTGCCGCATGGTAAGCCAGCCACTGCCGCCCGCGTTTATGTGCCTCCGCAGCGCCTTCTCAATCTGCCGCCTAGCACTATCTCCCGAGACGATCAAACGATGATAAACTATTTACCATCGATATTTCAATTAATTCTGGCCGCCCTTCCATGTATCTCACATCATCTAGCGCGGCGCGGCTTTGTGGTGTGATTGTGAACCTGGCTGGGCCACAGATCACATCCCAGCGCAAGTGAATAAGTCATTCGCGTCCTTCGGCGAGGCCAACTGACGCGCTTCAAACAAGAAAATCCAATTTAAATTCCATAAATTAAAGTGCAATTGCCATGCGCGCATTAGACGCGGGCGTCTACCGCGCTGCGGTGGCGATCAACAAGCTCAGGGCTCAGGATGCGTCTAAGAACCCGCGAACATCCTAGACGAAGCACCGAGGTCTCTGCATCAGAAATAAATAACACTCCCCAGTGCAGCCCCCAAAACGATGGTTAATCGAATGCCGGCGAACATGCATTATGTTCTCGTTTACCAGCGCCAGGAATGCATCGCTGCCCTGGTATCAGATAAAGATTGCGTGCACACCTGCTGGCCGTGTGCTGTGTGGTGTGTGCTGTACGTCCTCGACGCTGCGCGCCGGTTCATGTGAATTTTGTTGGCGACCCCCGTCTTATGAATTGTGCGAGGGAAGAATTGTCTATTCTTGGAGCACGGCCACAGCTACAGCCACAGTCGCCGAGTTGTAGGAGTGAGGAACGAGATGGCGGGCATTAACTACCGGCGCTCGGAGCCCGCTCCTTGTGGTGCATGTTCAATGACACCTCCTCCTCACTTTCGCTGGTGTGTCCGACTTTAATGTCGGACGGACGCAATCCGATCTGGTATTTATGCGCGGCAGTCTCTTCGTCTTCATCTGCAGTAATTTAGAGGACTCTGCCCGTCTGCCGGTCTGCCGGTCTGCCCGTTTGCGGCAGCCTCCTCCCACCAGTGTCTTGCGGCTCATCCCTGATTTATTTTCGCTTCACAATCACACTGCGGGGTAATTATGTTACTTGGGCAATCGATATCGGAACATGGCTTTTGGCGCGTTCGCCTGTCATTTTCATCTTTCATTCGAGAGCGGAGTCGCGCCCTGAGACGAAGACGGCGCGAAGGAGAACTTGCCAGACGAAGGGCGGCGACGACGACGACGACGTGCTGACTTTAAGTGGCATGCTACTTGGCCGTGCATGTGTGTATATGTGTGACTTGTCAGCTGGATACGACTGATGACTTTGCTTGTTGCGCCCTAATGAAGGTAGTTAAGTGAAGCAGCGCGAAGTCGATGTGCGGATGCATGATGCTTATTGGAGGCCAATTCAATCGTGATTGAGGGCATCCGCCTTCAATGGGGATTGTTCTTGGCGTCTGGTGATCCTTAAAATGGGATTCTATTTCTAGAGACGACATGCGCTCAGGTGAAAAGATTAATCACTCGCTTTTGGTAAACATGCGAACATAAAATTGTTTCTCATTCTTCAAATCGAGCATGGGGCTACATGCAGAGTTCGGCGAAGCTTCTGTCTGCGAGCGGATGTGAGGAAGGCTGATGGCGCAAAGTAAAGTCTCATTTCAACAGTTTTATGGATCAACCAGAGAGGCGATTGTTCGAGGAAGTTGATGAGACCAGCGGGGAGATCCTTTACCACGAAACGGCACAAAGGCGTCTATGAACAGGACTCAGTCTGGGTACTAGCACATAATAAATTAAGCGATCGCATATTGCAGCAGACATAATTTGACAGAATGAGTTATAAGCGATCAGGGCTTGGTACGTAACCTACTTGGAATTGAACGATTGGGTGGATATATATGAAATTTTACACAGATGCACTAGAAGTGCTGCCAAAAAAGTGCACGTTCGCATAAGTCTGATTTTATTTATGCTTTGGTAAATAAGTTAATGTTGGAACAATCTTTTAGACCAGCTTGAGACAAACATGTGATTTTATTGAACTTAAGAGTGGTTCCGATACGCAAGCTATGAAACGCGACTAATTCAGTCAAGATTTTAAGCATTCTTGGTTTTTGTTAAGGGATAACAAACTAGACAATTTTCTAGGAATGGGTTAAATCTTATGAAATTCGACTTAATTGTAGTAAAGCGTATTTAATGGAAGTTTGCGAACGAATTTTTGACAAGCAACTCCTTTCGCATTATTTATTTAAGAAAGCGACCTAGGAAGTTCGCGAACAACAACAACAACAACGAAATTCATTAAACTTAACTTAAGTATAGCAAGCGTTATTGTAGGCAAGTCTACGAATGTATTTTTACCAGCAGCCTCATTTTGTATTATTTTATTTATGGATTAGACCTAGAAAATTCATCAGAAATGTCATGAATTTTATAAAATTCAGCTTAAACATTCTTAAGCCAATATCATGCAAGTCAGCCATCAAATTTGTACAAACAAAAATAGTTTTATTTTTGTTATTTCAAGACGGGACCTTGGAAATTGGCAAGGAATGTATAGAATTTTATGAAATTTGACTTACACAATCCAAAGTATGTTTAATACAAGTCTACGAACGTATTTTGGCCAAGAAATGTTTCATTCCTTAAACAATTTCAGTGGACATGATTCTTGGAGGTTATACGATTGATTTTGAACTACTATCTGAAACTCAAACTGAGAAATGTCATGGATCGCTCGAGAAATGTTATGTTTCCAAATCTCAACCAAATCCAGTGAACGCCCACAATCGATCTTCGATATTTAAATGGCTGCATTCACTATCCTCTTACTGCTCTCATCCCTTAATTTGCATGAGAACCGAAGAAACTTGGCCGCGATCACCTCTAATGTCCAGAAATTACTAGAGGGTAAGACGATCCAGCAATTTTACTGCCAACCGTGGCCGCTTGGATCACCTAATCAAGGAAACCCGCGTTCTCTTGAATTTTTTGGAACCAATCACCCATGAGAAACCAATAGTAAACGCTTAAATGTGCTTCAGAATGGAATGCCTTCAATAACAATCCGTTGCAAGCCCTCCAAAATCTGTAACTGTTACCGTCACAAGACGAAAGACAATACTACACCTGACACCATTTCACTAATGCCCTCCTCTCAGCATGCTAATGAATTCTTTCCGTAACCGATTAGGTTCATCCCACCCAGACATTTGAAGACATGACTAATCGCTTAATTAACGTCGATGTACTTCCGATCTGAAACAAAGTCTTTGAAATTCGATTTTCATTCACAGTGTGTCTGGGAATTGGATCGTAACCCGATTCACAGCAAACTGTCAAACTAATGGTTTCGAAAAATGACGCATAAAACTGTCACGCGGCATTAGGGCCTTCCATTAAAGTTCCATTAATAACCAGTGCTCGGGCGAAATTTGTCTCGCAGGCGAATGGAAACCCCCCGGGGAGCAGCGGTCCACCGAAGGCAGCGCACAATCGAGCACACGACCATCGCTGCAACTTTGACCGCCATCAATCAAAGCGCGACGCATCATTGTGATCGTGCCAATGATCATGAATTAATTTCCTTAAGTACACACAAGGGAATCAATCGATCTGTCTGCTTGCCTTTGGCTATTCATCAAGACGGTTCACATGTGCTGCTCAACGCGGGTGCAGCGCACACACTCGTCGAGGGAGGGCGACAATCACGAGCAAACAAAAGCAACGCCGAAGACTAAGAACTCCGAGGAAGGATTAATCGAGACGTTGGCATGTGAATTGTCTGTGGCTCAAGTGCAGCAGACAGAACACATGTTTGGGCATCGGTGTCAAGTCATGGAATGCTGTTTCTGATTTCGAAAGATTGATGAATATTGATAGGAAGCAGGCGTCGATTGATGCTAATGATCGATGGGATAGGACCATTAGTCCCTGTGGGAGATGGATAATGTTCTGCTGCCTGTTGACCCAGGACTTGTCCGTCTCGTGTGGATGCTCTTCAACTTGAGTGTTGTCATTCAATTTGATTGAAATGGTGTCTGAGTCGATAACGTTCTGATTTCTTGGGCCCTTAAGATGGCATTCGCATAAGTGAGTCTGTCTGCGGTGGAATGAAGAATTCTATTGTTTCTGTGGGCGGCAGGAAGTTGCATTCTTCAACTTGCCGGTAGTGGCATGCGGTTCTGGTTAATGGAATCTGAGCGGATGAGTGGAGGAATGTTGAGGTTAATCAAGACTCTTGAACGTGGAATTGATTCAATTAATTTGCTGATGTGATCTGGAGAACACATCGAAAATCGGGGACAAGGGTAATGTGGACATTTTGGAACAGATGATCGGATTGTATTGAAATTCCTCTTGGGTGATCTTTGGACGGTTCTGTCAGGCAACACGAAGCCATTTATTTTGAAGCAACTGACCTTTGTTATTGGTGCAGTGTTGATTGCCAAGATAGATGTGACATGATTTTCCAAAATAATGCGGTTCGAAGGACCTTTTTTGCAATATTTTGTTTCTATTACACAAAATGGTCCTTCGAACCGCATTGTTTGGAAAACCATTTCACATCTATCTTGGCAGTCCACCCACAGAAGATTATCACTAGGTCCAGCCGTTGACAGAGATGAGTTCATAAATTTGCCCAACTTTCGTCGCCTAAATAGAAACCGTTGAATTCCGTTTGTTCAAATCCACGCAACAAACTTAACGATTATCTGCTCAATAAACGTCAAAAACTAACTTAGCCTAGTTTTCTAGAACGATTTGAATATTCAAATTGTCTTCCTGAAAAGCACACTAAATCACATTTAGCTGCTGCTTCACTCCTACACAGACGACATTAGTTCCAGACAGTGAATAACGAGTTACGAGGTGAAATGCTCAGAGGCCACAGACGAACAGTCAAGAAAGAACACGCCCCTCAGCCGTTAAAAACTTAAATTTAGTATCACCCTCAAGGGGTACTTCAGAAACTGTCTCGCAAAAGATGTGTAAAACTACGGGTACCCCTTACATCATCACACGTCATCCCATCTTCTCCCTTGGGTCAGTTCAACGAAAGTCTGACGACGTCCGCTGGCAAGGTTCCCTCATCTTAATCACTAGTCCCCCCAGAGTCCACAAAAATAATTCTTCCTTTTCTTGTTGTTAGTTTAGTAATAGGGCACTCTTTTCCGTGTTGGAAGGGCACTTCAAAGTGATTTTATGCTCCATTTATGCGTAGCCCAGTCGTCGTAAATCCATCGGACTCCCAAGATAGTGGCATAGCGCTAATTAAATTGCCACGATACTAGACCTCAGCGTGCCGTTTTCAAAACAAAGCCCATTGCATTTCTTAAGTTTGCACGATTCACTCGCAATTGTGTCTCTTTCGCTCGCGCACAGCGCCTTGCACACGTCCATTACCAAATCGGAGATCAATAACTTTCCGCACGCCTTCGCTGGGGTATTGGATACAGTTCACGCCTGCAGATACTTTGCTTAGATGAGCACACTGCAGGGCGTCTGACGGATGTGCAATATTTAAATGGTAGCACCACCACCAAACCGCCACTCCGTCACCGCGGTGCGCTGCTCCGGTGAAAGAGAAACCGCACATTGGGAGTGCGCACCAGAATAGAGAGTCGTACGAATTAGAAAAGATATTCAATTTCGTTGAATAATTGCTGTTTTGCGGTGTTCCTCGCAACCGGGCCTCTAATGGGTGCTGCTGCTGGGCGGACTGGTATGTGCTGACTGTTCAGTTGTTAGTTATAGGCAGCGCGGTCCCTTTTGTGCAGTCGAGAAGAGAGATGCACTCGTTGGCAGCTACAGCTGTGGTCCGAGTGTTCGAATTGCTTACGGCGGAAATTTTAAGTGATCGTGCGATAATGGGTGGAAAATTCAATTTGAATGAATATTTTTTTGTCTGCCAGTTCAAGATGCAAATCGAACATCGATCATGGCAGCAAATTGACTCCTGCAGGCTGTGGGACAGCCAGACATCGGGTCAAGTGAGTGTTGCTTGACCGAGGAAATGGTGGTGGTACACTATGTGCGGCAAAGTTGTCAACACTTATGCAAGCCCTTTGTTCTGCAGAATACTCGATTAATTGGTGGAAACAAGAATTTTAGAAGCCGTTTACACTGCAGATCTGACTGGAAGTACGGCCTCCTGGCAGTTTTCACGGAGGAATATGCACCTGATTAGACTGTGGAATTGTCTTCTTAAAGAGCTTGAACACTTCCGGCCTTCGTTCCTTATCATTGTTGTGTCTTTTTTCTCTTCATGTGGAGATTATGACGACAATACTAGGAAGTGGTATCATTTTGAAACACTTCGTGGAGTGTTCACGTGAACTGAACGAAACATTCCGTCTGAAAACCTAAGCAGCTTTGAAAAATGTGTAGACTTAACCTTTTCTACTGCCAAACAATGTAAAATAATACCAAGGAACATCTTTTACTAGAGTTAACGCAACTAGGAAAATTACAACGAAACTAAATGTAGCGTCTTTACTAGACACAATATTCGACTAGCTTTCTTTAAATTCGTTCAATTGTCTAAAGAAACAAACAGAAAGAACCAAAATGAACTTCACTAAGTGGATGCATTTATTCAGAATATCTGCATTGACTTTCACCTGACCGTCTTGTTCGCGAAACAGAAATTGGTTTCGTTGAATAGAATCATTTGCAATGCAAATAGTGGCGCACACATCAATTTAAAGTTTCATACCATTGTGAAGCTTTAAACTGATCATTTAAAGGATTTGACACCATTTGTTCACCAAATTTATGACGTTTAGTCCGAGAAATTCTGACAGTTCGTAATTTCAAACCATGTTCCCCACTTCAATCGGCAACGACTAGACAATTCGATGGCAGACATAATTTACAGGAAATAACGTCACAAATGCTTTTACACTTAAGACATGTCTTAAGGTTTATTGCGTTAAAAATATAGCACAGCTTTAATTTAGTGCTGCCAAATTTAATAAATGTGCATTTATCACACGGCGATTCAGAAATTTTGATAGCATGCAATGTCGCACGTTCCTTTTATTGCGTTAAAATGTGACACTTCTTCAGAGCAGTGCTCCCAAACTTGAGGTGTCGCAACTAATCACAATGATCAGTAAATAATGCATTAACACGTGACATTTTATGGCTCAGCAGTAACAGAGGAAGCCGTGTAAGTGTCCAATGTTCAAAAAGACAACAACCAAATTGGTTTGCGTAACTGGAGGAAGCTAGCCAGGTATGGCGCCCGGACTGTAGCTTCGATGACAGAAGAAATGTATTGTGTACATGTGTTAGCAATGTGACACTTCTACATATCAGTGCTGCCAGACTTGAAGTGCTTAACTATATCACACTGGCTGTTGAACAGAGGCGCTGTACCTAGAGGAGTTTTCCTGGTCAACCAATTTCAAGTGCATTTGACAGATAAACAACTGTCAAACTTCTTCACGACTTCTTGATAATATAAATTAGCTGTCCAAATGTCTAGACGCCCTTCATCCTTCTTAAGTCAATTTTGACGCCAATGGTTGGGTCAGAGTTCTTCCAAATTTTGGACCGATCAGAAAGCCAAGTCACAGTAAACGCGCACCACGCAGAACACTCGGAATAGCCGAGTATATATGAAAGTAAAGAAGGTGGCGCATATGTTGTTTGGCGTAATTCGTCATCATCATCAACACCCTCAGACCAATCCATCACAGCCCATCAAAGCTTAGCCCGACTGTCAGCAGACGTAAAGCTTATTTCTCCTCTCTCGTCTGTTCCCGATGAAAGATACTATGAATGCGTTGAAATGCACGTCAAGCAGTCAGTCTCGCCCGAGACTGCATAATTGAAAAAAAAAAATCAGAAATTAGGTCGTTTACGCTGTTGCGGTTATTTGAAATCGAATGCCGATGCGTTGCTCCATACAAATTTAAACTTCACAAAACTATACTTGAATCGTTCTCTCATTTGAAACAATTATGTACAATGTAAACAGAAAACAAAACAAAAAAAAAACACGAAAATTCTCATCCACAGCAGCAACATCTGTCCAAAGTGTATAGGCACTGAGCTACGACCTACATTCAGCGTTAAGCTCTCATTACCGCGTCTATGATCCATGATATAGATATCTGCTAGACGCACACACAAGCGGGCGCGCATATATCGATTTAAGCCTTCAACGAAACAGCAGATATATCAAATTCAAATGGAAATGGTGTTTTTGAACTTCCGTTGCGTTCGATAGGAATGTAAAATGTCAGAGCTGTCAGTTGCGTGTGACGTGGATGCGAACGAAAGCTTCAACGTCATCGAGTGCAGGCGTGCGCGCGTGTTTAAAACGAATGGCATACGCCTGTTGAAAGAGTGATGATGCTGGATGCGTTGTGACGATAGCATTACTTCACTACTTTGCATCTGGGAGATCACGGAGTGCACGCAGCAACAAATACATCACTCACGCGAACAGGAAGTATCTATTGGATCGTGTTAATTGAGTGGATGTCTGGATGTGTGGCATGTGAAGTAGATTGACTTATTAATAGACTGCACATCGTAAATGTACTCCCTTTTTTCCATCAAATCGATTACGAATGCAACTGGAGGAGTTGTGCTGAATACGAGCTGAGTATGATTTGGCCAGGCCAATTCGGGTCGAACAAGTGTGCAATAAGCATTGAAGTGGCACTAAAACATCGCTGCAAACCTCAATTGTATGCAAGTTGAGTGATGATGATAGATACTCGTACCCGGGATTAATTGTGACTGATAAGATATGGGTGTGCAACAATGTTGCTAAATGTATGTAACCCAGCATTCAGTGGCGAGCAAATTGCGTCCACACATCGATGTCATGGGTAATTTACCATTTGTGCGATAAGTCATGCATTACTAGGATGCATAGGCGATCATATTGTGTGCACTGTGACAGTGGTAAAGATTGTGGAAAATGTATTGCACATGCCGTCTGCCGGGGAAGTGCTTTTTTTTGTTGGCCACAAACCATCGTATCCAGTTTGGGATTTCATGTTATGGCTTTGCAGTGATCGGTTTATTGGACTGCCGTTATGAGAAATCTCAAAAATACATTAGGCACTCATAAAATATCATGTATAGGTGTCGGCGACTGTCAACAACTTGTTTCGCGAGCTACTCTTGCCGGTGGTGCCGCACAGGCCAGATTACTTCAGAAGCCATGGGCGCCAAGATGGATCAGTGGTGGTTAGTTTTTAATAACACCCACTTTGGCAATGTCTAATGGTGCTTTGAATCTACTCAATTTAAGACTTTTCATCGGCGAGCATGGTGATCGATGAGCAAAGGGGGGTTATGTCCTTCCGAGAGACATCATAATGTTACGCCTGCTGCTCGATGAGCAAAATGCAGTTGCATATATTTCATATCGATGTCATATCTTAGACCTGCTGTTTGATGAGCAAAAGCCTTTCAAGCGACGTAAGAATGTCTTTTGGATCGACAGCATAGTCATCGTACTCTATGAGGAAACCCCTTCAGAGCAACGCTAGAATGTTTCGCCTGTTGCTCGATGAGCAAAATGCTGTTGCATATATTCCGGAGCGATGCCATATCTTGCTATTTGATGAGCAAAAAATCGACAGCAAACCAGTTCAGAGCAACGTCAGAATTTTACGCTCGGTGCTCGATGAGCAAAACCCTTCGAAGCGATGTCAGAATGTCTTCATCGATCGACGCACATTTGTTGGCCTGCAGCCCGATGAGCAAAATACGTTCGAAAGAATAATGTTGGGCTACCTTCTCGAACGACGTCAGAATGTCCTCCAAATTGTTGATATTTATTCGGCGTCTTGCTCGATGAGCATTACATTTCCGATGTACATCGGATTGTTTTGTTGTTTTTTGAGCAGTTTGATCGATGAACACTATTTCCTGTGATGCCCGAATTGAGACAGTTGAATAGTTCGACCGTACGAAAATCGAGACCGTCCTTGACTGCCTTCTTACGCTCAGCACAACCATTGGCAGTTGAGGACCTTTAAAAGCGGACCCATCAGTCTTTCAGCGCAAACATTATGCTCAACCATTAGACGTTCACCGATCATGATTGCAGAATCGATCGGTATTTCGAAGATCACCCAAGATGATTGACTTAAATGGCGTATCGATCGCAAGCCCTATTTTCCCACGCAATTGGTAGCAAATCTGTGACAAAAATGTCTTCGTAATGAAGCCCATGAAGCTCCGGAGAATCTAATAACCTCCACATGGGACCCATCGGGAAAATCAGTCACGACATGCTCATGGGAAAAGTGATCTCCTCTCAAAATCCATCATTCCATTTAGACGTTCGCCTCGGGCATTTATTAAATTTCACGTTATGCGCTTCCGTCCAAGACCATGACAACAGACAAGTTCTTCTCACTCAATTTTCCACACCACACCACATCTGTGCCACACAAAAGCCCAAGTGTAAACAATTTCTCATCCAGATTTTCCCATTCTAACCAGAGTTAGATATAAAATCGTAATCAAATGTAAACAACTTCACAGTGTTTAGCACTTTCTGGTCGAGCTAGTAAATCTCGACGCACTGTGAGAGAACTTCATTCTAAGACAAAACGTTCCCACGGTTCCGATGGAATGGACTTGACAACGTCTAACCAAATTTGTTCCACCCCGAATCCGTTTTTATTGACTTATTGTAATCAAATCAACACAAGATTAAGATAAACGTATGAATCTGAATTCCATTAAAGTTCCACCCTGCTGCGGCTCAGGTCAACACCGTGCCAACGCACGCATTAACCTGTGCGACCAGAACAAAGACCAAATAATCTACATTTCACACGTAATAAAAAGCTAAAGTGTTAAACCCTGATGTTTCCACTGCATTTTACACCAAGGTGAGAACTTCAACGATTTGTTGGTGAACTCCACAAAATTCAATCAAACTCAAACAGAGGGCAAACGGCAAGCCGCCACCAATGGACCGAGGGAAAAGACAAAGCCACACGCGTCTTTGTTGGGGAAATTCCCACCGTTTCAGAGCAGTGGCAATAAACCGAAGGCTTCTGTTCGAACTTAGCCGTTGCCGAACTGCTACTGGTGTTGAATGCGTTCGTAATGAATTGTGTTCAGCTTCAGTTGTCATTTTTTATTCATTTTCTCACACGCGCGTCACCCCAGAATCATTCCGTAAATGTTTGTAATCAAGTCGTAAAAGAAAATTCGAGTTGAACGAAAATACCGTGAAATTCGGGGGAAAAGTAGCCCCACGCTGGTGCGGTCGCGTCATGCGTGCAGGCCCTAATCATGGATGGGGTTTCACACTAATTACATTGGCCAGTGCGCACTGTCCGAAATGATAACATTGTTTTCTTGGCTGCTCGCCTAGGTGGCGTCATGTGGGGTCAGACTGGCAACGAATTGTTGACGATTTCTATTAGCGGCAGTTATGAGATGCGTAGTTTTTGTTACCCCACCTCCCCCCACCCCTCACGAGGAGAGAAAATGAGAGAAGACCAAAGACGAAATGTTTCGAAATTTCGAATGCCTCCCGTGGGACATTCGTGCGTTGACAGTTCAAATGATTCGCATATCCATTCGAGTTAATTATAGACTCGTGCTGATCCTCGGGAAGTGGGCGAGAAAGCATTTAAGATTTTGAATTGTTTCGGTTTCTTTCGTCTCATTTCACATTTCCGACAGTTCCTGACGTAGTCTGGGAGATGTACACACTCGGGGGAAGCATAACTTTTCGTTGTCACCAGAATTCTTCATGTAGGCAGAGTCGAATGACTTTGAATTTGGCACAACGGTGCTTAGAGAAGGCGACTAGCAAGTAATTTGTATGAAAAATCTCCTTGGAGACAGCCAGATCTGTGACTGGTTGGTCACAGCAGACACTTTGGATGTTCTGTGGAAATTTCTGTGCAAATTTTCATGTTTATGCTACAGCACGTGAAGGCCGAACAAGAATTATGGAAACTTTCATTTCTTTGCAACGCCTTTTCATGGTAAACAGAATGTGTGTGCAAGGTGATGTTGTTAGTTTGACTGCAAAGTGCTGCGACACACGCGCTCTTGTGAAGCTTGCATCGGTTGTCTTGCGCCAAGTTCACGGCAATTCAATGACATACAAAAGTGTGTTGTTACATGCAATGATCTTGGGCGACTGGATGCAGAGAAAGATATTAACTAGTTTGCTGCGAAAGCGGCATGCCTCGTGGGAGTGTATAAAGAGAATGCCATTGCAGAACGTTTAGTTATCATTTTTATTCGGAATAGATCAATATCTAGGGAAATTCGAAGAGAAGCAGGAAGGAGTCTCACTTCTTCGTCCGAGGTGGTCCAGATTTGTCGATTACTTGCTTCGGAATTAGATGCATGCCTGTGCCTTCCGGTACGCTTGTCCTCCTGACCGGCAAGACCCCTAATTTCTAAGGAACATAAGATCAACTCGTCGGCCAAGCTCATAGTCCAGCCTTTGGATTCATGCAGCAGGCAGTGTTTTGAGCTCCTTGGGTGTTTCTTCATTTACCGTTAGCGAGCATACATGACTAGAACTGCTGTTCGTCATCCAAAAAAGAGAGAGACTTCCTTAGTGGTTAACTTGGATAGGAATGAAAAACCCTTCAAAAGCTTCAACAAATCTGAAGTTCATCCTCATCTGTCAAAGACTTTAAAAAATAACTGTGTGACATGAAAACACGACGACAACCGGATTCTATGATTATTTACTTAATTTGAATATTTTCTGGACACATAACTTAACTTATTAGGCACTTCCTGCAACAAATGTCAAAAAACCTCTCAAAAGAGCTCATCGAGAAACACGCTCAGCCTACGAAACACCCTGCACACCAACATATGTTTTTGTTTATTCTATTTTACATCGAGTCCATTAAAAGCGATCAGAAACAATTTCTTCCGCCTTCTGATGACTAAAACGATCTTGAAACACTCCACATGACCATATTTATTCTGCTCTCCTACTCCTGCTTTAAGTCACCTCAAACGAGTCAATACCACGCCTGTTAGACTAAAACGATTGTCTATTCAATATTATGTGACACAAAACAAGTCGCATGGAATCCCTGGCTGACCTCCAAATGACAAAAATTTCTAAGCGATGACATTTGTCATATCTTGCTTCTGACATTTCAAAGATCTCAACTCGATGTCGATACCAAATCAAGGTCAATGTGTCAAGACTACTAATCTTTTTCGTAGTCTTTAAAAACAATCAAATCCACAAATCTTTTAAGCCTCCATTGCCAGACAGAAGGTTACCGACGAAGGTGAGATTAATGCAAATCTGATCTCTCTCAAATTCGATATCTTGACAGCGCGGCAGTGATTTACTTTCAACATTGTCAACCGTAAATGCATTTCGAACACGATTCACGGATTGCTTCCAATTAACACACCGCCTTTAAATCACACGAAAGTGTATCTAACATCAACAGAACGACGACAAACCTAATGTGAACACCTCGTTCGAAGCTGAACACACTTATCGCAAAGGGTGTGGCCATCTTAAAGTTCTCAACACCTACTTTCTTTTCCAAATCTCTTCTTCGAATTTTTCGAATTCCAAATGGTATGCCTAATCTGATCGGCCCAAAGCTAAACTCTTGACTAGCCAAACATGTTGGAGAAACAAAATACTCTTGAAAATAAATTCCCCCCCAGCTCATTGATAAAGCAACAATGCACTTCACATAATTCACGAACGAACAAACCTAACCTTCATCCACACACGTCTCCGCCATCGCTGCCATCTCCCTAACTAATGTCACTTAAGTCCAAAGCCCATTTACACCCAGCGTCAGTGAAGAGATAACCCTAACTTTATGAAATTTATAACCTCATTCTCAGCATCTTATCACCTAATCACCCACATGAATCTAAATATCTTCACACTCTTTCCGCTGACAATTGTTATGCAAAGAGCTCCACCAGCAAGCTTTGGCTTGGGCAACTGGGATTTTTAAATAATTTTCCAATTTCCACAACTAGATCAACAACTGATTGCCACGTTTCTCCCCGTCATTCTTGCGACGTTTGACAAGAAGTATTGTGAAACTCGTTGAACCTGTCATTTTCTATGCGCAAATGCGATGTGCATCGACAAAAGACGACTTCAATCGCCCTCAGATGACCATCATAAATTAGCGACTTCACGTATTTAGGTGATAATCACGGCTCTACGATCTGCATTCGTCAACAAGTTTCAATGCAAATTCGCTCCGTAATTCACGACAAATGTAAACAAGTTTACCAAACACAGCGAACAACGAACGTCGACAAGCAACGAGCATACATGTGACATTACGTTGCGTCGTGTCGCGTCGCGGTCGCCTCTATTCGCCGGCCGTTTGCGCGACAGACTCTTTCGCTTTCAATCATCTAATTCCCAGCGGATTTGGAATTTATTTGAATTATGTATATGTATGAGAGTGACTTTCCGACTGTGGAGGGAAACCTACTGAACTTATGCATGCATTTGTCACATTAAATTGTTTGAAACAACAACAGTGCGCCACGGCGAGCAAACTGATATGGGCCACTCTAAACACAAGTGCTGGCACTCGTACCGAGCCAGAGCTGGATGTCCCTCGGCACAACTGACGTTGCGTGTGTGCATTTCATAAGCAAAACAAAAAAAAAAAAACGAAAAACTGAAACGTGTCCGGCTGAACTCTTTCAGTGCGTAACGGTCTATTCGATCACCTCAGTGAAGAGAACGCACATGTAAACGCCGCCGCAGACAGACAGAGATAGACTATGATTACCCAGAGAGACATAAAGCTCCTGTGCTAGATTTATTTAAAGGTTGTCATGTTGGGGCTCTGGAGCATGGCAGCCTACTGTGGCACACTCTAGATTTCTCAATCAGTACGATTGGCCATTTAGGGACCATTAAGATTGTCCTCATTGTTCACTCCGGCCGGCGAAATCGAGGCGCAAAGATAGATAGAGAGAGAGAGAGCGCGCGAAAGAGAGAGACTTGTCTGAAAGTCATTTTATCTTTTTAAGGGTGACAGGCAATAACACTGACCACTGTCTAGTAGTGCTCCACTTGAAAAGCACTTGAACAACACCTCCACACGTGATTTGGACAGTCTGTGTGCAGTACTTCCTGCAACCTATGCAAGTTCTGTTCATTTGTGATATATGAACACACTCTCGTCGAGTGTATATCCGCGCATGGGAGCGAATGGATACATTTATCTGACAAAAATTTGCATATGAAATTGCTGTTTAGGGCAATCCAGAAGTGCTTTAGGGCAGTAGTCGTCTATCGCGTATTTTGTCCAAATGGAAAGTAAACAAATTCACATTTTCTTTGAAAGTAGGTTTTCTCGGTAAACATTACCATAATTCACATACACAAACACACGCACACGACAGTGCACGAATAGATAGGCTTTTCTATTCTGCCATTTGACAATCAGTGACAATTTCAGAACGAGGTTATGTTTATGCAGTTTTTTTTTACGTTTTTGTTCTTGGCTTGTTTATTTTACGAGAGTGCTTTCCCGCAAGTTTTTTTATGTGACGTTTCGCTTGACAGTTGTCGTGTGGCACAGAGTTGTAGTTTTCTGTTGTTATTTGAGTTTTTTGCATTTTGTTTTTAATTAATTTGCATTTACTAGCGTATTTATGGGGGTTTCAACGCTTATTTCTTCCTTATGACAGTTGTACGATGACAATTAATTGAAAATTCATTCAATCATTTCGAAGTGAATAGATATTTGTATTCTGTCAAGCGACTTGTGCGACTTGAGTCATTCAACTTGAGTTGTATTTGTGTTTTGTTTATTTCGGGGTTTCATTCATATATTGGCGTACGAATTGATGAACGAACAGATCGTACTGTTTGGCAGGTTTTCTCTGCTCTGCTAAATTAAATGTTCTAAGCCTGAAGGAGTGCAGGCATTTCTTTCACTTCTTCTTATTCCTCGAGCTTATTCTTAGTCATTAGGCTTAAGGGGCTGGCATTATAAACATGGGTGCACTTAAGTCAACAAAACAACCAAGCTAATACTTAGATATGATGCACAGTTGCTTAAGCAAACACTTCAGTTTCGTTTCGTTAAGTTTCGTTCATTTTTGCTTATTTGAATGGGAGCAAAATCATTGTATCAATTTGTACGTAAATGACGTACATGAGATCACTAAGTGACTATAACACAGAATAAACAAATCGTGAGGAATGAAGGAAAATGGACAACGAATGGTCGTACGTACGTACTCTTAAAGCCGGAAATGACAACATAATGAAACCAGGTCGTGATTTAAATGGAGCGTGTTTCTAAATGAGGCAGCCTGAACTAAACCTCATCACACTACCAATTCGGCCAAACTGTAGCGTCACCCTTAAGACGAAGACTCCATGGACTTTCTCGCCATTTCCCACGTAACCTTAATGACTGTTGGTATTGGAATTTAGCGTAAGTTCGCAGAAGCAATTATGGAAACGATGCTTCTGGCTAGTTTTTGCTCGGATCTGGCATAATCCTAGGTTTAAAATTTTCAAGCAATTATTGCCCTAGGTTCTATCCGAAGGGAATCTCTTTCAGTGTCTCTCATTCTTCCGGTAGCGCAATAGTCCGTGGTGGACTTAGGTCTTGTTACTGTCGAAATCACTCGTCTCTTTTTCACTCACATGGACGGATCCGTGTCAACAGCAAAGTTTCTCTAAAAATGCTCATTTGTTGAGCAAGTTGACATCCTAGATATCATAAAATTTGAAAAAAGGAACGGCCCCGAAAGTAATAAAATACGGCCCTACGCCAAACCAAACGAAACCAGTTCCATCCACCTACTCATTCGCTGAATCTTGCAAATATCATGTCATTTGTCATGGAAAACCATTAACCTCACATATTAACAAGTGAATCCATTAGCCAGCCTACAGCCCATAAGCCACCAGCAACAAGCCCTCAAAAGAGAGCTCATCTCTCGCAGGTCACCCTAGATCCGGGTTCTTCATTCGAGATCAAATCAATTTCTACAAAAGCCCATAAAAATCGTTAAACACCGATGGGTGTGTTCGAACAGTGATATACGAAGTCAAGGCGTTACAAAGAATTTGCGTGTATGCAACCCCGTATGCAAATGTAAACCATGTGTATATGGGCATAAAAGACAAAACCTAACATACCACCAGATACCCCCGTAGACAATGTTGTCTTGTGTTCAGTCGGTGGGGACGCTATCGAATCAATCTGCCCGAACACACGTTCTATGATCATAAAGTCTGGGGGGGCTTGTTAGGAGATTTATGTGTTTGACTTCTTCGATACGTACCACCACCAAAATGGAATGTGGTCCAACATACAGCATTTATAGTTGGGATTAATTAATGGAATTAATTATACCACCGAGAGAGTCGCTCTGGTTCTCTCGCTCGGAATCGATGATGAATTGATGGTTTCATTTGGGAGATTTGTTCGAAAGTGTTTGTTTATAATTGACTCGAGGATACCGAGGACACTCGATCGTTTCGATTGGGGCTACAAGCTAGTTATTAGCAAGACGTGAACGCATGCGCTTAGCGCACTGAGTGGCGGTTAATTTGACAGGTGTCAGGTGATTTGGCGGCAAATGTCAACTTATCGGAAATCGAATTAATCATTCAGTTGGCGGCGAAAAAAAAAACACTGTCGCATGGGAGATGTAATGCATCACACGATTTAGGTTCGGAAATGCTTAGCGGTGCCGTTTGACTGCGTCAGATGGTGACGCGTGAGTTCATTTGAGACTTGTCAGACAAATCTGAAAGGACACCGATTAGCGGTGAAGAGCTCTTATCACACCTGTTTGACACTTTCTCTGCTGCTTCCTTAATTTGATGCTTTTTTACACTTATTGAACGCTTCCCATTGCACAGACGTTGGCTGGTGACTGTTACAAAGGAAGTGAAAGGAAGGATTTTGTGATGGTTCTGTGACGAATCCATCCTTAACTTCGAAGTGACAGCATTCGACCCAGATCAGGGTTTAGGTGTACAGTGTTCCTAGACGCAACAGCCTCACCTTCTCTTAACCTGATCACACTTTAAGTTCGACCAGAATGTATCGTCACCCTAAGACGAAGACTCCACGTCCTATCCGACCTCTCATGTCTTCTCAAATTTTTCAGGAAAAAGTCAGGAAGTTTCTTTTCTGACGTCTCACTTCTCCGCTAGCACATCCAAGAGCGCGGTTGCGTGTTCATTTTTTTCCACCGCTTCCCGAAAGCCTTTCGAATGCCTTCGGCAGTACCATTCTCTTAATCTTCCAAATCGTAAATTTCTGATTACCCGAAAACTTCAAAGCACCACCGATTCGCTCACAGTCCAGGCGCGTGTTCAGTGGTTTCTCATTGGCATCTCTCGATTGCGATCGTACAACAGAAGCTATGTAGTCACCATATCGAGTCTGATCGGTCAGTTGCGTGCACAAACTGAATAGATGTCCTGCACCCGAACTCCTCCCAGGAGAGAAAGTCTATGGCCATTTTTGGAGGTAAAAAGCGCATTATCGGGACATCACCGCTACAAGAGGTCGCTTCAGGAAACTACAACAAAATCCCCCAGACAGACTCTCACCACTCATGCGCTACCGGATCCTAGATTGAGTTATATTCACCGCTTTTTACGCAAGTCTGCGCAATCTATCTTCGAGCAGGGAAACATAAACATGCCCTCAAGCCTTGAAATACCCATGGGAACCGACAGCAGTGAAAAAAAAAGTAATGTTTTGTGGTTTCCAGGTGCGATACGTGTGCATGCGAGCCTCAATGGGAGTCTGCGTCGCATTGCACTCTCACTGCATGGCCACGATCTACTATTTGCATGCACTGTGGCAATGTGCAAATTCAAATTCAATCGTAGGAAATCTCCGGTTGCCATGCGGTTCACAATTTATGTTGCCGCCATATAAAGGCATTAATCGTATCGTAACTCATTTGCATACGCGTTAAACAATCAAGATAGCCGCTACTGTATAACAGTGTCTGGTGAAAATTTATCAACACTTAAGTATGTAAATTACGCGTGACTCCGAAATGACTCCGAAAATCTCTCTCGACACTCTCTAGACATATGTACGTCGGGTTTCGTTTTCTGTTTTTTTTTTTTTTTTCTTTCGTTTTCCTTTCGCCTGCCACAGTCAGTTGGCTACTTGTGGTGGGCCACCCCGATTTTGAGATAGCCCTTAGTCGCTAATTAAATGACACGTTCATTAGACTCTGAAGTCCATCACTTGGGGGAGGGGGGAGGGGGAAACAAGACGTAGGTAGAGGGCTCCATCAAAGGACGGAACTCCAAAGAGGAATGACGAAATGTTAATGAATCAAATTACATTGTTCCACCACCAGCGCGGCGGCCAGTCGACAGCGAGACGAGGTATGACCATGAGAGATCGTGAATTTGTCGGTGAAAACTTGTTGAAGAGAAAAAAAGAAAATCTCCTCTTAAGACAAAGGCACAGTGATTAGGCCTCGAAAGTGTCTGATGTATGTATGGACTGGGTGTTGAAACAATTTTGATTGCAAGACCCTTCGCCGGCAAGACAACCAATTAACGCGTCCATTGTTTTAGTGAAGTCGACTCGAAAATGCGAGACCGCATCTGATTCTGAGTCTCGATATTGACCTCATTTCCGATGTTGTCTTGTGAACTTGATCTAACGCAGCGTACATGAGTTGGGCGGATCGACGAAGAATTGATCGATGGGGTCATTTAGTGATTCGTTAAACAGAATGCATTCCAAAGAGAAACTATCATGCCTTAATAATGCCGTGGGAATATCGACTTTCCAGCTAATTTGGTGACAGAACACATGCTCTACAGCTGAGAATGAGTCAACAGAAGCGGCTTCGATGGATGCGAGGGAGTAAAACGACGACGACGAACTCTTTGGCGAGGTGGCCAAGGATAAATAGAGGCTCTTGCAGCTCGAAAGAATGCCCAGACCGCAAGGGCTTGGACTTGATCCGCAGGGGATGACAAAGAAATCGGGTACAATTTGGTGCGGCGATCCGGTTTTGAACCACACCACGTACCATCGATTTTGTTGCGACAGCCAGTGACAACTATCCCACCATTCTGATCTGATCGATCTGCCAATTCCACTGGTATCAGAAATACAAGAGAAAAGACGTTCAAGAATCACTAAATGACAGCACACGTAACTTCTGATCCAAGACCGTTACACACCGAACTACCGCTTCAAGCATTCAAGCAATCCAATCATCAGGTTATTTCACAAATTCTGTCCGTCCTCACATCGGTCTAACATGTTGCGAATTTCTCCACCTCATGTTAACCACGTCACTGACATCTATCAACTGTCAAACACATTCCCATGACAAATGCCAACGAGCACATAAACTTGCAATTGGCAACACTTAAACACCGGCACACACAGCTTGTGTGTACCTACCTGTCTCTGCGCAGCCAGACATTCCGCGTGTATTCGAATCCGCCGAAATCTGCGTCGAGTTACTCTGAAATTCATCAACGCAATCACCTGTACCCCGGCTCTAGATATCGTCGTCGTCGTAGTCGCTGTTGCCGTTGCCACCGCTAACGGTAAGAAACCTTGTCGCGGTTGCTGCTGCTGCTGGACTTTCAGCTGGTTCGGTATCCAATTCGCATGATCGCTCTACAACCGATCACGTTATGTTAATAAATTTTTGCAGAGCAAAAGAGAGAGAGAGAGAGACTGAGAAAGAGAAAAAGAAAAAAAAAAAGTACATGCAAGAGATACCCGGTTGCTGTATCTCCGCGCGTTGACAGTCATTTAACGACAAGAGCTCTGATTAAATTACTTCTTTGCGCCGCGCGCTTCCATTTCCTTGTACGCGTATCATGATCAACCCGGCAAATGAAAAGGTATCTGCGTAGCGTACACTCATTTGTTTCGATTGTTTTTATCTCGTTTCATATTCAGATTCAGTACAATAGCTTTACGGGGCGATACGTAGGCACACATATCGACAGCGCGACGACCGGCGATGGAGTGTATTTTTTTTTTTGTTTTGCGCTTGCCTTTTTTCTCCCTCCAGTGCGAATACCCCGAACGTGGATGGACGGACACGGATGGACAGACGACTCTTGGGTGAAATCAGAAAATCTCTCGCAGACACCAGACGAGCGGTGAGCTGTTGACGTTGGTGACCTAATAATGTGCCGTCGTCGTCGTCGTCGTTGTCGGCTGGGCAATGTGGTCGAAGCGAATCTCAGCTGATGATATGGCATGATGGTATGGTATAACTACAACAGATTGTTGACTACGATGAGAGGCTTGCAGCTACATCGAGAGCGACCTCAACGCTGGCTCCTCTTCTCTGGGGTTGGTCTAAGGCTGTGTGTGTGTGTGATTGACTTTTTTTTTCGTTTCGTTTTCTTGACGATTTCAGCGACTACCGGTCTTCGGTAATGGAAATTGCTGAATTGAAAAGAAACCCATCCGGTGGGCAGTGCCAGTGCGACTAGTGTGGTGGTCTCAAATTCCAATTGAGACATTTAACAAGTGCCACTTGTCCCATAGATACAAATGAGCATGCAACCGTACGATTTATACAATGTTTCTGGGCGACGAATCGAATATTTATGGGTTACTGGTTTTTTCACCATTTGAAAGGTGTTAACTTGTGAACCTATGCCGGCTGCCGTGATCTTGTTTGTGACTCACGTTGGGTGACAAGGAGTTCATTGATGGGTTGAGGTTACAAACAAAATTAATAAATCCATTTGCTGAGCTTTGAAGTTGTAACGTGTTTAGTTTAAGGATTGCTTTTTTTTCTCTTCATTCATTTGGTTCACTGACATCTTTGCCAATTACTGTGAGGCTTGTCACGTTGACAGCAGCAAGAAATCTTACAACATGTTGATTGCATGAAAAAATGCCGTGGTTTCTGCAATCGATGGAATGTGAAAAATGCGGTGCTGATTATGCAATTGTCACATCGGCACTCTCAAGGTCTGGGAACGTTTCGTGGTCTTCTACTAATTCATTGACATTGCAAGTGTCAGCCGATCATTGGAATTATGAAAATGGTGGATTTCTAAATGATGTGATTAAAATTGTGGTGATTCCAATTTATTTAGCCATTCGCTGCTGATTTTTGATGACGGAAAATATGGACAACTGTCAAATTTTGACAAGCGACATTTCTCTGGATGAAGTTATCCTTTCATATCCTTTCGTATCGATCATATCCAGCACATGTGGGATTAAATAGCATATCTAATCCACAATCTCCTGTCAAATGACACTTTCGATGACACTTTGTTTGTCAGTTGTAGACTGTTGTCAAATTTGACAATCAACTTTCAGTAGGAAGATTATAAGAAACAACAATTTGAAAGGTGATGACAGATTTGAAAAAATGTCTCCGGGAAAATGTGAAAGCAGAAAGGAAATCAAAATGTTCCAATTCTGTCAGAAGTGACAATTCATGATAAGGCATTGTTTGGGAAATGATTTGGTACCTGTCAAATTTAACAATTAAGTGTAGAAAGTGTTGACTCAACATAAGAAAAACCGCAATGGCCAGAATTTGACAGCTATTGACAAGCTTAAGAAATTGAAAGGCTACACTCATCTGTCAAACATACGACCAAAAAGTGAAACAAGGAATTCGAATTTATGTCAAATGTGACATTCGATGAGATAGTAATGTCTGTCAAGTTTGTCAAACGTGACAAATATGACAGGCGCTAATAATACGAAGTGTAACATTTATAAATGTCCGTCAAATGTGACAGTCGATGTGATAACAATACTTTCATACTCTTCTCTGTCAAATGGCAAGCAATAACTTTATAAAAAAATATATATATATATAAATTAAAGAAAAAAAACACTTACTGTAATCACTGTACTGATCCAGACTTCCTTTTACCGTACCATCGGGCATCAACTGAATAAAACGATTCTTGATGAATAGTCGTATCTTTCTGCCGGGTCCCGATATACTATGCGTTAGTGTTGATCGCTCATTTCGATCCAAATTACTCCTATTACTATTCGTATGATCATTATTTCTATAGTTATGATTTTTATTATGTATATGCAGTCTCCTAGATTTAATGCTACCTCCATCTCCTTCACCTCCTCCTCCTCCTCCTTCACCATTGACAGCTGCTGTTCCGCCATTATTTATTTTACTGCCACGCTGTCTATCCGGTATGCCTCGTTTCATATGAACACTTCGATCGGTGCGCGATAATACCGGATATTCTGTATGGGTTATTTGTGTTTGTGTTGTTGCTTCTGTTACTCTATCATTTGATGTTATGATTTTCACTGTTGCTGCTCCACGAATGTCACTGTCATCATCAGATGATGGTGATTCGTCATTATTCGATAATTCTGATGTTACATCAATGTCATATGATGGTGTTGTTGCAGTCGTTGATAAATAATATTTCCATCCTCGATTTGGTGTTGATGAAACAGCACTACTACCACCAGCACTACCATCATTATCATCATTGCTGTCACTTATGTCACTTCGGTCACTACTATTGTGACTTCTGTCACTTTTTCGCGTTCGTTTTGATTGATAATAATGATTGATATCGGATAAATCTGATGATGATTGACTCACACTAACACTATGATTATTACTAAAATTTCTTAAACGAGACTCACTAATACTAGCACTTGACAGATATGTTGTATTAGAGACATTATCTTCTGCGCTCACTTCATCACCTTCACCGTTACCATTCACTTTCTTTCTTCGTTTACTTTGACTCTGGTCCATACTACTGTTTCTTGATTTTTTAACGCGACGCGAAATTTCCGTTTCCGTTTGACGACTGCTACTGCTGCTGCTGTTGTCGATGTCATCAAACGATGTCATTATTGTATACAACGGATCGATATCGACGCGATCGTATGTTAGATCATTAACAGCTTGATCTTCACCAGTGTCACTAGTGTTGGCATTCAATTGGAATAAATAGTTACCATAATCACTGTATTCACTGAAATTGTTATAGCTCGTCAAATTATCATTATCGCTGATGTATGCTGGGGTATTATTTGTTGCCGCTACTGTCGTGAGATTTGTGTTGTATGTTGAATTTGTCAAAAACTCAACTAAATCCGATGATGGGGAGGATGAAGATGATGCATTTTCATTTGTCGTTGTTGATTTACGTGCTGTTAACATTGGCATTGATAAGACAGTTGGCCAGACGATAATAACCGACAGGAGGGCACCTAGCACAGCCAGGGCCCTCCAATTAGAACTTTGGTTTATTCGCATTAACAAACGCCACAAATTTGATCCCGAGTATCGTCTCGCTGGGCGAATTCTCTGTGGATTGCATTCAAATGCGATTGATGTTGTTTGTGGGAAGGAAGATGAATTTATTTGTTTCCCCGTTTTTTCTTCTTGTGTTTTTTGATGAGTTTCTTAAATTAATTTGACAGCTGTCAAATTTTTTTTTTTGTGAATTAAATTAGTGTTGTACAAAAAATAGATTCCTTTTAAAAAAAGAATCAGATACGTTAAGATTTGATTTGATTGTTTCGTGATATTATTTTCGAGACTTTAAGGATTTCGATTATACAAAGTACGTAAGTATATCGCGCGTCAAGAACGTTCGCGATTTCACATCAAAATATGTTTCTAAATTATTTTGTCAAGGTTCATGTGAGCATTTGCTGGATTGTTTTCGTTAACTTTTACATTTGATTTGATCGTCGGTTTTCCAGTTCAGGTTACCATACTGTTTTTGTCCTCATCATCGTCGCCGTCGTTTGGGAGACGTTTTGTCGGTTTACTGCTGGATTTTTTTGCCATTTCGCATATCTATCTAGGAGTGTTCGGAATTCTGTTAAGATTATTATTTTTTGCAATCTTTACTATAAACTTTAGTTGCGCTACAAAGCTATCTAAAGATTGCCATTGATTGCCTGTCAATCTGTCAATATGTCAATTGATGGTTCGAGCGATGATGTATTATCTTGTCGTCTCTACAATGAAGAAAAGAGAAAAAGTTGAAGTAAATTATATAAATCAAATTATACGTAGTAGCGACATAAAGTGTTGTGCATCCCTAATTTAACTTATGGACTAAATACTTTTCTTGAAGTTTACTGGTGCTATTTATACGCATACAACAAATCGTGAAGAAAATTTTCTAAGTGACATTTCTGTTTTAAGCCGTTTAGAGTGAGAGTGAGCGAATGTGTTGTATCTAACGCGGTGTGTTTTTGTATCTGCATGCGTTTTGTCTGCTGTGTGTGGTGTGTGTAGTTTTTTCCTATGTGCGATGGCTATTTTTATCACTTCATAGTTGATGCATAATGACCTAGATTCAGTACTCTAGCAGCGAAGAGATTAGATAATAAGTCTGCTAAGTGAAGAATGCAATTGGAGGTGGTGTCAGAGGCGGAGGTAGAATGTCAGTCAGTTCTACTGTACGAACGAAACAACAGGAGAAAAAGGGCGACACACAGAGATGGGAGAGATGATGTACACAAATGCGGCAGAGGATATGTGTTGGTTAACACGAAGAGAAAGGTGGGATGATACTGTTTTGCTTCGTTGTTTTTCTTGTCTGTCTGTTTCTTCGAATGTGGTCACAGTAATGTGGCAAAACCGACGAAGTGATGTAGGGTTTATGTCTTTTTTTTTTTCTGGTGAAGAAACTTGTAATTTGATTCTAATTGTGAAATGTGGCATGTCATACTTGTATTTAAAGAAACAAAACTTCTTCTTCTTCTTCGTTCTAGACCAACTATTCTCGGAGATTTTCTGTATTTTACTTCCTCTACGACTGATGTGTACAATATGTGTCACGTATGACTGCACACACTGTGGCCGGTTTCGAAGAAAGTCGCATGCCAACAATCAATTTTTTTGACAGCTACAGAAAAACGAAACCATATATGAATGGTCCTCTCATTGAATTTCATCTTCATCACACGACAGATTAGATGCGTATCAGTGACCTCTGTTTCGAATTCCTGATAACGCATCACAATCCAACTGCTCACTGAACTGTTCCACTTGTTCTGTCAAAAAAATAATCAACGAAACAAAACTTCGACGCCACCTATGACGGCTGATGATCATTTGTCATCGAATATCTTCAAATTGACCTTCACTGCGTAGACGTGTGCGCCGCTTTAACTCTATCCACTTGTCATGACGCTCATTTAACGTCTTCAACTCGGAAAAAATGAAAACCCTCATAAGGCTCATAGGAAAAAAAACAAAACAAAAACAAACTTGATGATCTTCGAGATGAAAAAAAAATGTCAAATCTAAATAAACTTTATTCTCGAACGTTAGCTGTACAATCACTACTACTACTACTTTATTGCCTAGTGTTATCTCTTTTCATCGTTTCGTTTTTGTTGTAAAATCTTGAGTAAATACGGGTAATGTAATATGTCAACAAACGAAGTTAAACTGACTTTGTATGCACATTTGTGTGTATAAAAAAAAGGGGGGAAGACTGCGTACAAGATCATTAGGGGGACTACAGGCCCGTCTTCTTCTGTTTTTTTTTTATTACATTTCACTTAGTAGATAACACTGTTTCAGGAGTGAATGTAGGTCAGAGAGGTCTGTTAAATATTTGAATGAAAATTGAAAGTGAGCTGATAGAGAGGCAGGAAAATGGACGAGTCTGTCAATAGGTGCAAAGATGTGCATTTGCAAATGCAAATACGAAAAAGCGCCACGCTGAACACTGTCCATTTGAACAATTGATTAAGCTTTGATGTGCATTCGTCAAATGTGGACCAACAGTTACAGATCTTGACCATGTAGATATATTTAAAGATCACCAGTGGATCACAGAAGCCGCTGCAAACACCAATGCGAACTTCTTCAAGATTCTGCTTTGTTTATTCAGAAGACCAGCAGAATTATTGGCGACCTATTGTTTCAGTTTTCGACGTAAATTGCATCCAAGCTCGTGTTACATTTAAAACAATTAAAAAACACAATTGTTACATTGACAACCAAACGGTACAATGATGATGTTGACGGAGGTCGCCGCAACACAAAATTCTATCAAAAATATTGTACTTCCACTTAGTTATCAGAAAGTGATGCCAAGTCAATGGAATTTCCTGTGCCTTTGTATTTATAGTACAAAGTTCTAAGAATTGAAATTAGAAAGGTTTCTGTTGAATAAAGAACAAAGCCGATTCATAGATCATACACACTTTGAAACTTAGTTTTTGTTCAAATCATAGACAAAACATTGCGCACCTACCCTTAAGAATAAAGGAATTTTGTCAATAGTTGTTAGTTAAGCTCAAGTAAGGTTAAGAGTGTTACGTTGGACTACCCGCCAATATCTGAGACCAAACCGCCAACGCGGCTTCCACACCAAAACAGATTCACTGGTGACATTCATATGTCATTCATATGTCACCGAAAAGAGGAATCCGTCAATGTATGTAAAAGCAGGATCGTTGTCCTTGATATTTCTTAGGCACTTGACAGAGCTCGTTCTTCTTTCTTTCATTTCAGTCATCTTCCACCGAAATGGCTCCGAAGAAAAGGTAGCAAATTAAGGAGGAAAAGAACAAATAAGCATTAGTTGGCTCGCTGTAGGCAGACATCATCATCAGAATGGAGCCTAAGAAGTTGCAGATTTAACATAACAAGAATTACAACAATAAGAATTAATTTCTTCAACTAAGAAAGAAAGAGTCACTAGACTATTTGAAAATAATTGCTGAGAAAATAGTGCTCTAGACGTTTCAGGTATGGCAAATAAATGTTGAAAAATGTGAAGAAGGACCTCAGTCAACTGGGCACCTGGCTAAATGTCGTGACAACTGGAGAGACTTTTTCGTTGAGGTTCACGTCCATCTCCGACTGTAGCGGCAAAAGAAGAAGTAATCAGCTTTTGATTTAATTGGATCTTGTTAGAGTTCAGGCAAAAATTCAGGCAATTTGAAAATTTTAGGAAGAAATACATGACATGTTGCTCAGTTTGGTTGACTAATCATGGGAAACGGAAGAAGATGAAGAACGAATGGACCTGAAAAAGTTATTTATTGTGCAGGTCATAAGTGGTATGAATTTCGAATGATTATATGCGAACCGATTTGAGTCCTACAACCTGCGACTGCTTTCAAGAATTCAGTCAATTGAGATGAAGCTATAATTGAATGGTCTGCAATTGAAGAGTACGCTGCGCAAAACAAAGAAATGAAATAATTTTCTTGACGATCTTAAATTAATCAAGAGGAAAGCAGTGCAATGGCAGTTTGCATGCAATTCTTTTCACGTTTGAAAAGATGAACAGTAAAATATATTGCTCCTTGTATGCAGCAAAGGTCAGTGGTGGACCTTAGACTAAGCCAACAAGGCGTACCAGCACAAGGGAGAAATTGATTAAAGTGATCTCCAGCTGAATATGCTTATATGACGTGTTCTTTTACTCCTGGGACCATTCTTCGACGCTGAACCACCTTCAGTAGAACAGTACAAGGACAGCTGAAGCAATTAGATCCATAAATTTGCACATAATTTATTAATGTCCTATGCAACACTATTAAAAAAATCACGGGCCTATCTATATCGAGTCACTGACAGTGGTCTGAGAGTATCCTAGTGTCGGCAGCTAGGAGTCGCAACAAAATTGTGCAAAGGTCTCCCCCACTCGTGGGAGAACAACAGCACCGACATCAAAAGTGGTTGCTGTCGAACCTACGCCCAGTTCCATGTCACCACTATTATTATTGGACACACAGGTATGGTATGTGACTCCAAATGTATTGACAATGTGTACCTTGCCAGCCAGGGCCACAAGAAGCTTAAGCTTACCACTGAGCTAGCTCCGAAATACTTTTTTGTGGCCCTGTCTGGCACAATTTGAGAGAAAAAAGATGAAAAGTGATATATTTAAACTACGACTGCTATAACGTTGCTACACCTACCCCTTCATGATGCCATCACTCGCAATTTCCTCACAAAGCAAGGCAACACCAGCACATTATCAAACTCTGACTCCAGGAACACATTCTCTTCAGAACAGAAGCAAGCAACATAAAACGAAAGTACAAATGTTAGGCAAGGAATGTAAACATGACAATGCCAAGAAAAATCTAAATCATATGTGTTTTTAAATCAAAAATAAGGCTCCACAAGAAGAAATAATTTTGAAATGCTCTCCAAAGTTTATTACTTCAATTTTCATTCAAGGCTGATGGGGAATTTCAACAAGACTGAACGAGATCTAACGTGAATGTAATCTCCCCCCAAATGAAAAGATTCGAATCATGTAACAGTGTTTACAACACAACACAATACCAATCAAACATGTTTTGACATTTCGAAGAAAAAAAAAAACACCGAAACTCATTCGACGTCGCTATAAAATATCTCGCAAATCTTACTAAATCCATAATCATTTCGAAAAGTAGGTCGCTCGCAATATCATAGATTTGCGTCTAACAGCAAACAAAGTGTTACAAAACGCCCACCCATCGAGGCGACTACCCTTTACAACGAACAGCGCAAGAAATGTGTACGAAAATATGTTCCACATACGCACCGTATGTCAAGTTGTAATTTTTGTCTTCTCACATGCAAGCCCCAAGTGTGTCACATAAAAGTTCAGCAAGATTAATTCGTGAGGAAAAAATTTCAACCACAAGGAATGCCAACAGACTGGTGCGTATAAATAATGATGATCAGCTGTCAGAGTTTCAACTTGACATGAAAGAAGTGCCAACTGAACTGGCGAACAGAAGATTTTCCGTTTTGTCTCTTGTGCAACAAAGGGTAAGTGACACGAATATATCATGGAACTGTGTTGTTGAATCATTCGCTCAGTTGGAGTAACCGATTCAAAGAGTGTGTCAAATTTTCGGATCAGATCTACAAGATCTTATATAATCGTAAAGATAATCCACTTAATCGTGTTCTAATCGGAAAAACAAGACGTTTATAGGACATCTTGAGATGCTGGGATCGCCATTAAACCGCAGTGTCTCTTTGATGCTTTATGTAACATTTCATGAGCGAATATAAAAATACGACACGTCATGATCTGTTTTGTTGTTTTTCCTCAAAATAGCCTGCGTGGGTTGGTAAGGGATAGTCATCAACACGAAAAGTGATGATTTGCTGCTGGCCCCCCCATTCTTTCAAAAACCATCATCCGCACGCATTCCTTTTGCATACGTTTGTCGTCTTGTTGCCATCGCCAGACAGTTCTGGTACTATGCTCTGTTATGTTTGCGTTTCTCTGGACGTTGGCAAGATGTCAAAACACATTTCCTTCGTTCTTTTTGTCTTTCTAACTTCATTCATACATCACGCACCGCTTATAGAATGTAGGAACAGCGGCGAAAAGATATTTCTTCTTCTCGCTCTCGCTCTGTCTCTCTCTGCACTGCTCAGTTCTGCCTGCATAATTAAAAGTTTAATTTTAGTGACCAATTCAATTAAATAAATCGAAAATGGGACCATGGTACGTAACAGCCGAAAGTGACGTCTGCCAAACTCAAAACACAGAATGAACAAAACAAATACACAAAAGGATTCCAATTCTAATTGCTGCAATGCTCTTCTGCCCGCCACAACGTGCGGAACATTTCGTCGAATAGATCACCAAACGATAATCACGCATCATGTACAGTCCAAAAGTATGTAACTACAATTAGTAAGTGAAATTGTACACAAACCGTGCGACGACAAAACACGCACACACGGAACAGAAAAAAAAAAGATTGTAAGCAAAATGACAAAAAAAAACCAGAGCAACAAGCAAAACACAGAAGTGTCAAACAGACAATCTTGTCGTGTGCACATGAAAACGCACACCCTGATAGTTTGTTAAATTTAAAATTTATGCCAATGACCCTATGCGCGCGCTAGCTATTCTATAGACACCGCTAGCAAGAGCTATGCTTGGCTATGCTCTGCTATGCCATATACTCACTCTCACTAGCTGCTAGTTTTGTGATGGTGGTGGATATTTTTACTTTTAATCTGGGATGTGAATCGTTTCTAATAAAATATGTGCGTGCGTTGTTTTGTCGCGATACACGGAAAATTTAGTTAGTTTTCCCTTTATTTATTTAAAAATCAAAACAGACGCACACTTTTTCTGTTCATAGCTTGAGAAGAATCTATGAATCGTAACGAACTTCACGGGGTGATGTAAAACTATTTTTTGAATGCGCATCGTTATCGCTGATGATTGACGCGTTGAACGCCACCCTCCTGTAATAAATCAGGGATGTTCATAGTGCCCGCGCAAAATGGAGATCCAGGTGAAGCTACCTAACCTACTGACGATCAACGGAGAAGGGATTCGTTTTCTTTCTCTTTTCATGTGATATAACCCGCTACACCGTTATATTTGCGTATCTTTTGTTTAAAAATGATTTCGACTGATGAAAAACAAAACGAATACAAGATGTCAAAAAAAAAAGAAACAAATTCTGGCAAATGTCCGATGTTCTTTTGAACGATTTAATGGTTTTCATTCGTGTAGGTATGTACATTTTCTGTTCATTTGGGAAAGTCAAGATCGATGACCTTTTTTTTAACTCCGTCATTCTTTTTCATCATTTTTTTTGTTTTTGTGTTTTCATTTGCATTTTACTTTCAGTCGTGATTCATAAATTTTAAGTGATTTCTGAAAAAAAAAGGGCCAATAAAACGATGAAAAGAAATACACAAGCGATCGTCGACGACAAATTGAATTGATGTTTCGTAAGCGTGCCCCGGGGCATCGCAACATCGATGCGTTTTGTGAGCGAAAGAGCAAGCGACAGTTGAACGAGGTGATGTGACATCGCTTTTCTGTGAATTAAGATATTATGCTGCGTTCGATGGTATTTTTCTTGTGTGTCTCTTCATATTTGAAGTTGAAGAAAAAATGCCGATGGAAATTTGTTTCGAAGTAAAATGTAACCACACCGAATCGAAGTCGATGATGTAACTTTCATTTGATACGGAACGTTGGATGTGTTCGTTGAGTGGCTTGAAATGTGATTCATTGCCATATTTTCCCCTATTTCTTACGCAACTAAGCCACGCAACTAAATCTGCGACATTATCGGGCAAAATGTCCTGGCAGAAGACCAGTTAGCTTGGTCATGAATTTGCGGCCATTAATGTCAATCTATTTTCTGACAGCTGCTGTTTTCTATCTCTGACGGTCCTACGTCCTGAAGCCATTCTATTCTTGGCAAAAGGGACTAAACTATTTAAATATTCCTTAACCCACATTTAGGCCGTTTGAACACAACAATCCACTTCAACAGCTCTGATTACAAATGACGTTTAGCATCGTCAACAGTCGAACCAGATTAACATATCTATTCCTCCTCATCTTTACACCGATTAGTGGCGCTTAATTCATTGCTCATTTACAATCATTTTGCTTTACGACCACGCAACCCACGTTCTCTAGAAGCAGGTGAAAAATGTCATACACGCACTGGACAATCTTTGGCACGTCGTTGATAATCTTGAGCACGTTCCTGTCAGTTGAAAGCATCTCGAGCACGTTGTCAATCAAATTAACACTCAAAAACTACAACTTCGCTCAGAGCTCAATTTTATTCATGACTGGGCTTAGTTCACTCACTCGGTGATCGTCTTGAACAGATGATTCATTTGATTCCTGCGATTTGCGGAAATTTGACAGTTCTTTTGACATATCCATCGAATGAATGAAAGTTCGGCATATTTTCTTTTACTAGAAAACACATGACAGATGAGGTAGTTGAAGAAGTTTGAAGACTTTTTTGAAGACCGTTTGGCCAGTGAAGATGAATTGTAGTAGTCAAAGGTAGACGACAATTGTCAAACTTGTCGTTTGATAAAAGCTATATGTGGATTGGATCCGCCACATCTGTAACGTCATCATAATGATCACTATTACCCGAGCAAACTGGCGACAAATAAACGGGACGCAACCAACCGCAGATGACTTCCGTAGTTTTTGATAAAACCACATTCAACTTCACGCCACTACCTGCACGCGAGCAAAACAAGCAACAAACTGTTAAAAAAATGAATACAACGCCTCTTGATCGACCACCTTCCCACAAAATTCTGTCCCAATTGCGATGAAAAATAGCTTGACAGATGTCAAACAAAAGTCATTTGTTCGCCACATGTCAAACGCACGGCTGACACGTGATACCACACAGAGTATTATACACGTTCCCCAAAAATGTCTCTTCAGAAGTTGCCCCTGCTTTGTACGCGTCAAGTGGCATTTCCAAAAACAACGTTTTTTTTCCCCGGAAAATTGTGATAAATGTGATCTAGACATTGTTTCCAGAGAACAAAATGTGCCTTCAGCGAAAACAAACAGATCTATTTCAGTCCTCCTCCTGTCATCATCAGTCAATAAAGAATGCCAAAAGATATTTTCGGTCCAATTGAAGACCTCAATTAGCGTGATTACACAAAATATCGGAAGTGCCCCAGATTTGAGAGCATCCCATTTGCCTCTCTCGCAACTTAATAAATTGATTGGACCAATCCAATTTGACTCCATATACTTTGACCCTCTCATTACCATAAATTAATAAAACTTGTCTCCCCTTCCCCTCCTTCAGTGCTGTTTTGGCCGGGTCCATGTCATCTTTTATTTAACGTCATTCAATTACAATACACTATGTACGAGTGTGTATGGTGGTCGTGTGTAGCAGAGTGTTCCTACCTTCCTTTCGGACGTCGCCGGTCGTCGGTCGTCTGACGTTTGTTAATGCCGTCGCATGTGAGGTTGGTATAGGCTGAACTTGAAGATGATTATTATCAGCAGACGTGATGTATTCCAACACATGTACAATGTCATGGTAGGCAGACTTCAATGTCGAATTTTTGTTTGTTTTTCTCTGTTTTTTTTTTTTTTTGCTTGTCTGAATCTCTTTTTTGGGACAAACAGACAGAGTCGCGGAAACTCTGTGAAACAAGTAACTTGGTGCCGGCAATGATTGCAATACCCTACTTAGGGACCGGCTTAAATCATCAGCTGTAGGTAATAGGGTTAACGACACACAAAGTTACGCCGAAAGTTATCGATTTCAATGGCAGAAGGTACTTAACTTAAAGACCCTTTAAACATGAAGAGTCGTTTCGCGAATGTGTGTCTTGTTTCCTTTTGTCTTTTTTCATTATTTTTTTGTTGGCCAAATTCCTTGGGGCACGATACATCTCCATCCGTTTAAAGCCTGTTGAGAGGGATTAGATACACAGCCGCGGATACACCGAAAATGAGGAGAATGACGACGATGACGACGAGAACTGAGTCGCACGAGCTGCTTAAAGGGTAAATTACACGTTTAAGGGTTTTCTGGTTTGTTTGCTTTTCGATGGATAATGTCTGTGATTTTGGTTTGAAAAAGCTCTCATTATGCGGAAATTAAGAATTTAAATATCCACCAACGGTTGGCAGGAGGCCGGGGAGTGAGTGCGGACAGAGAGCTGACTCGGATTTGTGGCAAAAAGGATATAGGGGATCAGATTCACCTGAAAAATCTTAATCACTCAGTCAGATGTCAATGAACTTCTTTGACATTTAATGCCTTACCAGGGGATAAATGTCGTCTCCCTCTCACGCTGTACCTCGGCATCACCGTCATCCCCCCTTTTGCATCTGTCAGTGGTGTTGATATCACTCCCCATTCGAATTTTATGTTTTTCAACTGCATCATGTACACACATGAGTGTCTATGGCATGGCAGCTCTGATTTTTTGACAGGTGTACGATTATAGGGCCAGACTCGAGCCCCAGCATGAGCTACACTAGACGTAAACACTCAAAAGAACGAAAGGGAACCTACGTAGATTTTTTTTCTCTTTTGATTACGTACTCGGTACGTGTATACATCGAATTAGAAAATTTGAATTTGTGATGGTTTTCTTCGTTTCCTCTCTCTCTCTATCTTTGAAAAAAAAAAGTTTATGTTAGTTATGCGGTGATGAGGCGTTTTATGTATATTTAAGAGACTTTTAAATGGTCTTTAAAGAATGCTATTAAAAACGCCCAAGCATAAATAGTTCCTCTTTCTTTTTTTTTGAGTTTTTTGTGCGTGTGTGTCGCTGGGGTACATTCGATTTTCCTGTCTGGAAGTCGATGGTCTATTTTTAGTATCGACTTGTGAACGTTTAGTATTTTGTTTTCAAAGATATCAGTGGTGAGCTTAATAAAATTGTTTATTTAGTTCCTCTTCTTCCTTTTTTTTTTATTGTAAGACAGTGTTGGAATGCATGTGGTATCAGGTTGGGCATTTAATATCTTAATTTTCATGCCAACGAGAGGCATCAATGGTCATTAGGGGAAATTTATGACAAAAAAATTATTGATGTTCCCTCATTAAGATTCAATTGGAGTATCCTTTTTAGTGACGGTTCATGGGGACGAATTGACGGATTCGAAAAACACAGCCGGGTTGAGTGAGTCATCTTTTAACACATCGGTTTATTTGTGAAATGCGAAGACGTTTCGCGGGAAAAGAGAAGGGGGAGGGTTCAGTTCGGTATTTCTGAGATTTTGTGTGGCGAGGCGAAGCAAATGCGAAGGCAACCAACGTGTGTAGTCAAGGCTGCAATATATTTTCAATTACTACGCATTCGTTATTTTCCGATTTAGAAGGTCTTTGTCTGCTGACCTAGATATTCGTAGAGTACAAGCGGATGCCAAATGGAGGTCAGTGAGTGAAGAGAATTCAGAGAATTTTTGAAGATCCACAGTGACGTCCCACAAAAGGCATGTAACACTTAAGAGGAACGGGCGATTCAATTCATACAGCTCCTGTCGCGAACCAGATACTCGAATACTCAGCCTGAAATCGACGCACCATAGAAGAAGTCCATCTAAACATAACGAAATCGGATGACAACTGAACAGTCACTTACTTATCCGTACGCAAGTGATAGCTCAGACTCTGTCAAACAGATCAGCCAAACGCTTTACTAATTGTGGATCAACATTGAATCGCCACTATTGGACTGAATTGAATTATTTTAATTGGGCGCAAAGGACTGTTCTTTGTGGAGTGTGGAGGAAATCATAAATTCGTTTAATCACAAGCTCGTGCACAAATAAATATGCCTAAACAAAACTTATGTCCGCACTCATCGCCCAAGGAGATTAACATTCCTCGCCAATTTAATTCACCAAACCCACTAAAATCGCGAGCAAACACGCAAAATTTAAAACAGCACCATCCACTGTATGCGTCTAGAGAAACCCATAGAATCCCTGCCAATAAATCGCGTAAATACAAAATCAAAAAACAAATAAACAGAAGGTTATAATGTTCAAAAGTAGCATAATTTTCAAATTTCAACGAGACTTTGTGGCAGCCTCTTGACTCGACGAACATGCCCGCCTGTCACTGTCGGTGAGAATAATCTGCCAGACGGCATATAAACTACGAAGATTTATGTAATTCATTAAATTAATTTCTTATGCAAAATCGCAAAGAGTTCGTTAACCATAACTGGTTTAGCATATCGATGAGCCTCTGCCTCAAAGTCGCACCCATTTTCGAAGCGGAAACTGCCGAGGAAGTCATCAACGCGCTGCAACGCGGTCAACCGAAACGCTGCGGAGTCGGCAGCGCCGTTTGGACCTTGTTAAGATTTCAACAACCAAATTGATAATTTCTAAATTTTGTTGCTCTTAATTTGAAATTAATTCATCGAACATCGAGCCAATCAATTGAATTCTATGATTTCAACTGTCGCATGGCGGAATGGCGGCGAACCCTGTTATCCGGTGTTCGAATTGTTAATGTGGATCGAATCGTTTCTGTTTCGTAACCTATTTTTTTTTTGTTTTGTTTCTTTGAATAATTATGTATTGTAATATTTTTTCGAGGCTAATAACAATAAATTACTGTTTGAGTAGAAATTATTAGTCAAACATAGAACTACACGCAAAGCGTCTGCTCTACGATCGTTGAGCTTCGGCAGATAAGAAATTTGATGACACCAAAAACGTCATCGATTGATTTTGAATTACAAAGGTCGGTTAGCGTCTGGTGTTCAACCTGTTGGCATGTCTTGAGGTATACAAATGTGTTTCGAATTATAAACACAGTTCAGTTCGGTCAGGATTCGGTGTATAAAACGCGAACGTGACGCGGGGGAATGGTTTAATTAATCGACTTAATTGAGGCGAATTTGTTTCTTGAAACTGATTTCCAATAAAATGCCATGTTGTCAAATGAATATCATTAATTTGTAATTATAGCAGTCGTTACGAATTGTGCGGTGTTTGTCAATGATGCTGTTTTGTAGATGAACTGGTTTTGAATCATCTTGGCGGATAACCGCGTGACAGTTGATTGGAAAATCTGTTTGCAATTGCGATACGATTTGAGCGCGATCATGTCTTTTGGATGTGGAACCAAACATTTTGATGGCGAGAGTGAGGGAGAAAGACATGCAGTTTAATTCATTATTCAGCTAATATTGATTATTCACAAAATTGAGTGAGTGAGCGCTGGGTGAGACTAAGACGTTGCATACACTGTACTTACTCAGTACACTCTTAAAGATAAAAGGGGCGCCAAATGTTCAAGAATTTGGAACATTCGTGCAACCTAGGCGACTTTTACACACGCTAACTTTACTAAGTTGTTGACAAAAGGGATCACACACAGGAATTTGTAAAAAAATAACGTGAGTAAAAAGGGAGCACATGTACTGCAACAAATCAACATCCTAAGGGAGCCCCACAATTGCTTTTTGCGCAAAATTTTACGGTAAAGTGTTTGCCAGTGACAAACTAATGAGAAAGTGACAGGTGGGAAGTCAGGGTTGTTAAATGTGGAGCTATCTACAAAAGGAGAGGACGTTTTTATTGTCGGGTAATATTTTAAGAGTTCATCTATCCAAAGAAGTTTTTTTAATCTCCACATTTGGGAAAACTAGAAAAATATTGTAGTTGAGGCTTAATAACAGTTCTCCACACAAATGTGCTTCAGTGGCTGTTTTTTAGATTAACAAAGCGAGATAAAGTCATTTATTGTTGTCAAAATATTGCCAAATTATAAAAATACAGAGCTCCATTTAACAACCCTGAACCGTCACTTTCCGAAATGTCCATCCATTTCTCTCCGAAAACATTCTTTTCGTAGGCAGAAGCGCTTCCATTGTCTTATGGACTCTGATGTCACCAAACCAAACAGCCAAACAAAATTCAAAAACAATCCGATCACCTCGTGCCCAACACAGCTGTCAAATAACAAACCATATCGAATCGCTCAAACTAGTTTATCAGGGGTATTCACCACGAAAATATCGACAATCAATTAATAAACTGATCAAGTGACTTTGAAATGTCAAAAAGCAGAAGAAGAAAAAAATGTATTGACAGAAAAAAGTGAAAGCTCAAAGGAATTCCCTCACAAGTTGATCTGTCATATGTAACTGACATTTGTGTGGCATGATCGTGACGTTGATAGACTCTGGAGAGGAACTGCCCCACTGAATGATGCGGATGCGATGGTTGAGAACTGACATAATGAAGGTAGGTGCAGGATGTGCATGGAATTTTATGCGTCAGCAGAAAGTGATCACATTTTTGACATTTGGAAGCACTTATTATTCTGTGAAAGTAGTGAATGACCCAGAAAACTCAATTGCAGTGACTGACTGACATCTGTTTAGTTTATTGACTTCGAATCGACGACAAACGGTTTACTCATTGAAGGGTACAGAAACCTGTCATTAAGCTTGTTGTGTGTTCGTGTTCGTCAGTTGCTTAGTTTATTGCAGTTGTTTCGCATCGTCACACCACAAATAATCGCTTTCATTTTCATTCAATCCCATTTACAAATCACAAATGCCATTAAATCATCAGCTGATAAGCACTTTAACGATCATAATAATTGACAGAACGTTTAGCTAAATGGCATCGTTATGATTTATACGCACACGATTGCTATAATGTTTTGCAATAAATGTTGATGTCAATTTGTTGTGTGTTGTCAATTCCCTATCTCGTAACTGACAATGTATTGAATTCTTTCGTCAATCGAACAGAATCTAGAAAATAATGAGTAAATTCCACACTAACCTAATGTTCACTTCGCTCAGTGTGAAAGGTCAATCTCGTGTGTGTGACTGAGAACGAAAAAAAAAAAAACTTATCTCATTCGAGCTAATCGAAAAAGTTTCCCGACCTCAAGTCATTAGCCTCTATGATAATTTAGGAAACATCTTCGAACAGACATGTTTTCATTAAATAACAACAAATAATCGAAGTGCGTAAATATTTATCACATGTTTGCATAAAACTTTCATTAGCTGATTTACAAGCACCGGCCGTTTCTAACCGTGTAACAAGCCTCGGGACAACAGCGCTATGCTAATGCGTTACTCCCATCGAACGACCAGCGAAGATAGCAATCTGTAATGATAAAGATGATGATGTCAAATGTATCTCCTCACCGCAAGTGTACAGTTTTGGATTTGGTGTTGTTTTTGCTTTGTGCTGCCTCTCTTTCCGCGTCACATCATCCTAGCCGTCATCAATCATTGGTCTCTTCTCCATCTGTCGTGGCTCGGCGTGCTGGCGTGCTGCTACTGGTCAGCATGGCGGTTGCCTTGTCAGTCAGTGGATTGAGCAAGTTGCAATTCATTTCAAAGATAATCTCGACCAGCACGCAACGGATTAGATTTACAGAAGCGCCTTTTAATTGTTGACTTCATTAATTTTAAACGCTCCTGCAATACAGCAGAAAACCCGTGCACACACAGACACCACAGTTAGGGGAGAATATCTTTTGGATCAATCATTGTTTCGTCCGTATCTTGATAGTTGCCTTTCTATTCGCTGATAACAAGAGAACAGTGTAAACAGGGTGTCTTTGTCTAATTGTGAGGTCGGGCGAAGAGGAATTTGTGCGTATCACCAACTGTGGCCTTATCTAGCCAGTCACCACTAAAAAAGGTGTCAAATAGAGCTTTGCCGTGTTAAGACAATTAATTTATTTTATTTGAATCATAAAGAAGAGCAACAAAATAACACACAGCCACGGCGCGGCGCTGCATGGGATTACGCGACTTGTTGTTTGCGATTAATTGGATCTCATGTGATCTTTGTGGGTCTATCACACGCAACCGACTGGAAGGCGTTCGCTATATTCTTTTTTCCATTTTCTTTTCCTGACAGCTACTGTCAATGTGACAGATTTTTGACGTCGTAAACAGTGTCAATCAATCGTTAGCTTAACCAAATATGCCTTGAGCTACAGCTCTAAAGAGTTCATTAAACTGCCTGCGTGAGCTTATCAGTTGCGTTCTGTGATTAGATTATGCCCGCCATAGTTTGGACAATAGAAAAAATCGCAAAATTGCGAAACTTGTCGCTGGCAAAAAAAAACAACGCAAACAAAAAATACAAATTCAAAATTTTTGCTCCAAATTTTGAAAGTCATATGGGAGCAGCAAACAGAAACAAAAGCGAAACACTCAAGCGAAATGTCCAGCAACAATTGGTGAATGAATTGCGATTAAAGTTTGAAGATATTTAGGTCGCTTTGAACTCTGACTGAAGTAATTAATGATTAAACGGTTTCTTTTTGCTTCTTTTTATTTGTATTTCGTTGAATTGGCAATTTAGATAGTGTGACAGCATGTTCTTTTTTTTATTTTCTGTGCGAAGGAAACCTAATCAATTGCTTGACATTTCGTTTCGCAAGTGGGTACTGACAATTCGCTAAATTGTAATTGGAGTGGTTACTTATTTGTCAGTTGATATGGATTTGCAAAGCACAGAAGAAGATGCTGTACTGCATGACCCAGTTTAATTTATGCAGTGCCGTTGATTTATGGAAAAAGTGTTCTAGTAGTGTCATGTTGACGTTGCGTACTTCATCAAGTTTTCGTGTGACTTGCAGATGTCACGACTGTCAGAGGCGAGATGTTTTGGAATTTATGCAACAACAAACGTGTGCGTTAGTTGACGCACAACGTCGCATTTGCCAACATTAATTAGAGCAAGTGTCAGGCGTATTCCATCAAACCAATGACATCTGCGTGTCGGTATAGTTTCCAATTGGATTAACAATGTAAGGAATGGTGTTTTATTTTACTGAAGTTTGATTTTCAGTTTGACAACACTGTTGGCAGTGACAGTTGATTTGACAATTCAGAGTTGATTATTTGGCAATGCTTTACAAAGGCACTGATTAAAAATCATTTCTTAACAGAGAAACAGACAAAAAGCTAGCAAAATGTGTGCATTCACTTCATATTCGATGGATCTGTTCGTAAAGTGAGTCTGAAGATCAATAGCTCTAAGCCCTAAGCTAATGCACAGAGAGTCATATGAGTTCCAAGCTAAATGGATTCAATAATCTCCGTAGTATTTGATTATAGTGTCATTCGTGCAATGAAGTGTTGCCAACAAAGAACAAATGACAGATTGACAGCTGACAGTTCAGGGATGTTAAAAGTGAAGTCATGCAGGAAAAAACTTGTGTTTTAATTGATTTATTGATGACTAGTGGATAAGACTTCAACGAGGCTCACTTCTGAGAGATGATATCTGTGATCTGGAACACAGTGCAATAGCCATGTGCCTCATTTATTGACGGAAGCACAGATCAGAGTGTCGTACCTAAGAACAGCCGTAACGCCTAAAAATCCCAGAAAGGCCCACAAATCCTCATCAAATCTATCTTCAATTTCCTCATAATGAGTTCAACTTTCATATTCCTACTCCCCTCAGACATCAAAGTCATTGACCCACCATACAATTCAACTATCAGACATCACGTGATACTCAATTAACCAGCCATTCTGGTTTACTTTCGGAGCGGCAAATGTCTCTTTTGTGCTGAAAAAAAATTCGCAAAGGAAGTGCTACATTATGTTCTAATTCGTATATTCACAAATATTATTGACATATCAATTCGCAAATCTATTGTCCCCTTCGTTCGTGACAACTGATAACCAAAGAGATTGTTTAAATATAGCAGAATTAAATTAAGAACAAGAATCGCTCTCATAACAACCCCGTCACAGATTAGCAAATAAGTTGTGCCTTTTTTTTCGTGCTAATCGAAACAAACTCGTGCAAACTTCCGCGCAATGTTGTAATTTATCGAGGCAAATACAGAGACAACAAACAACAACATGTTTTTATCATTCTAACTAGACGGCGGTGAATCCAGTGCACCGTGTGTCATAATGAACATCCCCGCAGGCTTAAAGTCAACAGGATGACATTGACACTGACAACAGATGCTGTGATTGCTTTCACAAAAGCTCCTGCAGTAAAGAAATGCATGATATCATTTTAAGGTCACTAATGAAGATAATGTTCGCATTTAATCTTTGCCATGTGAATAAAGGTGACGTACGATATCTTGCACAGAAACCTGTCCTCACAGCCAGTCGCGATAAAACGATAAATGTCTGCGAATTTTTTGGGAAATATAATTCCCCAACCAACCAGGAGTAATAATTCGCTTGCAAATTGCGATTGGATTCGTACGTGATTGGCAGCTCGTTCTCATTCATAAGCTGCTGAGTGCAGTGCTGAGTAGTATTTTTGCAGCATCGTCGCACAACCGATTGAATAAACAATAGTTTCTGGAATATCATTAACCGATAAGTTTCAGGTCAAATCGGCAGTGTTTTGATCGTTTCTTCAATTAACCGATCGTGCTACACGTGATTTGATTAACCCGAAACAACAGAGAACCAAAAAAAGTGAAACTAATTGGAACTAATTGGAATTTGATTATGAAAGATGAAAATGATTGACGGCCGGCATGGATTTGCGGAAGTGTGAAGGCAAGAAGAACCCTTCGGCTCACTTTTCGACTGAAGATAATTGTATTCATTGTTTGCTGAATACAGCGGTGATTTAGTTTTGAGAACTGGTGTGACAGGTGTGCAGAGAAAATATTGTATAATAATAGTTTTTAGTGATCGGCAATGGTTGCGAAAGAATCTTGGCGTTAAACTGTTCCGATTTGAACTCAGTAACAGTTTTGTAACGAAGAAGAGAAGAAGATTAAATGCAGATGACGGAAGGCTCCAGACTGATCGCCACTTGTCGTGGAAAACTTGCCGGATAAGCTAGCCGGGGACTCCTTGAGGACATTGTTCATTATTTCGTCAAGTTCAGACTGGCTTGACTGATTTACGACTGATCGAGATGATTTAACTTCGATAATTTGAAGAACTACATGCTTCGACAGAGTTTCTAGGCGCGTTTCATACCTAGAAGAGACATAGTATCAAATTCAACTTAACTATCCCCATTTCCACGCACTTGAAGTGCCTTGTAAGTTCTCAGTCTTTTATGAGTCGATGTTGCCCTGGACTCGCAAGGAAATAAGCCCGCACAACACGAGCGGGTGCTACATAAACGATGGCCAATCCTAGACTGGCATGGCATTCTGAGTTCTACAGAATTTTGGGTTCGGGATAACACCGCTATTCGCAAGGAAAAAGGCCTGCACAACATTAGAGATTATATAAGGTGGGCTGCCAGCGAAATCGCCAGCACACTTAGACCGTGTTGGTCCAGTCAGACTACTGACACCTACCGACAACTAGAATGAGTGTTAATTTGATCCCAACGGCAAATGGCAACTGGATCAGATTTGAAAACCGGATAAAGCGTATTAACTTTACTTTCACCGGGATTCCAACCGGGGACCCTTCTAACCAAGAGCAGACACTCAACCAACTGCACCATCGAGCTGTTTTAACATTAATGGTTACTAAATGAACCACTAAATGAGCCCAGTCCCGGCACTCAGTGAAAGAAGAAGGAAGTAGATAGTATCTGCCATTTTGTTGGCATCACATTCCGGGACATAAATACCCACGTCTTCATACTTCTCTTCTCGTCACTCAGATGTCGTGTTAGAGCCATCAACAAGCTAAGCAAGATGTCATGGTTAAGACCAATACAAACTTACGCCCATCGTTCGGCGTAGAAGAAGCAAATTAGAACCTCTCAAGCGGATGTTGCGAATTAAGTTTAAGAAAAAAAGCGAAGTGGCATGCTTTAGACCGATCACTCGAAAATAAGAATCGCTGGCTCTGAAAGCTGATAGCAACAGATGATGGGGTTGCTGATCGACAGTTTAGACCAATCCACAATTTTGTGCCACATTTTGCACGAAGCTGTTACCCTATGTTCCAGTTGAATCCAGCGGGCTGAGCAATCTTGGCACACATTCTTCTACGGCGCAAAATTGAAGCCAGATCACGCACATTCCCTGAGATTGAACGAAAAAGAATGAGACCTCAACACGATTTCGCATTAATTGGTCCTTCAAACTTGAACAGACGCAATTAATTTTGTTTTTTTTTTCTACGAAAAACTAGAAACACGTGTCCGTGTTTGGCAGAGTCGACTGTTTATTTGCAAAGAAGCTGCAACGTTGTGTCTAGACAGATTACAGCTCCGACTTAGATTTAAGTGACATTTTGAATTGGATTGAATTTCATGCCTACTCGTGCCGTAAGTCATATCATTGCCAAGGAAACAGAAAAGCACTATCAAACCATGTAGTATCGAACTTCTCTGTCAACAGATAGACACCTCAAACTGTCAAAACTTTCTGAAAAAAAAAAGTGCTAATGTAAATAAATTGTCACACACTTAATCAGTGGGTTCTTTTGAGGATTAAGAGAAAAAAGTCCGAAACACAAACGAAAACGACTCAATATCTGTCTCATAACTCAATTAGGACTTTCGGTGTGTGTCTCTAGGTGGACAACAATAGAAATGAATGATCGCCATTCGCCGCAGTTCAACGAACTTCAATGGTGAAATTAAGCTCAAGCATCTCTTCGAACTCTGTACGGATGGATAGTATTCAGAAATATTTTTTTCCGAATTGCGTCGTCAAAAAAACAGCGAATGTCATTGATGCCAGGAAAACATTTTGTTTTGCTAAAATATATTTTTATGACTTGTACACATCTAAGAATACTCTGCTAGTAAACCATTCAAAATATTGTTCCTCGGCCAGTTTGCACATGACATGACAATAAATTATTTTTAAACAAATTCTTCGCCACTTTTTCGCGACTGAATATATTATAACCCCCCCTCCCAAAAAAAAAAAAAGAAAAAAGATGGCAAATATCGCAAATATTTTAAAACATCACTCGTGACCTTGGGGACTTAAAAATACATCTCAAAAACCGATTGAGAATGGGAAATGTGATCAAAGTAAATCACACACCCCCCTTTTCACAAATTTCGAGGCACAAAAATCGGGCTCAACTTGTTCGACAGTTCTGCAAACGTCGCACATGAACAAAATCATGTCAGGGCAGCACTCGTCACATCACTCATTCCGTTTGATCGAGGTCAACGAACTGCTTCTAAGTAGGCATGTCGAAAACGTCTTAATAATTGACTAAGATAGAAAGTTTTCGATATGATTACTGAGTTTGCTTTGGATTGGTCATAAAACTGAAGAGAAAAAAATACACATCTCTCGTCCCCCCACCACGATGCTGTGCGATTGGGTATCTGAGGTGGAGTATCTTTAGGTGTGAGATAAACACTCGGAGATTCCTAATTAATTTAATTTACTTAATTTGAAATAGGTTTCCATCCGTCATTCTCGATTCTATGCAAATTACCTTGTGGCATACGCGCGCGCATAGTTTCGATTAAATGTTCATCAAGAAATACGATATATAATAATTTGTTTTTCTTCTTGTTTTGTTTCGCTTCGAGGAAACAAGGTTAAGAGTTAGTTTCTTTTTTTTTGTTTGTTTTTTGTTAGAGAATCTAGAATTTCATGTTGAATTTAGGAAAACATTAATTCTGTCTACCGTTATGCAAGAAAATAATGATCAAATGACATCTGTCAGGAATGCACATCAACGATCGCAGAGAGACGGTGAATTTGCATTCATTTCTTTCACTCCTGAAAGGTTGATGACTTTGTTTATTTTATTTATCACATTAAATGACTGTGATGGCCAAATTTATATTGAAAAAAGTGAATATTTTTGACACATGATCAAATTACGAGATCGAAATATACTGAATGTAAACGCATCACATTTGACACATAACATTTTTCAACTGTTCTTGGTGGGTTTACAAGTGTTGCGTGTGTTAATGGGGATACATGAATATTTTAGGTGCTACAGCCTGCGGTGAACTTGAGCATGTTTTTCTTCTCCAAAAATTATCAGCTACTTCTTTCAAACACTAAATACTTCCATCAAACATAGCGTCATCCAATTCATGGTCCGTATTTGACAACTCCTCTTCAGGCACATATGTCAAACTGAACTGTCATCTTCGGATATATGCGATAAGTGTTTAGTTTAAGATTTACCATTATACAATATGGATAGGGATTCTTCTGTCGGTATATTTCAAGCATTACTAGAAGATTATAAGTACTGAAGGTGATCCAAATCGATCAACTTCAAGACGAGCGTTGTATTTAGTCTCGTCTTTGCACTCCGATTTGCATCTACACGCTTATAAAGTTCAACTCAAATTGATGCCAGTTGGCCACGGAGTGTGTAGACTATACGCTGATTGGGTGATTGAATATCTTCCAGCTTGGATGACCAATGTTCACACAACATTTTTTTCAGCGATGGATCTCATTTTTCACTCGGAAGCGTTAATAAACAAAATTGGCGATTGGGAGAAATAAGAAAGAAAAATCATGCAACTCCACAAAATGTCAACCAAATTGCAAACCATTCAATTTGGCCTGATGGCCCATAATTCTTGAGAATGAGGAAGCCAAATGTTGGCCTCTAACCAAAGGTATAGATGTGTATGACCAGTTTTGGCATTATTGCAAGACGATTTCCTTGAACAAGATATTAGCTTGATATGAACTCCCCACGTTAAATTTCTTTCTCTAGAATTATAGAAAAGATCCCAATTATTCATACAATCCGACAATTATTTGCGATTTAAAAACAAACATTCGTCAAGTTACGGCCGAATTATTGCCTGGCAGGTGTCATCGAAAATTACCTTGTCCAGCAAGGTTAACAGTGCTCTATTTAAATTTACCCCCGGAATGTCAGTGCATCATTAAACGCCATTTTAAGCAAATAAAATTAAATCCACTGCATTCCTCCTAGCACAAGTACAGACTTAAGGTGAATACAACAACTTTCAACTGTTAATACAATATTTCCTAGCCGCGACTGTGCTACCAGTTGCTTTGCAATCAAACAGCTATCATTGAATCTCAAGAGATGTTTTATTTCCAACGGATATCTAGATCAGACTTTTATGTTTCATAAAAATAAAGTGGTTGCATCAAAACAGAGAACTTTCTCCCCTCAAAAGGAAAAACAAAATAGACAATTCAATTAGTGTCATTACTAAAATAACAGGATTTGATTGTTTGCCGAGCGGGATATGTTCAGAAAACCCGAAGCTCACAGTAATGAGTCAGCTTACTTGAAACTGTCAAACAAATGTCAAGAACTGTCAGAAGGATAGATTATGAAAATATTTCATTACATAATCGAAAATGAAAGTCAACCAACAAAATATTACAAGTGCTCCTCGAAATATTCGACGCATTGCAGACTTAAATCAGAAAATTTAATCACAATTTGACAGCTATGACAGAAAACCGACAAAGGGAAATAAATCACGTCACACCTTCACACCTTCAACAATGCTTATCGATGTTGACGCGACTGCAAATAAAATTAAATTAACCCGCATCCCCTAAGCACCCGACTGGCGCGGTCACCATAAAAAAAAAAAATTATAATCAGACCAAAGTTCTGTGACTCTCACCACGAGGGTGGCAGAATAGGTGTAGTTCGGTAGGACTAACTGTGTACACGTTACGTATGAAATTTTTATTGTTGATTACGAAATTCTGAAATTCCATAACGTGAAAGCTTCATTATGAGTGTGAGACGTGCGAAAGCGCACAACCTCAACTGGATTTGTTTACATTTGTTATTGTTGAGAATATAATTTTTTTTTCTTTTTTTCTGTTCACTTTAAACAAGTTGTTAAACTGTTTCCGAGGGCTGTTCGGTTCGCTTTGGTGAATTATGCTGAGTGATTTGACAGTATTGCTGTCAAACGTCACAAACACCGTGGTACATGGCAACATAATCACGTGCTTTTCCCAGTTAATTTCCGTCAAATTTATTTATTTATTCGTGAATAAAATTTTATTTTTGAAAATAGACGTCATTCATCAGGCGTTACTCAGCGTTCAGCAATTTGTTCAAATTTCATTTCATTAATGGCAAAAAATTCTTCATAAATCTGGTTTTCTGTCATAAAGCAATATTCGGATGGTCGAATGGACCGTGAAAGCGTCATGAAGAAAGATATTCCGACATAGCCTAGAAATTGATGAGCTTAACGAAATAATCAGCTTTGTTAGTAGCGTGTTTCGGTTCGCTTCAACGCGCTTGACATCCAAATCGAATATGCAAACATTTGACTACGGAATGATGATGCATTGGCTGAGCAGGAGAGGAAACCGGCTTTTAGGCGAAATGCATTCAGAGTCTTGTGACAGATTTGATTGATGCTCAATATTAGGTGTGCATTTGTGAAAAAAAAAGAAAGATAAATCCGAGCGACTGCTGTGAAGAAGACAGAAAAGATGTAAAACAAGCTTGAAAAGGAATGTCAACGCTTTGGGTTTGAGTATCGAATGTCTACAGATTTTGAGCGATTACTGGGTTCCGAAGACCACAGTGTCACAGAAGTTTGCAAATTGAATGACAAATGTGGTTTGACTGGGATCTTACGATTTCTCTTGAGCAACACTTCTGCGATACCCCGCTGAACAAAAAAAGGGAATTTCGAGGCGAAATTTGTGTTTACTGATCCAAATTTTTTATTAGAATCTGAATTTTACAATTTTCTTTTGCTGAAGGAAAACTGTCAAATTTGAGATATGGACGGCATGCGTAATACATCAGTTTGAAAATGTCCCACGGGTTTGACAGATAAAGTCCTCTTAACAACTGCGACCGACCACCACAGATCACATCGAAAACTGTTCACCGAATGGAACAGATCTTGTATGCGCTCAACAGTGTGTCGTAGACTTGGGTAAAATAGTGAATCAGTCGTTGACTTTCGATGTTAAAATTTCATATAATTGAGACTTCGACTGTTGAGTCAGAGACAACCACTATAATCTATTTGAATCCCACAAATCGCGTCAACGATGAAACGAATGATGTCAAAACACAGACAAGAACGTGTCAAATTAAAGCTGAAATTTATAAGCGTTGCAGCAGTGACTATAAAAGTCAAAAGCTAAACTTTATTGAATGTCAGTATAATGTCTGAGTAATTAAATGAATCGGACAAGTACGATGCCAATGATTTAGTATCTTTAAAAAAATCCTCCTTGCTGTTACTTCATCATTCAGCTGGCGTGAAACTGGATTTATGTGATGAACACCTTCATGCGGTACCACATCCGATAGTTGAGAGTAAATGGAGAACACAGTCCAGTTCGGTCAAGTAATGAAATTGTAAAGATTTGAGTTGTCCTTGAGAACATACTGGTTGTTCATTTGTTTCTGATGACTTTAGCGGTTTAGTGTTATTCATGTGACCCAGTGAATGGGTAACCGGAAAAGATGAGTTCGAATTCGAAAAAGTTTTGTTTGTTTAATGGAATTGATTTTAAGGAATTCTCTTCGTCGAAAGGGTGTCTCGACGATCTCACGGATTCAATTTTATAAAAATGCGCATGATTTAATTCAAAATTGATTAGATTGGCTAAGGCACTCTTAACACTTCTTTTTCACTTTTTTGTGGCAGCACAAGAAGCTGGAATGGAATATAGTCTGTTTAACAATCAGTTTGACCTTCGGGATTCTCAAAAACCTACTAAATTCAAAAATTAAGAAAGAGAATCACCGCTGGTTGTACAAAAAAGTGTTCTTATACAAGGTGGCGCAGAATTAATAATCATATCGGTAGATGTTATAATTTCTTGCAAATGACTTCGTACGTCAATCATATTTGACTTAGTGAACCAGACAACTGCAGACAAGCAATGGAGCGCTATATTCCGCATGAGTATAGTACATGGCCATCTCAATAACGGAGAGGACGATTTTATGTCGAAAATCATCATGAGCGACGAGGCGCATTTCTACTTAAGCGGCTATAAGCAAAATCTTGCTTTCTAGGGCACTGAAAATCCGCGTGTGATCCGATCAAAGAACCATTCATTCACTCAAAGCCACTGTGTGGTGCGGCGTTCAAGCGGAAGGAGTGATTGGTCCGTATTTTTTTGAGGACGCCATCGGCAATACGGTCTCTGTTACTGGTGAAGGGTACAGGGCCATGATAAACGTCTTATCGTTGCTGGAATTGGATGAACGGGGCTTACTGAACATGTGGTTTCAACAAGACGTTGCAACCACACACACAACCCACAATGGATATTGTGAAAGAATCGTTTCCTGGTCGTGTTCTCCAGTTTTTTTGCAATTTGACATGACCAGAAAGATCGCCCGATTTAACCACACCAGACTTCTTTCTTTGGGGCTACTTGAAGTCGCGGATTTATGCCAACAAGCCTCAGACAATCGCAGCCCTTAAGGAGAATATTCGACAGTAATCTTGCGGAAAGTCATGGAAAATGAGATGAAATGGGCACAAAAAACGGCAGCCACTTCGCGAATATCATTTTTTTTTCACTCAACCGAAAAATTTTAAAGGTCCAAATAAAGATTAAGATTTTTAATCACTCAAAATCATTTGTTTTTATTTAGTAGAAAAGTAATTCAATTTCAGTACAATTATGAATTCGGTTGTGAATGAAGGTATGGCAAGAAGAAATCAAGGATACTCTTAACTATTCATGTGGAGTTTTGAGAAAACAATGGAAGGCATCGGAATGTTCTCTTTAAAAAATAAAGACTTGAATGAATCATTCAGAGACAAATGTATTCGTCTTACAAAAGTGTGGCCGCGTTCATAAAAGTCGAACTGCGGCAGCCCAGCAAAATTTGTGTTCATAAATGTAAATACACTGCATTGACTATGCATCACAGCAGTCAGTAACTGCGTTCATAAAAGCAATGTGACAGTCAAACTGCGATCAACTTCGCAGTGATTTTTATTTTGTTGCAGGATTGCAGGGAAATATGGCAAACGGAACATATGAATACTATTTCGGATAGCGATAGAATGAAACGTCACAAGCCTTTTTGTATCGCCTGCTTATATTGCATTTATGAATACGTTTTTGATAATACTCGCCTGCTGCAAACTTGCGACAGTATTTTTATTCATGAAGGCATCGAGAACATATTCTGTGCAGTGCAGGGGCAACCATGTTGCAATTATGAACTCAACCTATCCTTCTGGGCATCAGTTGATTCTAATAAGATAATTTAAAGTTATTCTTTGTAAGATTGTCAACAGGTTTAGCAGTTTGTTTTTCATCTCATGTCCTTCTCTTTGATTACAATAGTCCGAGTTCTTTTCAACAAGAAAAATATACAGAAACGATTCCAAAAAGCATAAGTTTTAACTTAAAACACTTTTTTCCTATATTGCAAGACTTGAAGGAACATGACTTGTTGCATAAGGCTGCAATATAGAGAGCTGGGTAACATAATCAATCTAGCATCTTGCCTCCAACTAGATATTCAAAACCTATTCGTCTCAGTACATGGAGCAATACTCTCATTTCTCTGGGCTTCAAAATCAAATAGTAAACTGCTATTGAGAAGCCACGGAATATAACTAAAAGGATCCCCAGCGCAACTGACAGAAAATGCGAATAAACACATTTTTTTCGAGAATTCAATAAACTGCTGTTTAACTTGATAGTTGCGATAAATCCAAAACACTGACAATTCCCCATTAAAAAATCCACGCGCCTAAATGAGGAATAATTTATTTCTGCTTGGAAATTTGTTTGCATTTGCGCAAATTTATAATCCTAGGACTTTTACTCAATGTAAGCACGACCATTAAATTAGTTTTTTGAAATTTTAATTTTATGAACAGCATAAAAAAGTAAAAAATAAATACGAGTATTTTATACCTCATGTGGGCGTATCAATTTTGTAAAAAAAAAACCACATAATTTTGCGGATTTCCAAGCAAAGTCCAACATTTGTTAACTCTTAAACGACGAGGACAAGTTATTCCAAAATTAGTTACCCACTCTCAACGTTCACATCAAATAAAAGAAAAAAACGACAATTAATACCACATCTCATAAATACTCATTTAACTGATGAATTTAACGACCTTATTCTACCGCTCTTCTGAATGAGTCTCTTCCTAAGTTATTATGCATCAACAAGTTTTCTCAAACCGCAGAAAAAATAATTTGTAAAATTGGATTACAAAAAAAAAAAAAAACCAAAGCCAACTAACTACACACAATGTTTATATTTATAATCGGTAACATACCATAAATTACGTGAACAATAGCACCAGTAAAGCACAAACCAAGTAAAATATATAATTTTTTTCTTCAAATTTTTTTTTTGCGAAAATTATATTTATTTATTTTTTTTTCTCTTCTATTAAGCAAAGGATTTATTGATTATTTTTTTTCTCGTGTCGATGATGAGTGTATGGATTTTTCTTTGAATTTTTTTTCTTTTTGAGAATTTTTAATTCCCTTCACAAAACATTCACTTTCTTTTCAATAAATTATTTCTTATTTTTTAATAAATCTTTTTAGCATTTTTCTCATATACTTTTTTTTAAATTTAATAAGCACTATTATTTAGTTGTTGCATATATTTTAATTTTTATATGATTTTTTTCCACTTGAACTGATTTAAATTATTACTTTTTTTTCGCCTAGGTTTCTCAAGGAAGAGAACTCCTTTTTTCACACACTGTTTGATTTTATTTTACTTTTTTTTTTTCAAATCCTCTATAGGTTAGTAACAGACAACGACAAATATGGGGGAAAAAATTATATTTTTTTTTTGAAAGAAAATTTTGTGTAGATAACAAAAATATTTACATTTCTTGTATAAATCTCACACCCCGAGTACCGGATCGATATACCGTGCACATAAAACTACACGAAGCACACCGAACTCGCTTCAAAACCGGAAGCAATTGTATAACTATTTCAGATATTTAGTTCACTCGACAGAGAGAAAAAAAAATACAATCCCATTCTCATTATGTAAAAAAGATCGAAGACAAACCAACCACGAGAAGAAGAAAAAAAACAGAAGAGGAAACAAATGTATTATAGATACTCCTAAGCGACATAGTCTAAATAGAGAATCTATCGTTTCGGCACTTAATCATGTGTATCTTGTATCTGTTGTATCTGCCATGCGGTGTGTATGGATTGAACTACAGCCAAGCACTCACTCATTAAAGAAAAAAAAAAACAATCGTTTATTTTCTTACACTCTCTCTCACTCTAATTTGTTTGTTCCTTCCCAATCACTGCAGAAGTTTGAAAAAAAAACGTATAAATAAATGAATTAGATAAAATCAGAGCGATTTTTAGATGCGTGCACGACACAGAAACAAACTACGCATGCCACGAGAACCGAAATCACGATGATCAACGATCGGCGACAACGACAATGATAATGATGTTGATGATACGTACTATGTGTACCTACGTACTGGCGGGGTGATCTCGTTTATTGTGTGCCACACGAAAATAAATTTCAATCTAATCTGCGACCTCAAAGTAAATCAATTGTGCCCCCTTAAAAGTAGTCTGAACTGAAAAGAAATAGACCGTACGATCGGGCTCAATTTGAATTTCGATTCCAAGTGCCTTCGCCCAGAGTCCTCTTGCACTGTCACCGACTTCCCGTGGTGATCAGCATTTATTCGCGAAATATCAATAATATTGGTTGCGCGACAGTCCGAGATGGACCTAATGTTTGGGTTTTATGCTGACTCCGAACGCGACAAAGGTTTTTCTGGACAGGAATACTCCTTGAGCATTGTCAACGACTCGTAAGAGGTAGAACCGTAAATTAGGAATGTTTGTAAGAATTCGGGGATCAAATAGGGCACCCTCGTCGTTGGAGTCAACGCACCAACCGATATCTCAATAAACTGACGATTAATTTGAAAGAAAACTGCCCACAGGATTTTCACACAAAATCTGCACTCATCCGCAAAAATTAAATCAAAAAAAAAAAATGACACGATAATCCCGATAAATAAAGAAAAAAAACCAAGAGAAAGAGAGAGGTCGACCGGTCAAAGAAAAATCCAAACTAACTTATCTTGACCGTCCATTCAATAATACACCACCGCACACCGGCAATTAACCCGCAGATACACAAAACTACTCTACTCTCGTTCCACCCAAAATCGACCACGCACTTTTCACCCAAGTTCAGTAGATTTGCCCCCCATTCGGACTGCTTTGCCGAAAAGCCAACCAACAAAATAAAAAAAAATAAAAATCGCACACTCAAAAGAAAAACCCGATGGATTTGCTGCTGCAACTATTTTTTTTTTGGACGGCGAGAGAGTATCCGTGCCTCGTCGTTACTCGTACTTGAGCGCGAAATTCGATTGCATAATATACTACATATTTCAGGGAGTGGAAAATCAAAAAAACAAAAAAATATCTTCTACCAAAAAATTGAAATGAATAATCGCATTTATTACCGAAGAGGAAACAAAAATGTTGTCCCTACAAATTGTATTGTGTGTGTGAATTGCGAAGATACTCCGGTCGCGTATCTTCTCGAGATATCAATCTCTTCGGTGTCCTTCAGTGCACCACCCCGATTTTGAATTGTTATCAAGATTCAAAGTTTTTCTTCGTTTTTTTTCTATTTTTTTTTTTTTTTTTTTGGTTTTTCCTTTTGTTTTTGCAGTAAAACTACTTTAAACTGAATGTATTTTGTTTTCGGTTGTATGCCCGAGATAACGTGTATATTTTTGTCTTGTATTATTTTCTCGTTGCGTTTATGCCGACGGTTAAATATTTAATTCATTTAAATGAAATTTCCCATCAAGACGAGACCAACCCGACAAAAATCCCAGTTCTTGTATGAGAGTGAGTATTGTTGTTGCAGTGTTGATACAAAAATTTGCCTTCAGACGTTAAACAAAAAAAAAAAAATATGTAACAAACAAAAATTTACGAACAAAAAAAAAATTATATATTTCTATGAAAATTATTTTCTTATTGAAAAACAAGTAATTCAAAAATGTGATGTGATCGAATTTTTTGGTCGCGAAGCGTATGGAAACATCTCACATCGCGGTCGAAATGTGACTAAACGCAGCTCCTCTACATTGGTGTAGTAAAATGCTCTTTGCGGCGGCACAACAGCACATCACGGCACAGCACAGCACAGTACAGCAGCACGGCAAGCAACAGCAGAAGCGGCGGCAGCAGCGCCTCAGTTGTGTCGTTGTATATCTGTGGGCCTTTACTTTTGCCTCACGTTCGTGCTCGTAGCTCCGAACATTGTGTGGTGGTGGTGTTTTGGTCTCTTGAGATTTTTCGAGCGTAAAACATCTGTTATATTGTGAATAGATACATAGATACATGTAATGTATGTTTGAATTTTGTTGTAGTTTTTGTATTTGTTGTTGTTTTTTTTTCTTATTTTTTTTTTGTATCCATCCGACCGCATGGGTTTGTTTTCACTTTCGTTTGCGGTAGAATTGCTTGCGCATACGTCATAGAGAGGGTGAGAGGGTTCTATGACCTGTTGGCTGCTGGGGCTGCTTAGACAATAGGGCTATGATAATTCGCGAAACGCCTCTTTCGATAAGCGAGTGATACGGTATTGGTGTCTGAAGAGATAGTCCTAGACCAGTCTCAGCGCTCACATGGTTCATTGAGAAATTTTTGTGTGTTTTGAGAATTTTTTTCCGTAAGAAGCACACTTTTGTTTGGAGTTTCCTAACACCCTGTGTTTACGACACGCACTCTGTTAAGCTTGTGTTAAGAAACTATGTTCATGTACTGTGGAATAATCAAGCGCACTTTATGCAGTTATGCCATTTGTCTGAAGCGCTCTGTTAATTACATTCTGCACGACCGCAGTCAGTCTGTGGTGGAACCGAGACGAGGTTTCTTTATAATGTTGTATCTTTTATTGGTTGCATGTTGGTTTAAGTAATACGTTAAATTTCTGTTCTCTTTTACGCTGTCGCGGTCTTATCTAAGGAGAATGGCACGAAATCTAGGTGGCAGCAAATTAACACAAAGATGTGGTGGGAGTGAGTTGCTGATAAGAAACTTCTGATGAGTGAAAGACGCTCTCTTTTGCTCGTTATTATCAGTGCGGCGAATTCAATGATTCTCTTAGAGTGGTGCACACCAGAAGAGAGCGCGTATAACAGTTTGGGAAATCAAGGGGCAGTGCCTCTTTGGTTGAGTGCAGTTCACTTTCGCATGCGTTCTCTTAGTTTTGCCACCTTACTCAAGGTGTGAGGAATAGGGTGCTTATAAGTAGAATTCTAACAGGTAAATATATCCAATTGGATATATTTTTTTCTTTTAACGGGTCATAGCTACTGTCACATGCATGTATACACTGTGAAAGTTAATAGATAGACTTAAGACTCTAGAGCGCCCTAGAGCACTTCACTGCTGTGGTTAACATCCTGGAAGATTTTAGGCAAATTGTTTTATAAAGGACACGTCACACTTATTTGTCCATTTGACTTCGCTAAGGCTTTTGATAAAGTGAATCACAAGCTGTTGCTGAAAGTTAAGAAATTTCTTTTCGTTTAGTGGCTTTAGTAGCGTTATATTTCATCAGTTATTATATACAATTGGCTTACAACTAGACTTTTTACTAAGGTAGATATGCCGGCCCGGCGAATTTCAAGTGACGTGGTCAAAATTGTATCATTTTACAATATATGTGACAGGCTAAATCTTATGATTGAATTATAATTTATTAATTACATATGGTTTGTACTTTATAATAAGAGGAGAAAAAAATATATATAAATATTTAAAATATTGCAATTCAGTGGGACTAGCCAGTGTTGTTCTTTTTGTAGAACTGTGTTGTGTCGGGATTGAATAAATCATTAAAGCCAGGATTGGTGATTGCCATTGTGTGAAAATATCGGTGACTGCGCTCGAGTGGAAGTCGTTGCAGTTCCTGTATGTCCTGATTGGGGTGGCTGTTAATATTATTTAACAGCTTACTGGATAGTTGAAGAATGTATTTATCAATTGGCAAGATCTTCGTAAATCTTCGAAGGGTCTCTGTGGAGACCGGTGTACATTCTTAAAATCTTTCGTTCAAACAGACAGATTCTCTCCATTTCTGTGGGGCTTCTGACCAACGTCCTACCCCTGCTTCCTCGTATGTCTGCTACTGGTGTTCGGAAGCACATGACTATGGATTTGTCGCTGTTGAGTTGTACTCCCATCGTTGGTTGATGATCTGTCCCACTCTCCTTAAGGCTATCTCCGGTGATAGGGAGGATGGAGTCATGTTATGGAGTCATCGGCATACAGAAGTGTATTACTTCCACTTGGGTTGGTTCGCTGGTCCGCGGTGTAAAGACTAAATAGGATTCGTTTAGTGGCAGGGCAGTGAGGCTAATTTATAGTTTCTGTCCGACAGACTTCACAATGTTCAACCAAGGTGCACCACAACATTCAATTCTGAGAACTTTGCTGTTTTCCTGGTTTATTAGGGCCAGTCCACTTATATCTCCCTCGATCTATTAAAGCAAATGCTCTGATATCGTCTCTTCATGGTGCTAATGGGAGGACGTCGTGCAATCCAGAATTGAAAAATATCGCAAAAAGTTTGATCGACGAAGTAAAACATCGACTTTCAAAGAAGTCGTTTGCTTAAATGTCGATTTGAAAAATTGAATGTCGGTAAAAATGTCTACAACTTGTTTGTTTCTTTCAGAGGAACTATGAGCTTAGTCCTTCTTAGTAAAAGTCAATAAAGATTTTAGTTCTTCGTAGTAAATAGGAATGTCTTGATGCGGTAAGAATGCAAGTGCTTTAAGCATTCACAGTTGACGGCTAAAGTTTTGTCAAAGTCATTTGTGGCACATTGTATAGATATTTTATCTGTCTGAAGTTTTCTCCAAATGATTGCACCAAAATGAAAAAGACATCCTTTGTTTATGGATTCTTTCTCAAAATCTGACATTATATATTTAGGTTTAAGAGTTATGTTATTATCGCACGCAATCCGATGCAGCTCACAGAAGCATTGTTCATAAAGCAGTCTGCTTTTACTGATCATTAGTCAAAATATGAGCGGGAAAGCTTTCCCTCGGATGACACCTTGTATAGTAAATAATTGCCGCATGGTACTACCTCAAATGTACCTTCTACAAGCCACATTTTACATTCAGATAGGGTTTGAATATTAGATATAAAGGGTTAAATTTTAAGGGCCGATATTGAATGTGAACCACACCTAAACGTCAGTTTTTTTCTGCATTTCATTTGACATTTCTCAATTTCAGACTAACTCAATTTGAACCATGGAAATATACACAATCGAGCAAGCGCCGTCAATGGTCAGAATGGTGGCAAGAAATGGCAACAGTGGATGATCAATTTTCGAAGAAAACCATCTTCAGTGATGAGGCACATTTTCACCTCAGTGGATTCGTCAATAAGCAGAATTGCCACATTTGGGCGAATGATAATCCAAGAGTGATTGTCGAAAAACCAATGCACCCACAAAGAGTGACTGTTTGGTGCGGCATCATCGGGCCGTATTTTTTCCAAAATGGTCAGGCAGTTACTGTGAATGGTGTTCGCTATCGTGAAATGATAACGAACTTTTTATGGCCCGAATTGGAAGATATGAATGTGGACGATATGTGATTTCAACAGGACGGTGCCACTTGCCACACAGCTAACGAAACAATGGCTCTTTTTTGCGCGACAAATTCAATGGCCGTGTTATCTCACGTGGTGGCGATGTCAATTGGCGGCCAAGATCTTGTGATTTGACACCGTTGGACTTTTTTCTTTGGGGTTATTTGAAAGAAAAGGTATACGTCGATAAGCCAGCAACAATTCAAGAGCTAAAAGATGAGATAATTCGGCACATTAACGGCATAGAGCCTTAATTATGCTTCAGCGTCATCGAAAATTTGGACCATCGGATGGAGGTGTGCCGCCGAGATCGCGGAGGCCATTTGGCCAATATTTTGTTTCATACATAATTGAACCATACCAATATTATCATAATAAAAAGAAATGACAATAATTTCCTAAATAATTTGTGTTTTATTCAAAATCAACATCGGCCCTTAAAATTTAATTTAATTTTTACTTCCCAAAATATGATATTTTCATTATTTATATCTTTCTCAGCTAGAAGAAATGTTTCGCCTTCCACAGCTCTCAAATTTTCTGGCACATTTATTTCACTAATGTTACATATTTGATCTCATCCTTTTAATTTTTGTTTAGGCTTGCATTATTTTGCACGTAAACACGACAGTTTTCTTCACAAGCAATAGTACTGTCATTAATAATATTTGAGGGTACATTGTTTATATTTCCAGCAAGTTCTTTTACATAAAAATGTTGTTGTATATACTCGTGTTTTATAGTATAACGGATCGTGAGTATGATCTGTGGGCTTTTTATGCACTTGATCTTTTCCATTAATAATAATTGTACTAACTAGACCTTTATAAAATTACTCATTTCTATGCTCACAACGCCGGCCTGTTAACGTTATAATATGTATTAAAAGCAACTGTCGGCTTTGTGGAATTGACATTTTCTTAAAAGATATTTTATATTATCGACTTTTAAGAATGGCGACATTTTTATAAGTCGACATTTTGGTAATCGGCCTTTTGAAAAGCCGTTAATCGTACCCAACCCTTTGCTAATACATCGTGTCTTTTTTACATTCACGGTATTAAACTTTGGAACTCTCTACCGTTCAAGATACGAACAATCATTAATGTCAAAGGCTTTAAATATCCCTTCCCTAAGTAATCCTCCTCCCTTCTTATAACGCTCTCCTTAGTTAAGTAACATGAATTGTTTACTTCTTAATTTGTGATAACTTGTAATTGAGTACTATAAAGGAGTTACATATGTCTTATTAGATTGAATGTATCCAGCTATAATCATCAGCATCTCCCATGGTACCTTTTCTTTATCGCTGTTATATCTCGATAGACTCGCTGTTCAGAGACAACTACGAGCATCAGATATAGATATGTTGGTACATGACATGTTGGCGACTCCAGTAAATGGATTAGGGACAACGATTTTCGTGCATGTTGTACGATGACAAATAGTGCGGCGAAATGGGCCACCAAAACGAGGATAAACAAAGCCTGGGACATCGTCTACGGTGATTGCAATACAGAGGCGCGTAATTCTCTCGCGGTAGTCTTAGGCTTTGTTTACAGAAACGAAAGTATCATAAAAATAGGCATCAATACTAAACTCGACAATTTCCGCTCACGCGAAAATAATGAAGTCCTTCACTACTTCAAGTGGTGGCCCGTGGCGTTGTGGATATGTGCGTCGACTCCTACGCACTTGGACCTACACGAATTACTTTTCAAGGCCCCACCTCTTACGAGTCAATCCTCAAAGAGTCTAAAAAGAGCTTCTCAAACTCTGCCGTTCGGAGGCGGCATAAAACTGTAGGTCCCTTCCACTCGTGAAAAGTCACTACATCCGGAAAGTTAAATCCCAACCAGGTGAATAGTTATTATTTTATTATCTGCTAGAGTTCGTCTTACGACACCCGTTTTATTGTCAAGTTGTCAGCTGACGTTATCATATCTCCGTGTCCACCAGTGCTTGACCATCAAATGGCTTAAATGTTTTTTTTCTAAATGTTCGAATCAATTGTAGTAACACTCCTAATGTCGCTTCATAGAGAAATTTTAAATAAATCGGCCCGACTTAGACATATTTTACAACACCCTAAGAATAATTACTCAAGCCGCTTTTACACACGCAACTTTTTACTCACGATTTTAGCAGAAAACACTTACCTTCTGAATGAGCCATTCAAATTATTTTGTGAAAATGTAGCACCTTCCAGTCCAACAGTGTTTCTCTTTATGATCTATTCCAGCAGAAACAAGTTAAAGAGATCCCAAAATAGTAGACGTTTGGCGTATTAAAAAAGGTGTTACCACATGGTAACAAATAACTGAAAGGGCTGAAATAATTTGTCCATTTATACTTGCGTTACGTAATATGCAATAAGATCGTTGATAAGAATTTAGAAAAAAAATCGAAAAATACATTTTTGAGAATGGCAATGTGTTGTTAGTGGAGATTATGTGAAAGTGTGTATTGGGGAGTGGGGAGCAAAAAGTTGTACAGAGTCAACAACACGCGGTGTTCCCAAGCAGACCCCCATCCAAGTACTAACCGCGCCCGATGCTATTTGATTTCGGTGATCGGACGAGAACCGATTTTTTTTTTTTTTTTTTTTTTTTTTTTTCAATGTAATTTTGTTTTATTTGAATTTTGTGGACTTACTTGCTAGACAAAAGTACTTAAAACTAGCTTAACTAACTTAAGAATTTTCAAATGTTCTTAATACTAACCTACTGACCCTATGCGGGTACTCTAAGCTAATCTAATCTACGCTATAACTGTGCCTTTCGGCTTAATATATGTTATTTTTTTTTTAGTTTTTCACGACAATCTTTTAATAAATTTTTCATTTGCCAAGAAAACTTTTTTTAAAAAACTTGGCTAACTAAACTTACTTACATAACTACTTGAACTACCTTATAATTACTTACTCTAACATAAAACTTAAGACTATCTTAACTATGTCCGTAACAGTACGGACACGTGCACCAGGGCGTATATTTTATGTATATGCCTAACATATATATTTTATACCCTTTTTGTACCCTTTTTTTTTTTTTTTTAGCATAGTATGGTCGTTGACAAAATTTTTATTTGCACATAACGGACTCCAGGTAAAGGTGAGGTACATTTATAGCACCAGTTGAGATACATTTAGTATTCATTTATGTTGATACATCGTCATTTTGTGTTTGCTTGGTAAGTGGCAAGGTGAAGGGAAATAAGTCTTTACTAGCTAAGGCTCAGCTAAAGAATCAGGGATTTTAGTATAATCCAAATTTCTTGGCGAAATTAACAATTACCTACATAGTTGTATTTATGTTGGGATATCATGTTCAAAGCGTGTATCTCGTTATACAATATAAAGTCGAATGATGAACGTCACATTTTTGATGAAAGAGTAAAATCACAATCGGCAACACCTGGCATAGCATACCTAGATTTCGTACACACACATTCGCATCTGCATTCTGCAACAGTTCATCAAATTAGGCAGAAACAGCGTTATCGTTCTGCTACATATGAAGTAGTTTACTACAACTCCGAAAATTGTCCCAACTACTACCTGAACTGGTGAATCTACTACATTTTCTTTACTGACTTTCGGCACTACTTCCTAGTAAATTGTAAATATTATGCGAGAAAAAAACGGCTATTTGAAACAAAGTACGAAGCAGACACAACGGTACATAAAATTTCGCGTGCAGTGTTGCCCTGAATGGATGTTCTTAAGAACTGTGGAGCACTTCTTACGATTTACCAATAGAAGAATATTGGTGTGAGATCTCAAAGGTGAATAACTCATTGGGTGTATTCGTTTTTGAAAACGTTTGTAAATTTGTAGCCTCTCTCATTTCCTTGCCACACAGTAGTATGGCCGCTAAACATATAGTTTGCATTGTAAGCTAGGTAGAATCAAAATCAATAAAATAGGTTGTCTACAAATACAATTTAATGATGGGTGTTGAAGAAATAAGGAACAGAGTTAAATCATATGAATGGGAACCTTCTAATGTTGTGCTTAATGGTACATTCACATCGTACTAAAAGCTGTTTAGTGTATATTTTCGAAAAAAAAACAATTTTTTTGAGTATTTTATTAATGTTTTAACATGTGGTTTCACCAAGTAACCAGTAGAAAATTAAGAAAAAAAAATCCAATATTTTTTAAATAATTTGTATCAAACGTTGTGATATGATGCAAAACTATTTTTTTTTGTCATTTAAACAAAGTCCAACCTCGCAGAAAGAAAAGGACCACCTTGTACGGTGAGGCTCAAATCGTGTACTGCAATGTGCACACCGTCGCCATGAACCATATTTCGGCAAATGTTCACATTTGTCAAACCTTTTTGCAAACGGCACTTGGCCCACGGCACACGGCCTATTCTATTTGGTGGAGATCAGATAAAGGTAGATCATCTTCGTTAATCCATTCCTCGAATAAATTGTCGAATCAATTGTAGTAACACTCCTAATGTCGCTTCATAGAGAAATTTTAAATAAATCGGCCCGACTTAGACATACTCGTATTTCACAACACCCTAAGAATAATTACTTAGGCCGCTTTTACACACGCAACTTTTTACTCACGATTTTCTGCAATACCCTTTTGTGATCGCAAGCCACTTTTATAGGAAGAAATCAACCCAGTTGAAATTCCTGCTCAATTTTTCAGCTTCGCACCCTTTCCTACATGTGTCATCTCTTTCTTACATATGCATAGCATGCTTCCAATACCCAACACTGAGAAGGCAAGAATAAAGTAATTCGCAAAATCGAAAAGAGATAAAAGGGAATACGAAGGATCAATCGCAATTCTCGAGCACACGCAACTCAGGCTTCCCCTTGCACGTTTCACATCCCTTGCCAACAAGATTGGAGAGTTGCAGACGAATTTAGCGTGTGTAAAAGCGACCTTTCTTGACTTCTCTTCGATTCTGCAAATGGCGGAGCACTTTATAGATGTTGTAAAACTGTAACTTCCTGTTTCGAAACAAACGTCAATCTTTCTCTGCTGGGCGGTCCCCAGTGGTGCCCCACAAGATAATTTGAAATAAAAGTCCATTAAAATTGCGTCATTATTTGACGGTTTATGCTTTTGAATTATGAATAAAAGTTTCAATAGCCAAGCGACTAGTGACTATTCTGCCCTCGAAGCTGATTGGAAACAAAGGGAAAGGCTTACCTCAAATTCGCCACCAATAATAACGTACATAAATAAGTCATCAAATCTTTATCATTAAATATGCATAAAACCATATTGAGACATTTCTTCTGTCTGTGGGAAGTCGATGAAAACCATTCAAAACGATCATAAAACGGCAGCATATACGTTCTTTGAATAGGGCGAGAGAGAGAGTTCATACCAACCGGCAAAGTGTTTTTTTCATTCCGACACTTAATTAGAACCATAGAAGGGGGAATTCTCTAATAGAGCTAAGTCCGCTAACTGATCCAAATTATCAATTTGTTTAACTACGGCACAATCTAACAAAGTGTGAGGATATAATTAATAGATATAATTAAATTATTTAGGTTCGCCTCGAAGAGAGAACTGATGACATCCACTATAAATAGTTAAAGTTATTAGTGTTTACGCACTGTGATGTAATTTCGGGCGGAAAGGGCTGAATGAACTGAAACGTAAGGACAGCCCTAAAGACAGAAGATCATCAAAATTTAAGAGTTTATTATTTATTTTTTCACTTACTAACATTTCATTCATTGGTCCAATGAACTTTAATCTGGGTTATTAGCGTCCCTTTAAGTAACTCAGCATAAGGAGTCTCAGTTGTACAAGATGATTCAACAAGAGGTGTCAATGGGGGACACAGCATGAAATAAATAAATAAAATCTTCTCAATTGCATGGCATAAGAAAAATGATCTGAACTGGTCACCTTTGTCGGAATGTGTGTGACGTCATTTTCATGCTCATAGAAATTTGAATGCAAATTAATTTTTCTTTGCACACTTAAAAGTGTCCAGTTCATAAAGGGGCCCCGAAAGATTTTCCTTACTGACACATATTTTTTGAACAGAAGCTTTATCAGTCGATATCAGAGTAATGCAGATTGACTGAATTTAATACGAACACCCTTTCCATCAATCTCAGTCACTACTCATGTCCTCAATGGGTTATTGTTCTGTGCTTAGGGGATGTCATACATTTGAGAGAGACCATTGAAACTTGATTGTTTAGATTTATTAGAAAAATGCACCCGTAAAACTAAAGAAAGGGCTGTTTTTTTTCAGAGGCATGGAACTTTATATTGGCAACATTGTTTCCTGTGACAACTGATTTGACAGTTCTTTGATTTGAGGTTAGTTTGGCTTGGCAATTCTTCATGAATATACATACTCAGGCTGGAGCAACGAGCTTGAATTCGAGAATGTCAATCTAACAAATCTAAAGGGCATATCATTTATTTCAAGCACCAAATTTTAGACGATTCAGCTTATCTATTGGAAGCTTTTTTTAGCTGCATTTTTTTGCTATACATACATACATACGTCGTTACTATTCACAATACTTTTTCTTTCATTTAAATAAGCTAATTTGCTTTTCATTTCAACAGGCTTTTAATAGTGCATAGTTATTTGCGACGAAACACGAGTAAAATACAACTATTACAGAGACATAATATATTTATAATATGGGCGCTACAGCCCGTAGGGGGCCAGGGCCTAGCTTTTCAGCAACCACTCGTGTTGTGCGTGCTATTGTTCTCTCACGAGTGGATGGGACCTACTCAAACTTATTCTGAAATTCGAACGATGCGACTAGTCGTTCAAATAGATCTATTCATTTAAATGAACTTTGTGTATTCTGACATTCGAATGAAAAATATTCATTATCGAATGAACACTCAATGAACTCGACTTTTGAAATCAGCTGTTTAAAATTGTTTGATTTGATTCAGTTTCATAAAAAATTTTAAATAACGTTAAACAAATAGTGTGAATTTTATGTATGTATGAATACTGAAGACGTGGACGAACAGTGGTCCCGTTGTATGGGAGAGGGGAAAGTAAATCTGTAACTTTTGAACTCGTGGACCGATCTTAATAAAATTTGAGGCATGGTACAAGTGCCACAAGAGATCTTACCGTGATTCAAAAATGATGGACGTAGCTATAGGATTAAAGGAGTTGGTTTAAAAGCAGAGAATAATTTGTTTATTGCTATCAATGATTGAAAATTGGTTGTTATTAGTTGTAATCAGTACGTATATAAATACATTTAATTTTACAAGAATTGTTAACATACATTTTTTTCAAAAATAAAAAAACTGAGCAATTTAGCATAATAAGGCTTGCGCTTCATTGCCAAGTGTTTTCGGTTCAGGCCTTAAATACGCAATCCCCAGATCAGATGATGAATAACATCTTTATTTGTTGCAGAACAAGAAAATTTCACACATTGCCACTATCTTTCGCAAAAATCACTTAAAAGTTTCCTTTAAGCTAATCTGAATATTTAATTAAAAGTCCCTGTTTTGAATAACGGACTACCTTATACTTAATTTGGCAAAAACCTTTCTCACTTCAAATACTACTTGATTGATTTGGCACGATGTGACTATTCGATTAAAAGATCCCGAAGTTGGAAATATTTCCACTAAAAAACTAATCACACAGTAATTGATATTCAAATATAATACTTGCCATCGCGAAAAACTTTAAATTTGCACAACAAAAGCTGAAATTCAACTGCAATATTTAAAGTACACCAATACACCGGTTTGCGCCTTTCCGGTTTGCTTCGTTTCGGTTTGCGACGATGGCTTCATTTGCGTCGATAACAAGAAAATGTTTGTCCCATCGCGATTTTAAGTGCATAAGTGCGTGTCTTGCTGTAGGATTGCCAATTTCTGGGGAATTCCCTAAACTGCGGGAAGCCTCAACTTGGTTATGAAGGAAGTCTGCTCCTCAGTTTCATTGATACGTTTGCTCAGGTCAGGTTGCTAGTCAAGTCAAAAGAAAATATTTTTCAATAATGAGTCAAAAAAGAAACCAAATAAGTGTAGAACGAAAGTTGGAGATTTTGAAGCGGTTTAAATCGGGTGAAAAGGCTGTTGATATTGGAAGATACCTTGGAATAGCCCCTTCTACAGTAAAATCTATTTGTTCCAGAGACGCTGATAATATTGAAAAATTTGCTGAAACAGCCACTTCATTACAACATACACAATTTATAAAAATGAGAAGTCCTTTAATGGAAGAAATGGCATCACTGTTGTGCATCGTGTTTCGGTTTGCGTTTTTTTATCGCAATACCACCCTAACTTCCCATGTGTATGGTCATTGCAAATTTGTGAAAAGGTGAAATCGTTTGAAAATGTAGAAAAATGCACGAAAATTGGGAAGCATAATGAAAAAAACTATTGATGCAGTTTGAATGCCAAATGTATGTCCTTTAAAACGAATACAACTTTTGGCTCCGAAGTTGATAATTTTAAGAATTATGCAACATCAAATTTGTTTAAAAAATATGTAAATTTCAAAGTCCCAACATTGAGCTAACGGTACCACGAAACGGATCATCAAAAGTCACCAAAATGTTGGCTTTCTAGGTTCTCATATTTGTAGAATCGAAATGCCTAAACCATTTGACCAAGAAAAATATATCACTTTGGGTACTTTTCTCGACGATTGTATTACTTCGTGTAACACTAAAATAATTGAATCGTCTGGACTTTGTGGTTGATTTTTGTTTAGTTTTGTTTTTGAAATTTTTAATAAAAATCGAAAAAAAAATGCGTCGGCATACAATGTGTTGTTTTTCGATGCCGAAGAAAGTGAACATTCTGTCTATGGCCAAAGTACCCTTTCATAGATAGTCTGGATTACATGGGATATGGGCAACGAAATAAGAAATGAAGAGACAAAGCAGTGGTTAATTCAGAAATATGCAATGCCTGGAATTGTACTAACGATTTAATTTCCATAGTTATCGAATGCGTAGATTGGAAGAATTTGAGCGAAAGAGTATTTTTCTTTAGAAGATTCACCGAACGCAACCATAACTATTGGCTTCCGGGTAGGTACATAATTATTTGTATCTTTGGGTTATCCTCAAATATAACATTTACAATGGATACCCTCTTCAGCCTTGGTTGCTCACACCCTATAGAACATCTAATGACACAGCTAAGATATACTTCAATCAAACTCATTCTAAGGCAAGGATCTTAATAGGAAGATGTATTGGCATTTATAAAGGTATAACCAATTGCCTTCCTAAGTGTATTTTTGTTTGTTCGTACCATAGGTAGGTGGAGAATCTTAATGGAGGAAAGGAATAGCAGGTATCACCCTAACAAAGTTGCTATTTTTGCTAACGTTTGCGCCGCATTGCACAACATATTGTAGATACTGAACCCAGCGATGATCATTTGATGGAAATTGAGACAGCAAGTAGAGGTATTTCAAATAACCGTAGGAAGGAGTTTGCAGAAAGAATTCGAAATTCCATTAAAGGAATTGCTATTGAATTAGAGTTAATTATTATTATTGTGCATTTGTTTGGTTAATTCCAGTTGAGAGTTGAGAGAAGCTTTACGGTTAAGCTCCTTGAGCTCCGATCTTGACAGCATAATTAACTGGGGAAACAACAACAGAGTGGAATTCAATGCTTCTAAAACTCAATGCTGTCTGCTGTCACTCAAGCGAACCCTTGTTATTCAGCCATTATCCATGAATGGTGCTTGTGTCGATGAAACCGGAAAGCTTTCCATCCTTGGTATGTGTATCAACAGAACACTTAGTTGGAACGATCACATATTTGAGGTCGCCAAAAATGCTGCGAAATGTTTAGGTTTCCTTAATCGATGCAAGAAATATTTCACCCCCTCTGATTTGGCTTTCATTTATAAGGCGTATATCCGCCCCAAGCTTGGGTACAACGCTCATATCTGGTCTGGTGCCCCAAAGACCACCCTGCACCTACTAGATAGAATCGAAAAGCGAGCGATAAAACTTATAGAAGACAACAATGTCGCAAAGTCATTAGACTCGCTCGAACATCGACGTACCGTTTCTTCTTTGTCCGTATTTTATCGCTATTTCAACAAACGATGCTCAAGTGAGCTAGCCAACTGCATTCCTCCTCTCCATGAATTCACCCACAATACTCGTCTCGCCAGGAATGCTCATCAGTTTACCCTTAAGCCTAAATTTAGAGACTCGTTCTTCAGCCGTACTACGCGAATTTGGAATGCTCTTCCCAGCCCTATATTTCCCACAGACTACAACCCGCAGATATTTAAGACCAATGTGCACAGGTACCTCCTCTCCCTTTCTCCCTCTATACCTTCGGCCCGTGCTGTGTCTTGACCCCGGACACTTAAGGGGTATGAGCAATCCCTTGAGCGCGCGCAAATTATAAAAAAAAATGTTTTCGAATTTTGATTTGAAATGAATAGGCATACAAGAACGAATTTTGAAAGTGACAGCACAAATTCCGTTTTCTATACGAGTTCAGTAGTTCTCAAACTGCGTACTGTTTGAACGATTGACGACACGACGCGACGGGACGATTCGATTGTACTGTTACACGAAGCAAACTTTTGACGACGTCGTTTAATACAATCGTTTGAACGACGATCGTCTTAAAAGTTACACGATGAGAGCCCAGGACCATAGTAAGTAAGTAACTACATATGTTTGTACGTTTGAACATACATACATATATTTTGTAAAATCAGACTCTTTTTCTTTGCCAATGCCTAACGTATGTATCTTATTTCCTTCTTGCACCGTCTATAGAAGGAGTAGCTGCTCAGCTTCTGTGCAGCATCTCTCCAAAACTGATCAGTACCAACCCAGTTTGTTACAAGTCCTGTAGCAACCTCGGGATTTTAATCCATTAACCTGATCAGCAAGTCTTTTTTTGTCCAATTGGAATGTGATTGTGACCTACATACATTAGAAAGTCAACATATTATTCATATATATAAAATTCCAACAAAAAATCTCGGAATTTACATGTTTTGCCAATCTAATCGCCAGAAAAAACCGAACGACAAGAAAATGACGTTTGATTCGAATGATTCGAATGTCAGAATTAGCTTGAAAATTAACTTTCAAATGAAAGAGTGAACTTACGAATAGTTCGAATGTGAGAATACAAATCATTCGAAATCGTTTCACTTTCGAATGAAAGTGATTTTCAGAATAAAGATGACTGTTTTCTAGACAGGAATACTCTTTGAGCATTGTCAGTAATTAGAAAGAGGTGGCGCCGTGAACATTATTCTTGTCGTACTGAGACATGAAATGCATAAAAAAGCAGCACCGAATACCATTGCAGTACGTTCGAGAATATAACTTATAGATAAGACAATTCGAGTACAAAATACAAGCCACGGAGTTCAGGTAAATGTTCCATTCAAAATTTTGAAACTTGAGTCTTTCTCTGAATCTAAGCCTCCAAAGTTGGTTGAAAAGTTCCAACAGTGTAGTCAGTTTCTTCGTTGTTCCACTAGGCTGAATTCGATGAATTTATAATTCAAATGGCAAAACCAGCTTAGATGGATCTTAAAGTAGTGGTCTTATTTCATACACGCCATTTAGATTCTCTGGATGTTGTGGACGCGTTATCAACGTGCTTCAAATACTTCATTCATGTTTGAAATTTGCAGTTTGTTTCGACATATTTATTAATTTATTATTACTTTCGTCATTGTTACAAATAACAGCGAATAATCTCTCGTATCGTTTGCATATTTCACAGACATTCTGAAGCAGATAAACCAGTGTTATCGGGAAACACTCCTTCCGATGGAATCCTATGAATCCACAGCTTGTGAGATCAGCCGCAACGTAGAATCAAGAAGAACCAACCAAGACCCAGATGAAAACATGACTAAAACCGAACGACAGAAATTCGTCTTCAGAGAGAACAATATTGTAATCTAATTGCCGGTCTTTGTTAAATTATTCTTGAAAATAAAAATTAAAGTATCTGCTAAAGAATATCAAACTATCTGTTTACAATATCAGAGACCATTCAAAAGCTTGAAAGAAAAAAGCAAAAATCGTTTGTTTATTTTCCATAAATTCGTTTGCAACGTTTAAGAGTGCATCGATAAATCTGGTCCACAGTTGAAAGACCAAAGTGAGGAGTGTCTTGATAAACGCTGCTTTCTACTCACCTCATCTGTTTGCTGCAAGGAATCTGGTTGAATATAATACGTTCCTTAGCTGCGAAAAAATTTTAATGTTGCTATCATTTTCTCGCTCACAAATAAATTAAAAAAAAGAAAGCAGAAGCACGATACTATTCGATATCGATGCAGAAAACTAGGATGCGACTGACGAGCTCGATTTGTTTGCCGGAAATGTCAAGTTCATCTGTGCCTCACCAGTGAACGGAACTGTTTCTCACACAACTTGAGACGCGCCGCCGATGCTTTTTGATCCAAATTTGTTTTTTTTTTTAAATCACTTTCATAACACCTGTTTCGATTATTTTCAGTAAAAAAACGTGTTTCCTACAAATACATCTTTTCAATTTTAGTTGGCGGTAATGCCCAGTAAAGAATCGCATTGACATATCATTAAGCATTAATGAACTCACTGGACACTGAATACACGGGGTTTCCAGACGATCATGACACAGGTGACTATGCCATGTAGGTAGGATGACTGATATGGAAGTCATGCTCACTTATCCGGTCGACTGTGCTGTCACGTTCGGCTTTGTGTCCAAAACCTATTTACCCTTTGACCTTGTAGTTCTTCCCTCTTGGAATTTTATATTCCTCTTGGGATTTGTTGGCCATATGTGATTTCTTCTGACCTCTTCTGAAGCCATTTAGATGCTGTAAGAAATTGTAGTAAGTCCTTTGGGACAATGTTACTCAGATCCTCAAGGTTGTTGAAGTAGTACTCGCCTAGTAGTCTTCTTCTTGTTTCCGCAAGTGCACGACATGTTCCGAGGTAGGGTAATATTGTTTCCTCTTCTTCTTCATCCATGCAGCTTCTACAGAAGTAAGGTGCCCCAAGTCTTCTGGCATGGCTGCCTATAAGACAGTGGCCAGTTAGAACCCCTATCACTCTACTGATAACCATCAAGTCTAGTTTTAGGAGGTAATCAGTCCTTCCTTGATTTAGCGTAGGCCAGATCGCTTTCGATATCCTAGCAGTGTCCTGTTCCGATCATTTGCAGTTTGTATCGTTTCGCAATCGTCATCAATCGCGATTTTATTGTTTTCAGTGGGGGTGGGGTGTCTCCTGATGGCATACCCGCCCCCTTTCTTGCTAGTTCATGAGCTTTTTCATTGCCCGGAATACCCTTATGCCCGGGGACCCAGCATAGGGTGAGATTGCTTCTGGCAGGTATCTCCTTTAGAGACAGACGGAAGAGTATTACCATCTTAGAGTTTATTGATGGTGTGTCCGGAGCTTTTATTACAGCCTGACTGTCTATGTATAAAACAATAGATCTCTCGTCTATTGGGCTCATTGATAGTCGGATGGCTGCCTTTTAAACAGCTGTTACTTCCGCTTGGAATACACTGCAGTGGTTCGGTAGTCGGATTGCATCGGAGATCTGTGGTAAGCTGGCCTAGATGCCTAATCCCGTGCCTTCTTCGAATTTTGACTCGTCAGTGTAGATTTCCCATGTAGCTGGTGGTTTACAGACTTTGTCTTCGTCCCATTCCTCTCTTGTGGGGATTAAATTCTTGTGTTTTATTTCGAAGTCCATGAAGGGCGTGAGATAATCACCCCGATTACGAAAGTCGTGTCACTTGATCGACACAAGGCGTTTTGAGAGTCGAGTCACTTTACAGGCGTTTAAGCATCGGTATTACGAACATTAGTCGACTCGAGCTTATGTTCCACACACATTCTAAAGCTGCCACTTAAAAGCTTTCTATCAATTTGACAGATCAATTCGTTAAATGGGGTAGTTTTCATAAATTCTACCGGAATACATATTTTTAAATTGTTGTTTTGAGGTGTTTACTTTATTAAATTATTTGTGGAATTTAAAGTAAATATGGACAGCATTGCTGTGGTTATTTATTGGATTAGTGAAGAGAACGACGACCAAGAATTGCAGAAAAGGGAATTAATTAACATCAGAAGAAGTATTCGATTGAAATGCAATCCATTTGATTTGCCAGATGCTTAGTAAGAGATATGCATTGTACAATTGTGAATAAATTAATAACTAATAAATAAATAAATTAATAAAATAAGTTATCTTAAATATTTAACAAGTATTTTAGACTAAATATGCTGGCGTTTGAAATTGCTCCGACTTCCTTTCATCCAATTTTGTTTGCATCCGTTTGAGAAAAACTTCTTTGGAAATTTGTTGCTAAATTTCTGTTTTCCTCCATCAGTTCAATCAGCCGCTTTATTTGTTTTGGGCTGGAAATGTTCATCCTTAAGATATAAATAATTAACACAGAATACACTTTACACCATTCCAGTTAAAACACAAAGAAAACCCACGTTTTTACTTGTTTTTCCACTAGAGTCGTTCAAACCGCCTTCTTTTGTCGTGTTACTCGTCGTTTTGGTGTAGTAAGTCGACTTTCGGAATACCGATGCACGACAAGTGTCACACAAAAAATACGTTCCACATAAGCTTATCGCCAGAAGTCGTTTTGTGGCGTAAAACGACTACTTTATCGACAATCGTAATACCGACGTCACAAAGGCGTTTCGACACAAGTCGTTAAACGACTTTCGTAATCGGGGTGAATATGTACATATCCTTAGGGACATTCGTGTTTTGTAATATTACCTTGTGACCTCTTCCGTGGGTTTTGTCCAATCTGTTGCCTTCTCTTAGTCTTATGGCTGCATATGACCACAAGATTGCCATAGGTGTCCATGGGAAGGAGATGCAGTGTAATTTCTAGGGCTGTGGGCGTGGTTCTTAGTGCCCCTATTATGCAGAGGCATGCTGATCTCTGTACACCGTTCATCTTGGTAAGATTCTGCTTCACTTGTAGTGCCATCCACCAGACTGGGACGCCATACATCAATATTGGCCTTACTATTGCAGTGTATAGCCAATGTGGAATCTTTGGTTTAATTCCGCATTTGGTTCCGATGATTTTTTGTATGTGTAGAGTGCAATCAATGCTTTCCTGATGCGTTCCAGTGTGTTGCGTTTCCAGTTGAATTTGCTGTCAACTACAACACACACAGTTCTATCCCTTTTAGCTTCGGTGGAGCTATGCTGGGAATTTTTTATCTTCTCGTGAACAGCATGAGTTCCGTCTTTAAGAGATGTCTCCATCACGCCCCTGATAGTGTTGGGGAATTTTCCTTTGACGGCTATTGCTTGTTTCTCTGATGTTGATTTCAACGTCGAGTTTACTTATGGCGTAGTCTATTGCCTCGAATTTGATATTATTGAATGCTCCTTCTATCTAGGAAGTCTACCGTCGTGTACTCTTTGTTCTCGAGAGACGTTTCGATAGTGCCGACCAGTGAATAAAGTGCTGTTTCCGTAACCTTTGCAATACGCATACTGGTTCGCAGATATTTGTTTAAATAGAGTGTTTTCTTTTATATGCAGGTCCACTCGTCTCTCCAGTGTCTTAAGTATAAACGATGAGAGTGTGATGTGTCTGAAGTCTTTGGGTCTGTTATGATTCGTTTTCCCACACTTCGTTATGAATACCGCTTTTCCTCTTCTCCAGAGTATCGGCTTGCTTTGTGCATACTGTAACAGTAAATCATGCGCAGCTTAGGTTCCGCCTATTCTGTCCCATTAATTTCGATGTCAAAGACGCTCTGGAAGGCCAATTGTCGAAAATGTCGATAAAAGCATGGAAATCGTTAAGTCTGACTGTCGTGGACCGTCTGAAGGAAGCAATAGCTTACAAGCGGTCAGCTTCGTCTCATGTAGAGACGAGGGATAATTAACGGCACTTCCATCAAAATAGCAACAAATAATCAAACAAAACGACGGGTATTTCACCTATATCGGACAGTTTTTACTATGTTAAATACATGTGGGCTCGTTTCATAACTGAAGCAGTTTTTCTACATCAGCTCAGATGTCCACGTACCTTCCTTCAGGTGCTGTCTGACCTGTATTTAGAATTCAATTAGAATTGTATGCATGGAAATACCCGCAATGGCAATTTCAGTGCAAGGATGCAGAAATACCACAAAACATTTTATTTGAATGTTACATATGTTTGCGAAAATCACGCCCTTCCCCTTTTTGGTTCGTCTTTAATACAACTAAGTTTACTTATCTAGTAGTTTCTTTTTCAAATGTTGCAGGTTTTTGTTCCTTTCATCATGACTTTGAGGGATCATCACGTCCCTGATAATGTTGAGCAATTTTCCTGACTATGCCATGTAGAGCGTATAGAAAGCGTATACTCCGGTTTGAAGCTTCTTAATCTCCGAGGCTGTAAAACACGCCAACATACATCCGCAAATAATAAGGATAAGCATGCACAAATTGGTAAGTAGATCCAGAAATCTACCAGGAAGTCTGATATCTACGGTCCGGGATCACCCCCTGCACCGCCAACCAAAGAGATACGATGCACATAGTAATCAACATCACACAAATAAATACAGATTATTAAAAATATATATTTTAATATTTTTATCAACCCTAGTCGGACATTTCAAGCCTGCCGCTTACAATACGTAGTCAGCTTTTGCTAATCTTAACATCTAGTACACAATTACAGCTAAAATTATTACAATAATAATGACCTCCTCCTTAGTGGCCATGACCATGTGTTGATTGAGGTAATTTTGCAGAAGTTTCCGCTTTGTCAGCCTCAATATCACTGCCGCCACTGCCACTGCCGGCTTCTAAGTTTTGCAACTGCTGATTCCACATGTCGGCGTAGACGCCATTCTGCTGCACCAACTCTTCGTGACGACCACGCTCCACGATACCACCGTCTTTGAGGACAAGGATTTCATCGGCATGAATAATGGTTGACAACCGATGGGCAATAACAACTGTCGTCCGATTGGCACAAACTCTCGATAGTGCCGCCTGAATGTTTCGTTCCGTATGCGTGTCCAGAGCACTGGTAGCCTCGTCAAGGAACACAAGCACTGGCGACTTGAGTATAGTTCTTGCAATAGCAACACGTTGCTTCTCGCCACCGCTCAAGCGGAGACCACGTTCGCCCACTTTAGTTTCGTAGCTATCGGGGAAGGACAGAATGCGATCGTGAATGTCAGCGTTGCGTGCCGCTTCAAATACTTCGTCGGCTGAGGCACCCACGCGCCCGTACTCAATGTTGTAGAAGATTGTGTTGTTAAAGAGCACCGTATCTTGAGGCACCACTCCAATGCACTTTCGCAGCGAATTCTGTCGCACAAGCTTGACATTTTGTCCATCGATCAGGATACCGCCGTGCATCACATCGTAGAAACGGAACAACAGACGAACGATTGTACTCTTTCCCGCACCAGAGGGTCCCACAATGGCGCAGGTTTTGCCCGGGTTTACCGTGAAGCTGACGTTACGCAGAACAATTTTCTCCGGACTGTACCCGAATGTGACGTTATTGAATTCAATTCTACCACCGGAACACAAGAGGTTTGATGCCCCAGGAGCATCAATTACTTCTTGGTCTTCCTTCAGCAGATCAAACATGTTCTCCATGTCCACAAAGTTCTTCTGAATAGCCCGGTAGTATGTTCCAAACCAATTCAGTGGCATGTACAGATCCATAAGGTAGGTGAAGAAGAGCACATAGTCGCCCACAGTTAGAACGTTATGATTTGCCACAAGGTACACGCAAAGCAGGGATCCAGATAAAAGTCCCAGGGACAGGATGATGTTCTGTGCTGTGTTTAAGATGTTCAGGGAAAACATTGAATTGAATTCTTCTTTCTGGAAATACAAACGAATGCAAATTGTTAAGGAAATGCCAACATCTAAGAATTACAGGAATAACTAGTTCATGCTTGCTAGTTCTTCAAAAACGCAACAGAAAGCGCCCAAATTAAAGTAATGCACATAAGTGACCAGAGCCGCCACCAAGGTACCAAGCAACAGGACGCGAATAAATGGAAGATCCTAGATCGTGTGATTTAAACTCTGGCCTTAAATCATGGACTACGTTAAGTCAGTGGTATATTCCAACAAGCTGACGTCGTTGGAGGTGTTCAGATCCAATATTGAGCGAGTGATAGCGGCCGGTACAGTCGAAAAGTGTGGCCGAGTCATCGAAAATTGGATTCAACGAACCAACCGCTGTCAACGTGCCCGTGGTGGACATATGAACGACGACACACAAATGTTTTGAAAGGTTGGTTAAATTTTAAGGGCCGATGTTGAATGTGAACCACACCTAAAAGTCAAGTTTTTTTCTGCATTTCATTTGACATTTCTCAATTTCAGACTAACTCAATTTGAAAGATACACAATCGAGCAACGCGTTAAAGTTATTCAGGCTTCAGGCTTCAAATCAAAATGCATATCGTGCACTTCGTGATTTTTTCCGTCAATTTAATCGTCGAAATGTGCGTACAATCGGAAAATACGTTCAAAAATTTGAGCAAACCGGGTCAGTGGAGATGTGAAACACCTGTGCATGCTCGTACAGCTCGTACTGCAGAAAATATTGCTGCTGTTCGCGATAGTGTGGCTGAAGAGCCGTCCACCATAAATCGTCGTCGTGCCCAACAATTGCATCTCTCGCGCTCGTCGTTGATGAACATTATGCATAAAGACTTGCATTTACACACTTACAAGGTGCAATTGACTCAAGAACTAAAGCCTCTTGACCATTTCAAGCGTCGTCAATGGTCAGAATGGTGGCAAGAAATGGCAACAGTGGATGATCAATTTTCGAAGAAAATCATCTTCAGTGATGAGGCACATTTTCACCTCAGTGAATTCGTGAATAAGCAGAATTGCCGCATTTGGGCGAATGATAATCCAAGAGTGATTGTCGAAAAACCAATGGACCCACAAAGAGTGACTGTTTGGTGCTGTTTATGGGCTGGCGGCATCATCGGGCCGTATTTTTTTCCAAAATGAGGCCAGTCAGGCAGTTACTGTGAATGGTGTTCGCTATCGTGAAATGATAACGAGCTTTTTATGGCCCGAATTGGAAGATATGAATGTGGACGATATGTAATTTCAACAGGACGGTGCCACTTGCCACACAGCTAACGAAACAATGGCTCTTTTTTGCGCGACAAATTCAATGGCCGTGTTATCTCACGTGGTGGCGATGTCAATTGGCGGCCAAGATCTTGTGATTTGACACCGTTGGACTTTTTTCTTTGGGGTTATTTGAAAGAAAAGGTATACGTCGATAAGCCAGCAACAATTCAAGAGCTAAAAGATGAGATAATTCGGCACATTAACGGCATAGAGCCTTAATTATGCTTCAGCGTCATCGAAAATTTGGACCATAGGATGGAGGTGTGCCGCCGAGATCGCGGAGGCCATTTGGCCAATATTTTGTTTCATACATAATTGAACCATACCAATATTATCATAATAAAAAGAAATGACAATAATTTCCTGAATAATTTGTGTTTTATTCAAAATCAACATCGGCCCCTAAAATTTAACCACCCCTTATATGGGCAGATTTTATTTCTACACAGTTCATTCGAAGATTTGGTGAGATTTTTTATTTTTGGGCCTTTTTTTGTGTGTGAATGGACATGCATATTTAGCATATGTTTATTTAGTCTTCACAATGCAGCCACAAGCGTTGTGCGTACTGTGCATTTGCACATCGTGCGCATATGGTGGGGCGGGTATTGTGAATTCAAACTTTTTTTTTGCACAGTGAAACGTGTATACATTTATGTATATATGTAAAATCAAATACATCAAAATGAAAAAGGGATCTCAGACCAATGAGAAAAGGAAGTTTCCAATTTCGCTATGACAGGTTCAGTCAGGCGGACAGCGAACTATTTAACAGATCAATTGTCTGTGTTTGAAAAAACAATGGCGAAGGCTGAGGTTGTGTATCAAAGGGAGCTCTTCTTGTTAGGTGATGACGACAAGGAGAAAGTAATTGCGATGGTGGCCATCTATGCCAAAATCAGGGAAGACTATTTTGAATATCACAGCGATTTTCTGGATTCCATCGACAAGGCACAGGCGTCAAAAGTAACGTTGGACGACAAACAGCAAGATACTATCGATCCGATTACGGTCAGGTTGACGGAACTAAGGCTTCCAACAATCAATTTGGCGGTCTTCTCAAGTAACTACGAGATCTGTTTGTCTCACAATTCATCACAACGTGTCGCTTTCTGAAATTCAAAAGATGCATTATTTAAAATCGAGTGTATTTGGTGAAGCGGATAAGCTTTTGGCTCACTTGGGCATGGATATTGGTAATTATTCCAAAGCGTAGAAAATATTAAAAAACAGAACTATACCAATATTATCATAATAAAAATAAATAACAAAAATTTCCTAAATCAACATCGACCCTTAAAATTTAACCACCCTTCAAACCAATAATGCAATTTTCGAGATAAAAAGTTGCCAAGTCTTTATTGGAAAACCCTGTATTTTGTAGTGAAACATTTAAATATTGAAAGTTGTTCACTACTTGAAATGTGGGCCAAAAATACATTTACTTTCGTAGGTAGTTCGATCGACAGCTACAATTTCGAGGTAGTATAGGAGTTTGTCTACCTAGGTGAGCTCCACAAGCGACATCACTGTGGAGATCCGTCGTAGAATCGCCCTCGGCAACCGGTGGTACTTCGGTTTGCCAAAACAACTGGGCCGCACTCCTGACTCGAAGGATTAAAATCATGCTCTACAAAACTCTTATTTTGCCAGTCCTGCTCTATGGAGCAGAAAGCTGGACGCTAAGCAAAACTGCAGAGCTGATTCTTGGTACCTTCGAAAGAGAAACTCTACGTCGGATAAATGGTCCCGTCTTCGAGGAAGGCGAATGGAGGAGAAGACATAACCGCGAACTCTACGAGCTGTACCAGGATGTGGATGTAGTCCGGAAGGCAAAAATCCATCGACTGCACTGGCTCGGCCACATCGAGCGCATGGACAACAATGCTCCAGCAAAGAGGGTCTTTGAATCCGAGCCTACTGGTTCGAGAAGGAGAGGAAGACCGAATCTCCGGTACACATACATAAGTAATCGCGGATGCAAGACAGCTTGGTCTTGATGACTGGAAGCAGCGTGCCCAGGACCGTCAACGATGGAAGGCAGCAATTGCTCAGGCCCGGACCCTCCATGGGTCGCCGGCCTGATAAGTAAGTAAGTAAGGTAGTTTAGTGTTGGAGCCATTAATAAAAAACTTGGCAGTTATATTCTCTAAATGTCTAGGTATTGTCGTTGACTCAAAAGAGATGGTGCCAAACATATGAAAGTCACACATTTGAGCGGGATTTCAGTGAACTTTGCATCACTTACTGGGCAATGGACTCAACGTTTCAAAAAACTGGTAGCTTAAATGAATAACAACCGCGTGATTGAACCAACACAATGAAGCGTTACCAACTTGAGTTTATTGAAACATTAGAAACGCAGGCGTAATGCTAAACGAGAGCAAAACTAAACACGTGTCATCGTGTTCCTTGTCCTCTGTCGTGGGGTGCGAACGCGTCGTGAGTCTTGCAACCCTTGCAGAGAAAACGTGGAACATTCCCAGCTGAAGATGGTCTGACATGACTGCCGGAGCATTTCTTATGCAGCATGCGTATTTGTGATGCCAACCGACATCGAATTCATGCAGAAATCCATTAAATATTGGTGATGCTTGAACTGTGTACCAAACAAGCGCCGTAAATCATTGTCGGGTGATGCACCAGCTTGTGCATCAAGTGCCTTACATCAGAACCAATGCCTTCGCAATAAAACTGAACTCATGTTCTTCACTTGAATCCAACGTCACACTGGACAAATGACAATTGACACACCAGTTCCTTTTCAAACAAGAGGACTAACTAATACCTGAGAGCTGTCCTATTGACATCTTCAATTTAGCTATGTCCATAATCTTTATGTCTGACACTTTTGCTGAATGAATAGCTGCATAGCGTTCTTTTCCTAGTTCTTGCAAGGACTGGACAAGTGCCGAGGGAGTGGAGCGTAGTTTCTTTTTCCTCCTCGTCTTTTTTTTTTTTTTTTGTCCGGGGTCAAGACACAGCACGGCCGAAGGTATAGAGGGAGAAAGGGAGAGGAGGTACCTGTGCACATTGGTCTTAAATATCTGCGGGTTGTAGTCTGTGGGAAATATAGGGCTGGGAAGAGCATTCCAAATTCGCGTGGTACGGCTGAAGAACGAGTCTCTAAATTTAACTGTGCGTCCGAAAGTAGGCTTAAGGGTAAACTGATGAGCATTCCTGGCGAGACGAGTATTGCGGGTGAATTCATGGAGAGGAGGAATGCAGTTGGCTAGCTCACTTGAGCATCGTTTGTTGAAATAGCGATAAAATACGGACAAAGAAGAAACGGTACGTCGAGGTTCGAGCGAGTCTAATGACTTTGCGACATTGTTGTCTCCTATAAGTTTTATCGCTCGCTTTTGGATTCTATCTAGTAGGTGCAGGCTGGTCTTTGGGGCACCAGACCAGATATGAGCGTTGTACTCAAGCTTGGGGCGGATATACGCCTTATAAATGAAAGCCAAATCAGAGGGGGTGAAATATTTCATGCATCGATTAAGGAAACCTAAACATTTCGCAGCATATTTGGCGACCTCAAATATGTGATCGTTCCAACTAAGTGTTGTGTTGATACACATACCAAGGATGGAAAGCTTTCCGGTTTCATCGACACAAGCGCCATTCATGGGTAATGGCTGATTAACAAGGGTACGCTTGAGTGACAGCAGACAGCATTGCGTTTTTGAAGCATTGAATTCCACTCTGTTGTTGTTTCTCCAGTTAATTATGCTGTCAAGAGCGGAATTCAATGTGCTTAACATACGCTGCCGTTCCAATTCTACGGCCGAAGGGCAGGGTCGTGAGTCTCGAAACGAATATGAAAAGCTGAGGGTGCTGTCATCAGCGAAGGAATAGATTGGATTAGAAGTATCAGACAAGAGATCATTAATAAAAATGAGAGAGTGTCGGAGACAGAACAGAGCCTTGGGGTACACCAGCATTTATTTGGTGGATATCAGACTTGAACCCATCCAAAACAACTTGAATTGAACGGTTCGAAAGGTAATTTCTAATCCATAGAAGAAGAGATTCATCGATACCATATGCACGTATTTTCGACAAAAGAGCTTGATGCCAAACTCTGTCAAATGCCTTAGAAATATCAAGTGCAACGATCTTGTTTTCGCCTGCATTATGCAAAGATTTGTTCAACTTTTCGGTGGGATAAGCTATCAGATCACCAGTGGACCTGTTGCTACGGAAACCGTACTGCCGGTCATTAAGAAGCTTCCGCGATTCAAGATATTTCATAAGCTGACGATTTATCAGCGTTTCCATGACCTTAGAAAGAAGGGACGTAAGTGCTGTGGGTCGGTACGAGGTGGGTGACTAAGATTCGCCCTTTTTAGGGACAGGCTGGACAAATGCTGTTTTCCATCTGCTCGGAAAGAGACCTAAAGAGTAGGATAGATGAAAAAGCTTACGCAATGATTTTGCCAGCGCAGAAGAACCATCTGGGCCAGCGGATTTGTGCACGTCGAGATCTTTAAGTACTCTTGCAACTGTACGAGTGCGAAAGTGGATTTGTCCCATGGTGAAATCAACGCTCTCGAGTATAGGTGGTGACATATTGGAATCTGGCAGTGTTGACCTGGCTGCAAAATGCGCCGCAAGCAGATTGGCTTTGTCTAAAGAGCTGACAGCTGGAATGTCATTGTAAATGAGCGTGGGAATTGAAGACGAGGCGGAATTCCTTATGTTTTTTACATTGTAGCACTTTTTGCCTCAACTTTTGATCATAAGAGAATTTCACACGTCTGAACCTTTTCCGGATTTCCTCAGTAGGGTTGGCTTTGTATGCCCGCAAATTCAACTCTCTCATCCTGATAGCCTCTTTACAGCTCGAGTCATACCATGCATTTCTTTGGGCTTGATACTCTTCACACTATGCGGAATGAAGGATCTCATGCCCAGCAGAAGAATGTTTGTGATCATATCAGCAGCGGCATCCACGTCACTATCGAGGAAGCATAGTGACCAGTTAAAGTTTCTAAAGAAATTGTTTAGTCCGCTCAAATCGGCTTTCTCGTACAGCCATACTGTTCTTTTAGGAATTTGTTCTCTAACTGTGTGTGGTGATAACGAGAAATTAGCTGATAGGCGAGCCTAGAGGCGACAGTATGTCAACAGAATATTTATCAGGATGATAGGTGAGAAACAGATTCAGGGTGTTGGCGGAATGATCTGCGATGTCCGGTATTCGTGTGGGCTCATTTACTAGCTGAGTCAGATTGTTTAGCTCAGCAAAGATTTCGACATATCTTCCTTCGGGTGTTGTCTGGCCTGAATGTCGAAGCCAATTTGAATGGTCTCTACACCTCCCGCAGACGTCGGTGAGGTGAGGGGGGGGGGAGTCTTATTCTTCTGGCGTGTGTGCCGAATAGGCAATGACTGATTTCATTCGTGTTTAATTTTAGGAGTGTACTTATTTTCTTTGGATTTATCGAAGACCAGATTAGCCTTGAAGTCCTGCATGTTTCTTATTCCATTCATCACCGATTGGCGGTATTAATGACATCCACTCCGGACTGTAGTCTAAGTCTGTAACCATACTTTTTCTACGTCTATTGAAAAGCCGGTTTCTGCGGTTTGTAATCAAACCACAGCCCCAGTCAATTGAAGATCACTTCAAGAAACTATTTTCAGCTTTTTCCTAACATCTTAATCCATTCGAATGAACATCCATAGATCTAAACCTAAAATTACGTAAACACACACTACCACCATACCTGATACTTAAGGATAGCCTCTCTGTATGCATCCACTTCGTACTCCTCCGCACCATAATACTTCACAGTCTCAAAGTTAAGTAAAGAGTCCACACTTCTAGCACGCTGCTCATTATCAGCGATATTCATCAGCCGCTGGAATTTCGTTCGCCATTCGGTGATAGCAATAGTACATACTGAAATAATTAGCGCACAACATTTAGATAATTCATAAAACAAGTGGCCATAAAGATAAACTTACATATATACAGAAACATTGTAAGGAACACAATCAAACCAAACCACCAGTTGAAGGCGTAAATAAAGAAAATCACAGCCACCACAATATCAATTATTGTTGGGGCAATTGAGAATATAATGTAGTTCAATAAATTGTTGATCGAATCAGTGCCACGGTCCATCACACGCAGAACTTCACCCGTCTTCCGTTGCAAGTGCCAGCGCAGCGATAAATTGTGCAAATGTCTGAATAGGTCGACTTCGATCTCTCTGGTCGTGTACTGCTGAATGCGAATCCATAAGAACGAACGGAGATTGTTGAGCAGACCCATTGTGCCAGTTCCGCCGCCCTGTAAGAATGATAGCGCTACGTAGATCAGAACAAAGTCCCATCGGAAGCTAATCGGCTCCTCTGTCAAGCTGTCCACTGGAAAAAATACAATTCACCATCAATCTGAAGCAAATGCCATTCATTTGAGGGAACTTACCCAATTTCTTGCGATAGATTGGAAGGAATAGCTTAATCACACGACCACACACCAGCAAGCCAATACAGATTACCACACTTATTTGCAGGACGAGGTCTTTCTTCGGCCAGAGATAGGGGAAAAGTTTCCGCAGTTTCTTCCAGCCATTGTGAAATGCGGAGCGGTTTGCACTTGGATTGAGGGGCTCCTCGTCGCTCTGCTGAGTGTAGTGCCAAATTAGTCCGGGTGCCTTAAGACCGAGCACGAATATCAAAAGTGAACAAATGTACCGCGTCACAAACATTCCCATCTCCACCCTGTCCTTGAAACTGAAATAATTGACACAGAAAAACGGTAAGAATCTATTTTGAAGCACTCCCAGTTCACGCACATACCTCTTCAAGTTAAACCACCAATCCTCTTGACGTAGATTAATGAATGCCATGTTCTCATTGATGAACGCCAACGTCCAGAACAGCAGTAACACCAAACCATGACCCCGGGTGGGTATTGATGGCAGCTGATAGAATCGCTCTTTCACAACCAACCATATGGAGTAGGGATACGCGAAGCATGTCAATATGATTGACAGGATCTTTAAACAAACACATAATCAGTGTCAACATAAGCAAATGCAGACATCGCGGACTCACCATGTATCCATAAACGGCACTGTTGTCGTAGAATGATGCCATTAGACCGAATCGAACGAGCGCCAGAACGGGGAAGAATGCCAATAAGAATAGCTGAAGACCATACAGCCGGGACTTGGATATAAGTGTTGGATCTGTGATTCGTGTTGCATACTTTTTGTACATGAACAATTGAAGAGTTCCAAAGAGTAGGATAAAGCCAGCGACAACGGACGTTCCAACCGTGTCCATGAAGCAATGGGAGACTCCATGGTTAACCCACACCTGGGATAACGTGACGTTCGGCGGACAATAAAGCATATTGACTCCTTAATGAATTAATTCTGTGATTAAGAGAGAGCAAAATTATATCTTCATGAACATTTGGGTTGATGGGAAACTGTTTTAGGTTATGTTCATCTGATGTTTAATCTTTATCAGCGTTTTTTAAATGAAAATTTCAAACAAGAAAAGTAAATTCGACACAAGTTCGACGGTATGATTGAGAAATATTCCAAATCTAGGCGATCAGGCGACCGAATTGCTCAATTTATGACATTGGTCTGTCAGAGATGAGAGACGCCAGGCACTGCTTGGAGGCTGGCACTCATTAGGACCAGATTATGTGTTTGTCAAGGACAAAGAGCGCGTATTTTCCACGAGTCAGTACAATGAAGAAACCTGTTATTTTGGTTGGTGTTAATTTGGTTCTTGGAACCGCCACTTCTACCTACATGGCTACAGACCGAACCATTTGTTCTCATTGTAACAATGACAAAACACGATGTTCAAGGACATTGTAAAGAGATGCCAAGGATGCTAGTACATAAGATGAATTCGTTATTTCCAGGCAACTAGATATTGCAGAACATTTTTTCATTGATTCATGAGGTGTGGAAGTTTTCGGCTCTAAGATGGGCTGTGGAGTCGGTGCGAGTGTGTTCTCAGAATTCCTGAACATTTCAAAAGCATACGGATTGCCGGAGAATTCCAGTTTGGGTTTCAGGACACAGTGACGTCCCAGGAAATGAGAACTAGAAGAACTAGCTGGGCAAGGATCTACTCCTCAGTGCTCGCTTGCTGAGGATGATATCTCTAAGATTGTGGCGGTCTATACGGGACACTGGCCGATAGGACACACAACACACATTGTCGCAGTTGCAAATGTGTAGACCTTGCTAGAGCAATACAGCGAGCGCTTGGTAGACTCTTCTTCAACTCACTTGATGAAATTTCTGTAAAGGCTAAGAACTTATGTCCTTCTTAATTACCTCATGCTGGATTTAGAGATATTTCAATAATACACTTTACGTACAAGGTATCAGAGCTGTGTTCTTAAAACGACACATAGTACTTTTTTTTACTTTATACTTCTAGTCACCTGCAGTTCTGTAGGTTTGAGTCCATCACCAAAAGGAAAGAATGGGACTTTGAAGTAGTCAGCCTATCTCTGACAGTGATCACATTCTCCATGCTAGGGTCCAGGGTCCAAGGTTTCCCAGGGACATAAAAAAGATAGAACGGTAGCAGATTTGCCTTAAGCATCACATCAGGAGGCATTCTTTGCATGCTCAGATGCGGAGAAAACGGGCATATATTGAAGGATTGCAAACGGAGTAGTCTTTGGACGTATAACCGGTAGTGTTAGGTGCCCAGAGTATAAAAAAGCCATCGAATGCTTGAAACTTTTGCAACCAAATTAAACTCATTGCAAGGCAGCTCAGGATCTATTGCACAAACAGTCCACGAGCTTAAGGTCGACATTGATCTCTCTCGGAGCAATATTGCAACATTAATTCGGGTAACTGGGTGCATGATGCGACAAATAAGCCGCCCATATGGGCATGTGGTAATGCCACATTTCAGATACCACCTTACGGCTAGGAGAACTATTTCGTACGTGCCATCTAGTATTCTAAGGGCAAGCTTGTTTAGATTTAGAGCCTCTTTGGTTCTTCGGGGATCAACCTTCATGAATTTTTTGGAGCGTGTGGTTCCCTCCCGATTAATCCATAATTGGATGCGGCACGTTTTCTTTTCAATCAAGTTTACTAGTAGTTGCGCCAAATTGCAAACGAGTGGAGCTCGACACGTTAAATGTGACCAGCACCGAAAAATAACAAATTTACCACTAAGGGAAATTCAAAGGCCATTAGAGGAGATGACCCTCCATTACCTCAACCCAGGCCAACACGTACTCATAGTTCCTATCCTAGAGAGATACGTTCAACGCTCAGCGTTGATTTGCCGGGTGTAAACAACCGAGGCAAATTAAGATTTCCACGTACCATCATAGTAAGCAATGAGTGGTGACCTGTGGCGTTGTGGGTACTCTTGAACCAATCTGTCTAGGTTCGATTCCTGTTACGATAAGAAATACTTTTCACGACCCCACCTCCTTTGAGTCACTGACAATGCTCAAAGAGTATAACTGTCTAGATAAAGCTTCTCAAACTTGGCCGTTCGGAGTCGGCATAAAACTGTAGGTACCTTCCACTCGTGATAGAACAAATAGCACGCACAACACGAGTGGGTGCTGAGAAGCTAAGCCCTGGCCCTCTACGGGCTGTAGCGCCACGACGTTCGTTCGTTGCACCGAAAAATAACAAATTTACCACTAAGGGTAAATTCAAGGTCATTAAAGGAGATGACCCTCCATTCCCTCAGCATGGGCCCACAATTACTTGTAGTTCCTATCCTAGAGAGGTATTCGTTCACCGTTGATTTGTCGGGTGTCAAAAACCGAGACATCTTAAGATTTCTATGAACCACTAAGTGGCTGTAGCAGAAGAGCAAACATCAAATAGGAACTACAACTGATGTGACAACTATCATCATAGTAAGTAAGCAATGATGGAAAATGCTTCTCGAGCGGTTTAAGAACTCTTTCAGCTGAAAGTGGCAGCACAAGGGACACAGTTGCTACCTAACCTAAATTAGGCTTAGTCCACTCGGACTGAAAATGAGGAACATTGGATATCCATAGTATGCAACAATATAACTTATAGATGCTTTATCGTTACTTGATAAAAATTGCCTTAGTTAGTTATGTCCTGTAAATGTTATATCCAGATGGACGTGGGACTAGCATCTGCAGCAATCCCTCGTATTGAACGTGCTATAGTTCTGTCACGAGTGAAGGCAATTAATAGAATCGCTCTTTCACAATCGACTAATTGAAGTAAGAGAAACACACTAGCTGCCTCTCGAATGTTGTACATTTTCCACAAACGAACGTAAATCATTCTTCTCACTTTTCACTTAAGTACACATTTAATTTACGATAGGAAGGATTAATTCTTACCTCAAACGTCACTGGCAACAATTCTCTTCTGAATCGAATCGTTTAAAAACCACAGAACCACCTTGATTGCAAAGAATACAAGATTCCCTCAAGCTGGCAATGAAATCACAGTTTAATTCACCACATTTATATTTGCTCAACTATGAACACCTTCCAACTAACTACTAAGTAGCTAAAGTGCATATTATGGGCATATAGTGAATATCAGAGAATGTATCGGATTCCCTAGCAGCACCATTATTAGACCGAAACAACCCCGTTGTCGAATCTACGCTAAAAGACAATCGTTATGTCAGTTATGATTCAGCAGCCCGAGTTTAAGCCTGTTGCGGAAACATTTCACCACATTTGAAATTTCGCCAGGCACAAAAATATTAAACTCAATTGTTGCCCCCTCTGTCATAAATAATTGCTTGGCTCTAGTTCAAGTTCTACGTGCACTGGCGATGGGCAGTCGATTTGATTTCTTCTATTTTGACAATCACATGGAGGACTTATCGGAATAAATTTCATCAAACTAAAGCCCAAACTTAAAAGAATTGATAAGCAGAGATAACAGAATACATCTGGGGTGACTGTTGCGCCGATAAAAACCGGCAAACGTCTTCTGTCAACTCGACCGCGTTAATTAACAGATTTTCTTTTATAACTATGCGAAAGCTGTTCAGTTCATCTTGAGAGCAAATTCCATTTCAATACTTGTTGATCGGGGTATTCATCAACACATTTCTATCAACCGCCCCTTTTAGGCTTTTACCACATACTTTCTTATCCAATGATGAATTGCTCGTGTGACTACAAAGAGACAGCAGGCAGACAAGGTGGACGGATTATTTTATCAATTTAACCCTCCGACTGATTAAATACGTATCTTTCCAGAACGATACACATCGAGACACTGTACGTGAAACTATTTAATTTTGCACTTGTCTCTTGTTGCACACGAGAAAACAAAATAAAAGATCAAAACGAATCAACAAAAACATCCGAGAGACAAGGAAAAAACTTAGGACTTTGTCGTGCTTTGTATTCAGCAACTACATTAAGGTTGCGCAATTGTGGTTTGTAAAAAAAAACAAGCCAGTTCATCAACACGAATACAATTCGACAGCAATTTGAAGCGAGCACTGTAATTATGAACAAACTAACAAGATAACCCAGTTGTTTACTCTTAGGTACAGCGGATCAAAACCAGAAAAGCGGCAGCAGCAGAATAAAAAAAACGCACAAATTACCTAATTGATCAACGAAGTTATTTGTACAAAAATAAAGGCGGCTTGCCTTGTGTGACTGTGACTGAAATTGATTAAATTGTTTATTTCGTTCGATTACCACTTAACACCACTGCTTACCTGTTCCAAAAGACAGACGACAACCTCAGTTCGGAAGCCAAAAAATGTTAAAAACCAAAAACTAAGCACCGCGCACGTAACCACAGATAATTTTATTTCATAGTTCTTGTTTCTGAGTTTGAACTTTCCAGTGCTTAGAACATGAATAAGCAAAAATGAATCGAATTCTCTTACGAATGGACAATTTAGAGTTCCTTTTTGGCGATATTCCGGAGAACCTGCATTGGATTAATGACACTTCACTTTGCCCAGCAAAATTTAATTCCGACTACTAAAGAAGAATCGAATTGAATCAAGTCCAGAATAAAGTGACAGCTGGTCTCTTTCGGCTGTTTGAGGTTATCAATTTAAGAGAGAGATCTGTGACATTTATGAACTGTTTGATTCGTAAATCGAGTGGATGCTGGTGAATGTGGAAATCACTTGACTGGTTTCTGAATGTGTTGGCATTTCTTTTTTAATTCATATATCCCCACAATTATTTGATGACATTTATTGCACTTTTTGGCTGTATATTTTTTTAAAAAAGAAAAAAATTAAGTTTTTAATTTTAGTGAATGGTCATAAAAACATATTTAAAAAAAATGTTGTTCACATTTAACGAAGAACATTCCTTTCGATCTAATTTTGAGCAAGTATGATGTATTACAGATTACGCATTGCGCATGTCCGCCACGTTTGTTTACTTTTCTCACATTTTGCCTACATCACAGGCGACAAGAGCATATTATTTCCTTTTGAAGGAAGTAGACTTTGGTATATAATTTCTACTATTCTAGAAGCTACAATTCGAAATGGGTACCTATGTTGCTGTATTTAAGTCCTTACTTACTTTGGTGTATGATGGTTAATCATGGATAAATACAGGATTTATTATATTACTGTTCCAACCGAAAAACCACAGTCCACAGTGGTCCATTGATATTAGAATGCAATATAAATTAAAGCAGGACATGAGGATATAATAGCAAGCTGCAGCCCCTCTAATATTTCCTGAGTCGCTCGACTCGATTCGAATACAATTTTGTTCTTTTTAGATCAGGTGTTGCCTCAATGAAAATGTTGTTGATGAAGAACTCATCGAAGTCGTAGAGTATAGTTTGGATCGTTGTAGGGGATTAGTTACTCAAGGAGCTAATGTAACCAGTCCGCCGAGTTTTCTTTTTGGTGTCCTCTGATTTGTTGCTCAAAAATCACCGAAATGCGATAAACAGCTACGAACGGATATGTCCATGCGAGCATTGCAAGCATGGTTTCATCGATTTATTCCTCAATTACCAAACAAAATTATTTAACAGTATGACAGAATTAAGTTCAAAGATCAAATTGAAGATTTAAAACAGCAGATGTAAGTTCATGCTTATTTTTACAATAACAATTGTAACCATTTTTAGTGGAAGCTTAAAGCGGGTGCAATTTACAATCTAAGTTTACTTGGGTAAACCATCAAATTAACTGATGAGAATTATCAAAGCCAACAGCGGTACTAAAGGATCAAGTGCAACACCTTGAAGATATTTTCCGATATCCAACGATTTTTTTAAAAAAATGCAATGAAAAACTTATCCCTCATTCATAACTTTTATTTAATGCATTGTGATAAATAACACAATACACATTTAATAAAGCTTTAGAAAATACAAATGGAATATTAAAATATTATTTCACTTTAAGTAACCCAGATGTGTTGGTTGGTGTGAATGCTTCTCACTACTTGTTCAAAATAATTTAAATAACAACTCCAATCAGGCAAAAAATTGTTTTAACATTTTAATAATTCAATTAAGAATATATTAAAACAACTTTTTCTTCCTGACACAATTTTAAAACACTATCTTTCTTAACAAAAAGACAAACATTAGTTTCATTTCTTGCAATTAGTATGGAAATTACATAGAGCTGTCGCCTGCGACGTAGGCTGCGCAGAACGAACGAAAATTTAGCTCCTTATTGCGTAATCTTCTATCTCTCATTCCTGAATTTTGAGTACTTCGCTTGGTTGTATATAAAAAAGATGGCCTATCGAAGGGTGTAAGATTTTAAAAATCCGTTTATCTGGCCAATTTCGTCATCATCTGCCCCTCTTGATTCACTAGTTGAGTTGAAACAAATGCTAAGTTGAAAACCGCTAACTTGGCTTTGACACCAAACTCTGACTTCCTGATTACAGATCTCCCAAGCTGTTGCAAAATTGACCCAGCTTGGCAAATCCTACAGGAAAGCTCAGCATTACTCCTCTTATCACTCGTGAAAAAGACTTTAAAATACTTGAAGTTTCTCCACCTCTTTCAGTCCTATAACATGTGGAGTGCATTGAACAGGCGTTCTGGAAATTCTCATAACCTCCGATTTGTCCACGTTAACCTTCATCAAGAGGATGTGAGGATAACTAAGTCATCTGCAAAAAGAAGATGACTTACACTCAACTCTCCCATTGTGAAACATTCCTTGACTCGACTGCGCTGCAACATCCAGTCCGTGCATGTAATCAAAAGAAGAGCTGGCAAGACGCACCCTTGGCTGTGAAAGGTGTTGATTTAGCACCGTTAACCCGAACACAGCTGCTACAGTTTGTGTGTAGGTAGACCCTAAAAAGGGGACCGTCAATCCCATTTTATTTCGTGTGGGAATGGCTACAGAAGCTTAAGAAGCTGAGACTCTGAAAAGAGCTGCATGGAAGGGGAGCTCTTAAGAAAGCAAAGGTATGAATAGGGGGCACAATAGATCTTAAGGCCGCGGTACAATTTACCTTCAACAATAATAATTATAAACCGAGTGCTCCCTGAATTGAGCTAAAATGCACAAGCCTAGCAATCTTCTTCTTCCTAAAGCTCCTCTCCATTCCGGAGGTTGGAAATCATAATTTTATGTTATTCTTTCTTTTTCAGTCCTCACAAGACCACTGTCAAAGAGAGGTTTAGCCATTCACGTATATTGGATATTCAAGCCAGCCTTTGTTTTCCTACAGTTCTTCCTTGTGTAATAGCTGCCTTACTGAATGAGTGTGAATGAGTTGTAGAAAAAGGACCAGAACTCATAATCAGGATAAAATTATACATTTTTGGAGCGCTTCATTAACAAACCGATTTAGCTAATATTGAACGTTAATTTGGTCTACTTAGACAACCCTCTATAGCTCCAAAATGGTACCAAAAATGAGACGACGTTCCTGTCTATCCAGTCATTCAAGAATTCTTCCCACGATCCCCAACAGTCTGATGGTCGGGAAAAAATAAATAAGGATTAACTTAAGTAATTCTCTGTTACTACGAAACCAGAGAACGTCTCACTTAGGTCCTAGTGGACCCATTGTGATGCCCAAAGGAGAATAGATTCTTGCTTACACCCTTCTCGTACCCAGTGAATCCATCCTCACATGTCCGCTCATTTTCCAACCATCCCGAAGTCCTTATTTGGATATTGGTTAGCTCCTGCAGGTCCTGGAAGAAATGTTCTCCCATTGTTTTGTGCCTCAATTGACAAGGGCTGAGATAGTGGCAGTAATAGTCAGGAGTCTCTGCATATAAAATCATGGATAAGTCCCATTTTAATTTTATGATACTTCAGATGATTATGACCAGTTAGAGCTCCAACTACAATCTTTAGCAACTTTCTGTTACTAGGTCGGAGTGTGTCGGTTTTTGCACCATTGATCTTGGGCTCACAGGTGGTTAGTGAGTTCCACCTTTCATTTGCTACATAGCTCCATGATTCCACATCCATTTTCTTCTTGACATCTGCAAGAAGTAGTTGGATACATAGGATTGCCTGTAATGAGTCGATTTCAGCCCCTATTCTTGCAAGTTCACCTGTTACCTCATTTCCGGCTGTGTCCCTATGACTGAGTGCTGCGTGTTGAGAACCTTGAGTTCTTCACGGCAACATGCGATCAGCTTGGACTTAATTCCTATTGCCGAAATTGCTTTAAGGGCCGCTTGACTGTCAATTAGAGTGGTAATAGCTCTGGATGCTTCCTTGACTGCCTGGACCTCTGCTTGAAAATGCAGTGCATTCTTAACAATTCGGAGAAAATGCCCGGTATTGAACCTTTTTGCATCTTCGATCCATTTGTGCTTACATGGATAGTCGAGTTATTGATGGGCTCATTTTTGTGGTCCATTCATCCCTTGTTGGGAAGTAACACCGTGGGTGTTCCGGAATGAAATGAAGGAACGGAGAAGTATAGTCGTTTTGGCTTAGTCAATTTGTAGTCTATCTTGCATGTCCAGTAGAACTTGGATTAAATGCTACTTATTTGCACTCTTTGCAGCAGTCGTCTGCATGTAGAAGTCTAGTGGAAGGACTAAGACCTCAAAGCCCGCAGTTCGGTTAGGTTAGGTAGTTGGGCTGCCAGCCATGTTGGTGCATTATGATTCCCATAGTCAGACTATTACCACTGATCGAGTCCAGTATTAGTGCCGTTAATTTGATCCCAATGGCAAATGGTGACTGGACAAGGTTTGAAAACCGAAAAAAGCGTATTTACTTTGCTTTCACTGGGATCCGACCCAGGGATCCCTCTAACCAGGGGAGGCACTCAACCAACGGCGCCATCCACCTATTTTGGGGTAGTACAAATTTCTCCTGTGACACCTAGGCCTTATGTCAAGACTGGCCTAACAATCGCTGTACATCCACAGACTGTGTATCCATTACTGTAAACGGTTCATTGACCATTAGTATGGACCAAAGTTGTGCCTGACATCGATCAGTCTTCTTCCTTGCATAAGCAAGGTTTTTGAATAGATAGTCATTCGAGTTCTGAAGCAGTGGGCTGAAAATCATACCGGATAACCAGTTCGGATTCAGGGCGCGCCACGATACCATACATGCCGCGTCGATGCTTGTTTCCGATATTCAGTGGAACAAAAATAAGAATCAGTGCACGGGTGCTTGTCTGATTGACTTGGAGAGGGCGTTCGACACCGTTTGATAGGGAGGTCTCTTCCTCAAGCTGGTCAGACACGGCATAAGTAAACCATTGCTGTACATGATCTATGACATGATAACAAGTAGGACGTTCTCTACCACGGTCTTTGACATCAAAAATGGTCAGCAACAGGGAGCGGTTGGTTCGCCAATCCTGTTTTCGATATTCATTGCGGATCTTTTAGTCTCCATGCTGCACGAGGTCCGAATTCAAACCGCCTTCTTTTGTCGTGTTACTCGTCGCTTTGGTGTAGTAAATCGACTTTCAGAATACAGATGCACGACAAGTGTCACACAAAAAATACGTTCCACATAAGCTTATCGCCAGAAGTCGTTTTATGGCGACAATCGTAATACCGACATCACAGAGGCGTTTCGACACAAGTCGTTAAACGACTTTCGTAATCGGGGTGAATAAATATCTTGTTGCAACGTGACTTCGATCAAATTCTGCTATTTTACGACGACTGGAAGATGATTGTCAACTTCCTGAAGTGTGAAACTGCCCTTTTCACGACCCCATTGTACATGGCATCGCGGAATACACGCTTATACGGCGAAAGTTCGGCATAGTTGACCCGCAGGGACGGCCGTTAACTGTGAAAAGTGTAGTTAGATATCTGGGCATTTGACTGGATCAATATCTGTATTTTGACTAACTTATAGATATTGCTCTGACGAAAGCCAGAAATGCCTTTGCTGCGGCAAGAAGGTTGATTTACAGTGAACTTGATACAGCGAATCTGCTACATGGCCCTCATCCGGCCAATTTTGGTGTACGGCTATCCATTGTGGTTCAATGTGAGTCCTTCTCAGATGGAAAAGATGAGGTTTTTCGACAGACAGTGTCTTCGGAGCTTTCTCCGATTGTACCGCACACCCGAGTCCGAGTACAAGAAGTTCTATCCCAACGAGGTCCTGTACAACTAGGCAAACTTGAACAGGATAGATAATTTGTTTAATTATTAAGCTGATCAGAAGGCACGTTGCACGATCTATGACTTCTTCCAACAGTCTGATTTTTGGGGCTTACTACCTCAATAATATGTACCATGAAAGAGTGCGTTTTAACGGCTTTTTCCCCCTGAAGCATTTCTCTATCCCGATACCAATGGCTTATTGCAGGATGAGGAAGGATGCCCTATTATCTTCCATGTCGTACACCGAACAGTGGACAGGCGACTCCAATACGAATGGGATGTCGCTCGCAGCCACGAGGATCTCCTCCGGTTCAGTGGAGCGATCTCTGCCCGCGACAGAAGAGAGTGTGCCCAGGAACGGCAATTTTACTGGTGGTTGCACCAGAATAGGTCTCCCCTCATGGTGGCCAACTTACTTAGATTTTAAGTTAGTTTTAACAAAAAAAAAAATAAAGTCGACAAAAGGTGCACCTCGGCGTATAGGTGCCGTTATGCATATGCACGACATTTACGTCCTGGTACACGCGTCTGTCTCTTACGGACATAATTAAGCTAGATTAAGGTTCATGTTAGGCTAAGTTAGTTTTAAAGTTTAAGGTAGGTTAAGTTAGTTCTAAGATATTTTTTTTAGTTAGGTTAACAATAGCTTTCTTGGTAATTCAAAATTTAAATAGATTGTCTGAAAAGACTAAACAAAAAAAACGATGTGGAAGTTTTGAACTTAATGAAGCAATTAAAGTTCTCCTTCTTCAACCTGCACAGCTCAAACTGTCTTCAAACTATAATAACAAGCTCCTCCATATTCATGTCATTCAACTGGTAAGAAAATATCATTCCACTACTCTCCACACTGTCTGGTGTCTCCTAACAGCGAGTACCTAGTCATTTAACAGCAAATTTGTTGAAACAATCCGCTCATTAAATGGAAATCAAGGTCAATCCACAAGCCTTTTCAATGCGTTTGTCTATTTATGTTTCATTCATGGAACGCCATACCAAACCAAGATAATCAAAAACCAGCTAACAGTTGTCAAATTGCCTGTTTATTGAGTTCAATCAAGTGCAATAAAAAGTACGAGTTTCAACACCATTTTCTTCTTATAATTGCGTGCCGTTTGAAACCCGCACTGGATTTCGGCAAGGAGATGCGTTGTCGTGTGATTTCAGCTGTAAACACGGAAGGCACTGTCTTGTACAAGTCGGTCCAACTGTTGGGGGACACAGATGACATCGACATCGTCTAGCGTTCCCAACGTGCCGTAGTGGAGGCTTTTGCGGCTATTGAAGAACAGGCGAAACGAGCTGGTCTCAAGGTCAATGAGGACAAAACAAAACATATGCTGTCGACCAAAATAGAAAAGGAGTTTGTCTACCTCGGGGCAAACGTGAGCTCCACAAACGACATCAGAGTGGAGATCTGTCGTAGAATCGACCTTGGCAACCGGTGGTACTTCAGTTTGCCAAAACAACTGGGCTCAAAACTCCTGAGTCGAAGGACCAAAATCATGCTCTACAAAACTCCTATTTTGCCAGTCCTGCTCTATGGAGCCCAAAGCTGGACGCTAAGCCAAACTGCAAAGCTGATTCTTGGTACCTTCGAAAGAAATATGGTTTTGGCGAATGGATGAAGCGTGCCTGGGAACGTGCACTATAGAAGGGATCTATAACTCAGATTCAGACGCCCCATGGATCACAGTCTTGACAAGAAGACGTAATTGCATACTTCGGGAGATTCTCAATTCTCTGGAAAATCTATTTGGATCACTTGGCCTTAGACAGGATCTCATGAATGCTTGGGGTACAATGGAGATCGGCCATTGGGCAATGTGGTCACTGTGTGCTTAATAAATAATAAAAATATGGGTGGCGCTACAGTCCGATGAGAAGCTGGGCCTACCTTCTGCAGCAACCACTTGTTCTGTTCTGTAATGAATGGAGGTCACCGAACTGCTAGAATTGAGAAGGCTTTTCTAGACATGTACACTCTTTGTGGTGGAGTTGTGGTGGAATTCTGATAGTTGCTTGTGTCGGGAATTGAGCCCAGAACCTTCAGGGTAGGAGTCGAAGGAACCACTGTGCGTGGAATGACATTTAATCACTTCTGACATAGGTTTAAGCAGAAATAGAGCCTATCTCTCCCCCTCCCACCAAATCTATCTACTCTTTCTTCCAAAATCAGGAATATAACCTATCTCTACCCCTCCCACCAGATTTATCTATTCTTTCTTCCAACTTTGGCTATGATGACGCCCAAACTTGTTTCATCATTCTACTGCTAATGGGTTAAAGTCGCTCGCTACTACAATATTCTGAGGGACACTGTTCCCGTCACCAGTCATCTGTCTGTCTGTCTGTAGACATCTGTGGAGCTTCAGATCAAAGTCGGTCTTGCAAATTTGTGATTCTAGTCAGCAATAAACATTTAGGGCTGCCTCCGATGTGGAGCCTCCACATGATCTTCATCTTGGGCTGAGGATAGGACAGTCGTTTTTGCCCTTTGACCTAACCAAGAATACTAGCAACCTTGAGCAAGATACGAGAGAACGAAAGAAAACTGAATTTTAAATGAAGACAAAACCAGCTACTTTAGTGAAAGTAAAGTTTACCCAACAAAAATGCAAGGAGATTGCCTTGGAATCAAGGATAAAACAGCGGATATACGTTCCCGTCTGAGAGGAAGGAGAAGAGGACATAACCGCGAACTCTACCAGGACCAGGTCGACTGCACTGGCACTCGGCCACATCGAGCGCATGGACAACAATGCTCCAGCAAAGCGTGTCTTCGAATCCGAGCCTCCTGGTTCGAGAAGGAGGGGAAGACCGAATCTCCGGTATAAATACCTAGTAATCACGGATGCAAGACAACTTGGTCTTGATGCAATTGCTCAGGCTCGGACCCTCCATGGCTCGTCGGCTGAAAAGTAAGTAATTGCGCTCCCGTCCGGAGGACGTATGTTTGTAACTTCTCTAAATATTGTAACGTTACGGATGCAGCATATAAAAGCCCGCGGCAGCGACTGTGCGTGGACAGTCGCGCAATAGATCAAGTCGGGATCCGTACGAAGTAAATAAAGTCATTGAACTCTTCACGCTGTTGTTTCTACTCAGTTGCTAGTTTCTCGTATCAATTCAGAAGTGGGATCGAAAAACCCAACGGGTGAACGTGTGTACGACGAGAACTCTTCTGTGCGTGCAGTGGAGAGTGCGGTACTTTTTTTTTTCGTGTCCCGAGAGGCAGACGGTTAAGGAGATGGTCTCCACCATGCTGAAGCAGGGGGTGATCCGACCATCGTATTCCGACTACTGCGCGCCAGTGACTCTCACCAAGAAGAAAGATGGCAAGGGCAGATTCTGCATCGACTATCGGGCATTGAACAAGGTGACTGTGAAGAGGAAGTTCCCAATGACCGTGGTGGAGGAAGTCTTGGAATCGCTAGCCGGGAATAAATTCTTCACGACGCTGGATCTGAGATCCGGGTACCACCAGATCGGGATAGAAGAACCCTGTAGGAAGTTGACGGAGTTTGCAACAGACGATGGCATGTATGAGTTCAACCGAATGCCATTCGGACTGGTGAATGGCCTAGCCGAGTTCCAATCGTGCATGAACGTGATCTAGGCACGCCTGAAGAAGAGAGACATCGAGGTGTATTTAGACGACATTGCCATTGGCAGCAAAACGGTTGAAGAGGGGTTGCAGAAGCTTCAGAGGCTCCTCAAGGTCCTGAGGGATACAGGAAATGTACATTTTTACAGACTGACATAGAGTATTTAGGCTACCGAGTGAGCGAAGAGGGGCTCCGACCAAGCGAAAGGAAGACGGCCGCCATTCTCTCATTTCCGACCCCTAAGGATATCCATGCTGGGGCTTACGGGTTTCTTTCGCAAGTTCGTGTAGAACTACGCTCGTGGGGCAGCACCACCGACAGACCTGACCAGAGCGGACCATCCCTTCGAGTGGACGGCTCGACAGAAAGAAGCGTTCCTGAAGTTGAAAGCGGCACTGGCGCATCCCCCCGTTCTGGTGCTGTTCGATATGACGTGTGCGTTCGATACAGACGCATCGTCGGTCGGCCTTGCCGGGATATTGCTGCAACGGGGAAAGGACGACAACTCGCTGAGACCAGTGGCCTTCTACAGTCGAAAGCTGTCCGGAGCCGAGAGTAAGTACCACTCATACGAACTCGAAGCCCTAGCCATCGTAGAAAGCTTGAATCGCTTTCGGGTGTATCTTCTGGGCAGGCACTTCAAGGTCGTCACAGATTGCGAAGGCATAGTCGCAACCAGCACAAAGGCTAAGATAATACACCGGGTGGGACGGTGGTGGCTTAAGCTCCAAGAGATCGACTATGAGACGGTTGAGACGGAAGAGAGCCGCTCACGTTGATGCGCTAAGTCGACAACCAACGGAGGATGAACGAGATGTGGAAGAAGCATCCGCCCAGATCCTGAACGTGAACATCTCGGACGAGGATTGGATGGCAACCAAGCAGTGGCAGGACACAAAGCGAAGCATAATATCCACCTTGAAGGTAGCGGAGATGACGTCGGCGAAAAAGCAACTGGAGAAGGAGTATGTCCTGCGGGGTTCGCGCCTATTCCGCAAGGTGAACGCAGCGGAGAGGTGGGTAGTCCCCAAAGGGATACGGTGGAGGATTCTCAAGTTATGCCACGACGACGCAGGCCACTTCGCTGACGAGAAGACGTTGGAAGGGTTTGCTGATGACGCTAGCGAGGGGGGCGATTCCGATCTCGAGGACGAGATCAGTGATAGGATGGCCGAACTGTAACGTTACGGATGCAGCATATAAAAGCCTGCGGCCGCGACTGTGCGGGGACAGTCGCGCAATAGATCAAGTCGGGATCCGTACGAAGTAAATAAAGTCATTGAACTCTTCAGGCTGTTGTTTCTATTCAGTTGCTAGTTTCTCGTATCAATATTTGAGTTTCTCTTAGGTTCGACAACCATATGGATCGCTATCTTCTGACACTTCTTCAACACCATACGTAACGCCAATTGCACCATCTCCAGACTCCCGACTGTTCTCAACGGCAGTGAATAAGCAATTACGTCCCCACGAAGTCACATTCATGAGTTCCCCATGAATTCCGTCACCAATCAATCAATCAATCCCGCGCGGAGGGACACGAGAAGGTAAAGGTTAGCCCGAACCCGAACCTGAAACAAACCTGAAATAAAGTGGTCGCGAACAAAGAAAAACCATCATAAAATTAAACAAAATACCCATGGACATATGTAAGCATATACTACATCAACAAATATGTACATGTACTGACTTTTATTTTTATTTAAAAATGTTTTCTCTCTTTTTTGTGGTTTATCATCTTAAATATTAAAAACTGGTTTTGTTAATGCACTTATTTTTTGTTTATTACATTTCTAAAAGTATGAAAAACTATATTTATTATTTATATATATATATATTTGTTTTAATTTAATCATTATTCTTGTCATTTTCATCGAATACCAACTTATTTAAAATGCTTTGATCGGACGAAAGCTCATCGAGTTCGGGATCACCGTACTCGAGGATATTGAAATCGTCGCCCATTTCGGCGGTGAGAGATTTAAGTAGCTCATCGTCATCATCTTCACCATCTTCGATGCTTTTTAAAATATCACCAACTTCTCCAATGGCATGATCATAACTAGGCAACTTGTCTAAATCGGCTAAACAGTCGGCTGCAACAACGCTCGGTTCAATGATGCCCTTAACTGAATCCGTTTCGATTTTCATCGGTGTTAGACGTTCGGCAAGAGCTTCGCTTATCGTGCAGGCCATCTGTAGATTCGCTTCCATTTTGGTCTCGACAAAGATCTCCATATTTACATCGTCCACAACAGACTTTCGGTCCGACGAGAAGCTCTCCTCTTCGCTTTTGATCGTGTTTAAGTCTGACAAGGTCATATTGAGGTCGTCCAGATGATCGTTCCGCGTGTAGTCTGAATTGTATTTATGGCCGTCGGTCAAGTGGTTCATGTCAAGTACCTGCAGGCTGTCGCGACTCGACGAATTCTGTAGTAACCTCTTGAGTTCATCGTTCTCCTTGATAGTTTCGATTTCCTGGTCGAATCGCAGGATTTCTTGATTGAAACTATTGATTTCTTCTGTTGTGCGGATGCTTGAATTTGGTAAGATGGTTTGGTTGGGCGGTACAGAGTATTTGTCGTCTGTAGCACAGAGATACGGGGTGGTCCGGTAACAGTTCTTGTCCGGTTGTGGTGTGTTATTGATGGTGAATCTGTTCTCAACTGTGAGCGGATATGATGGTGGTGCTCCCCGTGTGCTGATATTGCTGAGTGCGCTATTGTTGTTGTGATTGTATGTTTTCTGCTGATGATAGCTGTTCTTCTCTGGATTTTGTTGCATTTTTTGTACTCTGACGTATGCTCTGTTGTCCTTTGCCTTCTGCAGGAAGGGTCCTTTTTTATCCGACGGTAAAGAGCGCCAGCGCTTGAGAATCTGCTTACAGCGATCGTTCCAGTTGGGATATATCTCTTTGAGTTCTGGATGCTGAGTGTTAGCATACAATACTGCCGAAATGGTGGCCGCCTTACCGAGTTCCTCGTCCTTGCGCATCTTTTCAGCGGATTTCTGAGTCGCCCCACCACCGGAGCCACTGCCAGCACCACCTCCGCCAACCGTGAGTGTTTCCAGCTGCTGAACATCGGGCTTCTTCGCAATGGGCACCGCGTTCTTTATGGACAGGTGTACATTGTTGTGCAGTGTTTGAGTTCGCGTGGGCTCTGAGTACATGTGCTTTGGCACTGTTTCATGCATTATGACCGTGTCCGCTGAATTGCTCGAGTTGTTCATGTGCTCCGAGTGATAGTATCCATTTGTCTGCTGCTGCTGGACGCCTCCCATTGCGTGACCGTTGGGGATTAATTGCATTCTTACTGGATCGCGGTTATTGATGATGGGCGGTGTTGCAACAGTTGGCTGACTTTGCATCATATTCTGCTGGAACGTGTGGTGAATGCTTGGCGAAGACGGCACGTACGTACTTGTCGCTATGGGACTATGCATTTTGTCCATCTCTCTGACGATTGGCTGGGGAGGTTGAACCATGGTCGCCACCACCGGCTTGTTAATGACTTCGGGCGCACTGTATCCATATGCTGCATTCGGCACGTTGTACGCTGTGGGGCCGTTCTGCATTGGAGGCTTTTGTACATTTGCAATAAATGGCACCACGTTGCTTTGGGCACTCGTCGTAGGCATTGAATTCGACGTGACTGTGGCAGTCGGCAGACCGTTCTTGACGACTGGCTTGGGTGGCATATTCTTTTCCTGGAAACTCTTAAGGTAGTTCGATTCCTCGGCAGAAAGCACGATTTTGATGCCGTCTGAAGGCCCCAGTCGATTGTCATCGTCGGACGATTCGGATTCGGAAAGCGACAACTTTTCGTATTCATGCAGCGATTTGCCGAAGAACGCTTCCTGCAGATACGACGGATAGAGTTCGGTGAGCTTATTTTTTGTTTTCTTTCGCACCGGCGTCTTCTTCTTTTTCTCCTTTTCCACGTCGCACTGCTGAGTGGTTTCCTCGTTCTCCTCCAGCATGTCGATACTGATCTCCTTTTTCATTGTGCGATTTTTCACGCTGAATCCACCGATGCCCAGTTTGAGAAGATTCCGCTGCCGTTTCTTTTTCAGCACAGTGATACCCTGATCGTTGGTGGAGAATGAAAAGCCAATCGGGGGACTGGTGGTCTCGCCGGCCCAGATCATTCCATCTTTGTATGTGTTCGCTGGCTCATCTACCGCCGCGTCCAGACGACTCTCTTCCCACGAGTTGTCATTGGATGTTCCCGCCACTACTGATTCTATTGCTGCTAGTATTGCAGAATCCTTGTTCACTTGTTCATCGGCCGCATGCGCACCGCGGAACTTTCGCTTCTTCTTGATCTCGGTCTGCAGTGATTTGATCAATTGCATTCCTTGTTCACTCACATAAACACCATCCAAATGATGGGCCAACTCCATCGACATGTTCTTCACATAACTCAGTCCATTCTCTTGAAGATCCTCCATCGAACTATCGTAGCACTTGATTGCGTGTGATGTGCTCGCTTGATTGTTCAAATGGAAAGGCACTGCGTCCTTTGGACGGCACAACTTGCATACATACTTGCTCAGATCACACCGCTTAACCTCCTCTTCGGAGTTTATTGAATCGCACTTACAGTGGAGCCACCTTTCACACGTGGTACATTGCATTATTATTTCACCCATTTCATAGGTTACCGCGCAGGCCGCGCACGCCTTTTGACTGGCGCAGGGACCGCACTCCGAATAGCTATTCTTCCACTGGCAGCTCTTCCCCGGATCACGTCTGCCGCACGTCTGACAAACGGCACACCATTTGCACTTCCAGTTGCCGTGCGGCACAGAGTCCAAGGGCGGGTCAATACAGTATATGTGAAACGATATGTCACATTCATCACACAGAATCAGACGAGCATCGTCGTCCTTTTTGCCACAGCCCTCGCAAATGGTGCAATCAAGACAGCGCCATCCTCGTGTTAAAATCACCTTGTTCAGTTTGACATTCACGCAATACGGATGGTAGCACTGGCCGCACTGAGCGCAGCATATCAGCTGACCCTCATCGTCGGCCCCAATCGCACCGCACATCACGCAGACGTCTTGCGACAGCACAAACTGATCATTCGCCGAACAAATCACGATTTTCTTGTCTATACCGGACTCGTCGCTGCGCGAGCCCATACGATCTGCTGACGGGGACGATGGAGTTTCATAGAAACCACCCATGCCGCGCCCTTTGCCCTTTGATACGCGCTGCTTCCTGCCACCACTGATTTCGCCTATTTGTGACTTCTTTTGAAGAGCGAACTTGCCCTTGCCGCGGTACATCTCCTTAAGCTTTATCCGCTTTTTAGGCATTTTCAACATTGCATCAAGCGATCTACCCCTAATCGGCGCCGCAAACGTCTTGTCCAGCGAACTGCCGTCTGTAACGTCGAAGTTTTGCAAACTTCCCATCATGCCGTCAATTTTGTACGAGTGCTTTTTGCACAAGGCGCATATGTAGTCGTAGTCTGGATTTGTTTCCTTACGGTGATGATAGACGGATAGATCGGCCTCGGCATCGCATGTATTATGAACGAAACGGTTACAACTGCAACACTTGACCATTTCTTTGTGTGCTGCCGCTCTGTATGCTTTATGACAGATCGGACATGAGAATCCCTTGTTCCTTTGCTGATAACACGAGTCGCAGACTGTGTAATTCGAATGCCATCGCGAAGAAGCGCCCGCCCCCGGAGTCCTGGACCCGCAATCGGAGCATATTCGGCAATTGCGACACTTCCAACCGAGTTTTGGAATCGAAGCGACTATTGGCCGCAGACAATTCGAGTGATACACCTTGTGGCACTGCTCGCAGGCGATCAAACGGTCCTCAATTACATCCGTTTGCTTGCATATCTGACACCTTATGCAGGCTGTACACTGCCATCCGGCTCGCGTTCCCGGCGTGTCCTTCAGTCCAATGCATGTCGTGTGATAATGATCGCCACAAATGCTGCACATCACATGCTTGGTGACGTCTCCCATCAGGTTGCACGTCCGACAAGAGACGTTCCCGTCCGTGTAGTTGACTGGAATCTTGTACAGATGGTCCGTGCAGAAGGTCACAAAAGAGCCAATAATAAGAAAGCACCCTGCTGCTGTTGCACATGGGAAATGATACATTTTGGAGCAATTCATTTTGCACGTCAAACTCGCCCCATAACGCTGACAGAAGGAGCACTGAATTTTCAGACTCTGCGCCGCAACAACGTCGACATTCTTTAACAGTCCATCAGAGTCACAGACGATCCCTTGCGACAAGAGTGCACACATCTTATGTATGTAGAAGTAGTTGGAATCTTGCAGATTCCTCAGGTTCAACTGCTCCCTGTGCCCGATCACGTCTAGCTCGTTCACGTCGTCTGTGTGGTGGTTGACAACACTCTTAAAGCTCGACACATCCTTTGAAACTGTTTGATTTGTCAGATTTATCTTGATTTTCAAAGTGTCTGGTTCTGCCACTGCATGTGATGTCACATTTTCACTGTACATGTCCATCGGTATCGATGACTCGAATCTGATCAGTTCGCCCTGTCCCAGTTGACTCTGTTCGCTCAGATTGCATAGGCAACATAGCTTCCCTTCGTACTTGTGAGAGAAGGACGCGCTTTCGCTAAGCGATTGCAAGCTTTCCGAACCATCCGCGTCCGATGGAGACGGATGATTATGTGATAATAAGCGATTTGTAAGCATGTGCTCTTCGTTCAGGTATCGTTTTAAGAAAATCGACCGATTGAGGGTCTTACGCTTTAGCTGAGTGCGAACTGCTTTCTTATAATAGTCCTGCACATCCTTTCGCGGGCGACCCGGACCGCGCTTCGATAGGTACGTAGAGAATTTGTTACGTTTTGTTTTCCCGGATATCTCCAAATCTAATTGATCATCTTGTCCCAACACGAGCTGGTCTTCAGAGGCACATAGCACATCGTCCTCGTTTAATAACGTGCTCGACGATGTGCAGGCATTTAATGGTGAAATATCTATCGGATCAGAGCCCAATAGCGGCGTTGATGACTGTTCTGAGATTGTTTGTTCAATTCTCTCCTCCTGCTCCATGGTGTTTTGCTCTACTTTAATTTTGCCAAAGTTTTTAAATTCATCTAACCAAGCATCCGGATTCCGAATGCCGGATATTTTGCTAGAAGTGCCTTTGGGCACATAAAACAACTGGTTATACGTTGTGCACCACGCTTAAGGTCGTTGCGTGAGGAAAACAAATCTATGAGCACGTCATGCAATGTCGGCGCTGCGTTTATACGAACTTTTGCGCGCTCCAGTCGTGGATAAACTACTGCAAGTGCTGGAACAACGTAATGTTTTTTGCAATATGTATTTCATCAATTGTCGCATGCAGATATTCCAAAAACATCTTCAGTTGAAATCCGCTTGCTGAGAAAGAAAATGAAATGCTGTCAATATTGGGTGGCAATTTTTCGTGCGTGTGATTTGACTTACATCTGGGTAATGTGAGTGGACACAATCAAGACTAATCGAAACAGTTCCTTGGTTTTTTTGCGTCGGCTGATCTGGATCCATTAAGTTTAACACTAGCTGTGGAGGAAAATTGTGGGAGGTGTTTTAGCAATGATGTTGGGTTAAGATTTGTAAACAAAAAAATTATATATTTAGATCCACGGAGGGATGTATGCTGTTGTCAGGATGTAGGCGACATTCAAGACGTTCCTTTAATTCTTATATGCTTAGTTAAAAAGTAGTAAAGTTGGTAATCGATTTGATAGCCTTAGTGAGTCTGCCGAGCTGCATACGGTAATACACATAACCTTTAAGTGACGCGTACTTGATGTGGAAAGATAGATGGTCAAGTCAATGCCAGCAGCTTCTGCAAACGTTTATAGCTCTTCTGTTGCAAAGCTTGGCTAAGCGACTTTTTGTATTGTTGCTCAGTTATTTCAGAAATTCTCTTAAATCGCGTCTATAGAAGACAATGCAAGAACTGTCATTAAATGGCCTGTATGGGTAAACATTAAACAGCTGACTACTGAAACTCCCTTTACAGTTATGAAGGAAGAAACCCTGTTTCTATATTTTTCCATTTTAGGAGACGTTCCAACCATGGAGTAGACACTTAATCTAAAAGGCACATCTGCTAACCAGTCTTGTCGCACCAGACTTATCACAATCGCTGTTGCGGCTTTTGTGAGGTTTTTGTGGGTTAGTCCAAGTTAGTCCATGACATTGGCAGCACAGACAAATTTACTACATCGGAGAAAACGCATTTAAACGCCGCCACTGCTAAAATTGCGGGTAGAATGGGCTCTCCAAGGGCGCTTTTACATGTGCGACTTCTTACTCACGATCTCTACAAATTCCTTTGTGTGATTCCTTTTATATGGCCTCCCTTGCCGACAACATTGAAAAATCGGCGACGGTCCTAGAACGAGATGGCGCACACAAGTGGAGAAGGGCCTCAACCAACTTGGTGTGCACAACTGGAGGCAGCTGGCGAAAGATCGTGCTGGCTGGAGAGGCTTGTTGGTTGAGGCCCAGGTCCACCCCGGACTGAAGCGCCAAACAAAGAAGAAGAAGAAGAAATGTAAAAGCCGCCCTAGTTGCAGCGTAGCGTTCAGAAATTAACTACTAATAGCTTGTCGGTTCACAAAGAAGACTGCAGGTCATGAAGCATCGTAAGTCGCCATTAGGAAACTCACGGTAGAGACCGGTGCAGACTAAACAAGCTTTTCTGGTCAATTTTATATGGATGCTCAGAATCATCAAAAATGCTTTGCCCAGAGTTTCAAATCTGCTTCTACTTAGGCAAAGCATATGACAAACGAATAGTATTCCCCGTATCTTCTGCAATGGTGTTTGAGTGATGCTTACGAGTTATGCGCAAGTACCTGTTGCACAAAGTTCGCTAAGGACTCCCATCGGGATTGCGACTGACAGTGCTATATAATGCCTGGATGGCGGAACGCTTATGTCACATAAGTACTTATTACACAGCGCTTTCATTTCTAATCAGAAATGTTTCTTCTAAAAGACCGCATTCGTGATATTGTTCGATGGGACCTACATGTCAATATCGAACGACGAAGTTTGGCCCTAGCAAAGTGGAGCCATGGATTATAAAAGTTGTTCCAGTTGGGAACCAAGAAACCCAGCTTAGGAGTCGACTCACACATCATTTCCGTCATTTGCGCACTTGTAATATAAAACAGAAGAACGATAAATTCTCGTAGGTTAGATAAGGTCCGAGTGCATGTCTCTAGATAACAGCTTAACTTAACATTGATCCATTGTGACAGATCGGCATAGTTCCTAACTGAGCCGCCAGTGAGTTTTTTTTTGCTGAAAAAAAAAAACAAAGTACACGCTTCAGTTTGAGCCATTTTTAGTCTGCAATGAGTGCCTTTGGGGATGTGAAAGATCATCGATAAAGTTACAAAGTGGACAGTTAATTTGATCGCCTTCCTAATCCCTTCTTTGTATGGCGCTACAGTTCAGAACGGACCTGGTTGTGCACACCAACTTTGTTGAGGTCCTTCTCCCCTTGTACACACCGACCCAGAGTGGTACACTCTTCCGGCTCTATAGTTGTCCATGTCCCTAGCCCCTATTTTGACCTATTGTTAATCTATACAATAAGCTATTAATCTCTGATCATCCTATCCTGGCTGGAGGAACTTTGTTTTAAATTTCAGGAAGTGTGCAATGAATTTGTGGTCGTTAGAAGTGCGCTATGGCCTTGCTCCTTTCAATCATAATCACAAATTGCCGTTTTTATTTTCATTCATTGAACAACCGATTCAACTGCATGACACATGCAACTTTGTACCTATTCTCTGAAATTTGGCTAAATCCTCGCCATTACAGTATAAAAGAGTAAGGTATTCAATTTCATTGCTTTTCGAACCAAGCATACTTGTACAAGGCCTGGATTGAGTACTCTAAGGTGTTCTACAACAAACTGATTTCAACTTAGTATCTCTCTCACTTTAGATATATTCACAGTACATATTGAGCATCTGCTTGGAATCCCAGAATCAACTTTAATTGATTTGCGACGGTTGCGACGGTTGACATTACACAAACCGGGATTTCACATTTCTTAAAAATTACATTCAGTTTCAGTACGAATGCACACTGAGTGGATATGCTCGTATGCGAGATGCAACGTATTTTGAATCCCTTTCGCGCAGATGTCGTCTTGCCACCGACAAATGCCTATTTCACGTACTAGACTGTCTTGTAACATTCAGGGGATACACATATTTTCAACAAATTAAATATAAAACACATACTTCAGACAATTGCTATTTCTACTCTTGCCATCGCTGAGCTACAGGCAAGCTCATTAACTTAGAATTTAGTATCTCTCGTTTCCTTTAGATCTGGCAATGAACTAAGAACACATTCGTAAACCAAACGAAATGGAAGCTAGGCATATCGAAATTGTCATAGATGGAACTCGAATAGGGTTTCAATTTCAAATCAGGGTCTTTTCCCTATTTTCATTGACAAAAATGCAATATATTCCCGATGAACGTCATTACACTGAACGAGTCATATCGCAGAGCAACCTGGAGAGCGTACATCCCAAAGACGACACACCACTGAATATATTTACGCACAAGTGTATAGCCAAGTATAAAAATACCTGCACAGGTTTATCAATAGACATGGTCATGCTTCAGTGTTGCAGAAAGTGAACTTTATGTTATCAACGATGGTTACCCTTTGGTCAACTAATCATAGTCACAGGCCACAAGTCCGAATTTGTGGGAACAAAACAAATATTCAAATATATTTCATATGTAGAAGCAAATTTAGCCTAACGCATTGACGTACATGCATATGTACATGGGGATTGCTTTTCTAGCCGAACAGTGCGCAGACTCGCTGACATCAACAAAACCCGCCATAACCTCTATTTGACAGTTGTAGACTCTAAGCTAGTTGGTATACACACTAAACGCTAGTAGCTTATACGTGAATGCTTCTGAAATTCTTTCCATCATCATACAAACAAGATAGCTTACTATCATGTGTTTCGAGTACAATCCACACCAGTCTATACATCTACCTGCGCCTCTGTGACCTAGACCAAGCAGCAATCGAGTGCACTTGACTAAAAAATTGTCATCCGTTGTGCTTGGATTATAAAATGATTTACACTAACCATCGGCGTCCATTTAAAACACAGCTGAAAGCACTTTTTTTTTTATGGTCGAATGCATTCGAATGGAACACCATTAACCGACTTGCCATTTATTTTACATAACTATCCGATCATTTTAACAAATCCGCTCAAGACTCACATCGTTTACATTAAAAAAGCAACAAAAAAAAATAAAAAAAATGAGAAAAAAAAAACGCTCTACGCCATGGACTGTCACATATCCTTCGAAAATGATTTTCTGTCAAGACCAGATTTAGAAAATCTTCACAACCAACTGAATTCTTCATAAACTTCTACCACCGCACTTGAAAGGTCACGATTTTAGTATAGAATTAAAAGAAAATTTATTCCACCAATCAATCATGAAAAAAAATGGCAGGGATTACTTCAAGCAACGTGACATTTCTGGGACGGACGCAGGGCAAAGTATTTTTTTCCCCCCAAGTTTCACTAGCACTAATTGCACTTGCTTCGAAATTGGGAATATCAATTGCAAATCAAATCGTATAATTCATATAATCCGATTTAATGGGGACATTTTAAATATAAATGTATGCACCATAACCTGCCGCCAATTGGAGTAATAACATAACATCGATGGAGACACGAGCGATGGCATTAGGGACTCCCTACCTAGTTACTTAATTGCCAGGGCAAAATTCAATTCATTCCCGCACCGTCCACGTTTAAATATCACAGTCTGTAAGTACTGCATATTATGTTAGAGATAGTGCTTAGTAGTATTCATTAATTACCTTTTAAAACAATCAAACAAATTCGTCAGGAAAAGAGAAAAACAAAATGTATAACCGCTTAGAGGACGTCAATGAACTTGCACTGCAGCAGCATATTTGGCGATTAAAATCTATATTTTTTCGTTTATATATGCCTCAGCCAAATCGTCCACAAATGAAATATACAATTTCAGTTATTATTTACACGTTCAATTAAGGAAACTAAGCAAATTTAACATTTTTAATGGGCAAAAGCACTAAGATAAATATAAATAATGGACTACCCGTCCGACGATTTTTTTTCTATAAATTCACTATTGCCAACCTACAAATTGATAATATTGACAAATATGTCAATTTATTTGCATGTTGAAAGCCTGCTGAAAATGTAAACATGTACACCATGAAATGCCTTCGTCTCGCTCTGATTTTGATTATGTTGGATGATAAAATGGTTGCGTTCTGTATTTTTCGGTTTGTTTATGCTAGATTTTGGTGGCGTTTACAACATTAAGTGCTTTTTTATGCTCCTCCATTTCGTTGTGAAGACATTTTGAGCAATGAAAATGGGTGCAACTAATTTTAATTTTTTTTATTTCATTTAGAGAGAATTTATATCGCTTAAAACATGGGTGTACATGGGCTCAATGCCTGAACGTTGACATTACCATACAATTCGGGGAAAAGATGCATTACCTTGATAAGTCAATAAAAACCGCGTCGCGATGGCAGCGTTCAGCGACACCGGCCGTGAACTGTGATAAGAATTCAGAGAGTGAATGTTGTGAAACTCAATCGGCACATGTCATTTAGTGGGAGTTAAATCGGCGCATCATTCTCAGTACACAAATTATTGTGCAACATTTTAAATGATACTTGTATTGAAAAGAGAGTATTAGGCAGTTTTAGGATTTGGATTGTTAGTTGAAAAGGGAAATTTTAGTTGTTGATGGTGATAATGTGCAATTTCGGAATAAATTCGTAAAATTAATAACTTTCAAAGTGTGGGACCTGTTTATACCACATTATATAATGTCATTAGACTGCTTTATGAAAGGACTGCTTTAAGCGTTACTTCGGTTACCTGACTTTCAGACTGTGACATGAAGAAGGGCTTACTAAACTAAGTTAAGAATTCTAATAGATTCATGAGATAGATCTTGGCTTATGACGAGTCACAGAATGTAGTAAGTTAATGTCCAAATGTTGTAGCAATCGGTAACAATCCACTGTGCGACTAGATTTCAAGTATATGAGATGCCCAGTTTCACCCCGTGGAGGTTTGAGCTCTACTTTTGGTTTATACTTCAGTTCAATGATTTGTTAGGTTTCACAGTTTCGATTAAACCTTGAAATGAGTTCAATTTGTAGTTTAATTTGAACGTGATTACTTTGCCGTTTAAACCTCAGTTCTACGCTATTCTGCTTCTCTCGCTCTATTTTCAAGCTATAGTATTTTATTCTCTCTGGGATCTGATGTTCAGTAATGCGATTGATTCATTGCATTGAAATCAGTTGGAATTGATGCCCATACCGCAGCATTTTTCTTCTTTGGTTGAAAGACGCGCTACAAAAATTGAAAAGAGATGCACAAAACCGTTTTAAAACTAAAAATCACAGGAAAACAATCGAAAGCCCTTACAAATTGTAGCCAATGCACGCACCAAATGGAAAGTGTTGCCAAACTTTTATTGAACGCATTACACAAACGAAGTTCAACTGAACTAAAGTTCAGATTTCACTGTGAAACCGGACGAGTTAAACCAAAAATTTGAACTCTGTTCATGCTTCAGCTGAACTTAAGCTTAGACCTCCACTGTGAAACTGGGCATGAGGCACTTGTTTATAAATATTTCCTTGTTATCGGGATTAGATTTTCATTGAGTGCTCCCATGTTTCACATCCGACTTAACATTGGGGTTGAATATATGTAGCTTATGCCCAGTTTCACAGTGTATGTTTAAAGTCCACTTTTGGCGACGATTTATTTGGTTTCACAGTTTCCTGATCTTGAACTGAGTATAATTTAACGTTTAAACCATAGTTCTGCGTCATTTTGTTTTTCTCGCTCTTTTTTCAAGCTTCCGTATTTTATTCTCTCTGACCTCTCATGCTCGGTAATGAGATCCATTCCTTGTATTGAAATCATTACCAATGGGTTCCCATACACCAGCATCGGACGAGATCTTTGTTTTCCGAGAAATGGGATGAAAAAACCGTTTTAAAACAACACAAATTGTAGCCAGAACTTAAGTTCAGTTGAATCTTAAACCGAGTTCAATTCCGGCTTCACAGGTTTCACAGAACTTCAGTTCAGTTGAACTACGTTTGTGTAATGCAATCGATAAAAGTATGACAACACTTGGCATGTGGTGCGGGTATTGGCTAAAATTGTAAGTGCTTTCGATGTACGTAAGTATTTGCTGTGATTTGTTGCTTTAAAATGATCCTGGTGTATTCCACTTGAGCTTTTGTAGCGCGTTTTTGGTGTTATCGGTAAACAAAGATTTTGATAACCAAGAAAGGAGAAAACTGCGGCATGGGAATCTATTGCAAGTGATTTCCTTACAAGGAATGGATCCCATTAGCGAACATCAGGTGTCAGAGAGAATAAAATACGAAAATGGCTGAGGCGCAGATGTAATTGAGGCGATATAAAAATTTATTGTGAACAAAAAAGTTATATTTTTCACAATTTGAGATTACAACTATGCTTAATACTAAGGGTTAGGGTGGGCACAACAATAGGGGCCCAACTGATGTACATTCATTAATTCAACTTTTGGTATTACAATATCGGTTTAGTGTTTATTTTTTATATCCTACAATGCCCAGTGCTTACATCGGGTTGTTCAAGTCGGTGTGTTCATGTTGGTCCTTTTGGGATGGCGTGGTGGTGTGGTAGCCGATTTAGCCTCGATGATGACTGCTATCGCTGCTCTGGTAGAAGCCATGCAGCTCTTTGTTAGATGTCGTTGGGCAGTTCTGCTCGCTTAGCTGACTTAGTGCTTTGAGGTAGCTTTGTCCGAGGATGGTGTTTCACAGGTTCCTGATTGCCTCGTTAGGATGATTGTTGATGTCTAGAAGCTGCTTTCTGAACATTGCCACCATGTACTGTTGTAAGGGGATGATGCATGCTTCGTCGTAAAGCTTCTTGTTGCTGTGGTGCTTTCGTCGGTCCCTGTAGAAGGTGAGACCAGTATTTTCCTTTCGAAAATTGCGAGCTTCTCCATGCTGGTCTTAGATATTGTGTGCCATATTGGTAAGCCGTACGTTAAGATCGGCTTTATAAGCTGCTTGTAGACTAGCAGCTTTGTCTTCTGGCTTAATCGCATCAAAGGATAGGTGCGATGGAAGCCTAGGTTCACCTTCTTAAGGGTCCCTTTCGAGTGGCTGTTGAACTTCAGCCTTTCCGTGAAGTTAACGCCAAGATACTTGACCTCTTTATCTGATCTTATTTCCGTACCGTTAGGACGCACTATTTTAATGCTGCTGATCTGCATCCACCAGATCATAATGGTATATAATAGACGTGCCTAAACTCATGCTTATGATATTAACACTCATATTGATGACGCTATTAAGAATTGGATCCATAATCAGAATCTAAAAAAGGGCGAACAGTGGTGTACCTGTTGTTGCTGTTCAGGCCCCACTGTGAGGTTTGCGAATCCGCCTTCGGAGGTGCTCATTGGATTCTGGTCCACAAAGTGAATTAATTATCCACAGTGATCTGTTGGAAATTGAAAGTGAGGAATCCATTGTCCTTGTCAATATTACAGTTATACCTCGACGTAATACGACGCTTCGAGATAAGTCATTTCGACTACGATGTCGAACAAATTTAGAAAGGTTACCTCGACATACATTGTTTATGCTTCGAGTCACGACAGTAAATACTTTAGTAGACCGTGCAAATTTGAAATTTGACATTCGGTAAAACTGTTATTTTTTCAGTTCGCTAAGCAATTTGTGAGTTGATATTCTGCTGCATAGATCCAGAAGTGATAGTAAAATTGTGTCGTATTTTCCTGTTTGATTTCTATAAATAAGTATAAGAGCAGACATTTGTTTTAGGTTGAAGTGAAACATATGTATGTACTTGTGTATGTTTGTTCCTATTTTTTTTTGCTTCGACTTAAGTCGATTTCAACTTACGACGCGTTTTCCCGGAACGACGTTCGTCGAATTATTCCTGTACTTTACTTACTGTGACCTATGGATGGTCTAAGCCTGAGCAATAGCCGTTTTTATCAAGACCAAACTGACTTGCGGACGCAAATACTTGGTCTTTATACTGGTCTTCCTCTCCTTCACTATTCAGGATGGTCGGATTCGAGACCCTTTTTGCTGGAGCATTGGTGTGCATGGACTCGATGTAGCGGAACCAGTACAGTCACGGAGTACTACCATTCGGACTACACCTGCATCCGCATACATCTGGCCACTGTCCCACCTAACTCATATAATGTACAAAATTGCCCGTTCGATAGGATTATTGTCAGATGGAGAGAGGATGCCAGCGTTTTTTGTCAGGTTCATATGTATTTACATTCTACTTTATTGTGGACATTTTGTCAGCCCATCTTTATAGCCGATCATAAACACTTATGCGAGAAACACAATGTGGCGTTGTTGCTAGCCTTTCACGTTGTGGGCTAGCGCCGCACAAAATCCCAGTATATGTTCTGGAGTTTCATTAGATTCTCCGCAGAATCTGCAGAGATCGTCTTCTGACACTCCTAGTTTCCTTAGGTGCTCCCTGAGTTTACAGTGCCCTGGTAGGGAGTCTGTTAGGATACGGAGGTTGTTTTTGCTCATTCTGCTACATGCTTCAAACCTCTTGCGGTTATGTTGACCCAAGAGTTTCTTGGCCTGCTTCATACCATGAGAGTTGTTCTATGTATCTGCCCGGTTCCTTCTTTCGAGTTCCCCGAACTCTTCCCTGAGGACGTGATCTCCTACAGCGCAGAATGGTTCGGGGCCCATAAAATGTTCCGATGCTCCTTTCCTAGCCAGGGAGTCGGCCATTTCATTGGCTTCTACTGTGTATGGCCAGGTATCCAACAGAGTTTTACTCTGTTGCTCCTACTCAGCTTCTTGAGCTTCTGTAGACATTCCCACACGAGCCTGGATTTGAGAACGATGGCCAGAAGAATAAATTGGACAGTATTCAAAGCATTGTGCTGAAAATGCGGTTTGGTCAACGATCCAACTTGTTTCCCTTTTATAGAGGTATTTTGGCAAGCCGTAAGCCATTGATTTTGCTTTTCGAATGCCTGAAAGAGTAGTTTGAAGTATGAAAGTAAGTTTTTGGCGTAATATGTACCAAAGGAGGTCTCTATGAACATCCAAGTTCAAATATTGTGTACGTTGCTATTTCGTCGGTCGGAAAGAAGGATAAAACCACAGATGGTGCAAAGGTGGAATGCTTTGTTGAACGAGAAACCGATATGCGAGCTGGTGTTCAGGTCAAAGATGTGATAAGTAACGAAAGTAGATTAATTACTTCAGATCCTCTTCCTCATAGTTATTACGGAAGATCACACTAAAAGTTAGGATGAGAACGCAGAAGCCATGATGGAAGTCATGGACGGTATAAGGTATGACGCTCTGGAGTACAGTGCTGGATCCTGAATAGGTTTATGGTGGACAATCGTCTGGATACCTACACGGTGAAGAAGGGCAAGAATGCTAATGGCTTTACATGGACGGACGTGATAACCGATAAACCAAATCTTTTATGCATGAGTGACTAGTATTTTACTTACTTTTAATTACTTACGTAAAATTGTAAAATAGAATTGAAAACGGGTACAAATTATGAAAAGGATAGGGAATCAGGAAATCTCAACTCCAGTCGATGAAGTAGTCCTCTCACCCAGCTTTGAAGAAGTCGGAACAGCCATTAAAATGCTGAAGAACAGCAAAGCCTCAGGCTGTAGAATTTGGGAAGACGAAATCATTCCCGACGACTGGAATATCAGCTCCATTTGCCCCATCCAACACACAATTGACATTAAGTTAAACGACTTTCGTAATAAGCGTGATTATCCTAAAACCTAACCTAAGTCATGTTTGTGTTCAAAGATAATGAATCCTATTGAACCATGAACCCCTAAATTTACTAACAAAAAAATGTAATTCCAACCAAAGTCATAAAAGCTTTATCTCACATCTGACACTTCTGAATGCACAAGCAAACAGAACCATTAAGTTGCACTTCAGAGTTCGGACAACACAAATGATTCGTGTCTTAGCTACAAACCCGTGTTTCCGCCAGAAAAGAGCTTCAAGCTCACAGCGCATTCCGTTGACAGTTTGTGGTTTGTTTGATTTGAAATAAAACACTCCAAAATTAGTTACGCAGTTTACTTAACTTTAATTCTTGAAATCGGTTATTAACACTACAATTGATAGTAATTAAATAAAAAGGAACATATGTTTAAATTTACAAAACTATACATAGAACATTTAACTATTTCGTAAACTAGATTCTACATCCTAGTGAAGTGTTAAGCTCCTAAATACAATCTTTATCTCCTATACATACATTCGATTACGCTAAAGAAACAATGCACGGTTTGCAGACTTGCACGATTAAACCAACACTGGGCGGTTGTCATCTCAGGAATTTATTTTGGTTAACAGCGGCTGGGTGACCCCTGTGCCGCCCGACTTAACGCTATCCAACTCGTTCGAGTTGCAAAGGCTCTTCAGGTTCTTTACATTGTTCGCCTTGACGATGTTGTTGAAAATTAAACTATTATTACTGTTGCTAGATTTAATTTGATTTAAATTAGATTTACTATTGTTATGGTGATTGTAACGCTTGCTAATCTCTGCCGCTCGAGCAATGTCCGAGGCGGTCTTCGTCGAATTCCGTCGCGCCATTCCGTAGTTTGAGTGAGGTGAGTGGTTTGACGAAGTGTTGAAGAGCTCTTTCTTTGGACTGTTTTGTGTGTCATTGTTGTTTTTTGGTTTCAAGCCCATTTGGTATGGCATCTCATAGAGGGCTACGTCATTGGCATTGCCATTGCCGTTCTGTTGTGAGGTTAGCACTCTATTAGAATCACCGATGTCGACCACAGCTCCATCGGAAAGGGTGATGTCTATTAGACTATTTTGTTCATCAGTCTTCATTGAGTCAGTGATGCCACAGCCGTTCAGCTTGGGCGATGATGAGGAAATTTTCCGTTGTCGCCGCAGTGAGGACACCGGAGACGGCGTGTATGAGGGATGGACATTCGAAATACTGCTTTGGAGGCGCTTCTTTGGGGTGAGGTCAAATGAAGGTGTTTCTCCCTCCAGCCAATGGGTGAGCATGTCACCTTTGCCCTTCATGTTGACGTAGCCACGTTCGCGCGTTATGAACGTACCGAATTCATCCAAACAGGTCTTCGTTGTGTGGCTAATGTGAATTTTGAGCGCCTCACCATTCGATTCCATGCGTGAGGCTGTGTTCACAGTGTCCCCGAAGAGGCAGTAGCGTGGCATTTTAAGACCGACCACTCCTGCCACACAAGCGCCGGTATGTAGACCGATACGCAACTTCAGTCGGTCATTTGGTCTATGATGGATTGTGAAGTTGTGCACCGCATCGAGAAGGGCGAGTGCAAGACGCGCAATTTCACGCGCATGCTGATTGCCATTTCGTATCGGAAGACCGGACACCACCATGTAGGCATCACCGATTGTCTCCACCTTATAGACGTCGAAGTTTTCGACAATCGAGTCGAAACACGTGTAGAGATCATTGAGAAATTTCACCACTTGCATGGGTGTGCTTTCGGCTGAGATGGCCGTGAAGCCAACTATATCACTAAAGTAGATTGTGACACGATCGAAGGTCTCCGCGACGACCGGTTGACCTCTGATCAATTGCGCCGCAACACTCTCCGGCAGAAGTTGATACAGAAGCTTTTCGCATTTCTTCTTCTCCTCGAGGTAGTCTTTGGTACGTTCTTCAACGAGCTCTTCTAAATTGTTCGCGTATTGTTCCATACGCTTGAGTAGATTGTCAACGATGTTACCCGTTTCGTTGTCCCTGAAAAGAATGCATTCACGTTAGTGCGACGCACGGGTGGGAGTGAGGTGTTTTACTTACTTATTGATTTTGCGGATCGTTGATTTTAGGGTATTGAAGTCGGGTCTCTCACAGGGTTCTTCGGCCCAGCACTTGATCATTAGGTGGCTCATATCATCGGTTTTACTATCTGATACATGTGGCCTGAATGGCGTTGAGTGAAATCCGGGTATGGATGAGACCTTTCGTATTATTTCTGAAAGAAGAGGACCGTGATTTATTTAAATACAAACTACACTTGTGTGGTGGTAAAGAATATCAATGCAGTCAAGAGTTGGGCAGGGTTTTGAGTGAAGCTTCACCAGATTTACTCGTGAACAATTGCAGTCATTACGTCGTAGCCGGTGATTAGTTATTCAGGGACATGTTCTGGTGATTAAATCTTTAATCCATTGTTTTATTCTGAAAAAAAAACTAAAAAACTGTACTTGCTTAGCAAAGTAAACGGTTAAGAGCCATCAATTGAGGTGGAAGCGACGAGGATCGAGACAACGAACTTTTACAAAGCAATAAAATCTGATGTCAAGAAGTCTTCACAGATCTGAAGCAGAAGTACTTGGTTTCGAATCGCCGTTGATGAAAACTTCATGGCCTGATTACACATTGAATTTAATGTCTCAGCAGTTTTCGTTTCATTTTCAAATGTAAATTCTTATTTTTATTCCTCAACTGAAAGGAGTTTTATGGCGAAATGTCTGAAAGTTTTTGTGTTGAAATTGAATTGATTTTGTTAGTTGTTAAGTAGGTCAAAATAGACGATGAAGAAGAAGAAGAAGAGGAAGAAGAAAGGGCAAAGATGTAAACACAATTAAACACCATCATCATCAAGTCGGTTTTGCGCGAGGAATCGTAAGAGTTAAATTGGAAAACGAATAAAGAGATTTAAAAATGGGTGTTATCAGCAAAAGAATGTTGCATTATAATTTTCACGACATTTGTGGGAGACATGATTCTGCTGATTTGATGTTTGCAGACTTCATGTGAGTGGTTGGCTTAAGTTGGCTGAACAAAGCAGGAAGGTCGTCTTTACGGTTGAGTTAAGATTTGATTTGAAATGAGGTGTGTAAGTCCCCACACCACATGATTATGTTACGTCGGAGTATGTTATTTGGTGTAGGTGTTCTGTTCTTTTATGGTATTTTAGGATGTCAATAATGTTCGTGGGATTAGAGCGAATCACTAGTATGTGACTACCGATTTGTCGAATTTGAACCTGCCATAATAAAATGTAAGGTGTATTCATAAACGACCAACAAAGGACTGAAGATGGTGCAGTCATAATTTTTTTTACTGCAAATAGTGTCGATTGGAAGAAAAATATTTTGTATTGCCAGACTGCAGACATTCTGCACCGTGTATGTGTTCAAAAACGCATGAGAAAAGAAATGCGATTGTACCAGAGCAGATTTCCGACGTTTATGAAAACAACCGTATTCCCTCACAATACGTTAAAATCTGATACATCATTTTCTGTGTCGGCCCTTGACGTTTCTCAGAAAGGCCACACGAAGGCCACACAAGTAAGTAGTCTTCTCCCGAAAAGACGATTCTAGAATCCTATCTCGTAAATCGGATATTTAGAATTAAACACGGAACTGAATAATCTGATTGGTGCTCCGCTCCGCAATGACGTGTTCTTGGTTCTACATTATTTCTGTTGTACACCATGGAGAAAGCCCAAACTGAGGGCACACTTGTGGCTACATTTCCAGATGGGATGCCACAGCTTTCCTGGCAACGGGAACTTCAGTTGAGTCTGCAACTGAAAAACGTCATCGAGTTCTAGACAAGATAGAAGAGAGCACCAGGAAGGCGATGCGTGCTTTAATGATTTGTAGAAGTTTAGCGGGCAAATCCTGGGGTTGCAGTCCAAGTATCTTTAGATGGATGTATATAGCTATTGTTAGACCAACTATCACATACGGTGCAATTGCATGGTCCAAAGGAACCAACCTGATCAGCGCAAGTTCAAATGTTGGCATGCGTCTGTATTACAGGGGCCATGAGAACTTGCCCAACTGCCGCCATGGAGGTTCAGCTGGAGCTGACTCCACTGCATCTCGTGGTAGCGGAATGTGCAAATAAAACAATCGTGAGAATGGCAAAAGCAGGGATAGGAAAAGACAGGTGCATTATCGAGACATCGAAACAATTCAATGCACTAGTCAAAAAACTACCATTCCTGGCCATTCCGAAGGATGACGCGATTAGGAAATTCAATTTCGAAAAGGAGTTTACCATTAAGCTCAGCACCAAAAAAGACTGGAGCAATGAATCCATAGTCCACGGATTGAGCAGCAATACGGTAAAATGGTATAGGGATGGATCAAGAACTGATGAAGGAACAGGAGCAAGAGTATTTGGACCCCAGACAAAGTACTACGAACCCATGGCAGAAGTCAAGTTGAAGTCTATGCCATAGACACATGCGCTCAGATCAATCTTGACAGGAAATATACGAACTGTGACATAGCAACAATGTCGGACAGTCGTGCCTGTGCACTTGACTCCTACATCATCAAATCTAGGCTCGTGTGGGAATGTCTACAGAAGCTTAAGAGCTGAGTAGGAGTAACAGAGTAAGACTCTGTTGGATACCTGGCCATACAAGGATGGAAGGCAATGAAATGGCCGACTCCCTGGCTAGGAAAGGAGCATCGGAACATTTTGTAGGCCCCGAACCAATCTGCGATGTAGGAGATCACGTCCTCAGGGAAGAGTTACGGAACCGGTCAGATACATGGAACAACGCTCATTGTATGAAGCGAGACCAAGAAACTCTTGGGTCAACATAACCGCAAGAGGTTTGAAGCTTGTATCAGAATGAGCAAAAACAACCTCCATATCCTAACAGGATTCCCCACAGGGCACTATAAACTCAGGGAGCACCTAAGGAAACTAGGAGCATCAGATGAAGGTCTCTGCAGATTCTGCGGAGAATCTAATGAAATTCCAGAACATATACTGGGATTTTGTGCGGCGCTAACCCAAAGATATCTCGGCAAACACCTAATATCAGAGGAAGAATTGTAGTCACTCAAACCAGCTATCATTATCTGATTCGTAAAGGAAACTGGCTTAGAGAGAATACTCTCGGACAAATCTCTTCTACCTTCGCGCAATAGGAGCAAATAACCTTCAATTCGACTCTGAAAAGAGCTGCATGGGAGTGGAGCTCTTACGAAAGCAAAGGTATGAATAGGGGGAACAATAGATCTTAAGGTCGCCGTGCAAATTACAAAACAATAGACAAGATATGCGATTGGACACAACGTTGGCTCTTATGGGACCAAATCGACGCATATTAATTTTACTTTGCAGACAAAAGAAAATCGACCAGTCTTCATTAATGTACGAAACCGTTCGATTTATAAGAATAATAATAGTAATATATATAATATATAATAATAATAATAAACCAAATTAAGGAACAACAACCTGCAACACTTGAAAAAGAAACTACTAGATAAGCAAACTTAGTTGAATTAAAGACGAACCAAAAAGGCGAAGTATGTGATTTTCGCAAACACATGTAAAAAATAAAATGTTCTGTGGTGTTTCTGCATCCTTGCACTGAAATTGCCATTGCGGGTATTTCCATGCATACAATTCTAATTGAATTCTAAATACAGGTCGGACAGCACCTGAAGGAAGGCACGTGGACATCTGAGCTGATGTAACATCTGAAGCTGACCGCTTGTAAGCTATTGCTTCCTTCAGACGGTCAAATTTCTGATAGTACAGTCCTGGCTTGGCCACCGTTTGCGGCGACTCACCGCGATTCGATCAAGTTGCGATTGGGGGGGATATATGTTGTTGCGATTCAGCAGTGATTTGCAGATGGAACGGTCCATGAGGTTCCTTGGCGTTAACTTGTGATCTTATTTTAATTCAGAGCTTATTTTAATTCAGCCTTGTTCAATTCAGCTCCTAATCAATCCAAACCTTGCCATGTCTCGTATAACCAACTCGACCATGATTTCCATGATTTTATCGACATTTTCCACAATTGGCCAGAGCGTGGTGCATCTTTGACATCGAAATTAATGGGACGGAATCGACGTATGCACCATACTCATTATTCACTTTTTCAGCCATCTGGCTTGCGTTTTTGCCTTTAGCGAAGATAAACTGTAAAATTTGATGTAATCTTTTCTTTGCTGGTGTTCATCTTTGACGGGCGCTCAAAGAAAACTGCCCATAAAGTTTTTTAGAAGGAAATGTTATCTTTCTAACGGCATTTAATTTGGTCCCATGGGACGCGCACAACGCGAGAAAAATTGGAAAAATAATGTATTTCTTTTTACTACACCTAGTAAAAAACGATGGGCCTGAAATGAGTGCAATTCAGCTGTAGCAACAACAACTTTTGGACATTTGTCAAAAATATAAAGACTTTCGCAGAGTCTAGGTGGTGGGGGTCGATCCCCGTTTCTTGGTTCTTCGCCAAAGTGTGCAGATCTCTTCCACTGCAGACTTCCCTGACCTGAAACTACTCTGGGCACATTAGAGTGTTACCAAATGGCGTCCACATAAAACTTTCGCGATTTCCATTCCTTGTGCTTAGAGCCGTACTTAATGGACAGCGGCGCACAGTCTCAAACAGCGCTTTTTGTAATCGATCAAAACATGTGATGCATTCTTGCGACTTTATTTACTAAGAATCTTTGATTATTCGGTGTTCCACAATAACATACTAGCGTTAAAGGGAAAGCAACATACATCCACATGCTCTTCATCATGCACGGGCGATCTAGTGCGACGCATTTCCTGACGATGTTCCAGATCCAGTAGCCACTGAATGCGAGACTTCTCCCAGCCATTAGCCTGCTTAAGTAGCAGCCTCGCATTCCCAAATATGACATCGCGGTCTGAGGGCGACTTTTTACCAGAATCTTCAAAACAATAAATTAATTAGAGAATGCACTTCGATTGGCATCCTTGAACTTGTGCACAACCAGAACATGCACTCGTTCATGAACCATGGAATGTCGAGAGTCTTACAATTTTTGAGAAACTCAAAGTAATTCGCAGTGAACCCGTAGAGCAGTGATTGTCCTAAGCCCAAGTTTCCATTGACTCCTCCAAGCAGATAAGTGCTCTGCATAACCAGATGGGCAGCTGCAAGATTCCTGTAAAGTGGTGTTCTGTTCAGCTTCGACACGTTCACAATTCGACGATCTGAACTCTCATGGGGAGTGACGAGACAATTTTGATTGCGACACAAAGAATCGACATTAAACTGAAATGCTCTCATCGATGTTGACCTTGATGTAGATCCGGGCAGGGAACTGCGGTGTTGCTGTCGACTGGGAATATTGGTCTCCTCGAACGGTTGGTGGCGCGTTGATCTACCACGATTACAGATAGCTCGTCGTGGTAGCGATCTGCGGCAGGATTTTAGTTGCTTTTTACGATTTTCCATGGCTGAGTTGTTGATACGAAATTCCTTTTTCTGCGCACTGGTGGTGGTTAATTATTGCTAGGAACTGTCAAATTGCTCATATTGAAGCTATCGAAATACATAAATTGAATACGTTGACGATCGGCAATATTCCACAACAGAAACATAGATTTTTCCTAGCTAAACCTTTTTTTTAGACAAACGATTTTGAGTAATTTTCAAAAAACTTCTTCGTTTCAGAAATTACAACAAACATTGAGTAAGTGCGACGGTGAGTATTTTGTGAATGTTCCAATTGACGTCCTGTAAGCATTTTAAAGACTAGTGGGGTCTATCGGGTAAGTTCGGTCAACAAGGCATGAGATTCGTGTGAATGAAGGAGGTTACCCTCCAAGACCGGTGTACGTGACCTGCCCTGCTTCTACTGAATATGGCGGATGTAGAGGAGAATGACTCGATAAAACTCGCAATTCCAGGTGTGAACTACCGTGTCTAGTCAACATTGCGTTAGTCTGTCTTCGAACTGTGAACTACGGAAAACTGGGACACTCTGTTTCTGATTTCTTGTGTTAAAATGGGCAGGGTGGGGCAATTTTTTATTCTCTCGTGAGAGGGCTCATTTGACATAAAGCCCAAATTTTTGGCATACGGGAACAGACTTTCGTAGATTTGTGTTGTTTTGTGTTGTTTATTTTAGGTACGGGAACAGACCTATTGAAGCTATCGAAATACATAAATTGAATACGTTGACGATCGGGAATAACAACAGAAACATAGACAGGGAATGAGCACAGTACGACCTCTCTTTCCCCCTTACTCGTGGAAAAATTAATCAAAAAAACCCAAACCCTTCAAGGAACACTGATGCAACAACGTCAACCAAAGCGGAGGAAAATATCCTTCTTCAGTTCTAGCTGATAGAGGAGAAGATGTTAGCCTAGCTGACTTAATCATTGTGGATGATGACTCCTGCTCTGTCGACAGCTCAACCAAATGCTCGATATTATCTGTCAAGACAATACGTAATGCTGAACGGAAAAAGCAGAATTCAGGAAAGAAACGAAGTTGAGAGGGCTTTACTTTCTAGAGGAGACATCCAAGGGTACGGACCAGCCATCTAATGACTGCCCGAGGATCAATCTGAAGGAAACTGCCCGAAGACTACTCCACAGGAAGTCAGGTGTGCTGATGCTCTGATGAGAACCCTCTGCTGTGACTGAATCAATTCGGCACAGGTGCGGAGTAGTTTCATCACTTGGTCACCGAAGGGCGAGCATGTCAAGGCTCTGGCAATGACGAAGTCCAAGTCTTAGCGCGGGCGCAAGGGGTGAAGTTTCAATCCGGCAACTTATTCTAACTCGCCTACAGCCAAGGACTCCTCCACCACCAACATACCTCCTGGGGAAGCGAACTCGAACTGGACAGTGTTAATACGGGAGTAAGTACAACTAAACACAACCCAGTGCCGAAGAACTCCCGCAAGCAACGCGCCTTTGATAAAAGATTGCGACAAGAGTCTTTAAGTGAAAAATAAAAGGGTATGCTCATCAAAGCAAAAGCAACCATTGTATCCATGGCTCACCAGTTGCGGAAGCAAGGTCCAATCAGACAAACCAGCATTGGTCGCTACTAAGAAGGAGGGCCACTGTCTCTTCACGTCGAGAGTGGCCTTAACTGGCTCGGTCACCGCTGGGAAAGGTGTGACCTCCTCTACTAGGGGACCTGGAGATCCTTTGGAGAGGAAGAGTGGGCATTATCCTCTCATCTCAACAAAGCCAAATGTAACGACAAGTCACGATGTAAAGCTGTTCAAGAGGCCCCAAAAAGAGATCACGACGAATCGCAAATCAGAGTACGTCCAAGAGGCAAAAGTACTCTGTAGTTAAAGAAGAAAACCTGCGTGTCGCAGTAATTGGCAGATGACCACACTCAAGAGTTTTAAGCTTATGGTATGCGACAATCAAAAAAAAAACCTTCAATGGATAGAAAGATTCATTCATCATTTAGCCAGGCGTCTACGGATACTCCAGCCCATGGCGGCTACAACGCAACAGAGGACGCCGACGAGCGGAGAAATACCTCAGGTAACTGGAAGGCAACTGGCTAGAGATCGAGCTACATACCATCTCGGGTTGTAGCGCCATCAAAAGTGAATATTCTGGAAATCTGGCCAGGGCCATGTAACACCAGCATCCAAGCTGAAATGTTATAGTCAACCGACTGCTGGTACTTACAAATGATAAGCATCGATAGTCATCTTAAATGATCTGAAAATTCTTGAACAATTGAAGTAGTTGGCTTTGGAAATCCGGAGCGAAAATGTGTATTATTCTCGTGTACGTTTAACACTTCCGCTTCCTAGTATTCATACACAGTAAATCTACAAAATCTGTACCAAACCAACAAAAATATGTATACTCTTAGGCGCAATTTGGGTTTATCTGTTTACGCTACCGACACTTCAATTTCTCAATAACTTTCCCACCACACGACTTTTCCATCGGAGACTCCGATCACCACGTTCATACCTTTAACTGAAGCCCCAATTCAGGCAACCAACCAACAGAACTTAATTGCTGCCGGCTATAAACTGAGGAAATAGTTTACCTTAATGGCAAACATTCTCTGCCAACTAAAACCAAATTGAAAGATGCGAGTGGATGCACTAAAGTAATTTAATTTCTACGACTCTCATCTGAATGAGGGCAACTGCTTGCTACCATGAAATAACTTGTCCCATCCATTGAAGTGCTCTCCTTCGACTCTTCGACTGCTCACACAATGATTCATACAAAAATAGAAACATTCTGGCAACTATTCGAATAGGAATAGCCCATGCAAGTTGACACCACAGAACTTCTTTCCCCCCCACCCACTGACTCATAAGGTGGCTTAGCCGCGCAGTAAACTTCCAGTTTCACTTTAACTTTTCGCCTCTTCGGGGCGCATGGATTGTAAAAAAGTTAATTTTCTCTCCGGGATAACCCCGGATTATTGCTGGCAAGGAAAAAAAGGATATCAAATGTGTCGGGCTTACCCTGTGGCGATATGTCTGCAGTCTTCCCCAAATAAAATGGTCCCTGGCGGGTGGTGATTTCGTGTACGATGATGCCGAACGAATATACGTCGCCTTTCTGGGTACCTTCGGGCGGCCTGTTCTCCAACCTCAGGAGCTCCGGAGCTGTCCACAGGAGATCTGAAACGGGAAACGAGAAACAAATTGATTGCATTAAAGCGTCCATCGGGCGATGGGGTCGGGATTTAGAGATTACTACTCACTGCTCCAATAAGCGTGGCTGTTGCAGTTCTCCTCGTCACACTCGGCCGGCTTTTGTCGCAGCGAATGCAGGCCAAAGTCGGTGAGTTTCAGCACGAATCTCGAGTCAACCACGCAGTTCGACGACTTGAGGTTGCCATGCGATTTAATGTCGGAATTGTGGATGAAGAGCATGCCGCGGATGATGTCATGCATCAGGGACATTTTGAACATCGAATCCAGTTGGTATTGCTGGTCGTCCTCGAGAATGTCCCTCAGAGAACCCTTTGGGCAGTATTCGGTTAGGAGGAAGCTCTTCTTCGGGTCCAGGCACGCTCCGTAGAACTTCACCAAGTGGTCGTGTTGCAGGTCCTTCATTCGCTTCAGCTCCAACATTAGCGGCCTGTTCAGACTGACATTCGTGTGATTGATGTTCTTGATTGCCACACGGCAGCCCTTGTAGGAGCCGAAGGGAATGAAAATCTGCCGGTCGCCGCACAGCGAGTTTATGTCCTCCGAAATGAGGGTCATTTGGCTGTTGTGCTTGACCAGCGAATGGAACGAGCCGCGCAGACTGCGGCCACCCGACTCATGCCATACCACGTCGTCGATTGACACCTTCCACGTCATTGAGTTTATCTCTGCCTCGGCTTTGTAGTGCCGATAGCGGAGCACAAAGAGTATCGCCATGAGTACAAGTAAGAAGGCGAGCACCGTCGACAGAATGGCATATCCCGGCAGAGCTGAAACAACCAAAAGACAATCCATTAGCCACTGAACACTCATCATCCAACCCCCCTGCGTTCACTTACAGTTATCTGGGCACAATGAGCCGTCGTATCCGCACTCGGGCTTATCTGGTGGTGGATGCTCCCTATTGGCAGCCCAGTGAATTCTTTTCCCTTGGACGAACTCCAATCGATTGTACATGAAATTCGCAACAATTTCGAATTTCCCAGTCACTTCATTCAAGTCGAGCACGGAATACGTCGAGATGCGGTCGCCATTCGAGTCGATAGTCACGTTTCCCGTGATGCCGGTGAAGCTACGATTCCACATGCGGCGCACCATGTCCGTGCCATTGATGGGACGTGCGAGGACACTGGGATCCTCTCTGATGCTGTCGTTCAGTGCGTTTGCATACAGCAGGACGCCGTCGTAGAATGATGTCACGAATGTCGACAACGGTTCATTTTCGTGGAATGTGTAATTGTACTTGGTTGCGGCGATGCTCTTAATCTGAAAACAAACAGAGATGCCATCCAATTAGTTCGCTTGCAACATTGTAACATTATCTGCTGGCTGGTGGCTGCTGATTACCTTGATTAGGAAGATTTTTGGTAATTTTGTGGCGCGCAAGCGAGGCACTTAAACTTTTAAGACGCGAAATTGCGCCTGAAACAACTGAGATAAAGCGATACTTATTGAAAAGTTTCATTTTGAGGGAACATTACGGATGACTTCCTAGAATTGTTTGTGCTTTAGTGAAAGCCAAAACTTGGATCTGTTTACAGGTACTGAGCAGTTTAATGGGGAGTTTATATTTTTTTTTTTGGTTTCTGCGGCCGCGAACTTTTAACGACGCCTTAACTCGACGAGGGAAGACGTGGAACTTATGCGAGGAGTGCTGGTTTATGGGGGCTTAAAATAGCTCGCAATTATGGGAGTTTAAAAGTATTGATTATTCATCACAAGTTTAGCTGTCTCCCTTGGGTGTTGTGTCAAGTTTTTGGAAGTGTCGCAGGTAGATCACAAGAAAATTATACTCTCAGCGGGTTCATAAAGTTTCATAAAGTCTGTCTCTGCAAGTGAAGGGAATACTTCACGCCACTCTGTAGAAGTGGACGACAATCCTTAGAAACCAAACATATTGGAAGAGGGCAAGAAACCTAGTCGTTTAGCCTAGTCTTGAGCGCAACTGATGATATATTTGAAAGGACTGAGAGGGGTAACCAACAAATGTTCACCGTCCGTCGGTAAACAGTGATATTTCAAACTGAGGAGCGATCCCTTAAACGAAACACATTTCCCCTACTGTACGCTTCAGTTTGCATGCATTTTATGGTCCATTTAGTGACCGTCACTGTACAACTCATGTTTTCGAAATACATGTGGTGAGATTTAGAGGCTTTCGATTGAATATGGAACCGGGTGTGACTGCGACGGAACTGATCACTGTCTGCGTCGGGAAGCAGGAGTCAATTGGTTCCCACCTCTGTCATATAGAGTCGATTCCCGGTACGATAAGCAATGTTCGCAGTCCAGCTTCTTTCGAGTCATTGATAATTCAGAGAAAATAATTGTCTGGAAAAGTTTCTCTAACTTTGTCGTCCGGGGTCGGCATAAAACTGTAGGCCTCTCCACTCTTGAAGGAATAATAGAAACTACAACGCGAATGTTTGGTGTAGAAGCTGCTACCAAGTCAACGACGGGCTGTAGCGCCACCCATACTTCCATGCTTTTTAAAGCATAACCAAATTGATACTTCGGCACTTAGAGAGATTTTAAGTTTATGTTGATATTTAAAAAAGAGGGGGAATTCTTCACCAGAATTCCTTCCACCTCGGACAAAACGTCTGACAATTAGACGCTAGATGATCACCTGTGTATCTACACACAGATCGAAGACGGACGAAGGGATGTCTATAGGTAATATACCTTAAATATTGCTCGTCCTTGGACGATGTCATTTTCAATTCAGAAACATCCCTGAATTGCAGGCTGTCTTATCAGGAGGGCTGAGCATTCCAATGTATGTACACCTCAAGTGGGTGCCGGGACACTGTGACATTCCGGGAAATTGCAAGGTCGATGAACTCAATTGGAGATCCAGCTCTTATGCTTTTATACACAATCAAAACAATGAACCACTAGTGTCTCCACCTGCCTTATAATAATAATAATATAATAATATTCATCAACCACTCGTGTTGTGCGTGCTATTGTTCTATCACGAGTGGAAGGGACCTATAGTTTTATGCCGACACCGAACGGTTAAGTTTGAGAAGCTTTTTCTAGACAGTTATACTCTTTGAGCATTGTCAGTGACTCGAAAGAGGTGGGAATGATAAGGAATCGAACCTAGACCCTACCTAGACCTAGGTTGGTCCAAATGCGTAGGAGTCGACGACAACGCCACGGGCCACCACGACACCTGCCTTAAAACAAACTAAATATGGCCAGCGATAAATCCCAAAAGATCACTCTGTCTTCTCAGACTAAGCTGACCTTCACTAAAGACGCTCATCGGCGTCATAACCGCATCAACTCCTCTGCTCTTGTAGGTACTTACATTCGTGGGCATACTATTTCAATAACATCAGCGAACTAAATAGTGTTAGCATTAACCAGTTAAACCGCTTTATTAGAAATACCAACTGGTTACAAGCTTAGGAGTAGTCAATGCGCGTGATATCGCAATGGGCCTACCTCTTCCTAAGTGTGACTGCCTTCTGTCAGCCAGTCCTACCAAGTCTTATGTCGCATTACAAAAAGAATGCAAAAGATGGCACAAATCTATTCTGTGATAAACTAAAAGGCATTCAACTACAAATGTCGAAGTCCGACCGCTCCGACGCGCTTTTGCGATATGGATATAACTCCAACTTTGTTTTTGTGTGAGGTTTGATCAATGAAAAGAAAGGAATCAAGTACTATAGAGAAAGTCGACTTCATAGCTGATTGTCTCCTTGTCCACTAACGAATTTGAGGGACTATTTGAGATTTATGCCTGAAACACAGTAGTACGTTGCGTTGCGTTGGCTTTCAACGCACACATTTCAGTGGCCGTGAACAAAATGTTCCGTCGTGCGCTTTGGTAAAAAAATATGTTCGATATTTTTAAGAGACATGCTTTCAATTGGGACTTTACATACAAATTGAGTAATTTTCTCCCAAATTGAGAGTCAACTGACATTTGAGAACAGAAAACAGCTGATGATTGATTCGACATTTCGAATCTTGACGGACTGCGTTTTCTATGACAAAGTCGAACGCAACAAAGCACTATTGTGTTTCAGGCATTAATCACGAATTTTTGATCGTGAAAATGACATTCTCTGATTGGTCCGTTTTGTCCGAGAAAACCTTATAAAAAATCGTTGCCCAAAATGACAAGGGGGGTGCGAAGTCGTCTATCACTATAATACTTGATTTCTGTCCTTGACGGACTACATATGCACATAACCCAAAAAAGGTATCGCCAACCCAAGTTTCTCATCGCGTAACTTTTAAGACGATCGTCGTTCAAACGATTGTATTAAGCGGCGTCGTCAAAAGTTTGTGTAACAATACAATGGAATCGTCCCGTCGCGACAGTGGTCTTTTAGTTAGAGACGTTTGCATCCACCAGGTTTATGGAGGATGGATGGCGTGGGCTATACGCACCCTATCGGTGACCATATATGGACATAGGTTTTAAAAAAGTCAGAGAATTACTTTTTTCCTTCACCGAATAGAAAAAGCCATAGTTTAGCTATCTCAAGCGCAATAAAGTTCCGCTACATGTGGAAAATAACACACTGTGCGTCGTGTCGTCAGTCGTTCAAATAGTACGCAGTTTGAGAACTACAAGGCTCATTAAATATCATATTGAAAATGGAATTTAAGCTGTCAGCTGTTTAAAATTCCTTGTTGTGTGTCTATTCGTTTCAAAATGAAATTCAGTATTTGCAATATTGTTGTCCATATTGTGGAAGATACGTATGTTTTGCAATGTGGCGCAAACGTTAGCGTTACCTGTTCTTCCTTTTCTCCATTAAGATTCTCCACCTACCTATAGTACGAAGTCAAAAATAGATATGTGTTGCATGTAGGAAGACTATTGGTTACACCTTTATAAATGCCAATATATCTTTATATTTAGTTCCATGCCTTAGAATGAATTTGTTTGAAGTATGGCCGAGTTCATAAACGTCACACTGCGGCAGCCCTTGAAGATTTGCGTTCATAAATTTAAATAAGCTGCATTACCTTCGCATGACAGCAGTCAGTAACTGCGTTCATAAAAGCAATGTGACAGTCGAACTGCGATCAACTTCGCAGTGATTTTTATTTTGTTGCAGGATTGCAGGGAAATATGGCAAACGGAAACATGAGTAACATTGTCAATAGTATTTCGGATATCGATAGAATGAAACGTCATAAAACTTTTTGCATCGCCTACTTATGTTGCATTTATGAATACGTTTTTGATAATACTCGCCTGCTGCAAACCTGCGGCATTATTTCTGTTCATAAATACATAGAGAGAATATTTTGTGCAGTGCGTCATTGGATGCTGTATAGGGTGTGAGCAAAACCAAGGCTGTCGCCTACAATATTATATTTAAAGATATCACCAAGCTACCAATAGCTGTGTACCTACCCCGAAGCCTATAGTTATGGTTGCGTTCAATAGTACAACTCGAAGAATCGAGAATATGTATATTTAATTACTTCCTAGCATTGCATATTTCTGAAAGAACCACTGCTTTGTCTCTTCCTTTCTTATTTCGTTGCTCATATCCCTTGTAATCCACATTGGACACAGCTTTAGTTCTAACGCTTTTATGGTCTCGCAAACTATATCTGAAAGGGTACTTTGGCCAACAGAAATTCCAATGTCGTTACTGCAATAGTCCGACAGAATTTTCACTTTCTTCATCATCGAAAAACAACACGGGAAAGTCGACGAATTTTGTTCGATTTTTATTAAACATTTCAAAAACAAAATTAGACAACAATCAACCACGAAATATGAAATGATTGTAAAATAGCAATCGTTTATCACAATCGTCGACATGTGAGTTGTACGAAGCATTAGTGAATCGTCAAAAACGACGTCTCCCACACGATTCAATTATTTTAGTGTTAGACGAAGTAATAGAATCTCGAAATGACGTCGTCATACGATCGTCGTCTTGCGCAATGAGAGCCCAGTATTGTTTGTCGAATAAGTACTCTGTTAACTAAAATACAGTTTTGTTGACCAACTTGCTCTAAATGAAGTTCGTTGTACGACTATTTTTGAATAAACATTGTCATGAAGTTCATCTTCGTTTTCTTCACACATTCGTAAGCATTATCACTGATTTATATTCGTGGGTCTCGGGTGTACATCGGTGTGCGCTCTATAATAAAGAGCGACGATGAATTTATTAATGTCTACATTGCTACAATGATAAGTGCATTGAGGATCGCGGCAAAAAGAGTAAGGAGTAAGGAACTTTGGTATAGTCATGCTTGTTTTTATTGTTGTTAAATTAACTCGAGTCTTTTGCTTGTGGTTGGTTGAAACTTGCCCATATACCATTGCTGCCATTATTGTTGCATAATGGCATAATGAAAGAAATCTCTGAACTTGAGTCATCAGTGTATACATCAAGTTCGGCCAGAAAACGTCCTCGTCGGGATCAAGATTACTGACATATAGCTTGAAGCAGTACTATCTAATAGTACCATCTCCGGTGTTAAATCGTTTTGCTAACGTAACTTACGTGCCCATTTGAATGGGAAGTATTTGCGTGAACCTGGCTTGGAATTTAGTACGATAGTGGACATAAATGAGCATGAACTCCGATCTCCAAGCAATCCGATGTAGAATTGACTTTGGCTACCATCGCTTGACTACATCGATATCTCCAAGCAATTTGGACCAAAACTCCTGACTCGAAGGAGCTCTAAAATGTTCTTATTTTGCCTTTATTTTGAGACGAACGCTGGACAATATGTAGCAGAGTTAATTTTTGGTGCCTTCTAATGAAAAACTTAACCTCGAATAACTACTGTCTACCTGGAAGTAAGGTGAATTTGACTGCGTACTCTATCATATGTTCAAAGTTGTAGATATAGTCCGGAAGGTACTGATCCGTCGACTATACTGTCAATGGGAAATAAGCAGCTTTGCTTGAACATAAAAACTTGTGACTGATGTATAAGAAGTATTCTACGACGTGCACTGACTTAATTAAATTCCACAAAAACACGGCCTATATGATTAGACAATTAAATTGCAAATGTCTTAAACAAAAGAGACACCGTAATGAGAGGACGTGTTTCATGTTTCCAGAACGTTGTTCCACAGTTCCTGGCTACATTGTCCAAACATTCACGTCTCTGAACATCACTAATTCTAATCTATATAAAACTCTCTCAAGTAAAAAGTAAACTGATCTTGAGCCGTTCGTGTTCGAATCAGCACGATTCGGAAATCACAGATGGTCGTCAATGAAAATCGTTCTCGTCCTTTTCACTTTAACCAATTCTAATCGGATAACTTATGCATTTCACTTCAATTGACCGCTTCTATTCGCCCCGTAATGTTCTCCAAATGAATACAAATGCCCCATCGAATCGGCCTGGACAATCATTCGTAGCTATTTGCGCGTGTAGCCGGTGAGCAGCTGGTTGGGTTTTCTTTCATCCCCCCAAAATTAAACCACTCATCCTTGTTATTCTTGACCAGTTATTGTGAAGATTGTTAGATTTTTTCTTGTATAATGGGAAACCCTTATCGCAGAGGGGCCCAATATGGTACTCATCCCCTTTCCTGGATGGGGTCCATTTCGTGTCTTGTTTACGGAAAAGATTATAAAAACGTACACACCAGACGCTTCAGTAGTATAGCAGGTGCTGTGATACACTCGCCGATAGCGACAAAAGAAAGTGTAACTTAATCCAAACACACCACTTTTTTAAAACAAATATATACGTGTGAACTGTGAACACATCCGTCAATCAAAACAAAAACGAAATTCTTTAAATTTGACGAATCCTGTTGACGGGGCACAGACTGAGTTTGTGGTAATTAACCTTTTCTGCAGCACATCCCGCTGACAGTTAAGAATGCTTCAAACATTCTGACAGTTGACGTTTCGCATTCGCTTGACAGCTATAAATATGAAGACGTTAATATAAAAATCGCTTAAATTTTTTGTCGCAACAAATGTCTCTCAGAAATGACAACTGTCAAGTTGATGTGTATAAGAAAAAACATTTATTTTTTTAAACATTCCGTTTTGTTGACCTACATTCTGCTTGTGACAGGCTAAGGTTGCCAAGGCAGACATTCACCCTTGTATCTGAGAGCGAGATGAAAGACGAATAGGAAAATATCAAAATGTAAACTGCATGACTTCGCCATGTGCTTTGTTTTATTTTTCTTCTAAGACTAAATCGACCTCAACGGCGCGGCGACCAGGAATAGCTCGTAATTCTCGGCAAGCATTAAAAGTAATTGTGAGAGGGAAAGGAATGGCAAGCTGCACAGCTAGACATGCTACAACGGCATGACGCCACAGAGAAGACACAGCGGGAATATTTCGGAATGCTCTGTCGGTTACAACCATGTCATACCGAATATGAACGACATCCGTCCGTTGGCAGATTTTTGCTTTTTTTTTCTTTAATTTTCAGTTCATTTGACGAGCAATACTTCCCAGGCGGTGGAGCTGTGTTCAGCAGTTTTCCTTGCATTCTATGGACGTGGTGTGATGTGATTTGGTGTGTAGTGGGAGATTATGCTTACCTCATTCGATACTCGGATGTACTCCTCGTTGTTCGGCTGCTTTGGTGTGACTATCAGGAGGGCTGTGTAGGCCTTGCGTGCTCTGTCATTGTTTTCCAGTGTATCGTTTCTATCGAACCACGGTTCTGACAGCAATAATGGATCTCTGAAAAGAATACAAGAACAAGAAGGTGAATGTCAGATTGTGAATTCAAAAGCAAATGAGTGGTGAATTATGCATTTTTTTTCTATGACGTATGTATGCGACTAATGACAGGTCACCGAGATTGCCTGCATTGTCGTCTGTTCGTTGACGGCGTTTGATTCACTTGTCAATGCAAACATTTGTTGTAATTTCGATCTCAGCGGGCGGGCAGTGAGTGGATTGTCAATTATGCAATTACACTTGACTGCATGGGGGTGCACTTGGTCTATGAGATCGTGATGAGAGAACTGATAAATTAATACGTCTTGAAAGCGGGGGCAGCCCGTGATTGATTTAATAGAGTTTTCTTGTGAGAATTGTACAGTCTTTGCAGTGGATTGGTTTTAGCTGTAAATCTGATTCATTTTTATTCACTCACTGCTGAGTGCTGGGGGTGCGGCGTGGCGTGGATAAGATTTTCGCTTCAAATTCTTGTAGTATTCATAAAAATGATGGTCCAACGTACGGAGACTTAGCTCAAATTATGCATACAATGACCGCTTCGTTCAGTTTCGTTAAATTTTGTCCACTTCTGCTTATTTAACCCGGTAAGATTTAAAATGTCCTTTCCCGGATGGAAAGGGTGAAAATGGTGCGAAATTAACCACTCCGTTTGTCCGTATGACAGCTGGTATTGTAATTTTGCGTACGTTTTCAGAAACAATAATGGGTACTTCGAAATGTGACGATGCTCTTGCTTTTTTTTCGGTTTAAATCTGCCTGCGTCCATTATGGTTAACTCTCTAGTTCCTGACGAGACATTCCCCCGAGAATAAATTCTCACTGACAAAAGATTTATGCAGAAAAGAACAGATCATGGGGCAAACGTTTCATTTTTGAAAGAATTATGCAAAAGAATCCAAAAATAAAGCACCTTCTTAAAAAAATCTATGCGCCAGTTTGCTTATGACGTCTACGACATTCAAAATTGATTTTTTTCTTCTCTCAATGTTCAACAGGAAAGATGCACGCTTTGTTGAATCCATAAAATATAGAAATTGACATCTGACACATTTTGCGAAACGTTAAACGACAAGAAGCTTATCATCGAAGCGAAGAAGATGAATATATGTAGTACGGTGTACGTTTGCGCCAGTGACATCTGAACTCAAAATCAAATCTGTCACTATCGTCGCACTTCGGTCCCAATAATCAGTTGATTAAGGTGATTATTTAGATAAGAGTAAACTTTTGAAGTGGTAACTACATACAAAAATAAGCGCAATCAAAATGAGTCTATTTTTATTTTAGATGACTTAGGTGTCAATTTTTACTAAAATAGGTGCTTTAGGTTAAAATATTCTAATTTTTAGTTTCAGATATGAACGGTGAAGTTCGGCGACTGGATGATCTCTGGCAAATTAAATGAAGAGAGCGATTTATGTTTCCCTGTAACCTATGAATTCACGGAAACTTAACTCAGCACGATGAACAGTTTCGGTAGCTGCGACGGCGACTATAGCGTTTTTGAATTTGTTACTTCAGGCGAAAAATTTCAATGAAAAGAGTACTGAACTACTAAAGTGGTTCATAGAGAGCAAATGAATGTATTCATGCAGATCTCTAATTTGGGTATCGCATTGAGCCTGTTGAGTGCTGTTGAGTGCAGCCTGTGAAGAGTGTCCTTGAAATTGAAAAGAACACGGCGGAGAGGATGTTGTGAATTCATTATTAGTTTTTTTAAATTCCTTGGCATTCTTGCTGATGTCTGCTCTGGCCTTTCAGTAGACAGATTCTTTGATCCAGCACTTTTGTTTGAAAGTAGTCTTCCATGGCGTCTCGCGTAGGCCGCTTTTACAAACCCTAAATTCGTCGCCGATTTTTTCAATGCGTGTGTTATTTCCTTTGTGTGATCCCTTCTGTCCCATCTTCCTTGTCCACTTCAAACAAAGATCTGCGACGAATTTAGCGTGTGTAAAAGCACACATAGTTGATCTATTTCTATGAAGTTAGGCACAAGATAGACAGCAGTACCATCAGCTATCAACTGAGGCTCGGCAGCTAAGCCCTACGACAATTCTGATGAGCTTTCAAAAGTTTTGTTGAATACCATACATCATTAGAATGACTAGAAATTATCAAGTTGAAGTTCAAGTTCAAGTCGTAAACTTGCAACACTGTCACATGATGGAATTTTTGTCACAGATGAGGTGCCACTGCATCGATAACGTCTTTCATAATCAAACAGACTCTCCCTGCCTGTCCATGTGATCCAGTCGACTGTAGTCGCAAAAAAGGAAAAAATAATCGCAATATGTCAAAAAATGCATTTATTGACAAAACAAACAAAAAAAAAAAAAAAACTGCTGCGCAATCATCATCAACGGTTTTTAATTTCAAACATGACAACATGACACCCTCCATTCCGCTATGTTTTGACACTTAAATCTACAACTTACAGTTACGGCACCGATGACGATGGAATATTTGAGTTCTGATTGCTGTTTATATTTTAAAACCGTCCCCCCCTGCCCCGGTTGATCGACAAACGCCGTGTATTCGTGTGTATGCTTGCACACACCTCTCGCCCAACATTCGAATGTGTACCTAGTAAATATTGATGACCAATATTGAATTTAAAAATAAACACACAGTGTGAGTGTGCGCCCGCCTTGTGGCATCGAAATCTGCCGTCAATAAAGCGAAATAAAAATGTTAAGGCAGAGGGGAAAAAAAACCGTGAACAGCAAATAAAAATGTAAACAAAATCTTATCTACGGCATTGGGCGCAGTAAAGCACACTTTTTTATGAGTTTGTTCGTAATTCCGCTTATTTCAAAATATGCCTTTGTATCCCGTGTCTGTATTTTTAGGTATCTTATCTGACTCGACTAGCGGCCCCCGCCTTCCCCATTGGCTCTTCGATAACTTCCGCACAGGCCCTTGTTCGAATCCAATATTCCGACACATCACAACAGTTTTGATTTATGTATGTATATCACAGTTGTACAGATGCTGGCTTAGCCCATATTTATATGCCACCCAGGCGACGACGCGTCGATAAAATGCGATTTGACACTCGACGACACTCATCGATAAGAAGCGCGAATGCGAAAGCAGATACGAGAGATCATATTGAATCAACGAACACACTCACCTAGAAAACAGCTCGACGTTGATGAACACATACTCTCCACTGTCGATCATGTTCAACTCGTCCGCCGTCAGTAGAATCTGTCGGATGGATTTCGGATCGGCGCACATTATCACAACTGCAAAAAAACAAGAAAACAAAAAAATAGAAACGGGAATGAAAACAAATTTATTCGCAGAGTTGGTTCTGTAAAAATAAACATATGAAATCGAATAGAGGAACAAAAGGTCATTGAGACGCAGATGGTATCTGCAATTCAATTCTGAGCAGTGAAAGACGTCAATGGAATTGTAACGGGAAATGACCGATCGGTTGATAAGACGCGGCTTGTGATGATATACCATGATGATTAGTGCCGGTCGTCACTATTTTGAAGTGATATTTCCCACACTGCAGGGGAAATGGTATAAATAGCTAAAAATCGACCACTTTCAATAACTCACAATAATCCTTTCGAAATACACAATGAGGAAACAGAAATATTACCAAGGACACAGATGAGGCATCGATAAGGCCTTTCATAATCAAACATACTCTAACGCCTGTCCATGTGATCCAGTCGACTGTAGTCGCTAAAGCTAAAAGTGGTACGACATCACGTTGATACTTCAAACTTACATCGAAATGTTCAAGCGTTGTCAGCACTGGTTTGCGTACTTCGAAGCTTTGTTGAACACATTATGACCAAGCGACAATGTCTACAAACCTTGAAGATAAGAAAATTCAGTGATTTTTTTTAATTAATCAAAGTCTCTCAATCAGAGATATTGGCTCGATGGCGTTTCTAGCTAAACTGTGCCGACAATAATGATTAGATTCAAAAATGGTGCTTTGTGTGAATGTCGTATCTATTCCATAACATAATATACCCTAATTAGTCTAGTTTTGGGAGAATCCTTGCAAATTCATCTAAAGTCGCGTCTTCTTAGTCGGACCAACCGAATCACTTTCGACTGCCTTCTAGGCTGACTGCTTCCAGTTGTCCAGATTAATTCATTAAATGGAATTCACCGATTGGAGCAAGAGTGCTTGTCGTTCATTACTAAACAGAGGTGACAGAATTCTTCGTCTGAAAAAGTAGATCAATGCCATATGTACGTCGCATACCAAGTGAACGATAAGTCTACACAGGATATAAACGAATGGTGACAGATTACTCAGACACATGGTTTCCTCGAAGGCAAACTTCAATTGGCCGGCGAAATCGTGATGAAAAATAGCTTCTATTCGCGGATAACATAATTGACTTGTGATTGGACGAACAAATCAATCTGTCAAGAGGGAGTTGCTAAAATGAGTCGGTAAAGCGTTAAATAGGTGCCGCATGAGGGTGCGGCAAATAACACCAAACAAATGTACACAAATAAATATTTTATTATCCAATTCTTTATTTTTTTAATTAAATCGCACTGTGTATGTATGCTGTCTTTGATAATGTAGCAATGGGCAATCACAAAAATTAGACCGTTCACAGGTCCAGTGAAATCCCAGATCAAAAATGTCTATCATTTAATCCGCATACAGTACAGCTTGGGCCGCATTTACACACGCAACATTTTATTGACGATTTTCTGCAATTCCCTTTTGTGATCGCAAACCACTTTTACACGTAGAAATAACCCAGTTGCAATTCATGCTCAATTTTTCCGCTTCACAACCTTTCATCTCTTTCTTACATATGCATAGTATGCTTCCAATACCCAACACTGAGAAGGCAAGAATAAACCAATTCGAAAAAACGAAAAGAGATAAAGAGGAATACGAAGGATGAATCGCAATTCTCGAGCACACGCAACTCGGGCTACCCCTTGCACGTTTCTCCTCCCTTGCCTACAAGATTGGAAAGTTGCAGACAAACTTAGCGTGTGTAAAAGCAGCCTTGGATGAGGTTATAGGATGCAATTCGTTCAAGTGCTAGACAATAACTTCTTCGTTGTTAAGGATCCCCGGAGGAAGGTGAGAGCATTTGACACTTTGTACCCAAGTAGTTCTCACGATCTAAGAACTCAGGTTCAGTGGCAAAAAAGTGTCAAATAATGCTGAAGCGATAAAGATTTACACATCTGTCTAACAACGCATTGAGTAATGCATGTAAATGCTAGCAGTCGAAATTCCTGGAAAAGCCCGCAATCAAAATCGACCACACGGTGTTGTGATGGTAATCTGATTTGAAGTAGAATTGGACGCATACCACATGACATGCCTCCGGAGCTGTAGTTGTTACTAGGAAATTGAATTCAATTTAATTAAGTTAGTAATTACTGAACACTGGGACCGGACCGTCAACGATGGAAGCCAGCTATTGGTCAGCCTCAGACCTAATAAGTAGGTCTGATAAGTAACTAAGTTACTGAACCTTGAGAGAGGTAGTAATGATAACAAAACGATGTTTTAAAAATAAAATCACATTGGAAAATAATTGCAGTGCAACCAATCCCACCAAACGTTCCGTACTTCCGTGCAAAAGAATGGTCTTTCGACCGACATGACCGAATGATCCACATCTTGGTGCAACGTGACTGGGCTTTTTAGACTTGTACAGGGTGGGCTAAATACAAGTTTTGTTTTAATAATAAATGCAATAAAATTAACAAAATACAAATTGTTCATGTATTGGATGAAAAGGATGGACAATTGTATTTTTAAGTTAACTTAAAGTCGTAGGACACGGCACGTCCTTTATATAAGTTTTCGGACACTTGGGGACTAATAATCCAATATGTGCTCCTCAATGTTTTTTTCCCTCGTCTACTCTGACAAGATGTCTAATAAGAGTGTGCTGTTTCACAGTCCTCAAGCGAACCCTTGATAATCAGCGCTTATCCATGAATGGCGCCTGTGTCGATGAAACCGGAAAGCTTTCCATCCTTGGTATGTGTATCACCACAACCCTTAGTTGGAATGATCACATATTTGAGGTCAAATATGCTGTGAAATGTTTAGGTTTCCCTAATCGATGCAAGAAATATTTTTGTTTTAGCTTTCATTTGTAAAGCGTATATCCGTCCTAAGCTTGAATACAACGCCCATATCTGGTCTGGTGCCCCAAGCCAACCCTGCACCTACTACACAGAATCCAAAAGTGAGCGACAAAACTTATAGGAGACAACAATATCGCAGAGTCAATAGACTACCGTACCGTCTCTTCCTCTTCCTTGTCCGTATTTTATGGCTATTTTAACAAACGATGCTCACTTGATCTAGCCAACTGCATTCCTCCTCTCCATGGATTCACCTGCAATACTCGTCTCGCCAGGAATGCCCATCAGTTCACCCTTAAGCCTACTTTCGGACGCACAGTTAAATTAAGAGACTCGTTCTTCAGCCGCACTACGCGTATATGGAATATTCTTACCAGCCCAATATTTCCCACAGACTACAACCCGCAGATATTTAAGACCAATGTGCACAGGTAGCTCCTCTCCCTTTCTCCCTCTATACCTTCGGCCCGTGCTGTGTCTTGACCCCGGACACTTAAGGGCAATCCTTAATTAGCAATCCCTTGAGCACCCGCAAATTATAAAAAAAAATATGTGGAAACGCTTATCAGGAAAAAAAAACATGAATTACTGCCTGAATTCATTGACCTCCAATTTGTCGCAAAGGTTGGGGTAACCAACATTTGTGCAAAAGTTCCACTAGCCGTTTGAAGAAATTTGATTATTCCACTCAACGCCACCAAGCGAAAATGGGAATGCGTGCACGGTTTTTTTTTTTTTGAGAAACAAAAAGCCAGTCAATTTGGAAAATGTAAAAACTGCACAAGAACGTCCGTCTACTTCATACTTTGGACGTGAACACTCTCCGAAAATGTTACACGGCTCAACGCGTTCACTTCTGCTCACTCCTCTGTGAAGCGTGGAGAAGCAGACATCAACGCATCCACTAAGAAAATTGAATTTCTGGTTTAATTTCCTTAAGATCTAAGAGTTTTCACGTTATTTTCTAGTCTGTCTCACACACCAGCATCATCAATTTATCACGTCTCGAGCAAATGAAAATAAATGAAGCGCGATGTACACGTAGATACATTTTGCATCTTCTAGCGAGTTAATCAGATTTTGAAGAAACCCTGTTCAATTATCACAGCAGAAGATATTCCCTCGGAGAGACTTCCGACCCGGCTCCTATTTTCGGGCGAAGGATGGCAGGAAGCTTCTTAGGTTTACATGTCGGATGCGAAATATCACAATTCATTTCCCTTTCATTTGTCTTAATTACGATACCATTAACCGCATGAAGGGTTCCGCAAACAACGTGCGATGTGTGTTTCTGGTGTGTTCTGAGGCACGTTCTCGACACCACCCCGAAAACCACGTCTCATGCGGCACCTATTTAACGATTCAATCACGTAGGCGCTAATTGCTTAACCAAACGCTCAGGATTCCTTTATTGGAGGTACGCTTGCACAACATCAGTTTCATCAATGAAACTGTTTGCACACGTCGTCTATGTGCGATCTGTGCCTTGCCCGTGACAGGAGTGCACCGCAAGTGATGAGTGTGCCTCATAGCATACATAATGTCGAACATCGTCTTCCGCACCTTGCTGCAATCCCGAAAGCCAAGCGTGGTGCTTTCGATTCAGTTGAGAGGTCGCTGCTGCTATTAGCCACCCCGTGGCTTACATCAGCCGGGTGACGGATGTCATAACCTAACAATAATCGTGACAGATAACTGACGTTAATTAGATGCCAAGGCTACCGTTGCACCACATTGAGCGTCTGCAGTGGTCCCAAACATTTCCAGCCAAATCCAGGCAATTAATCACCGGCTTACGGGTGCGAGTGTACGAATGAAAATAATTCCACCAAATTATGGTCGCATTCCGCGGGCATTCAGCAACGCGATGTAGATGAGTAATTAAAATCGGTCCACGTTGACTTATCTCTATCCGCATAGTATATCGCTTCTGCTTGGGATTCATTTCAAATGAGAAATGAAAATACTTGGCGGTAAACAAGTTGTAATTATAAAGCCCACGCAAATACGAGTGAACTGAAACAAAGGCGAGCTGAGGGCGCTGGGTGCAGTCGGGTTCTGTTCGGTAATTTGTTGATTTCTATACAGGCACGCGGACAGGGATAGAACGATTAATAAATGAGCATCTATTTTAATTTCTCTGCAATGAATATTAATGACAGTGACTGATCTGACATACGCGTGACATGAGACGAAGCACATTTTTGTGCTCACATTCCGTTAAACGTCATTGAGGTTGGACGCGTTGTGGCATCGACTTGTCGCGCTGTTGAATGGCGTTAAATTGAGACTGTAATTTGTCCCGTGAGACACAAATTTAATTCACACTTAAGGGTTGTCAGAGAAATTCGACTGAGAATGGGAAATTGTTTACAATTGAATGATCGATGAAATGTCACATCGAGTGGAATCAAATGAAGGACTCTGGCGACGAAGTCATTGGGTGTTGGGCTCAACTCGTAGCATGGTTCGGAAGGAGGAGCAGGAATCAACTACAATGACATACTTCTCAGGTGCAATTCCATTTGAAAATAGCCACATTTTTTGACACTTAATTATGAACCTGCGCCTACCCTTATACCTTATTTTTCCGCACACTAGTAAAATAGCAATGTACAACAAAAATGATGGCACACAAGTATCCTCGGAGAGGTAGCTGAGTAGATGTTGTACAAACCGCAGTAAAAAAATGTCAAGAAGTAGTAGTTGGATATCACTACATGACTGGCCAGAAGTGCTGCCATCTGAAATTCACGGATCCAGTTCGAAATGTAATTGAATAAGTCTTATCGCCAGTTTCACAGTTGAAGTTTCAACTGAAGTGGAACTGAGCCTGGATATTATCTGGAAATTCAACTCGTTCGGTTTGACTCTGTAATGTGAACCCCCGTTCAGTTGAACAAAGTTTAATTACGTTTTATGAATTGATGAAGGGCGCATTATCGTTATTTGCTACCTTATGTGACGTGAATTATTTAGAATTTAAATTGCTGCTGTGTTGTGCGTTGAAAATGAGTTGCATTTCCACGCTTTTGGTGCACCCCTTTTGAACTGTTGTAGCGCGTCGTTGCTGTTATCGGAAAACAAAGATCTTGATAATTAACTGAGGAAGAGAAAAGCAGCGGTATGGGAATCCATTGAAAATGATTTCAATACAATGAATGGACCGCATTACCCAATCAGATGTCAGAGAGGAAAAGAGCGAAACAAAATGCCCGAGGTGCGGAACTGAGGTATAAACGGAAGTGTACTCTCGTTTAACTTAAACTACAAATTGAACTCAGTTTAAGGTTTAAACGAGGCTGTGAAACCGAAGAAATTGTTGAACTGAAGTGTTAGCCAAAAGTAGCGTCCACTGTGAAACTGGGCATTTGTGTTGTTAAATGGTTTCAAACGTTGATCTGAGGTTTAAAGGGCTGAATATCGTCGTTTAAAATAAACTTAATAACTTATCGAATATTGTGATATCGAATGATTTGTTAAACTGAGATTTAATCTATAAGTGGCCTGTAAGGCTGAACGGCCAGTAAGGCATTGCTCGTGGTTATAAGCTGCAGTGCGACTGACAGCGGAAGTATTGTATATTGGGATTGATGATGGTAGACTACAACTTCAGATGTGTGACAAGACAATTACACGAGCTGCCACACATAAAATTAGTTAATGTTCCTTTAAATGTATGGGCGAACCTTTTTTGTTGCATTTCCATTACAATTCAACAAAAAGCGAACGAGTTTTATGAAAATTGGTAATTTTTTTTTTCTTTTTTGTCAGAGAACACTGGAGCACTCAGACTCAAAAACTGGTCCGTCGTACTACCAGGTAGAAACCTACTTTTTATGAAATTTCCTCCGGAATGCCAGCTGGCACTTTTGTGGTGAGGAGCCTACATCATCGGCTCTCACCTCATCAGCACCAAATAACTGCCACCTGATCCGAGCAAAGGCAGGACAGTTGCAGAGGAAGTGCTCTGCAGTGTCGTCGTCTTCTGCACAGGCATCGCATAGGGTTTCATCGCTGAGGCCAAGCACATTTATGTAGGTGTTTGGCGAAGGTGAAGTGGCCTGTTAGTACGCCGGTACGTCGTCTTTTCTATTAAGAGATAACAAGAATGCCGCGGATTTCTTACAGAAATTTGGGAGCATGCGCTTGGTTTGTCTACATCCTGGAGAGTCATGCCACCTCCGGTTGTGCTCTCGAGAAGCCCAGCCATCGATGGAAGCCCTAACCGAGGACGCGGGTAATCTCAACGCAGGTTTGGGTACTAAGAGTATTTCCTCTGATCCTTGTCTAGCAAGTTCATCGGCGATCTTATTTCCCGTGATCCCGTGGTGACCCGGGAATTGAACCTGATTCAGAAGTGTATCAAGAGCAGAGCCAGGCGTGCTAGGGAAGGCCCCAATGGAGCCGCTGCCACATGAACACGAATTGGAATCTTCACGTCACTCAGCGTTGACTTTGATTTTTTTGCTAAATTGCAATCGGATTTGGTACAACTTTGTTCCTAGTTTAAGGTTACACTTGTACATACTAAGTAAACTGTACGATAGTGATGTCAAATCGGAACCAGGAATTGGATGCGCCTATATATATACGAGTTTGTGGGAAGATAACACCTTAATTCCGATCTGTAATATTGGCGGCGAGTATAATCGACAGGAAAATCATCGTCAGGCAATCGTCTTATGTCGTCCGAGTTAAAAGAAGAAGTAAAAGTCAGCAAATCATCGTTCACAAATCCAGTTGTTTAGATCTATGGAAACTTTTGATTCTGGAGACGACTTCGAAGAATACATCTATCGCCGAAGCAAAAAAGACGTGCGTTTTCATAACCTTGATTTGTGCAGAGGCTTACAAAACTTTAAAATAAGTCCTAGCTGCAGTTAATCCAAATACGAAGTCGTACGACGATCTCATGGCAACTCTACGGAAATTGTATGCATCATACAAATTTGCCATTGCCAGAAAGGTTCAAGTTCAGTCAAAAGGCAGGAGAGCCCATCAAGATAACGTCTTCTCACTCAAGCTTTCATCATGGGAGTGCAAATTCCGGCCGTTTTCTATTTTCAGGTTTATCAGGTGTTAAGAGGAGAAATTCCCTTATGGGCATCAGGAGCTAATCGAGGCGTTGGTTGCGCGTACCCGCCAACCTAATAACCAATCGGAGACGACGAGTTTAAGACTCACTTGCCTCATAACAAGCTCTGTCAGAGATCCACTGGAAAAAAAAAACACTTCTTCACAGTACGGTTCATGATGTTTGGCCAAATTATGGACCAGGCAGTGATACTAAACCAAGCCTTAAAGGATGTGAAATTCCATAGCATCTGCTCATCTTCAGTGCTTTGTGCCCTGCGTCAAGTCATTACAGCGCTAATTGGGTTTTCCCCCGACTCTAATCTTAACTCATTCGTACTCGAGTTCAGAATATGATCAGACAGACTGAGACACGTCAAGATAAGATGATTTGAAGTTCAAATGTTTGCCTAGACTATACTAAAACAAGTTGTGTTGCCAAAATTTAGATCGTAACATTTCTGGGTGGCTTTGTTTTGTTTTCTTTTCCTTATCTCGTGATACAAAAAATATTGACATCACCCAACGAAAAGAGAAACATCAGAATTCGAAGAAGAAGAAGAATCGCGGTAAATCTCATATCAGCATCGATGTTCACGCAAATCCGATATCAATTTCCGGGAAAACAGTGCATAAACATGATTTTCTAAATTCGACAACCAAATATTTGTCCAATACCTTCGAGCTGTGACTCCTGGAAGATGTAATTCTTCGAATTCACTGTCAATATTCAATGTCAATTGATTTATGCTTCCTTACATCAGTCGGAATCACCAGAAGATTGCTCACCGATTTGACTTCACAAGGAGAGCCCTTTAAACATGTCATTCCATTCGTTAACCCCAAATGTAGCTTCATGCTTCCCAGTTCTGGTTAATTAAAAGCCATCACAAATTCCTCGATACGAACAAGGACCAAAATACAGAAGAAATGTTCTATTAAACACTTTACAAAACTGACCTAACCCTCGTCACATCTGCTGCGGTTGACACAAACTGATTGAGTCGTCCTGCTTCCAAATGCTGCCACGGCCTATATCATCTCGTTAATTAATTGTTCATCCGTAGCAACTTTCTTCAGACACCCCCGCACTAATTTGACCTCATGTGCAAATGAGAACAGTTGACAAATCAATGACCTGCACCAAGGGGGGATTCGGGGTAATCTCTTGACCATGAACTTGAAGAAAATGCCATCCTCTGAGCAACCAATCACCCTCGACTAATCCGTTTACAAATTCTAGGACAAATTCCGGGACAAATTCTCGGGAAAAGAGGTCGAATCCATGAATGCCAAAGTCTGAACAAATTTAATTAAATCAAAAAAACGACCCTCTGGGGACGCGTGCCACGAGCAGGGGGACGCTGCTGCTATTTTTGTATTTTTTTTTTTCTTAATTAAACGAAATTTAATACAAACGAAGGATCCTGGCTGGAGGCTGGAGGCATGTATTTTAGATTTATCGGGCAATTTTGACATTTTCTATTCTGTTTACTGGCGAAACGTGCTTCCCCTCCAATTGCCCCGACGAAAGTTTGGGAATTTGATGAGGGATATGAATCCGTCTTGATGAGGAACCCGATGTCGTGCTTTACGTACATACAAGTGCACGTACTTTGTAAGCTTGGTTCAATGTGGGTTTTTGAATTTGATATGTAATGTTTGGGGGGGAAGAAACAAAACCAACATTTCGTATATTATCCATGTTTGGGAGGCCTTTCTCCAGTATCGTCACATCATTGTTATCTTGGAGTTTAAAACCAGTAGGAATTTGGATTTGGTAACAGAGAATTTAAGGCTACAACTAGGCTTCAGCTATGACCTTCTTAATTAACCAATGCCTTTGGTTACATGCACTTATCATGCAAGTCTGTGACCTTAACCTTGCCTTCTACCAGAAAGTAGCCTAATACAAGTCTGCTGAGTCGGTATCTTTGTTCGGACAAGTTAAGTACCCAGTTCAATAAAGTCTACTTGGTTTTCTAAAAGCGTCTGCTCTTAGCAGGATCACGTTAATAACTGCTCCTACATTAAAATAGGGTCTAACTAGTGACTTCATTGCAGACTCAAGTTCTTAATGAGTGCTAAATCGAAGAAGTCATTTGATAATTTAGAAAAATATCCAGTCAATTGGAGGCGATGGTTCAGGAAATAAACCCAGGTTAGGTAGAACTAGAGTGGCTGACTGTCAGCAAGGAGTTGTCTGTCCGCAAGCAGCTGTCTGTCACCAAGCCGGTGTCACCCTTAAGCCAGTTCAGACTCGCCGGTCTAGTCGATACTATTCCCCAAACCAGTTATGTTGCTTTTGATAAAGGAATAAAGATGGCGACACAAATACTAGTTAGTTCGGCCAGCTTGTTGAAGAAATAATTTCCTAAGTGACTACGCCTTCGGGAGAAAAAGGCACTGCAATTGCAGTGTGTACAAGAGTCTCCTCCTCTTTCTCGATTCTGTAGCTTCTGCAGAAGACATTGCAGGGCAGACCTTATTTAGATGTGTGAGTTACAATGGCGCAATGCCTAGTCATGACACCAGTAAGAATTCTGAGATTTGGATCAGGCTGTGTGATCCCCTCAGTCATAATGTGGATAAGTCAAACTTGTTTCGTATTGAGGCATTCTGTGCCATTAGATCTTCTACGATTGGTGTAAGCAAACGTTTCTAATTTCAGTAGATGTCTTCAGTAGATCTCCACCCGGAAAAAGGACGAAACTAGTGCCCTTGAAGCGAGTGCGTCCACTTTGAAATTTTCTGAAATGTCACAGAGCCCTCGACTTCGAACTTTTGGGAAAACGCAACAGAGGACCCAGGTGAAGAAGGATGTCAAACAACTTCGGAACTGTTTGGTTGTAACCAGGTTCACCGCGGACTGTAACGCCAAATAAATAAGAGGAAGAAGTCCCACAATGCCGGCACAAACATATAAGTTGATGAAATTGACAAATTATATCTGACTTCTTCGAAGAATAAATCGTCGTCCAGTTTTGATCAATACAGTGTTTCGGAAGTCGAAGTCATAGTTGGATATTTAGAGTCCGCTTTTCTTCTATCCATCTGTGAAGATTATTCCAGTACTATCGGGAGGGGATGCTGGTTGAGAAGTTCCTCTCGAAGAGTAGCTTACCTCTCAAGACATCGATGTCTCTAGCTACATATCTAATTCTATCAGGAGTCTAATGGAGTGCCACGGACGGTGTTCTTTCCGCATAATCACATCTTCAATCTAATCGACGATATGCCCGCTGCCTGACTGCCGCTTAACTCCATCGGCGGAGGATTAATGATTATGTCCAAAGATATTGCCCATAATGCTCTCGGTCTATTGGCTTGCAAAAGAAAGAAGCTACATCCTTGTTATTCGCTATCATATCCTTGGACTATTAGGACTCAAGTAGATGCTATTTACAGCCCGAGAGAGACTGCAAAGCAAATAATCATTACAATAATCAAATTACTTGATACGTACGCTGGAAGAGACCAGTTATAATTATTGCTAGATTTATGAAAGTTAAGTGTAACTAATACAAAAAGAGCTGCTGGAATCACTGGACTATAGTCCACCAGCAATGATGGTGGTCAAAACGTTACAGTCAACTGGGATTGGTACAGAGACATGACATAGACATTACAGTCGCGAACGGATAAGTGCACAACGTCCATGCTTTAACTTTTTGTGCGCTCGCAGTCGATTCAGACTGTACAACGGCAACGAAGAACCAAATCCCGCTATCAGGCAGAATTAACCATTCAGTCCGAATGAAGGAGACGATGAAGATCAACAATTCCGTCCACCCGAACTGGATGAAGATAGTCATATTTAAACTGAAATCCAACAAAAGTTTGCTGGTGTTGATGGCCTAGCCGCCGAGCTTTTCAAAGCGGCAATTGATGACTTGGTGAGGTGCATGCATCAACTGATCTGCAAAGGAAAGTGTGCCCGATGAATGGGACCTCACCATTGTTTGCCCGATCCACAAATAAGGAGACTCTCTGAACTGCGCCAATTATAGAGGTATCAGTCTTCTGAACATCACCGATAAGATCGGCGTGCTGTGTGAACGACTAAAGTCTTTGGTCAACAACCTGGTCGGTCTATACCAGTGTGGCTTTAGGCCAGGAAAATCCACCATCGATCAAATATTCTCACTACAGCAAATTTTCGAAAAAAAAAACCAGGAGCAACAGTTCGATACCCACCACCTTTTCATCGATTTTAAGGCCGCGTATGACAGCATATATAGAGACGAGCTATACAGAGCAATGTCTAGTTTTAGCATCCCTACCAAACTGGTCCGTTTATGTAGGATGACGGTGGAGAATACACGCTGCTCCATCAAAGTCGGTAAAGACCTAACCGAGACCTTTGATGTCAAAAAAGGACTTAGACAAGGCTGTCATGCGACTTCTTCAACATCATTCTTGAAAGAATTGTTCAAAACGCGCCCCCTAGCACCAGAGGAACAATCTTTCAGAAGTCCGTCCAACTACTAACATATGCCGATGATATTGACATCATGGGAAGAACACAGCGTGCTGTCAATGGCTTTTTTGGGAGTATTGCGACGGAGGCAGCAAAGATGGGTTTAACGGTAAATGAGGGCAAGACCAAATATATGCTGTCAACCAAAAACCAACCAACCGACGTCTCGGACAGAACGTCACAGTAGACACAGATCAATTTGAGGCAGTCCAATACTTTGCTTATGAACCGATCTTAACTCAGACAACGACACCAGCGCTGAATCAATCGAAGAATAACTCTTGCCAATCACTGCTTCTTTGGGCAAAGAAAGCAATTTATAAACAAAGCTCTCTCTCGAACAATCATAGTTACCTTCTATGGCGCAGTGGCATGGCCTTTGTCAAAAGCGGATGAAGTTGGTTGATTTGAGAGGAAAATTCGGCGGGTGATGTTTAGTCTCGTCGCAAGTTTAAAGGGACCTCAACCAATTATGAGTGCGAAACTGGGTAGCTAAAGATCGAGCTGACTGGAAACGACTGTTGGTTGAGACCCAGGTGCACCTCGGACTGTAGCGCCACCTTAAGTAAGTAAGTAAGTAAGTATACATTTATAAAGGGTGATTTTTTAAAAGCTATAGGAAAGTTTTTCGAAAAGAAAACACATAAAATACAGAAAAATTCATGAAATCTTTATTTATACGCCCTCGACTGTATTAATTTTCGTACTACACTTGGCCTTGGCAGATGACACGTTAATGCTGATATCCTTCGAAGAGTATGTGACAATTTTACCTCCAATTATGCCATGTACGCGCCAGCCGTGGACTTCACATGTAGTGTAGTAAATTGAGACGTCACGAGATGCATAGGGCATCACCCAGTTCAATATGAAACCCTCAGACATATGTATGCAATCAAATTGGAACAAGTGCTAAGCAATTTATACATTCAAGCCAATCAGAAGACGAGTACCCATTGAAATTGCCCATCGATCTGAAAAATAAATGAAGTTGTCTGGTGTCAATCATTAATTTGTGCGTCGCTCACACGTGTCAATTTGTCCTGTTGGAAAGATTCACCGACAACTAGAGCCAGTGATGGGGAAAGTCTAGCCATTTGACCTCAATTGGCTTTTGAAAATCTCAAAAAAAAGCATTTTCCGAGTTAATGCGTCTGATGTCATCAGCACAGGCAGAGACATCAAAATCCCCCAATGTCAAGGTGAACTAATTGCGCTATTATCCGTACCAACCGCAGTTGGTTCCGCTTCAAAGTCAATAACCCTGAAGTCCGGTCATATTTTTTTTCAATTGTTCGCTTTTATTTTTTCGGTGATATCAGGCACGACAATCAGACTAATTGGGACGCCATTTGGTGGAAATTATTTACCGAATCGACATCAGAGTTGACATCACACGCGTGTGATGACTGAGAAGAGAGCTTCTATGAATTTCTGATTGTTTTGTGTGAAAATAATTGCCCCGGACAATCATGATGATTGCTAGATGACACTAAGTGGATGAAATGTCGACTGGGGAATGCTGATAGGGAAAATCGAATGTTGGAGTAAGTGTTTAATGTCCATTGTGGGTTAAGGGAATTATAGTGGACAAGAAAGAGGTTAATTTATTTTGGAGGACTATAGGAGGGACTATTGGTTTAAGGGACAAAACCAGTTGAAGAATGTGCATAGAAACGAGCAGTATACAACCATGCCTAGTTTTAACATTCCTGCCAAACTGGTCAGTTTGCACTCTCCCTGGTCTATCAAAGCCTACAATAGTTAGCGATTCATTGAGGCGTTCGTGGGACTTTTCAAATTTCATTCTTTAGAAGATCTTGTGAATTTCGCTGCCGAACACTAGAGACGTCATTATACAGGAACTCGCTTACCTGTTGACATGGTTCCTCGAACGCAGGGAGCTGTCAATGAGGGATTTGCATCTGGTGGCATAATAATAATATGGGTGGCGCTACAGCCCGTAGAGGGCCAGGGCCTAGCTTCTCACTCACCACTCGTGTTGTGCGTGCTATTGTTCTATCACGAGTGGAAGGGACCTACAGTTTTATGCCGACTCCGAACGGCCAAGTTTGAGAAGCTTTTTCTAGACAGTTATACTCTTTGAGCATTGTCAGTGACTCAAAAGAGGTGGGGCCGTGAAAAGTATTTCTTGTCGTACCAGGATTCGAACGCAGACAGGTAGGTCCACTTGCGTAGAAGTCGACACACATACCCACAACGCCACGGGCCACCACACATCTGGTGGCATACAAGGCGAAACGAAGTGTTGACTCTATCGAGAGAAGATGCACAAGTCAGGCAAAGCAGTTAGAAGAGAAGGACGAATATCTTCTTATAAGAGACCAAACCCAGAATGCAGTTTCTTTATGCACAAGGGACAATTAAGTAATATAGCCACATCTCGAAAGTACAAGCTGGTTCTATATAGGCAGGTGGCGTTCTACAATCCGATGTGGAAACTACTTGTGCTATGCGTGATTTCTCAGGGCCTACAATGCCGATCCGATCCTGACTGTCCTCTTGAGGAGTCACAGTAATTCGAAGGAGCCGTGAATCGTGAAAGTTGCTCGTGTCGAGAATTGTAATCCCCACCACAACAGGGAAGAAACCTTTGGTCGGCTTGATTGAAACGATTTGGATCCAATCGTTGTCCAGCTTGTGTTTATAGGGGGCACAGCGTCAATTCAGGCGTCTTCTCATGCAATGCGCATAAACAATGTGTCTAATGCCCGAAGAGCCTATGCAACAACACACCAGACGACGTCTCAGTTGGCGAGAGATCTTAACAATCTTGGAATACACAGCTGGAGCCTGTCCAGAAATAGCTTCAGTTTAAGAGGCGAGTATGTTGAAACCTTGGACTTTAGTGCCACACGAAGAAGAATCTTCATCTTTTCTTTTTCGACGAGGTTATGATCTGAATTATGGGGTCATCTAGGAGTCTTTAGGCCTTGCGTTGGCACTCTGATTGATATTGTATTTTTAACAGGATTCAGTATCTCTCCTCCGCACATGACAATACCAACCGATCCGGTCGTTCTAAACTTTCTTAGAGATGGGTTCTTTGACGTGAAGGCTTCCTCTGATCTGTGAACTTCTCATTCTCTCGAGCTGTATTACTCCAGCTGTCATGGGAAGCATCTTCATCTCAGTTGGCGTTAATTTGCTCTCATACTTTTTTTGTACGCTGTCCAACATTGTGAACCGTATTCTAGCACCGGGCGTAGAACAGCTTAAGGGGCTTTTTCCAATCACAGAAGAAGAAAATGGCATACTGAACAAACGGGGGAAATAAGTCGCGTTATCCAAACTGTCGTGTGTCGTGTATAGGGTTATACATGACCTCAATTAAGCAATCAATGTGTTAATTGGACTTTAAAAACAAGCCAGTTTTTGTGCACAATTTGAAGCTAAGTGGTTGTGAACAAGTCCAATTTCAGTGGCCGCTTCGAAATGGACAGCCCTGTTCTTTAAGTCACATCCTCAGTCACGGTGGCAATATTTTCTGTAGCAGTCATTATGATCAATTCAGACATTCTTCTGAGAAGAGGACAAGCAGATATGAAAAAAGGACGACAGGTGTAAGAGGAATAGATGTGAAAAACCGGTCGTATGCTGATGTTTTCGGAGTCTGCTGTAGCTGTGTCCTATTTTCTATTTCAATTCTGTATTATTAGATATACAGAGATCCAGAGCAAACGATCTCCTACGGCGTAACCGACAGGATATCGCAAGACTGGTGGCGGTCTGTAAAGGACACTGGCCGATAGGAAATCATGCCGAATTAGGTATCCTACACAACTCACACTGTCGCAGCTGCAACAACTCCGATGAGAAAGAGACCTTATCACATTGCCCTAGTAACAGCCCAGCGCTCATCAACTAAACTCGTCCACCATATTATCAGAGCGGTGACATTAAAACGGCTCACAGTGCTATTTAGGTTCTCTATGAACCACCACTTCTACCTAAAGGGTGATTTTTTAAAAGCTATAGGAAAGTTTTTCAAAAAAACACATAAAATTCAGAAAAATGCATGAAATCTTTAGTACGGTCCATATAATTTAATGTTTGAAGATTATTTTATGCAAATGTTGACCTTGACTGCGCCTCAAATGGTCCATCCGCTTAGTCCAATTTTAGCATACTCTTTCCAACATTTTGGCCGGTATCTCACGAATAAATGCTTCAATGTTGTCTTCCAATGCGTCAATTGAAGCGGGCTTGTCTGTATAGACATGAGCTTTAACATAGCCCCACAAAAAATAGTCTAAAGGCGTTAAATCGCACGATCTAGGCGGCCAATTGACCGGTCCCGAACGTGAAATAAAATGTTCACCAAACTCGCTCCTCAATAAGTCCGTTGTTGCGCGTGCTGTGTGGCATGTCGCACAGTCTTGTTGAAACCACATGTCATGCAAGTCAAGCTCTTGTATTTTGGGGCAAAAAAAAGTTTTATATCATTTCACGGTAGCGCTCACCATTCACAGTTACGTTACGATTCGCATCATCTTTGAAGAAGTACGGTCCAATGATGCCACCAGCCCATAAACCGCACCAAACTGTGACTTTTTCTGGATATATTGGCAGCTCTTGCAATGTTTCTGGCTGATATTCACTACAAAATCTACAATTCTGCTTATTTACGTACCCATTGAGTCAAAAATGAACTTCGTCGCTGAACACAATGAACGCGCGATGAACTTTCTTAACAGAGCACGCATTTTGATAATAAAATTCCATAATTTGCAAGCGTTGTTCGTTTGTAAGACGATTCATGGTTAAATTATAGACCAAACTGAAGATGTTTGACAGTGAAACAAAACACGAAACGTGCGTCAGCTGTTTAAACCAGTGTTTCCAAAAAGATAATTGCTAAAAAATTACCCTTTACCTACCCAGAAATACAGAGACTTTACATCGTTAACCTCTTTAATACGTTCACGTGTATCGATTGAATGCATTACAGCCATCTGTTCGACTTGTCGCGATGACCAGAAGCAGTTCAAACTTTATGCAACGTCTCCGAGGTATTTTCCCCACTCTCGTTCCGAATTTTGACAACTTCATCACGTTGTCCGAGTGTTCATCGATTCATGTTTAACAAGCTCCTCCCATTGCAATAATATTAGTTGAATGGTAATGGTTGCCGTGAAACCTCAAATGACACCTCTGAAGCCTCACAGAATTTAGGTGAAAAGGCCAGTAAATCTAAATCTAATCTAATCTAACCGGCCACTGTGTCAACAATCACACTGCACATAATTATGTTTGAAACAAAAGGCAATGTGATTCCACTAATGCACTTCAACACACAATCAAACCATCCTTTCGAAGCAATATTCAAATCTCAGCCACTTAGGCGACTACATCCCCGTCACTCGCTTGATCGCTGTCATAACCCCTGTCAGTTAAGCATTTCCATCAATTAATTACAAAGCATTGCTTCCTTAAATCACTCAAGAACTCGTCCAGAATAATCAATTCATCTAAATTGAAGCAAATACCTTTCACGCTTTTCATTCATTCGCGAAGTAAACACTTGAGCTAACTACAATCGCTTATCTATGGGGTTAATCAATTGACAGCGCTTAATGGCAGCACTCGCGAGCTAACGATCACACGTCACACTCTACACGTCCATGTCGAACACAACATCAATTGCTGATAGCCATTAAATCTCTTGCCGGGTAATAACTGTCTACACTGTCAGCGGAGTAATTTAAAAAAAAACCAGCAAAATGAAATAAAAACAAGCGTTGCCGTGAGTCCGGAGCAAACAGAGATGGGAGTTGTTTTTTTTGATAATAAAACGTAAACCCGTCAATAGATCATCATTCCAGACCACCCAAGGTGGCACATTCTTTCGGATATCGTAGGCAACGCACACTTTAAGCGACACCAGACAACATGAGCTCGTTATGGCATTTCTCAGAGTCAGGGTCGTTGCCGAAATGTCGCCATCTCAGCCTGGGGACGGGCGTGTGTATGAATACTTTCAGTTCACTGAACGACAAGCGAATGAGGTCACAATGGTAGACCTAGACTCTGGAATCTGCTCTGGAATTCGGACAAAACACTCACTTCGGAAGGGCAATTAGGCCCCCACCCCGCTGCGCACATTGGTTGCTGGTCTGCTGGTGGTTGGGGCCGCCGCCCGCGCCGGGGGCATCTTTTCACATTCGCTTTCCAGTAGGATGAATTATTGTGGCGAATTCGATTTGGATTCGGAAACATGCCGCTTTAATGGGATAATCATTGGATTATATTTGCGGTCGTTGACAGATGCAAAAAAGTAAAAGCGAAGAATGGGCCATTAACGAGCTCATGGGAGGATAGCAGGTCCTTTGGGGAATTTATGGTTGATCCTCCTAAAAGGGAGAGCTTTATGTCAGTTTTAGGTTCGGGAAACATCTTCATGCGGAGTGGGACGTGGTTTTCAGCAGGAGCTTGGATAAGGAAATGGAAACGAATGTGATTGATGTTTAATCGTATAAATACTGGAAGCTTGGACATTTCAATTCGATGTTTCCGAGATGAAATGAGGATAAGCTAGGCGACTAGGTCGACTCTGGCTTAAGAGGAGTAACATCTCCCTTAACATTTGGCCAACACTCAAGTTCGAGGGAGCTGAATAACATTCGGGTTATTTCCAGATAAATCGCTTCGTAGGAAGCACCAAATGGGTGCAGAAGTGAGAGTTATCTAATCCACGTGGTATCTCATATTGGCATAAATGTGACTGCTATCTTGTGTATCTTGTCCTATCATCATACGTACATATTGACCTTGATCTTAGATCTCTATAGCTTTAGCGCTGCAAATCCGCGAACAAATATCGGGTGCACAAGTACCAAAGTCACTTTACCAAGTGTGACGTTAGCCGCTTTGGTTGTTACACCACCTCTCGTGGGGCGCTGTAGTGGTTTCGAGAGTTGCGGGTCTCCACAACACCACATCTGCAAAGACGCTAGTTACCAGTTATATACTTCGGTCAATTCAAGGAACCATAACTGGAAGAACTTGGAATAAACCAAAAAAAAGGAAAAGAAGCACAGGATTCGAACCTTAGCCCCGACGATCCGAGCGAGCGCTAGAACCACGGACCTAAGAACACAGACGTTACTCTTCATCCTAAACGCAAGTACAGATTCGAATCGGAAACTAGGCGAATCCCTTTATAGAACTTGGCCCAAACAATCTACAGTCAGCTACTGAAACCTAACCTAATCTAATATCTGCTCGAAAGTCGGAAGAATCTCCATTCAATCACTGTTATTTTGAGTTAAAGAGATCAGAACAAGCTGGCGTATTGCGGATCGGCCGGTGGCTGGTGAAGAGTGTTCTCAAAGTCGAATGATGAATTTCTTGATTGAAGCGTTTTGTTTTGTCGGAGGTTTTTAACACTGCACTCACTGCAACCACACACTATCGGGCAGCAAACCTACATTTGCTGAAATTTCATGGTCTTCCGGAGGGATTTCCCGGAGCAGGCGTGGTTTTTGTGGTGAGGACCCTACATCACAGCGCTCACCTCATTAGCAACAAATAACTGCCATCTGATCCGAGCAAAGGCGGGACAGTGACAAAGAAAATGGTCTGCAGTGTGATCGTCCCCTCCACAGAAGGTTTTATTGCTTAGGCCAATCGCATTTAGGTGTTTGGCGAATGTATAGTTATTACACCGGTAAGTCGTCTGCAGTGTTCTGAATCTTATACTGGTCTAGTTCACCTCCACACCACCAAAATGCGACTTAACGCGTCGAGGAAATGCAGACATTGTTCTTGTAAGAAAACTTAAATCTGTTTTGTGTGAGATGTGAGATCAAAATCCCTGTCTTCGAGTTATGGCCAAAACAATTCGGTTTTGACTTCGGAATTGACGTTCACTCCCACTTCTTCCTCATTTTCGAAGAAGTCGAGACCAAACATACCACGAGACCAGTTAAACAACACACTTTTGTAGATGCAATGATCTTTCAGTTACGGGCTGACAGCAGTCACACTTAGGCCAGAGTAGGCCCGTTGTTTTGCCACGCGAATCTGATTATTCCTATTCCGCAAAACAATTTAGCGCTTTCATAAAGCAGAGGAGTTGACTGATACTAATGCTGCTTAGTTCTCTTAGGCTGTTAAAGTAGTAAGCGTATAGATGACGTTCTGTACATGAGGAGTGAGCACTGCAGTTGTAGAGAAGGTGTGCAATACTTTCTTCTTCCTCCTCCTAGGTAAGGACTTATCTGGATGCATGTGTTCCAATTATCCGGTTGATGCCAATAATGGTTCTGATGTTATATCTACTCATTCTGGTCAGACTATGCGAGCGTTTTGGATCGAGAGTACACTTTGGCTTTTTTGTAACTGGGCAGCAAGTGCCCTAAGACGAGGGGAAATGCTGTATTTCCTGGCAACCCGATGGACTTAATTTCTTTTTCAACACTTATAAGCAGGTCATCTGCAGAGCGTGCATTTCGATGAAGGAGCTACCTTAAGACATCCGTAACTGAGTGAGGATCTTCGAATTCTAGTAAAGGGTGGTTAAATTTTAAGGGCCGATATTGAATGTGAAATGTCAAGTTTTTTTCTGCATTTCATTTGACATTTCAATTTCAGACTAACTCAATTTGAACCAAGAAAAGATACACAATCGAGCAACGCGTTAAAGCTATTCAGGCTTATTATGAAAATGGGCGTTCGTAATTTTGTCGGTCAATTTAATCGTCCAAATGTGCGTACCGGGTCTGTAGGAGATATGAAAACACAAGTGCATACTCGTACAGCTCGTACTGCAGAAAATATTGCTGCTGTTCGCGATAGTGTGGCTGAAGAGCCGTCCACCTCAACACTTGCACCTCCCACGCTCGTCGTTGATGAACATTATGCATAAAGACTTGCATTTACACGCTTATAAGGTGCAATTGACTCAAGAAATAAAGCCTCTTGACCATTTCAAGCGTCGTCAATGGTCAGAATGGTGGGAAGAAATGGCAACAGTGGATGATCAATTTTCGAAGAAAATCATCTTCAGTGATGAGGTGCATTTTCACCTCAGTGGATTCGTCAATAAGCAGAATTGCCGCATTTGGGCGAATGATAATCCAAGAGTGATTGTCGAAAAACAAATGCACCCACAAAGAGTGACTGTTTGGTGCGGTTTATGGGCTGGCGGCATCATCGGGCCGTATTTTTTCCAAAATGAGGCCGGTCAGGCAGTTACTGTGAAAGGTGTTCGCTATCGTGAAATAATAACGAACTTTTTATGACCCGAATTGGAAGATATGAATGTGGACGATATGTGGTTTCAACAGGACTGTGCCACTTGCCACACAGCTAACGAAACAATGGCTCTTTTGCGCGACAAATTCAATGGCTGTGTTATCTCACGTGGTGGCGATGTCAATTGGCCGCCAAGATCATGTGATTTGAAAGAAAATGTGTACGTCGATAAGCCAGCAGCAATTCAAGAGCTAAAGGATGAGATAATTCGGCACATTAACGGCATAGAAACTCAATTATGCTTCGGCGTCATCGAAAATTTGGACCATCGGATGGAGGTGTGCCGCCGAGGTCGCGGCGGCCATTTGGCCGATATTTTGTTCCATACATAATTGAACGATACCAATATTATCATAATAAAAAGAAATGACAATAATTTCCTAAATAATTTGTGTTTTATTCAAAATCAACATCGGCCCTTAAAATTTAACCACCCTTTACAATTGTTTCTATACGCTCTGATAGACTGCTCGTAATGCGCGAAATGTACAGTGGACTCTATATTATTTTTCTTGCAATTTTAACACATTCAGTGAATGTTAAAGGGTCCATATTGTAAAATGACAAACCTTAAAATAAACACGTACAGTCTCGGATGACAGCTCAGTTTGACGTATTTGATTGAAACAGAGATGTCAAATATAGTAGTTAATGGTCAAATAAGAGTTAATGAATACTACTACTTGCGATAAGTCGAGCATCACGATGAAAACGTTACGATAATGACGAGATTTTACTTCCCTTCACTGCATCAAAACAACCGGCAAAGCGAAAAGTCAACGAACTTATGAGACGAAATTAAATATGCGCATTTTCTTGGTACATTGAAATTGATTGCCAATAAATAAGTCTTTTGTTTACTAAGTATTGGGTATATAACTTAATTCGTGAGGCTTGCTAAGAGATGGCGTAACTTGTATTATTCCATTTTTATTATTCGATTGGAACATGCGTTGGAAAGCTACTGCCATTGCACGTCATTTCAGTACATGTCATTCATTTGAAGCGTAAACAAAAATATTTTTTTTTACTCAAATATGTCGAACCTTGTGCCTGAAAAAGTGTTTTTGCGGGGAGTTCTTCTTCATTACTTTAATATGAAGAAGTCATCGTATTTTGGTGGAAATTTATGGTGAACATGAGCTTGTTACTGGTGATAAAAAATGGATCCATTACGCCAACCCCAAGCTCAAAAAATCATATATGAAACCCGGCCAAGCAGTCAAATCAACGGCAAAGCCGAATATCAATGGTGCGAAGGTAATGCTCTGTATTTGGTGGGATCAGAAGGGTGTGCTGTATTATGAGCTGCTAAAACTGGGTGAAACCATCAATGGCGTGTTCCTACCGAACACAATTAATCGGTTTGAAGAGAGCAGTAGCCGAAAAACGCCCGGAATATGCGACCAGACACGAGGCAATAATTGTTCATCATGACAACGCTCGGCCCCACGTTGCTATTCCGGTTGAGAACTATTTGGAAAACAGTGGATGGGAAGTTTTACCTCGCCCGCCTTAAAGCCCAGACCTTGCCCCTTCTGACTACTATTTGTTTCGGTCGATGCAGAACGCCCTCACTGAAATACGTTTCACATCAGAGCAGAATATCAAAAATTGGCTTGATTCATTCTTGGCTGCCAAGCCGGCGCAGTTCTTTTGGGATGGGATCCACAAATTGCCAGAAAGATGGGAAAAAAGTCATAGCTTCAGATGGGCAATTCTTTGAATAATACTATTGTACATGTTTTTCTTAAATAAAGGTTTTCTCAGAAATTAATTTGCCCAGCTGGTCGAAATCTTGGATTTTTTTCCCCTGCGCTATGCGATTTATGGCCACAGCTGCTCGCTACTGGTATCAAGTTTACCAGTAATATGATGCATGTGGTTACTGTTGTCATTGCCAGCTCCGTTTACCTTAAGTGGCATAAGTTATGTCGGTTCACTGTTTTCTATTTAACTAGCTTAAGCCAATGCTTCGCTTTGGCAGACGGGAATTAACTCATCTTCTATGCGAAACGAAATCGATTAAGAGTCAATTCGGCTCTCATTTCAAATACACACCGAGTCATCCAAACGAACTCACGACCAGCACATCACCTCTCAATTAATGCAATACACCGTCCAAATCAGCAAGCTCCCGACTGACTGACAATCCAATGGACAACTTTATGCATCTCATTTCTCGGCCACTGGACTTTTTAAATTAAAATACTTCCAGTAAATGAGAAAATGTCTAAGAAATAATCCTCGTCCCAGTTTGCTCGGACCAACTTCGAGCAACTTCTCCTTTCGAAGGAATGCCTACAATGAACCAGCGGGGAAAAGTCTGTTTTTATTTCAGAATTACTCCATAAGCTATGTCACTGAGTTGAAAAACTAAGCAATTTTCATTATTTCATCGTGCACCACGAATGCCTTGAATGCATAACGTGAAGACATTTTGCTCTGCTGCTGCATTTTAACTGTTGTGCAGCGAATGGCGTCCATTTGTAATACCAGTGCAACGATGTGAGCGAGACACAAATGAATGCTTGGTGAAAATCCGGAAAGCAAAACAAGGACAGTCGATGTTGTTCATCTATTCGGAGAAGTTGAGCAAAATCACAGAGACGTCATTTGAATGACATTGACAGCGCTGCATGATGACATTTTGGGATGCACGTCAAAGAGCCGATGTCAGATCTGCGTCTGGTGACAGGGAAAAAACAAATGGCTAGCCTGACTGGATATCTAAACAAAACTCACAAAGAAAACAAGTTTATATATAAATCAATTCAAATGTCAAATTGACAGTTCTATGCTCTGTCACATGCAAAAAAAAAAGAACAAACTAAAATAGAGAATAAAAATGCAAACTTACTTCGAGACACAAGAGCGATTTGCTTCAGTTTTGACGTTATATTCGCTCGTGTAAATGCCCGCTCATCGAATCCAACCTGATAGATCGAAATCTCCTTCAGGACATTGTGCAGAGCGGATATGAAATGGAAGCACACCGAATTGCCCACAGTCCGGTCTGTATTCTGATAGATTAATGCCGCTCGCGTCCAATTGAATCCCTCCAACATTCTGCGAATGTCATGACCCAATGGCGTCGAACCGCCCATCATTCGCGTCAACGTCGGATACTGGCCCTCCTTCACGTCGAACGATGGCGATCGTCCAGACGTCGACAGCACTGGAATCTCCCAAACGCCCGTGTATCGGGAGATCGGTGCTAAAATATAATCGCACGACAGTCCGAAAACCGCATTGATGTCGTGCCAGCGGGAGTAGATTTCGAAAAAACCAATCGCACCGTAAATCGATGAACAGAACGAGTCGCGCGAAATTAACGTCACGTCAAAGTTCACTCCCGGAAATCCAAGACGCTGCACATCACGAATCGCCAGCTCGAGGGCTGGCATAACTTTTGGCATGATACAATCGTTTCCATTCTCCGACACTTTGGACGTCAGCAACACGGTAAATGTCAAATTTCGTCGCAAGACACTGGGATCGGTGGAGAAGTCAGTGGCATTGAAAATCTGTATCACTTCGGTTTTGGAACTCTTCGCACGTCCCTCAGCAACACTGGTGTGCGATGTTGTGTCTGTCACTGATTGACGAACGGCGGCGATTAGCAGTACAACACGCAGCAGTCGACTCAAGCCCATCGTTTGACAACACTTACACCCCGCGGAATAGTACAAATGTCAAACTGATGGCTTGATGATGGCGATTTCAAACACTTTCACTGATCCAACGCGGAGATTTGTGGTTCACTTCATTTCGGCGGCTGCACATGATTCGCTGGATTAGACTGTTCACACTAGAATGACGGTTCACGTCGTCGGCGTCACACGCAGTGTTTCATCTGGCGCCACTGGGCGACAACCACGTTGACAATTAACAATTGAAGTGGCGCTGAGTGTTGATTATTTTGACAGCCTCAATTCGAATGATGTCACTGCGTTCGCTTCGTAGATTCACTTTGATTGTGCGGCTCTTTTGTCGGCTGACCCCGGCTGACAGATGCTGAAATGATGCCTCATAAAAGTGAGCCTAAGGGGAATATTCAAATGGTATGCTTTTATAAATAAACCGAACTCGTTATGATTGATTGTTCGACTTTTGTGCGCGAGTGTGTTCGTTGGGAATGCTAAGCGCAAAATGACAATTAAAACGAGTTCTTAACTCATTTTGTTTTTGTTTCTTCAATCTTCTTGATTCGGCAACGGGCGACGAATCGGATCAAGGCGACGAAGGTGGCGAGGAGAAGAGCCTAAAAAGCGAAAAGAAAAGAGTTTAAGGTCGTCTCGGGCCCGAAATAGAACTCCGGCTAAGTGTTGTTTTGTATCTAATTATGTAAATCGACGTCTGCTGGCGCGCGGGACGTATGACCAACCGGGGGAGTTGTAATTGCTGGTAACTGCTTTTTGATGAGTCTAAATAGGGTGTCTGGTTTCGTTGTCTTTTTTTCCTTGTCCCGCCCAGGGGCGGACGTCTGGTGGAATGTATTTGGATAAGTGAGTTGTTCCTGGTTGGGGGCGGGGTGACGTCTGAAGACGCAATTAAGGGATGTTGAAAACTGCTCTGGGAATTTTGTGGTTCACTGCTGGGATGTGCATAAATTCAGTTGTGGGCTGTGCTCTTGTTTGGCTGAGTCGTGGCGTTTAATTAAAATTCAACGACGTCTTGGCGTCGTCGCCGGTGTGGAAAAGGTTCAACCGCCTTGTGGTTAGTGGTTTCTTTGGGGGATTTATTTGTTTTGTGAAATCTTCTTGTGAAATGACACTAATTTGCTTGGGTTTGCCACCTGTTCGGATTAATTTTGATCTACAGTGTTCTCGGGGACTGTTATGACCACTTTAACCGCAAGCATTTGGGAATAAAGAAGTGACAGTTGGCAGGCTTTTGCTAATTAAGTTGAGCCAGGCAAAGTGGCACACTCTGTCTTTCTCCGGTTGCGTCTGAGTCGGTGAAAGTGTGGAGGGCGTTCATTTTTGAATTTCCTTTGAGTTAGACTGTCGGCTGACCTGGAAATGGTCTAACAGTGGCGTGCATTGAGGGATTTTAGTTCCTTGGAAGTAATCTCTCAACTGAAAGTGGAACTGAGTTGGCGATGGCCAAAAGAAGTATCAAATCAAAGCCTGTTCTTAGAGGTTTTTGAATATTTTTTGCAGTGCAGGAAGAGAGATGAAGAATATAAAAAAAAACGATGAGTGGCAAAACTAGTGGAAAATCGCAAAATGGCGACCCCTGGAAAGAGAGGGTCCACCGGTGGGTTGCATTTGAACGATTGCTTAAGAGTTCTTTTACAAGTGTACACTGAGTTGAAACTGCTTCGCGGCAACGTTATATAGATAAAAGTGTAACGTGGAAAGGGATCTTCATTAGAGAACAGGCTGGCACACAATAAGTACACAAAGAGAAGTGGCCGTGGGTCGGACCTAAGGGGCAACAGGAGACATTGCAGTGAACTGTGGAGGATGAAGAGGGAATTGACAGAAATACCAGGAAAAATGAGACATAATGCCATGAGTCAGACGCGGTGGCATGCAAGAGATGTCTATTAGTAAGTTTTTAGGCAAAAATCTGTAACAAAACCCCACTATTGCGCTCCATAATGAATTCATGAAAAGGGCTTTTCTTAGAAGTTTCTAACTAGCACTGTTCCTTTTGGTAGCAAATTTAACACACGGAAGCTGATACTCTTTGCCATTGTCACAACGAATATGGCTAACGCCGGAGCAACGCTTCCAATGTGTACGAAACTTAATGTTCGTTACTTGGTCAGCGATCAACCGTGAACTGACTCTGAACTCGGTCTTCGTCTCTGAGCATGAACGCATCGAGGAACGCACTCATAAATACAGAGGGACTTCAACTAACACGTTGTGTCGAACTGAGGTTAGATAGCCAAAGATCGCGCTGGATAGCGATGCTTGGTTGAGATCATGTTTACCCGAACTGCAGCGCCAAAGAAGATCTGAAGTAGAGAAATTGCATAATCCTCTATGCTGCCTAATACTAAATGCTACACGCATCATCCTCAATGTTTTACTCCACCTGCGGGGCTACGCAGATGATATCGACATCATTTCGTGTTGCCAAGAACTGGTATTGAAGTAAATGAAGATTAAACCACTAATTGGTTGTAAGATGGTCACAAACAGTCAGAAATGAGAATACTCTCTAAAAACAAAGGAACTACATAAAGGTCAGCAAGGAGTCTGGGCGAAAAGCCGAAAGTGACAGCACAAATGACCTTAGAGGTATATGTGGAGCATCATTTTTACAATAAACATGCCACATGTCACCTTTACCTACCTACCTACATACCTTACCAGCAACTGCAGCTTTGATGTAGAGTTTCTCTACGTTTCGGGCAAACGTAAACTCCACAGCTGACAAGTGATGCAGAATCACTTTAAGCATTGGCTGATAATTCGGTATATCAAACATGATCGTTCAAAGAATCGGACTCGAAGAAGGCTAAAATCATGATCTACCAGGGCTCTATAGAAAACTAGATGATAAACAGTTCATAAAACTAACAAAGCAACTTTGAATGAAAAAATATATGGCTAATAGTTGGTCTTTTCTGAGGAGAACTCTAAAAGGTGTACACAAATATGAAGAGAATCCGGCAAAAACTGATCTATTCTAGTCTCGATTACAGCGAGCAACGCTTCAGCTAAGAGAGTCTTAAAATGCGAGTCTCTTCGTCTAATAAGTAGGATAAAACAAAATATATACTGTCGACCAAAAAACGTTCCGTCACACACCACCTTGGACGAAGTTTCACGATCGACAGCTACAATTTCGAGGTAGTACAGGAGTGTGTCTCAATGGACGATGATGGAAGAGAATTCCGTCCCCCGACCTAGACGAAGTCAAGATAGCTATATCGAGACTAAAGTCGAACAAAGCTGCTGGTGCAGATGGACTGCCTGCTGAACTCTTTAAAGCAGCCTGGAGATGAGATGGTAGGGTACATGCACCAACTCATCTGTAAGATATGGTCGGAGAAAAGCATGCCCGGTGAGTGGAACCTCAGTATCGTCCACAAAAAAGGAGACCCCTTCAACTGCGCCAAGTCTCCTAAACATCGCCTACAAGATCTTCTCTGTCGTTTTGTACGAGCGCCTGAAACCATTCGTGAATAACCTGATAGGTCCTTACCAGTGCGGTTTCAGGCCGGGAAAGTCCACCATCGACCAAATTTTCACATTACGGCAGATCCTGGAAAAAACCCAAGAGATGCAAATCGCCATCCACCACCTATTCGTCGATTTCAAGGCCGCATATGACAGAGTGCATAGAGACGAGCTATACAACGCCATGTCTAGTTTTGATATTCCTGCCAAACTCGTCAGGTTGTGCAGGATGACGATGGAGAACTCTGGCTGCTCCATCCAGGTCGGTAACGAACTCACCGAGACCTTCAGTGTCAAAAAACGTTTTAGACAAGACGACGCGCTGTCATGTGACTTCTTTAACATCATCCTGGAGAAAATCGTGCGAAACTCAAACGCCAACACTAGAGGCACGATCTTCCAGAAGTCCGTACAATTGCCAGCATACGCGGACGACATTGACGTGATTGGTCGAACACAGCGAGCCGTCAATGAAGCGTTTGCTGGTATTGAAGCGGAGGCTGCAAAAATGGGTTTAACCGTGAATGAGGGCAAAACGAAGTACTTGCTGTCATCTAGAAAGGACGCACAACACCGACGTCTCGGCCAGAACGTCACCGTAGGCAGCTTTAACTTCGAGGTAGTTAAGGACTTCGTCTACCTCGGCTCCCAGGTAAACAGTACAAACAACATCAGTACCGAGATTAAACGCAGAATAACTCTTGCCAACCGCTGTTTCTTTGGACTCAAGAGGCAATTAAGTAGTAGAGCTCTCTCTCGAAGGACCAAGCTAACAGTATATAAGACCCTCATCATCCCTGTCCTGCTCTATGGTGCAGAAGCCCGGACAGTCTCAAGAGCAGATGAAGAAGTCCTTGGTCTTTTCGAGGGAAAAGTTCTGCGTTTCATCTTTGGTCCTGTTTGCGTTGATGGTTTCTGGAGAAGAAGATACAACCATGAACTGTACGGGCTGTACAGCGACATGAGCCTAGTCAGGTGTATACGGATTCAGCGCCTAAGATGGCTACGCCGTGTAGAGCGCATGGACAACACTGCTCCAGCCCGAAGAGTCTTCGACTCCGAATCAGATGGCGCCAACAAGTGGAGAAGGACATCAACCAAATTGGTGCGCGTAATTGGAGACAGCTGGCTAAGGATCGTGCCAGCTGGAGAAGCTTGTTGACTGAGGCCCAGGTCCACCCCGGATTGTACTGCCACTAGAAGAAGAAGAAGAAGAAAGGAGTGTGTCTACCTCGGGGCAAACGTGAATTCCACAAACGACATCACAGTGGTGATCCGTCGTAGATTCGCCCTTGGCAACCGGTGCTACTTCGGTTTGTCAAAACAACTGGGCTCAAAACTCATGACTCGAAGGACCAAAATCATTCTCTACAAAACTCTTATTTTGCCATTCCTGAAAGCTGGACGCTAAGCAAAACTGCAGAGCTGATTCTTGGTACCTTCGAAAGAAAAGTTCTACGACGGATATATGGTCCCGTCTGCGAGGAAGGCGAATGGAGGAGAAGTCCGGAAGGACAACATGGACAACAATGTTCCAGCAAAGAGGGTCTTTGAATCCGAGTCTACTGGTTCGAGAAGGAGAGGAAGACCGAATCTATGGTATAAAGACCAAGTAATAGCGGATGCAAGATAGCTTGGTCTTGATGACTGGAAGCAGCGCGCCCAGGACCGTCAACGATGGAAGGCAGCAATTGCCCAGTAAGTGATGTGCCAAACCGAAACTTTCTTAAATCGAGTTAACCAGGGTTGGAATTGAAGCAAACCATGTTACAACTCGAGTTGGCTAACTCGGTTTCAGATAATATCACAGTGGACAAAAGGTAATCCGACAAAAGGTTACGCATGGCAGTGTCGGATTATCAAATTTGTCGGACTATGGAGTACTGCCGCAGAATCCCTGTAGTTTGGAACCTTTTGTTTCTAGTTATCCGACAAATTACAAGTCAAAGGGTACTATAAATCTATGCATGTGGGATTCACGTTATGAGGTGTAGGCTGGTCAGATTACAGGGACTCCCGTTTAAGACAGTGGCCAAACTATAGCGGGGCCACTGTATGTGCAAATGGAAACAGCGAGGGAAGAGCATGTAGACCACGTACCAACATGACCGTCTCATGAGCAACAGACCGAACTCCAACTAGGTATTGAATCGGGAAGTACAACTCCCTTTGAACACAAACAATGTTCACGTGTATGACAGTAGCCGAAAGCGAATTGTGCGTTCACTTGACCTGTTCAATTATTTGATTCGTTTTTGGTTCGGCAACTCGGTTTGAGTCGGTTTATCTACTCCAGTCACTAGTAGGAACGAATATAGAGATCAACTGATTGCTGAAGCAAGACAATATTTAATTTAATGTCGGGGATGCCTGCCCGGAGAATGGAAGACAGCTTCATGTGTCTGACTAAACCAAAATCCCTAGTCTCGAAGTTAATATCCATCGATTAGAACAAAACTCCCAATTCTGTTAGTCAATTAATCAGGTAAAAGTCGTTAAAATGATTTCTTCAATTGGCAAACCTTCCAACAAACAAGAATGTTAAGCTGGCGACAGGTTTGGATCAACAAACTCTCCTTTATTTTACAGCAGAGTCATTTGATAGCCAGTTAGTCTTGAAAACCAGGTAATTAAGGTTGGTCCTTCTGTTGTGTGCCGTCTGTCACACCGTTGCTTAATGTGCTCTGGAGGCTGTTATAAATCGAATGAACGGTGAACAGCGGTGATTTAGAAGATATATCTTTGGTTTGTAATTGATCAAACACAGCTAGGTGGTGAAGAACGTTGTCAAATTGTTTGCTGACAAAATGGTGGTAAATGAAGGCAGAGAAAGACCCTCAACATTGGCTCGAAGGACAGAACGGCAAGCTAAAACTTTGAGGCTTTGAGGCTAAGTGCAATTGTATGACACAGTAACTGGGGATGACTTTGACTAAGATGACGTACGCAAGTCAAAGGCAAATCGACTTGGGACTCAGCTGAATAGAAATGGTAAATGGCATCATAAGTGTTGAGATGTAATTTTGTTTTGAAACTGAACTCCTTACACTCTCAAGGAAAGAAAGGGGGTTCGTCCTCGTTCGGTTTCGAAATAAATACAGACGAACACATTCCCACTAATGAAGGGTAGTGCACGTTTCCAAAATTTGTTTTGCGGAGGACCGTTCTTTAACAAATAATTCCCAATTGGATCAGCCAGAAATAAAAACAACGTTTACGTTTAACAGCTCTTCTTTATTATATGTCTTGGTGGATTAACAGCTCCCTAGCTAAAGCCTGCCTACATGATCATGGTCCTCATGAAAGGGATGCACACGCACATCACAGATCGGACTCCACGAACACACGATCGACAAGGGAGGGGACATATTTACACAATATAGATAAACAACGACGTGTAACTTTTTTCAAAATTCGTTGCCAACACCTTGATCAAGAATAGCAGACACCAATAATCGAATAATCTAAATTATCCCATTAGGCGGGCTGTAAAGGCCGTGCCAATATACCAATTCAATTGATATTAATTACATCCCACTCGGCAACAATTTAAGCTCACTTTCAAAGGCCCTCGACGACACGTCAGCTGGCCGCCCGACACACAAGCACACTCCTTTTCGTGCAGACTCAAAAAACAAAATAATTTTATTGAAATGAAATCAATTTCCAACACAGACTGAGATAAATGTTTATTAATTTATGACCAACCCAGTTCGAATTGAATTTGGATTCGCAAGCGCGAACAAACTGGTTGCGTCCAAAAATAACGATTCATCGCTTGGTCTGTACAAAAACAAGTTCCAACCCTGAGAGGAGCACCGATCGAATTTAGTTCTCCTTCGCAATTTCGGCCGGTTGAAAAGTGAAAATATTTATTTAAAAGACGTTTTTTCACACTGTGCAGCATCCCTGCATCATCGTCGTTCGCACGCACGCTCGATTTGACACTTGAAATTTAACAAGAAATCGGCGTGGAATTTTATTGCAAGGTAAAGTGTTTGTTCTGGCTGTGGTGGCGGTCGACAGTGGTGGTTGAAAGTAAATGACAACTATTGGTTATGTGAGGACTTTGGGGGTCATCACGTGATGTAATGGTGTTTTATGGGTTGTAGAGGGTGTGTTCGATAGCATTCATCGCAAGCTGCTTTTTGATACGATGGCTGAATTCGCTGTTGTGGGATTTCGGCAATCTGCTACTGGAGATGTAGTGCGGCGGGCAGCTGTAAACACGGAAGGCACTTTCTTCCACAAGTCGGTCCAACTGTCGGAGTACGAAGATGACATCGACATCGTTGCGCGTTCCCAATGTGCCGTAGTGGAGGCTTTTACGGCGATTGAAGAACGGGCGAAACGAACTGATCTCAAGGTCAATGAGGAAATAAACGGAATATATGCTGTCGACCAAAAAACGTTCCGTCGCACACCACCTTGGACAAAACATCACGATCGACAGCACAATTTCGAGGTAGTAAAGGAGTATGACTACATCTGGGAAAAAACGTGAACTCCACAACTGCAGAGCTTATTCTCGGTACATTCGAAAGAAAAATTCTACGTCGGATATATGGTCCCGTCTACGAGGTGAAAGGAAAATCCTCCTCGCCACAATCGCGAACTCTACGAGCTGTACCAAGATGTGGATGTAGTCCGGAAGGCAAAAATCCGTTGACTGCACTGGCTTGGCAACATCGAGCGCATGGACAACAATGCTTCAGCAAAGATGGTCTTCGAATCCGAGCCTCCTGGTTCCAGAGGAAGACCGAACCTCCAGCACAAAGACCAAGTCATCGCGGACGTAAGACAGCTTGGTCTGGATGTCTGGAGGGGACCGTCAACGATGGAAGGCAGCTATTGTCGGTCTGAGAAGTAAGTAAGTAGAGGAAGCTTTCAAAATTTGGAGTATTTGGAGAGTTTCATTCCTTTTGGTGACAGAATATACACCCTTTGTAAGATTCTTGGAGATCATCTTAAATTCATAAAGGATATATACATATATATATGCAGGTTGTTCGAAATGAGGTGCTTTTGAGAAAATTATAGCCGGACGACCTTAAGTTTGCTCTCTGACAGGTGATTTGACAGTTCTCGGTTAATTTGAGGTTAGTTTGGTTTGGCAATTCATCATGAATAGGCTCACGCAGGAGCAAGGCTAATTTGTAAGCCTTTATTTTGGGAAACATGGTTGAATTCGAGACTGTCTCTATACACAAACTGTAGCAGCTGTGTTCGGGTAAATGGTGCTAAATCAACACCTTTCACCGTGGGCGTTGGACTTCGCCAAGGGTGTGTCTTGTCACCTCTCCTTTTCCTTGTATATATGGACTGGATGTTGCAGCGCAGCCGAGGTGAGGAATGTTTCACATTGGGAGAGTTGAGGGTAAGTCATCTTCTTTTTGGAGATGACTTGGTTATCCCCACATCCTCCCAGACGGAACTCCAACGCGCACTAGGTTTGTGGCCGTATGTGCTGATGCTGGAATGAGGGTTAACGTGGACAAATCGGAGGTTATGATCATTTCCAGAACGCCTGTTCAATGCACTCTGCATGTTAGTGGAGTCCCATTGAAGCAGGTGGAGAAGTTTAAGTATCTCGGGGTCTTTTTCACGAGTGATGGAAGGAGTAATGCTGAGCTTTCCTGCAGGATTGATTAAGCTGGGTCAGTTTTGACACAGCTTGGTAGTTCTGTAATCAGAATGGCCGACCTTGGTGTCAAAGCGAAGTTAGCGGTTTTCAACAGTATTTGTTCCAACTCTCACCTATGGTCATGAAATTTGCGAGAGGAACTCAACATTGAGCAGCTGCTTCTTCGAACGGAAAGGGCTATGCTTCGGTGGTTTGTTGACGTTCCATACGTCTTGTGTCTTGTGCATAATCGTTGTACACAGACATGATTACAGACGTTTACGTGCAACACTTGGACTTGGAAGCGAGCATTCGACGCGTTATTGTGCATATTGTATAAAATTGGACAGATTGCGCAAGCTGTTGCAACCACATTTCAAATCATTTGTCTGTATTTTATTTCAATTTAATCTTTTTAGATCAGATTAGGGTACGTACTCTGACTTGATGACAACAACAAAAAAAAAAAATTATGTTCTGTCTTGTGAAATACCAGACAGAATGTTGAATCAGAAGAGGAACAACATACGTGGTATTGTATAGTAATCAATTTTTAAAAAAAATGTATTTTAGTGGAAATGCTTTCAAAAACCTCCCATAATATGAAGAAGATGACAGCCGCCTTTCTTAATGTCTTCCAGAAGCCGAATTAGTCAGCTCATCAAATGTATACGGTGACTCGGTGATGTATACCGCATAGACAACTTGGATCCCGCCCGAAGAGCCTTAGATTCTGAGTCAGAGGCCAATGTTTAATGTCTACTTTGTGTGCGCTCACAAGCGAAGAAATACCTCGACCTCGATTGCGAAAATGGGAAGATTGAAAAAGGGAAGAAGAACAAGGTAGGCGATCTCCTCTCCTTTTCTTCTTTGTAAAGAGCTGCCATGTCTCGGCTGAGCCTCAAATAGCAATTTTTACAACTGCCGTCTGTGTCGAGTTCAAAGTTCCTTTTAAAATGCTCTCTGACCAAACAATGACTCATTGTTCCCTTGTCCCTGATGGATGGCGATGTGGTTTTCATTCAGATGGTTTATCATTGTCTGGACTAGTCGTGGCGATATGTGCATCAACACCCCAGTATTGCACTGTTCGTAATTGAATGTTCTCCTTCGTTCAACGAAAAAGGATCAAAGATCAGGAGCAGTGCAATCCGGCCAGGAAACTGAGATTCTCTTAAAGAATATATGAACAAGTGTATCGTGTACTTCTTTCTATTACTTCTAATTGCTTTCTGAGGGACATGCTATAAATTGTCTAGTTAACCCCATGCAGCGAGATCAATCGATCAGAAAATCAACGACTGAAGGATGGGTTGAAGAAATGACAACAACTCGTAACCGATCTGTTAATAGAAGTCGCCATTGCGATCTGGTGGGTAAGTGCTAGATCACGTTTCGCGGTACATGGCAAAATCCACGGGAGTTGCGAGAGCAGAAATTCACGAAAAGCTTCATTACTTTGTAAGGCGAGCACGCACAATGCGGATGAAATCGATTGATCTGCGAGTAATTAGGACTGTATGAAGTGGTCGTTCCATAATTCCTAATCAGAACAGGTCTGACATAAAATTTGAGAGTAACGTTGAACACTACCAAGGCGCTGTCTGTTTTCTGGGAGTGTAAGGGAATTTTCGCCAAATTTTGTGGTCTATCACCAAAAAGATCCCTTTGGATCTACACGGCTATAATAAGGCCTCTTCTATCATATGCATCGGTCGTTTGGTGGAATAGGCTTTTGTGTAACTGCTGCTTTCACTAAGCTTCAAACAACGGTATGTCTCGGCTGCATAGGTGTCCTCCCTAGCACGCGAAGATGTAGACAAACCAAGCGCATTCTCCCAAACGTCTGTAAAAAATGCGTGGCATTCTTGTTATCTCTTAAGAGAAAAGATTGCAGACGACTTACCGGCGTACTAACAGGCCACTATACCTTCGCCAAATACCTAAATGTGCTTAGTCTAAGCAATGAAACCCTCTGACACTGCAGGGTACTTCCTGGGGCCTGGGTACTTCCAAAAGGGCCTGCTGGTATTCCTCCGGCATACCATTTAATTTTATTAAATGTAGGTGCTACCTGGTAGTACAATGGACCAGTTTTTGAGTATGAGCGCTCCAATGTAGTCTTCAAAAATATCTGACAAAAAACAATCCCTGAAACCTTGTCGAATGTCAGCCTTTTGGGTTGTTAAAAGAGCACAGGTCTTCCACCGTCACGGGAAAACTTACGCACTTTAACGCTACAGAAAGAGCATAACGGTCGATTTTCAATTTGAACAAATCAATCACAAAACTGAAACTTAGAAGAGATTATAGACCCTTTGACTAAAAAGTTAGAACTGAATCTGTCTTGAACAGAGTTCTAAGAAGGCTTAGTATGGAGGGCACTCGGTGGAGGACCTTGTGGCCCATATGTGCGTCTGGATATACGGTATACGCGCTTCAGTAAAAGTTTAATTCTGTGTACACATGGGATGTGTCTGTGTTTAACTTTGTTGGCAACTGTCACGCAATTCTCCTCGTTCACTCGAATCCTACGATTGCAGCGTGGCCAGAGGGGGATGCTCGCGAATTGTGATGTGCTTTCTACGCCTCAGCTAATTAACGACTCATCCGCACATTTCAAGTCTGCCAGAGGGAGCGAAATCCGTGACATATGCGGTTCGAGGTAAAACATCAAGGATAACATTAGACAAGCCGCCCGACAGGCATTTTCAAATGCGCGATGGTTCGCATGCAATACCATGTATGAATATTTGGACCATGAAAAGTAACAAAGCTGGAAAGACTTTGTTCACTTCTGCCAAAATCAAAGAAGCGCCATTGAGCACAGGTGGCTTATGCTGGATCCTGAATTCAACAGGGTATTATGAAACGAACAAGATCTGAATTTTTATCTGAACATCCAGTTGCACGCTCGTCTGCAAACTTCGTAAGGAAACTGTTTACGACCTCAAAGCGTAGAACATTTTATTCCTGACACATTCATTTGAAATTAATTCAATGCAATGGCTTCCTAGTTCCATGCGCCGTGAAATTTTCCACAATCCAATAAAATTGAATTCCGCTCTTGAAATAGCAACAGAGGCACGAGACATATTGCGTCAGAAGCCATGCGAAAAATTCAAATTTTTTCCTATATTTCTGTTTCATTTTTAATCAAAAAAAAAAAAAAAACATGCCCACACACAACCGCTCTCCGTCGTTATTGTCACATTCAGTTAGCGCGGATACGCCTCGACATCAGTCTGCGCATCTAGTCTCATCTCGATTTGATTCGGACAAACAGCACATGTGACATTTGCATTCGAATTTCTCGGATAATGACAGAACATAATTCTCTGAAGATGTTGCAATCGTTCGAAACGTATTGTATAACGATTCTGCGCAACGTGACTGGGTCAGACGTGCACCCTCGGCGTTAGGCGAAACCTCAATTCAAATCGACAGACAGCACACATCGACAGAGACGCGATAAGGCTGCTTAATGAAACGCCGCTCGTAAAAAATGACAAGAATTTTGTTGTTTCTGTTTTTTTGTATAGTAGTATCAATTAAACGCGCGTTTAGCGACAGACAAGCTGAGCGCATGGTACGCTCGATCGACATTTGATTTCGCCTCAAAGGCCAAACTGATTATTTAATTCAATCTTTTTTTGGTTTTGCTTTGACTGATCTAAAAATAAAATCATAAAATGAATTTATAAATAAATCTGATGCCACTCATGCGTACCGCGTACAGTGGTGGGGGGAAGTTGATAGTCGTTGTCGATCTATGGGGATGGAGTCTTTGTGCATCGCTACAAGCGGGTGGACCTGGACGCTGGACATCGAAGTGTGGGTGCTACTGTGGGACAGGAGATGGGATCTGTTGTCTTATGCCGACTCCGTATGGAGCTGCAGACAGTCGAGAAGTGGTGCGTCAAAGAATGAGCAATAGGAAGATTTCTCAACGCCACTGCCCAAGAGAACTACAAAAATGACCCCAGGACTCGATCAAGTTCATGCTTTTCCTCATTTTGCTTGACATCCATTTCATGGGAAGCTTCCAGTCCATCTGCCTGGGCGGCCAGAAAAGTGAAATTTTACCGATAATGTAAACATTTAGTTCACTATCGTTTGGCTTACAGCCAGGCAGTAAAAGTTCTCACATCTTAACAGATGGATCAAGAGCTAATCACGTTTTTACTGCCTGGACTGAATCCAAACGGAATATTCCCGCTTGGTTTAGCAAGTGGATGCGGAGATATTTAGATTTATGTGAAACGTAAAAACACGATCTGCGATCAATTTTCACGCTTCACTTTGATCAAATGCGTCTAGATTCATCCGTTAAGTTGTTTAAAGCAAAATATTTACTCGCTTTGTCTTGTCTTAAGAGAAAATGGTGTTGTTAGTCAACGAACACACCCACGTTATGTGCCAAATTGTGACTTTTGTTGTTCTAATGTTGTTTTTGAGCTGGTGACTGGTGAATCGAGAATTTTTATTGCTTAGACTGTCCACTCTGTCAACTTCTACATGCTCAATCGCGAGTTACTCTCCCTTCTTCCGATCACATTCATTATTCCACAGACTCAAAGAATGTTTCAAAATAAGACCATACTCCCTACAGAGTCCCAAGGCAAATATCCAATTCAAATTCCTCTCCTATCACATCTGATAAAGATTAATCGATAGCCTTTACCCAATTTCTTAATCATACTGAACACGCTCCATGCATTCGCCGGTCGATTGCCACATCTGTCAAACTCGAATAGCGTGCGTATTTCATTTAGACACAAGACAAGAAACAAGATGATAAACTCACATGATTAAATCTGAGGGCGATGACACCCTGGCTATCAATTCAACTGTCACGTTGACGTGAATATTAAAACACTGCCTTCCGAACGTGCACCGGTAGTGTGAATCTACTCGTGTGGATCGAATCATGCGATCAATTAGCATCTCAGACGTTAATTCAGCCGCAGAAGCATTATATTTTCTTCGCCTGTCATCAGACAAGTCAATTGTCAGATGAAAGCTATCAACATTTAAACGTAAAATGACATCTAAATTTTGACAGTCCCCGTTAACGTACTATTATATTCTCGCTGAAATCAAATTCAATTACATCGCGGTTGCTGACTAAAGTAAATCGTCTCGTGTCTGCCTCACGCTGAAATCCATTAAATGTCAGCCAACGGCATTGTCGTTTATTTATTTTATTACAAAATTTTAGAAGAAGCACTTTGCCCGGTTTATTGTCATGTGTTATGATGCCATTTACATTTGCCACGTGGGAGATGGCCGGCCACAGTCTCAGCCGCAGTCGTTAACTTTATCTTTATGAATTATTCATTAAATTATTATTTGTATACGTTTCTGCTCGCCTCTCATAATTAATTTATTTTATGCAAATATCGTTGGTATCTTTTGTGTGGCGGGCCTGTGTGATTAAGCTTTCACACTGGCCGCGGCCGCTTGAAAGGGAAGGTGCGTGAAGATGTTTTGTTTTTTATTTAAAAAAAAAAAAAACGTTTTGTTGAACTTTTGGCATTCAAATAGGGGACGGAACAATTGATGGATATCAGTTAAAGGGGAGTGGAATAAAACGAGGAAGACATTCAAATGATGAGTTGCTACTGCTGGAAGGGAGAGGATCTGTTCGCGAATTCTTCGGATTCCAAGGAGGAGGTGTAATGAGAGACGATTTCTGCAAAGTGTCGGTGAATGTTGCGGATTTGAATGCCTTTCCAAAAGATTTTGGGCTGTCCATTGTCTTAGGTCAAGTTTTGACTTTTGGGTATTGGGAAGAAATGTGGAACACGCTCTTGCGCATAAAGTGGTTCATCAAGATTAAATGTTTTCAAAGAATATACTTATTTTGGCGGCAATGGTGACAACTGTCCAGCACCTGTGAGAAATCCCGTTGAAGGTCGGACAATGAATATTGTCGCCTTGCTTCCTATTGTCCAGTGATCAGTGCAGATGTACACCAACATGGTTAACTCTCAGCTTGACGTGACGGTAAGATCACACTCGTATTTAATCATACTTGTGGGTCCTATTGATTTGTCTCCTTTTAGACAAGGATACTGGAATTGGTTGGTTTCTTTTAAGAACTGAACATGGAATGGTCATATTGTCAATTCCCCACCATGCTTAACTGCCTAGTGGCCCTTGAGTCTACATCATTTTCGACATATAACGTGAGTACTTTTTTCTTAAACTTCATTGTCAGTTTGACAGCACTGTTCATGGTGACAGATGAAAGTTAAATTTTCGTGAGTATTCTTTTGCATTTTATCATAAAAACACACACGCAAGAGGAATGCTTGTAAATTGTGTGAATTTACTTTGAAATTGATCGTTCAATTCGCGAAACATACCGCGTGAACGAACCATAATGAACGTACATAGACTTGAGCTTCTGTCGAAACCCAACGAAAAGTTGTCAAACAATTTCAAATACCAACTGACATCTTATAACATGGTTGATGCTACAGCACGGCCTAGGTTCTACACTGGTGGAAGGACAGTTTTTATGCCGACTCCGAACGGTTTGTCAAGCTTTTTCTAGACTAGGGCTGTGGACCTTATTTTTGTCGTACTGAGAACCACACCTAACCCACCGCTGCCACAGTAAATCATCGCTCCCAATTAAGTATGCAAAATTGAACGAAACTTAACGAAACTGAGAAAAGCTGTCATTATGGTTAAGGTATTCTATCGATTTCTTTAGTTTATTAAGTCCCCCTACATTCATCATGGGCGAGGCTTTGCCTGTTTATCAACGAGGGTAACAGCTCGATTAAAATTAAACAACATTTGGTGACTCCGAGCCCGGACTCCGCATGGTTTTGCTGTGCACGTGACACGGATAAGAGCGAGTGCTATTGACTACTGAACACTGATTTGACTCTTTTCCGGTTGAATGCCTCCCAAGTGTTGGAACGTAAGAGCCAACAGAACCGGACAAGTGCGAATACAGGAAATTTGGGGAGCATACTCCTCCTCCTCCTCCTCATCTTTTTCATCATCCAAGCAACATTTGCAGAACTCATTTGAAAAGAGACCGTCTCTCCTGGCATGTGACAAAGATCAAACTTTGGGATAGCTTCAGTTTTGGCCAAATCATTTCAGAGATATGGCACGTGGTGTCATTCGCTGATTTATTATATTTTCCGTCGCCACATCCCGAAGTAACTCATCTATTTTTAGATGCCACAGGCAATGTGGTTGGCAGAGGGACGTTCACGTCATACACTTGCTTGAAATATGTCTACGGCCGAGGAGGCGACACACGCGAGTTCTGTTCTCTTCCGTTATCTCATCAAGTGGTGAATGATTGGCTTAGTACCACTTGGGAGTTTATAGAGATGATTTTGGCGATTTTATGGCCACCTGACTGTCGGCGAAAGTTTTGATGTCACGTGCGGGTATGTTACACTTTATTATTCTCATCATTTCGGCGTGAAAGATGGCTACAATGATCACAGAGGCAGAAGCAGGGATTAATTTTTGGTTCAGTGGAGACGACATCAACGCTTCCAATGCCACGCACTGGTTTGGAGTCATAATTAAATTCGAAAAATTTCTGTAACGTCGGATGAAGAAAAGTGTGAAATTTTAATGTGGATTGTTCAGAGCATGTCATTGAGAAGAATAGACAGAGGGACAATAAGGAAAGGATTGCTTTTCTTTTTCGACAACTTAGGCGCCTCTACTGCTCTATTAATAGTACAAAATGGAAGGAGTTACAGTCAGCTGAACCGCGTGGTGGCACAATGGACCTAAGCTTGGTTATGTGTGACTCCTCCCTGCTGTCAGCTAGGGAGAGGATGGCAGTTATTTCTAACATTTGTCAGCAACAGAGGATCGGGGGAATATGATTAGAGGGAGAGTATCAAGGGCATCTGGTGAAGTGGTTCTAAGTAAGCATCTCCCAGGCTTGTCTCTGATCCGTCCCTGGGGAACTGCACACAATTTCAAATGTGAGTAGAGAGTGCACTTACACCAGACTAGGTACGCTATGCCAATTTGTTCAGTCAACATTACCGGACACCTAGGTCAGCCATCAGGATGATCCGATGAATGACAACATAGAGTGGTTGGAAGCGCAATTTGTTACCATAGACTTTCTTACACATTTGATTTTGGAAAGTAAGTGGTGACCTGAATATATTGTAGAACCTGAATTAGTCTTCCTCTCCACAATACAGACAAAGCTTTTGACGGTTTTTGAGAAAAATAAGCAATTGGGATTCCATATCAGCCGTCTATTCCATTCCTTGAATAGGATTGATTAGACAGCTCTCGCAGGTGCTTTCCACCATCGAACAAAAATATCGACGACTAGATATATAACTCGGTCTAAGTTACTTTCAGATCCTCAGATTTGGAAAATTCAACCACAAGCGCAAGAAAAAGATGTTCTATCAGTATCACCCGTCTAGTTAATTAATCTCAGTGCTCCCCCACCAAGCAGTGAAGCCGTGTAAACGGTTTTCCAATTGGCACTTCCGAGCTTTGACAGTTGATAGCGGCCATATGTTGAAGTTACATCTGCCAAATTGACTGTCATTTATTTAGCCCGTTTCGCCAAATCACCGTGAATGGACAGAGCGCTCAACAACAAATGATAGAATTGTTTTTTTCAAAATGGGTGTTCTTTTCGGACAACGCTCCGCTTCGCCCACTTTTTTTTTTGTCGCCAAGGTAAGCCCATTTCTTGATGACTGGATACGTCAGCAAACAAAATTGTCGAATTTGGGATCGAATAAAGACCGAAGAGCGTCCAATGCATCCCATAAAAGTCACTGTTTGATTTGGGTCTTGGGCAGACCGCATCATCGGTTTGCCGCATACAGGCAATCACCGTCAACGGCGAGTGCTATATGTCGATGATTACCAACTGCAAGGCGCGGGGCAAGGTGCCACACAGCTCACGTCACATTGGCATGGTCATCTCACGTGGAGGTGATGTAAAATGGCCACCGAGATCGTGCGATTTGACCCCGTTCAACTTTTCTTGTAGGGTTTTCTCAAATCGCAGGTCAATGAGAATAAGCCACTGCGGCCCTCAAAGCCAATATAACCCATGGCATCTGTCAAATTCAGCCTGATTTATGCGCCAGAATCATCGAAATTTGGACATTTCGGATGAGTGCCAACCAGAGAAGCTACGGCGGGGATTGATGGAACGATGGTATTTTCCATACATAATGGCATCGATAGGCCTTTCGTACGAATGGAAGAATTCGATGACATGTCACACACACACTTTGTTTTATTTAAATTTAAAAATATGAAGCGCTTAATGAAATACCCTTTAGTAGTGCCATGCTACTGGAACCCCTTCTTTTCTACATCTGAATCAAAGAACGAAAATTGTTCAACATGGCTCTGATGTCTTGTTGGACTAATGGAACTGCTGTGCTTCAGAGCAATCACACACTCCTGTACTCGCTGTTAAGGAGACGCAATAAAATTGGTCTTCTGTCCTGTAGACCAGGCGGAAAGTCACTGAGATTCTACTTGCCGGTCGTGCTTTTGTTCGACCACATCTTAAAAATGGGCCGATGGATCACTCAAGTCTATCATAACCAGTTTCTGTGAAATATTCAACACGTCCGCAGCTTCAGCCTGCTTTTTTAGACCTCAGTCTTGATGATATTGGTACCTGGACAACCGCTAGATCGGCCGGACGGAATTTTTTTACAACATCTTCCGGGTTGCGGTTAGCATTCTGGCTGATCGTCGTTAAACAGTCTTTAGGAGTGATTCCTCCTAATTCTCAATATCGAATGCTTTGCTACCAGTTGTTCATTCTCTTCTCGACAAGCTTCTGTCCGAATTCGATATCCATTTGATAATTGTTTCACGCTCTGTAAGGCTTCCGGACAACTCTCTTCTTGATCACACCCATCTCATGGTTTTTTACTTTTTCTTCAGAGAAGTCGTGTCTCTGTTCGTAGTGCTTCCGAAACGCAAAAAGTCATTAAATCGCCTACAATTTGCTCAATATTTCAACCCTATCCACCATCAAACCATTTGTCAAACTCTCAGCTGATTATATCGACGCTACCAACACATCATCCCCCCCAAAATCGAACATACATCAACACAGTCCGATGATCTAAGCATCAGTCGACATAAGTAACAACAAATCACAATGCCTTCAATTATTATGAGATTTATATCGCTCGCCAAACGACTTCTAATTAGGTTATTACATCCGAAGATACACGACCAACGCTGAGTCATGCCGATGGACTCCAGACGATTCATTCCACGGAGATACGTAGCTCTCACATGTACGAGTATGAAGTAATAATGGATGTAGCTCCGATTAGTCAGTCATAGTGATTCATTGTCACCGATAGAGCCGACAACACAATGGCTACGCAGTTAACAAATGTACTACGAATGGGTGGTGGTGGGAGGAGGATGTTGTTGTACCGCCACCGGTGGTGAGCGAGATTCATCCCAGCACTGATGTCATTTTTCTTGATACCACTGGATTGGGTCTCCGTGGAATGGTGCACATAATCGATTCCGAAAACAGGTCAGTTGGTCGGGTGAGGTCTTCAAGGCGTCTGCGGAAGTACACAAAATGTACGTCGGTTAAATTCGGAGCACTGCTGAAGGAGAGCATTGCATTCGAGGGCGACATTATGTTGTGGCTAAGGACGATGGATGTTGAATTGCAGCATGGTTACATGACATGAGCATGTGCGCACATTTGTCTTACTAAATTTCACCCCGAAGAGTGCATCAATTTTGTCTGGTTTTTTTTTTTCTTGTGGGGAAGAAGGTCATGTGGACCACTTTTCTTTTTACGAGGGCGTCATATGCATTTCTTTGTCCCATCGATTACATTCTACTATACAGAAAGTGGTTGACTCAATGCACTAACATCTCATTCCGATCGTATTTGCATGATATTCACACTGCCAAGTTTGCCTGTAACTGAAATTGGACATATTTTTATAAAAAAATGTGGAAAAAAAACACCAAATCACTGCCCACAGCATCAGCTTCAGAAATCGACGGGTGATTAATATTTGGCATGATTTCAAGTAATGGGTGCGTCATTTTGCTTATAAACTGGCTTTACAAAAAAACACTATACAATCAGTATCAACGATTGAAGAGAGGAAACTTTGCAATTAATTATGAAATATTATTATATTCAGTGGTGGCCTTGGATGACCTACATCCTGTACTGTACTTAAATAATAGTATTACTTGACAAATAAGTCAATTTATATATACAACCCCACCTTCACCCCGATACCGAGAATATATTCAACGTCCCTCGTAGCTTTTGTCACTCTCGACTTTGCATATCACATGTAGAGAGGTTATTTTATTAATAAGTAAGACATAGTAGAACCTAATGCTGCGGCACATATTTTACTAAAAGCAAGCTAACTTTTATTTTCATTTCCTGGTCCATGACATTTTGAAGATTGGATTATTACTTTTAAATTAAGGCATAATTTATAATTTATAGTAATTGCATAAATATAGTGCAACATTCCTTTTTCTTCTTTTACAACCTTCAATCCGCCCTTTTCAGGGCAACCATCTGCTTTACGGGAAGACGTTTTCCATTCATTCAGAGCGCACATCTTTTAAGCAATCAATAACGGTTTTTCTAACTGCTGTTTTGCAGTATGTAATGTCAAACAAGTCAATAGCTGGTCTAGATAAATTTGTTCATCAAAAATATCTCCAAGACTTAATTCCACCATCAAACAGTCACACATTCATGTTGCATTGGCCTCTCTAAGTCTCTTGACATTGCGTGTATTTTTCGAGCTTCAAATACGCCAATTTTGCTTGATTATGTAGCTCCACAGATGGAACAGCGTTTCATTGGAAAGGTAATTCATGTGTAAATTTCTATCTGCTGAAAAGATATCAATTTCCATCAATTCCTGAGGTGTATACCTGGTCTAGCCTCGACCGTAACCACGAGCGTAGTCAGTTGCACATATGTAAAATTCTCGTCAGGCTATGGGGGCAATTACTCAGTTCTCTGGTTCAGGTGGATATTTTAGGATATTTTCAGCTGTAATATTCTCTGTAGGGAGGGCAATGGACTCCGGATTATATCCAATAATGAATCGGCTAACCGGGAAAGACCAGCATCGACCAAATCTCTACACTACGGCAGATCTTTGAAAAAAATTCCAAGCGTTAGATCGACACTCACAACATATTCGTCGATATCAAGGTCGCATATGATAGCTGGTCTGCCCAACTCGTTAGATGGTGCTACGTTCTTGATGAAGAATTCTCGCTGCTCCATCAAAGTCGGTAACGAACTCACCGATACCGTTAATGTCAAAAAAGAATTTAGAAATGGTGGCCTTTTGACTTCTTTAACATCGTTTTTGAGAAGATCGTGTAAAACCGGTGCGCAAACACCAGAGGTATGATCTTCCAGAAGTCCGTACAATTGATAGCATATGCGACGTGATTGAGCGAACACAGCGAGCTGTCAATGATGCTTTTGCTTATTTGAAAACGGCCAAAATGGGCTCAGTGGTGAATGGGGCAAAACGGATGCTGTCTTCATGGAATGACATAGACCATCGACGACTTCGCCATAACGGCACCCTAGGCAGATATTGGTACTCAAGGTCTACCCCGAAACATTAATTCGCGGACATGCCTGGAAACTGGTCTCTAAATATAAAGTGTACTAAAAACGATATGTAACTAAAAACGAACATAAAGAGACATTAGAGTGAGAACGGTCTTTCAATTCGCACGCATAACGCCATCGTGACACTTGCATGAATTGTTTGATAATCAACTGTCACGCTGTTTTTCTCTTCCATTGGCAATACTTCACCACGAAAATTGCGCAAAATTCAAATCGTGTGCCGCTGTTGAGGCATCCTGCATTAATATTCCTTCCTCGCACAACTCAGGATAATTGTTTCAGAGATTATCACACTCATTTGAACTCTTAATGCCCGTCACAATATCCTCCACATCGTCGTCAGACAGAACAACCTGTCATCAGGAGACCTCTACCTCCCCAAGCCGCAATTACACTTCACATAAACTCCCACTAATGTCACATCCTCCCATCATACCCCCAAGGCTGTGTTCAACAAACACTCACCCACACTGCGACAAGGATGTACTCAACGACCAATCAAATAACTAACGCCCATCATTGACATCTGTCACCCGCTTCCCACCGTTCCCAAACGGACGCAAAAAATAACTCAAAGATGGAGGTGTTTAAGCAGAAACTTTGTCAGTTATCATAAATTGGACAAGGGCCGGGTGTCAACAGCTGACAGTGGTTTGGTGGGAAACTTTCTTCGGGACATCATAATTATGCCAATCATCTGCCATTCAACTGGCACTGGTTAAGCAAGTTTTGTTGTTGTGAATCGGAATTCATGAAGTTTATGTCGTCCCCCTTAAGTTTGATTGGGATTTAATGCTGATGTGCCTACAAAAATGTGGACATGGATCGTTAAGTGGAATGACAATTGACTTTTGTGGTAAGTAGAGTAGTGACAAGTTCTTGATGTTACAGTCGGGTATTCATCTTTGGTTCATCCTAGCATATTGGTGGCGCTAGACCCCGTTCTTGCGTGGCGTTAGCTTCTACAACAACCACCCGTCTTGTGCCGTCAATTGTTCTCTCACGAGTGGAGAGGACGTTCAGTTTTATGGCGAAGTTTGAGATGTTTGGGAAGTTTGAGCATTGGCAGCGAAAAACTTTGTCGACTTATGATCCGCTATCAACTCAGCCAACGTCACCAGCGGTGAAGAATAACCCAATGAAGAAATACTCTTGCCAATCGCTGTTTCGCGGGCTCAAGAAGCAACTGATAAACAAATCACTCACTTGACCAACCAAAGCGATCCTCGTTAAGACCTTAATCGTCCCAGTCCTGCTATATGCCGGAGAGGTATTGACTAGTCTTGAAAGTAAGCTCAACCAACAATGCGTGCGAAACTGGAGGCAGCTAGATAGAGAACGAGCTGGCTAGACACGCTTGTTGGTTGAGGCCCAGGTCCACCCTGAGCTGTACTGCCACCTTAAGTAAGGTAACAGATAGCATTCTCTTAGAAAATGCCATTCCCATCAGACTGTCGACTTTCTCAGCCACATCACGCACTTCCGTACTAGCCCACCACAACCTGCCCAGTTGCATCCATCCTTCTTGTCAATCGAAAAGGACGAATTTTCGTGCACTGCCTACAAGAACATTTATCGCAGTCGGACTCGACAATCGCCATCAACTTAAACCGTCTGCGAGCATCCATCCGCGACATTGATAGTCATCGGATGATCCAACCCCACTCAATTTATTCCCCGAAAAGTGGACAACGTTACGCAATTCCGTAGACCAACCATCCACCCGAAGAGATTATCGCAGTAAATTTCAACTATGCAACAATTGCGCACAACTCAATCAGTTTCCATCAACGTCATCACGGCAGAATCCTCTTTTCGCCTTTCGGAATACATCTAATCTCATGCTAGCCACCTTACTAGACAGCGCACAGCATTGAAGACGAAATCATCAAGTCCACGAATCTAAAGCCTGAGTTGAGTGGGGTGATGGGGAAATAGACACTACATGTTTAGCAGCGACATCTACAGTGGCTTACAACTTGATCGGGATCACAACTGCAGCGACATCTACAGTGGCTTACAACTTGATCCGGATGCACCTGCCAGCGGAACTGGTGTGAGATCCTGAAAAAAGAGAGATCGTGGTCGTCTACAGATGACACTTAGCCTTTCGAGAATGGTCTTGGATACGCCAACATTTCATTCGATCGATAAATTATTTGATTCCGGTCTTAACTGACTCAAAGACAGATAACCTTATTTCGAATTTCCCAGAATTGCGAGCGCTTTAAGATTGTTGGCAGCATTTACTCGGCGACACTGGACGACCCTTGAATCCAGATTGGCACCGCGGAACAACAATTGAAGACATCCACTCAGTCTCGTTTACATCGACACAGCCTACGACTATTGACAGTTAATACGTTTCCTCTTATCAGCCAATGATGTCACGCGAAGAATACGCGTCCAGATAACCCACTCTGTCACTTTCACTCAAAAACCCATCAAAAATTCATAATCTTCCGTGCCTTATCGCTTTTGCTACAAATTCACAGCTCAATTAAACAAAAGCTCTGAAGACACTTAACACAATCCCCCGTTTATCTGTCAAAACCTAATAACAGCCCAAAGCAAGGAACACCTACACGAGTGTAAACAATTTAAGTGTCATCAAATAATAAGCGAGTACGTGCTAATTTCTTTCTCCCTTGAATTTAATTTCACTTTGTCGGAACAAGATTCTAATTGTTGTTCTTATTATCCACATTTCGCGTTAATAATGTCAAATAAATAATGATTTACAGTTACAGTCAAGTTGACAAACTCTCAAAATGTAAGTGTCAACAGTCAAACAGAAGAATTACGTTCAAATACGAAAATCACGTTCCTCATTTACTTTTGGCAATTAACAACCATAACGATCTCTCTCTCCCTTTTCGCCCTCCTTCCAGACAACACTGGCATAAGTTTGAACAATGTAACCCCACCTTAACCTGTTTTTTTTTTGTTTTTTGTTTTGATGACTTTGGAGGGCTGCCAGATAGTTGCTCTTCACTTGACGTTTTAAGTTGATTTTACGCGATTGCCTTGAGTACATAATAAAATTTGGATTGGAAAAGTTTTCCCTCCAGAGTGGAGTTATGATACCGTTAAGATGTGTAGCTGTGGGTTAAACACAAAGTGGCTAATTGGGTCCGTGGACTCTTTTTTTTTATTTTATGTGGTTTGTGACAACATTGAAATGGTTGACCTGTCGTAAAAATGAGTGAACATTTGAGTTTTATGATCGTGCACATGTGTTATTCTTGTTCATATTTGACAATTAAGACTAAAGTCTTGTCACATGTCAAATTTCAATGTTTTCGTGTCCTTGAACTTCGTCTTCCGCAAAAGCTTTTAGCTCTTGTTTTGTTATGTTTACGACGTCTTTTGAATTGATGACTGACCGCATAGTTATTTGTTAAAATTCCTCGATTCAGCACTAATTTTTAATGTCAGTGAAGTTAAAAAAAGGAATTATGGGGTTCAACGCAAACTAACTGTTAAAATTGAATAGACCTTTGCGATGCGTCGATGGACCTGTCAGTCGTAAAACGGAGGATAAACAAATCAAACAAATGTGATATTTTAAACTGGATTATACCGCAATTCTTTTGCAACTCTTTGATAGAGCCAACATTTTGACCAATCTTATGTTTGAAGTCAGTTGAAAACAAGTCTGTCATATCATGCGCATTTTGTCACACTAATTTTTCAAGACCTTGTGGTTTCTGGCTGTACATGGGTCCTTTACGGGTCCCCACAAAAAAAAGTCCAAATTGATAGCTCTGAGGCGGCCAATTGGCATCGCCAAGGCGTCTAACAACACAATTTGGAAATTTGGTGCGCGAATTTGTGTGGCATGGCGCGCCATGCTGCATTAACCAGAGGTCGCCCAAATCCATGTCTTCAATTTCAGTAAAAAAGTCGGTTAACATGGCCCTGTAACGCCCACTGTTGACCGAAACGTTGTTCCCAGTCTCATTTTCGAAGAAGGCCGCAGCAGCCTCAGTCTCATCTCTGCGCACCGCACCGTATGACGACGGGGACCATGGGTGATGTTTACTGGCATATTAGTCTCTTGTACAAGCTTGCGTACAGCCGTCGCGGTGGGTGATTCATTTTGTCGGCCAGGTCTCATACGGCAGGACTCTCTCCTAAATTCATTAGTTGTACACAATGATGGCGAGACCCATTATTACATATGCAGCCATTGTTTGGTGTCCCAAAATACTATGACTAACGACGGCAAATAAGTTGCAGAAACTACAACGTATTGCTTGTCTTGGAATAACAGGTGTTACTCGCTCCTGCCCCACAATAGCTCTAGAAGCTATAGTCGGGCTAACTCCCTTAACAATCTTCATTAGGAAGACAGCTGCTAGATATGCCATCAAACTGCAGCTTGAGTATAATTATAAACCAGGCAAATTAACAGGTCACCTCCGCATACTTAAATCGATCACCAATAAAGACATGTTTTGTACAATGCCGGGTATAATGGTCAGGCAACACAGTTTCGAAAGGCTTTTCGAAGTTGAAATATTGGACAATGGTGTCCCAGCTCAAGACCCTAGAAGTCTGGTATGGTACTCAGACGGATCAAAGATGGAATGTGAAGTGGGAGCAAGAATCTTTGGCCCCAACACAAGGGTTTCCGTTCCAATGGTGTCGTATCCTACAGTGTTTCAAGCGGATCGCCATCGAGATCTCCGCATGTCTTGACCCCGTCACTTAAGGGTATTAGCAATCCATTGAGCGCGCGCAAATTATAAAAAAAAAAAAAAAAAATACTGGGCACAGGGGGTTTGGCAGACTGGCTCGGAATCTGCATTCATCCGTCCTGAACCGTACTGTAATATCAATTGGACGGCAGTCACAACTCTGATTAACAAATGGGAAAAAAACTTCGCCTAGACTTCTGAGCACATTTTGTGCGAATGTCCGGCAATAATATGGTTAAGGAAACGTATCTTCCATAAGAATATACTCGCTTCAGTGGGTTTAGAAAAACTCCACAACTAAAGACTTACTAGCTTACATGAGGGAAATACGACGTCTTTTGGGATAACTCCAACCCTCCGATACAATAGATCTATCCTGGTCGCGGTGTAGTTGCCTTCACGGCATGGGTTGTACATGGGGGAAAAAAGTGCATTCACGCCGCTATGAGATACATTTGCAGTAATTAAGGCTTTAGGCCACTGTAGAAGCGATTAACTTCAAATTTCAAAATGGCTCCTGTGTAGAGTTTTTCCTATGACGTCAGCATTTTTTCAGGGTCCAGTGGACTCCCCGTAAGTCGAATTTTCACGGGATAGCATGATTTGTTCGATTTAAATGGAGTTCGATACCAGATAAATAATAACGGTTATAGAAGTACTTTGGTTTTGTTTAATATATTCATTTTTGGCCAAATGCCGCCCTTCCAAAGTTGAAAGTGAAAAATTTATAAAAATATAATAAATTGTTTCATTGTTGAGCTTGACAGCCAATTGTATTAATTTGCATTTTATTTTAATATACGGTTTGCATACTTCATTTGTGGTGGTGGTTCGTGGCGTTGTGGGTATGTGCGTCGACTCCTACGCATTTGGACCAACCTGTCTAGGTTCGATTCCTGGTACGACAAGAAATACTTTTCACGGCCCCACCTCTTTCGAGTATAACTGCCTAGAAAGAGCTTCTCAAACTTGACCGTTCCGAGTCGGCATAAAACTGTAGGTCCATTCCACTCGTGATAGAACAATAGCACGCACAACACGAGTGGTTGCTGAGAAGCTAGGCCTGACCCTTTACGGGTTGTAGCGCCACCCATATTATTATTATTATTATTATACTTCATTTGTTCAAATTCTTGTTTCTCAAAACTGTGTAGGCTGGCGGCATCATCGGGCCCTATTTTTTTCAGTTACTGTGAAATGTGAATGGATATGTGGTTTCAACAGGACGGTGCCACTTGCCACACAGCTAACGAAACAATGGCTCTTTTGCGCGACAAATTCAATGGCCGTGTTATCTCACGTGGTGGCGATGTCAATTGGCCGCCAAGATCATATGATTTGACACCGTTGGATTTTTTTCTTTGGGGTTATTTGAGAGAAAAAGTGTACGCCGATAAGCCAGCAACAATTCAATAGCTAAAGGATGAGATAATTCGACACATTAACGACATAGAACCTCAATTATGGTTCAGCGTCATCGAAAATTTGGACCATCGGATGGAGGTGTGGCGCCGAGGTCGCGGCTGCCATTTGGCCAATATTTTGTTTCACACATAATTGAACCATACCAATATAATCATAATAAAAAGAAATGATAGTAATTTCCTAAGTAATTTGTGTTTTATTCAAAATCAACATCGGCCCTTAAAACCATCATTTATTTATTACGACCACCAGTTTTCTAATTTGCTTCCTATCATACTCAAGAAGAGCTTTAGTTCTATTTACTGCACGCCACATCGTTTCGATGACCTACAGGTATCTATGACTCTGTAAACAAAAACAGTAACAAATTGTAAACTTGCTGCCACAATGAATACATAATAAAACTCCCCACTCTAGCCTTTAGAATAGCAGATAATAGGATGCAAAGCAGAATGAATCACTTATCATAAAACAAAATTCAATGAATTCACAGAATGCATTACCAAACGATTTCAGACAATGGGACCCACTGACACTACCCCCTGGATTCTTGTTAAATGTTGACTCATTAATTTCTCAAAAATTCCTCTAAATTCAAAAGCGACAATGTAATTTGAACAGGTTTAAACTTAAGGAGGAAAGAATGACATCAATTCAGCATTGAGCGACAAACCAATTAGTTAAAGTCTCAGAATTTGCAACAAATGAAGGTCACAAGTCTCTCCAAGTTTAGCCTCGCGTAAAGTGGCCCCAAACGCCCATTCAAGTCCATTCAAATTTTCAAAGTAAACAATGACTAAATTCTTCCTTTTCGGTTTTTGTCATCCACCATGCGCCAGTCGGTTCTTTGCTTTTGATTTATCCTCGCAAAGTCTATGCGGTTTCGATTTGAATTTATTGTCAATAATAACACTTAATCAGTGTTCAAATGTAAAATCGATAAATATATTATCGGGTGGTGTTGGCTGACCTGACAAACGATTGGATTGAGGGCAGTCTCCTTATGTTCGATGTTTCCGACGAACGAGTTTACTTTGAGCAAAGTTTTCCAGTTTTATTGGATGCGAAACAACAGACTCATAAATATTTTTCTGGCAGATAACACTCGAAATGAAAGCACAATAAAGATATTTAGGTATCCAGATATCTAGAAAATGCGGTTATTCGAAATACATTTTTGGCAATCACTTTGCCGCAACTTTTAAGGTGTTTGGTGGGGGAGTACCTCTTCAGTTTCTGCTGTGAAAAGCGTGCCAAAATGATGGGAATTCAAAGGAGAAGTGATGCTCTTAAGGTGCTATCGTCATCTTCCAACACAAGCAATACACAGCCCACAGCACCACAGCACTTCAATTCAATTCAAGAATACTGCGTTGTGCAACGTAATATAAAGTAAGAACCCGAAATAAACTATTAGAGAGATATCCAACTTCACAGCTAATTGTCCACTGGTCCACCGACGCATGGCGACGCAATTACCGGACTTTTTGACAGTTAACTAAGGAAAAGAGTGACCAGGTAGCAATAATAGTTCTTCTAGTTATTAAGTTTCTTCAGCGGTCAAAGTTGCCAATGACATTCAGCTGTCAAAAAAGTCAAAAAATTCACTGAATGTGTCAATAATAAAGCGAAGTTCACCGACTGTCTGTGAGAGCCAGAGCACGTAAATTAAACATTTTCCATCTCTGATCAAAGAAAATTCCATGTTAACGAAATGTGTGTTTGCAAAATTCGCAGTTCACAGATCGCAAGTCGCGGTTTCTGTATAAATCAATCCAGTAATCCACAAAACTAGCAAAACTGCGGAATGTGTTGAAATATTTGGCGCAAGTTCCAAGAATTTTCTAAAAATATACCGCCGACTGAATATCAAGTTCAAGTGGACCGCCTTCAAAAGCGTTCCAGTCACACATCTTCCTCACACCACGACTCATCCAAGAAACCCCATTGATCTTGCCGCAAAGAGCCGAACCGCATAGAAGCGGTTGAACTACCCAAGAAAACAGAACACCACCAAAATCCCCCATATCTCGAATAAAACGGTAATTAAAAGCCACTTCAAATAGCCCATCTTTCGAGTTCAAGGTAAAAGAAATAATTGCCTACAAGGTCACTTGATCGTACACATGCTTCCTGTCGCAATCCAATGCAAGTTTTTCTCTCATTTGGGTACCTTTAGCGAGCCGTTCTGCTCCAGCACAGTTAACGAACAGTTGTTTATTTTCGTTTCCAATAAATCATCGATTCGGCGTGTCGCTTTGTCAAAGAATATTCAACATCTGCCAACCCCATGGTTTTTGGAGACGCCCACGTGAAAAATGTCATTTCACAACCGTTAGAGGCAACAGAACAGATGATTTTTTTTCTCTGTTTTCAAAAAGCCTCATCAGTCATGACTGTTTGAGCTCAGTCAACTAACACAAACCGAAGTCAATTTCAAAACACGATTCCAATTGACTGTCAAACGGTTGAATGACAGAAGAAAAACAAAAACAAAAGCAACAGCTGATTACAGAACATCAGTGTGTGTGTTTTGTGTTTGCAAAGACAAAGCGGAGAAGAAAAAACAAAACCAAGAATGTAACGTCAGTGTAAGTGTACGAGTATGGAAAAAAAAAACTATAGAATGAAAGAAAATATGTTTACACCCCAAGGTCGAACGCACATCGAATCAACGTTTGACGGAGTTTTTATTATTTCCTTGAGATACACCCGAGAATAACTCGTATCTGCATCGGCGGCGGCAGTGCCGCGCGTTGCCACCGACTCATTGGCATTGTGTATGTGCCACAACGACACGGACACACACTCTACCCGAACACGATTGTTTGGGTAAATATAGAAATTCTATTTGTTTTATGTCAGACTCGGTAAAAAAATATTTATATGCTTTTTTTTTTTTTTGTTGTTAAAGTCACGCATGCAGTGTGAATTGAGACTAAATTCAAATAGCTAACATTTTGACACCTACGCTGTGCGCTGGTGTGTCAGATGATTACGTCAAACTGGCCAACACACCCGGCGGCAGTTTGATGGATCTGACGTGGATCAGTGTCACATTCCGATGGATTAATCAATTTTGAAATGATAGCGAAATGCTCGGTTGGATTGATTTGGGCGAAATATGCAGAGTGAAAGAAACTTAATGGAATTTGATTGATATGATAGTCAACGTTTTTGTTGCAATGCAATATTTAGGTGAATGATTCAAAATGGGGAAATCACAGCAGAGAGAGAGAGAGAAGGAGTTAATTTGCAGCTGTATATGCAAAGTGCTTCTGAACGCTTGTCGATGAACGGCGGAACGTGTGTATGACGCCAACCCTAGGGCGTACGTCGCGGAAACGCTTGGCAGCCACGTGCGTATCTTTGAGACAAGCATATTTTTCATAAGAAATTTATGGATTTCTGGTGTTATTTACAGCAAATTTTGTTTCATTCTCGTTGGTTTTCCCATGAGACGAAGTTGTCGGGGGTCGTGAGGGTCGTTCGATTAAGATGTTTGAGATATTTCTCGCAACATTTGAATGGAGTTGTGTGTGATGTGAAAATGTCTTGTTGGAAACAAGCGGCCCTAACCGATTCAATTTAAGGAAGCTTTCCAGCATGTTTATAAAAATTAGCAAATCTGAAAAAATCGCTGACCGATTGAGTTGAAATTTTGACGCATACGCAAGTGTTTCGGTAGCTCCTCTCGATTCCGTTCAACGAATATGTGTCACTGCGAAATGTGTCAGGGTACTTGCTAGTCTATTATACAAACATTGCATGAATATTTTAGTAGTAAAGGGATCCAAACCAAATCTCTGTATAAAAAATGATTGTATATGATCCAAGGTCAGAAACCTTGGGAGAATCGTCTCTTCGAAGAAGTATGCAACAATTATGCTGTGGACCCCAATGCCGCATCACGCAGTTGTCTACATATAGATGGAGTCAGTTTCTGTGCATCAGTGGGAATTTTCTGCATCGCTATAGTAACCATTCTGGGCTCTAATCACGTAGGTATCGTTTCAAGCGATTGTCGCCCAGCAATTCGAGTCTAAATAGGGTCAGTCGATCATAATGCATTTTTGTCAAAATTGTTTACTAAGTGGAAATGCTCCAATTTCTGCCAATCAAAAATAAATTGTTAAAGCATTGAATCCGGTGCGTTGCGTAATGTCAAAAAGTTGACAACTTATAAGCCCTAATGAGAGAGAGTGATAGAAAATGCGGCCCACAAGTGGAATACATCACGACGGATCGACGGAACTTTTAACCTTTTGCAAGCAAGCTGCCAGCAGTAGGTCGCTTCTACCGAACTTTATTAGTTTCAAATCTATTTTTGACGGTACACAGGGCTGCGAGTAGGCCAGTATTGTTGTTGAACCGCTTGTAGTTGCTCGGCCCTACTCGTCAGAGGCGCAGTTTTCGTTTTCATAGGCGTTCACCCTAAGTTGCGCTTCATTTTCTCAAAAGACCGTAGCAAAAGTCCAATACTATATTCCTCGAGCGGGTAATTAAAAGAAAATTAAAGCTTAGGAAAGATAAAAAGGCGGCTTGTAACAATAACTAGCATGGTACGTCACCGTCACTTGACACATATTTACACAGCTTACACAGCCTTACACAGCATTGGCAGACTTACGTCTGACTTCAAGGTTTTATCCTTGATTCAAAGGCAATCCCCTTGCATTTTCCTTGGGTAAGCTTTACTTCCACTAAAGTAGCTTGTTTTGTCTTCATTTAAAATTTACTTTTCTTTCGTTCACATCTTGTTCAAGGTTGCTAGTCTTCATGGTTTGGTCAAAGGGCGAAAACGACTGTCCTATCCCCAGGCCAAGATGAAGATCACGTGGAGGCTCCACATCGGAGGCAAGCCTAAATGTTTATTGCTGACTAGAATCACAAATTTGCAAGACAGATTATGATCTGAAGCTCCACAGACGACTACAGACCTATAGATAGATGACTGATGACGAGAACAGTGTCCCTCAGAATATTGTACGAGTAGCGAGCGACTTTAACAAATTAGCAGTAGAATGATGAAATGATGAAAGTATGGGAGTCATCATAGCCAAAGTTGGAAGAAAGAATAGATAAATCTGGTGGGATGGGTAGAGAGAGGTTACATTCCTGATTGAAGAAAGAATAGGCAGATCTGGTGGGAGGGGGAGGTATAGGTTCTATTCCTGATCTAACTTATGTCAGAAGTGATTTAATGTCATTCCACGCACAGTAGTACCTTCGACTCCTACCCAAAAGGGTCTGGGTTCAATTCCCGACACAAGCAACTTTCTCAAATCTGGCAGTTCGGTGATCTCCAATCATTATAGAACAGAACGAGTGGTTGCTGCAGAAGGTAGGCCCAGCTCCACATCGGACTGTAGCGCCACCCATATTTTTATTATTAGCATTAAACACTGACCACATTGTCCAATGGCCGATCTCCATTGTACCCCAAGAATTCAAGAGATCCTGTCTAAGGCCAAGTGATCCAAATAGAGTGCCAGAGAATTGAGAATCTCCCGAAGTACGTAATTACTTCTTCTTATCAGGCCTGTGACCCATGGGGCGTCTGAATCTGAGTTATAGGTCCCTTCTATCGTGCACATTCCCAGACACGCTTCATCCGTCCATAATGACTTGGTTTTTATATCGGCTTTCCGCAATTACTGAAGCAGCAATAAAGTCGGGAGTACTTAATAAAATTGTTATCCAGCCGACAAGACAACTAAGACTTGTAAGCGATAACTCCATAGCCAGAGGACGAGTATCCAGTCTCGCTGTCTTTCATCACACATCTTGGTCGTTCCGTAATTTATTGAAGCCATGAGACCAATGTTCAGAAATAACGCACAGTTGTTGGGTTGAACGAAACAATGTTCCTCTTGACTAATAAAGCAATAAATTGGTCACAAAATGCTTTTAAATAAGAGTTGAACGCAGTAGAAGATGATATCATTTAAATGTCACAAAAATACCGTGGATGTGTGACTAAGAAACGTTTTATGTTAATTTCGCGTTTACGATTATAGCCAAATTCGTGTTCATTTATGTGTGACGGTGCATGACGGGTGAGTGGAATATGAAAATGATCTCTATGTGGCTCAATTTCGCTAATTTTGTAACACCATTCGTGGCCTGGCAGGATAAATATTTCGCCAGAAATCAACTTTTGGGGAGAAATTCGACATCACCTCTGATTGTCCCCCTAATGTGAAGATAGTTACTACCGAATTTTTGAAAATTATTCTCGAAATCGCAAATGACTTCTACAACTTACTCAGCCTTCCCAACAAGGACAAGAGGGATGTTTAATAAGTTAGTGGCTTTGAAATGAAATCTTTGATTTTTTTCTCAAAACTAAATTTCAACGTAGTCTCCTTTCTTAGGAATACACTGTTCCCAAAGACTCTTTCTAAACTCTGGAAAACAGACATTTATTGACCCGTTTTTCCTTTTCTGAGACCACGTTTCTTCATTTTCGACGTTTAGTGGTGCAAAAATCCACTTGGATTGCTCTAGAACAGTTCCAAATATTATTCTGAAATCTTCATGGAAATCGGTTTTTGTTTCAAGTTTGTACATGGCCAAATAGTCATACAGGCTTCAAATGACGGTATCATATGCAATTGCTGTAATCTTAGCTGTCTGATGAATCTTGACCCGACGATCATTAAACATAATACCCTGGATTTCGTCTACCATTTTGTGATGGTCTGACGGTGTGACGTCCTGGCGCTCAGCGTGTTTTGTGCCTCTCTAGAGAGCAAAGGCTCCGTAGTATTTTTCGTTCACTTCAGTCCCTTTAATCGTTTATTAAAACGCGAAACCCACTTTTTTTCAATTCGGCCAGGTTAATAATAATAATATAATATGGATGGCGCTACAGCCCGTAGAGGGTCAGGACCTAGCTTCTCAGCAGCCACTCGTGTTGTTCGTGCTATTTATTGCTCTGTCAAGAGTGGAAAGGATCTACAGTTTTATGCCGACTCCGAACGGCCAAGTTTGAGTAGCTTTTTCTAGACAGTTATACTCTTTGAGCATTGTTAGTGACTCAAAAGAGGTGGGGCCGTGAAAAGTATTTCTTGTCGTACCAGGAATCGAACCCAGGCAGGTAGGTCCTAGTGCGTAGGAGTCGACGCACATACCCACAACGCCACGGGCCACCACCATTTCGCCCAGGTTGGTTGTTTCAAAATTCAGGCAAAGACTTTGATTTTGCACCATTTGCTTTGTTAATTGCAGCCAACGAGCCAAGACATCGTGACAGGTGACAGTTAATGGTTGCTCATAATGGAGTGCTGCACGACACAAAAATGTGTATTCACTGTCGATCACTAAGAAAAATTATGACAGTTTGAAAATAGCGATATATGTAGATATCAGTCATCTCTGACAACATGGAGGCCCCCCAAAAATTTCTGCATGGCAAAACACCACAGCAGTTCATGAAAACGTTGACCAGAAGCATCAATCTGGCACCGTGGCCATGAACATGACACTTCCAGAGGCCCCTCTTCAAGGTACAAAAACAACTCATGAGTCGATGACAACCGATTAAATGAAAAAAAACGCCATGTAAACAAACCACAGTTACGAGCCCTCCAAAAAATTACAATCCGGAAAAAAACGAAACAAAAAAGTTGCCAGCTATTTTAATGATTGGCCCATAAAACACCTCGTCCGCGCTGCCTCCAAGTTTGCTCTAAATCTGTGTTGTTTATCAAGAAGCAAACGAATTCGACGACACCATAAATTTCCGTTCGTAGTACAAAACTAAAAGCGACAATCGCAGATGTATTCCCATTCAAGGTCTCGGAGATAAGAGATACGAACAAACTGTCAGATAAGTGTCGCTTCACATAATTCCCGATGTCAATGATGCCAATGACATGGCAAGATTGCCGTTATTACTCTCTAATCAGCGCTGTCTTTGGGGGAAAAAAATAAACAAATAAGTCTCAAGATTCGCACGTAAAACGCACATCAACCGTTCAATTCCCATATTTGGTACTGTTTTCAGATTTTTGAGCAGGCACGTGTTTCGATCTGTGACCGGAATGGGACTGGTCGCAGTCTACAGTCTACAGGGAATTGATCTGAATGGGAGCGGAGAAATTGATTGACTCAACCGCAGGGCGTAACAATCAATCACGGCTGAGAGTCGTAAGACAGAACGCAAACACGGAAGGAGACTATTTGCGTATGACCTAGAATTCGAACGACGTATCGACTACGTCCTGAGTTTAGTCTTCGAATTAGGAAGCAATGAATACGTGTTCTTCGGTGGGGATGATTAATGATGAACTAATTTGCTTCGAGCGCCGCAAGAGTTCTTCCTGTGAGTGTTTACCTAAGGTCATGGCTGACGACTGATGTATTGGTCTCAATCAGAGTGCACTAAGTCGGTGGAAACGTGACAGGCGTGACAAGCGTGCCTTCTTGCTGTGCCTTGAGGCCACTCCTCTCTGCTCTCAGATATATCAACTGGTCCAGAGTGATGTAAAGCAGCAAAGTGGTTTTGATTAATTTTTGAAAGCATTGATGCTGAATGAGGAGCTTTGTTGGAATAGCCATGATTTATGTTTCAGAGGTACTTTTCAGAGGTTGGCCAGGCAAAGGCTGGGAAATAGTTTAAGGTCCAACATTTAGCAGGTTTAGGGGTTGCTGTATGGAGTTCTACAGGCGTATTAATCAGCATTTACCAACGCGGTAAAAGGACTATAAACCAAATATCCACCCAAGTCCTGGAAAAAGCCGGCCAAGTTTCAGATCGATACGAACCTTTACCTCTTTTGATCGGTCTTATGCCGGGTTTAAGCTCCACTTTTGGTTCAACTGCACTGCAGTTCTGCGTTTCTTTCTCTCGCTTTATTTTCAGGCTTTCGCCTTTTATTCTCTCTCACATCAGATGTTCGGTAGTGGTGTCCTCCCAAACCGCAGCTTTTTCCTTTCTCGGTTCATTATCAAGATCTTTGTTTTCCGATACCAGAAAGGATGCGCTGCACAAGTTCAAATGGGAGGCTCAAAAGCGTTTTAAGGCTAAAAAGCACAGAAACTACATCGAAAGCCAAATGGAAGTGTTGCCATATTTTTTCGACCGCATTACGCAAACGAACTTCCACTGAATTGAAGTTCAGATTTAACTGTAAAACCAGACTAGCTAAAGGAAAAACTTGAACTCGGTTTAAGGTTCAACTGAACTTAAGATTAAGCCTTCACTGTGAAACTGGGCATTAATGCTGGATAAAGCAGTGTTCAGCGCAAGGAACTACATATTCGATGAGATGACCGAATTAGAGATCTCGTGACAAATTATGCATCACCGGCGCGTCGCACCGTACAGTTTGGCTGAAGCACCGGATTTCGGTATGGAGCTGCTCTGTCATGTGATTTCTTCAATCTGGTACTGGGGAGGACATTGTATATGAAGCACAACTAACAATCCAGCTAAAGCCATCTCTGGCTAGCTCCCTTTAGATACGCGCATCAAGTTTGTTGAGGTCTTTCTCCACTTGTGTGTGCCAAATTCGACGCCACATACATAGCAGCGATAATTTTGCGGTGGGAAAACGTTTCCTTGGGCAAACATATACACCACGAATGACATCTTAGTGGAAATTCAATGTAGAGTCGCCCTTGGCAACCATTGTCACGGTTAAAAGATGCTAATGTAGTGCGAAAGTAAAATTTCCGTCGACTCAAGCTTATCGCCACTCCTATCTTCGAATCCGACCTTCTTGGTTCGAGAGGGATAGGAAGGCTCAGTCTCCTGCATAAGGACAAAGTGATCGTGCACGCAGACAGCTTGGTCTGACTGGAAACAGCCTGACCGAGCCGGTCAATGATGGAAGGCATCTCAGGGTAGCAGACCTGATAAGTAAGTAGGTGAAGCTGCTCCAAAGTGCAAATCGCCCACAAGCCTAATGGTTATTATTTAGCACTCGGGCGATGATTTAACGCTTGTAGAGTATAAACATCAGTTTATCAAGAGGACACAAGGACAGCAATTACCAGCGACTGTGTTAATTGGATTTATCATCAAAATGGCTAAAGATTGTACTCACAGCTTGTGACTATACTAAGAAGATGCACATTTGGTTGCTCATGTCGATTAAGCCTGATAGCAGACATACAAACATTACAACAGTCGATACCGGCCATCAAACACATTATTTGTGGGTTTTTACTGAATGAAAATGCAATCCATGTGCCGACTCACGTGCTGTGCAAACATCAAGAGTCTGCTGAAACAAAATCGTGGAAGGAAATGAGATGAAAAGTGAAAAGCGCTGAGGTCGCTTTTGATTGGGTACAAGTTTGAGCGCATAACCCAGTTCCTGAATGAGTACACAGATTTGATCTAAACTTCGTGGAAAAGCTGATAATATACTGAATTATGACATATGTTATTTTCCTAATAAGATGTTTGACATCATGAGGAAATACAATAGAACTTGATAAGTGCGAATAGTATTCGAATCGCGAAGTTTCTGTCCTTTTAAAAGACGTTCGTAAGGAAGAATTTTTTGATACCAGACAACTACTTGGCGCAAAGCCAACATGGTAACATACTAATTAGAGTCCCGTTTGACTACATTCTCTATGCCTAAGTGCACTACTTAAGTCAGCTCTATTCATTGTATCTATGCGAACAAGTGTACTCCAAATGTTTAAGTCAGCTCTATTCATTGTATCTATGCGAACAAGTGTACTCCAAATGTGAATAGAACAAGTTTTAAAAAAAGCAAACAATCTACTCTATCGGATCGTATATTCTATTTACCCCCTTTTCACTTTTCGGGTACTCGAATTGTACAATCACCGATTGAAGAGCTATACACCGAGAAGACAGATTCATCGAAGACCTCTGTTAGGCTAAAAGTATTATACCCATATCGTAATAGCGCGTTCGAGCGGTCGGGCTTTGACATTTTTAGTAGGATGCACGTAAATCCATGGGATGAATTACAATACAGCGGTCGGACGTTGAAGCTTCACAGACCGTAATAACGTAAGCCAGAGCACAAAGTTCTAGGTGAAGCTACTCTCTACTCACCCGGGTGATTTTTTTTTATTCACTCATGACTTTTCATTTTGGGTGGGTTGACTACTACTTGATAACTATTCGAATAAGCAATTCTTTTTTTTAGGGATTTTATTTGTAGTAATTGCGTATTTTTTTCTTGTAAAATGTATTTCAGAACATTTGAAGTGTCAAAGGCGAGCGTTCTATTTCGATACGAAAAACTGAGTGCATCGCGTTTTGACACAACATTCTCGTAAACTCAATAAAACGCGTACCAACGCCTATGAAAGCACGACTGACTGAACGCGCTATATAAGCGAAATGCCTCAGAACATTACGCATCAAGGCTCACATTGCCAACATTTCCAGGTTTTGCGTTCTTGGTCCCATAATTGTCAAAGTGACACCAGCAGAGACAACTTATATTGTCCCCGTAAAAAGACAAACTACTGAACCTACGGCACAAATTCGGCTCCTGGAGATGTTAACGCTCAGCTTTCTACGCACATTCGTTTGGCAATGACAGAAGGGAACACACCTTCAGTCACTTAACGAATAACACATTAAGCACTGAAAAAATTAATTCGCTGTTCGATAAGTCTGCAATAGCTATCTGGTCTACATAAACAGAGACTTAACACCGCCAGTAAATGCAGTCCACGTTTTTACTGTGACCACGAACGTCAGAAGTTTACGTTCTTGACTCCGTCACACGTCATTCTGTCAAAGTTTGAAGACATCGCTTTGAATAAAATCTATTGCATAAGTTTGTTGCGTCTTAACGAGATGCATATTTGTGTACACAAATCTATAAACAACGTCGCGGACAAAACTCGTATTATTCAATCCTTTCGATTGCCGGGTGATACTGTGTGTAGACACAGTTCTAACGAGTTTACTTCCCCTGACAAGCAAAGTGAACTGGTATTTAAATTTTGTAATGCAAATGTCGTTATAAAACACAAATAAATAAGAATGAAATAGAAAGACAATTTAGATTGCTTTTCGAAAGCGTGCCGGTAATCGAGGGATTACCTAGAATCTTGAACAAGTTTAGGAATTATGAAAAATTAAACTTATTCTTGGAAATATGGATGACGTCGAGCATAACAAGAGCTACTCATCAAAGTTAGTTAATTTCGAAACAACAAGCATTACTTACTTAGGTTAACTTAAGCAATCGAACAAGGAAATGATAAACGGTGACCATAATAACCACTTCGTTAAGTTTCGTTCACTTTTGTTTTTCTGAGTGGGAGGGAAATGAATCGCGCTCACGCACTTTGAAATGAAAGCTGGTGCTGGAATATTGCGTCAGTTCCCAGAAGTACGATTCTTGCTATTTTTCGTTCGGTTCTGACATAGACTTCAGATTAATTAAATCCTTTCTGGTTTGGCCTTAAGAAATGTCCAAAAATAATTAGCCAATGTTTGCCGGTGAAAAAAATCGTAAATGATATCGTTTTAGCTGAAAATCAATCGAGTTGCGATGCACAGAGTGACATGACAACCCTCTCTCTTTTTTTCTTCAAAATCTTTCCAATATTATAAATTTGAAAATGTGGTTGTTTCAGCATTGGACAAAGCGTGCATATTTCTTCTAAAAATTCGGAAAATAACTCCACACTGAGGTAACCGAAAAATTCAGTGGAATTTGAAAAATAACAATTCAAGACGATCTTGGGCCACTACTCACGCACTGCGTGCACTTAAAATCGATTAAAAATCGTCTGTGTCAACTTGTCAAACAAAAATCACGATCCACAAAGCGCAGGTCCCGATCAGCAAAGTTTTGATTAAACAATTTGCGATGTCTTCATCCACAAACAAAAATAAATGCCGGTGTTTTCTGTACCAAACAGAAACCATCTGCCGCACTGCTTTTCATACTGAACTGTCATTCGATTGAAATGCACAAATTTGCAATGTTTAAAGTTTGCAGATCGCGATCACGACTCATGAATACACTCTCGGTCTGCGTGCTTCAGAACTTTGAAAGTGAGAGTGTGTTCGGAATCAAACCTAGACCGTCAGCCTAAGAGGCAACTCGCTTTCGCACCCCGCGTTACCAACTATTACTCAACTGTCCGGAAAAAAAAGGGAAAATCATCAGAAATCCAAAAATATCAGCTTAATTAATCACTCTCCACTGCTTCCATCAAAGGAACTGAAAAAAAAAAAAACTCTTTCTCCTTCCACCATCCGTACAAAATTGAACATTCCGCCCACGATAATCCGGTCAATCAGTTGCTGCATCAAGAGTAAACACATGTCCGGTGCCATTCATTTTTCGCCACTAAGCAGGCTTTCAATTCACCTAAGATACACACTCGTCAAGCATCAAGATTCACTCCGAACAAATATACAAATGGGAAGGATATTTTCTTGAAATTAAATTTTCCGTACCGTGAAAACGACTATTCAATCGGCAAACAAAACAAAACTCGTGCAAGAACACACGGTAAACTTTCGATGACGTCGCGTTGACACTGACATTGATATTGACTTTCGATTTATTGCATACCTGCCCGTGCGGTCGAGATAGGAGGGCAACAAAAACCGCACAAAAATAAAATGCAACCGAATAAAGGCACTTGACACAACTGCATCACATCGAGCCGAACCGCTTGGCTGGTGTCTTGCGATGAGGAACTCTAGCGTTGCACCCCGTCGAACTTCGAACTGAATTTGCAGATTATTTGCGTGTTGAGGGATATTTTTCTAAAAATCACCATCAAACAACTCACTCTGAATATTTAACGCGAAGCGTGCACCAAACGACGAGACACCGTGGTCGACCGTCGACCGTCACAGATGATCTATTTGATTTCAAATAGAATATCTAAATATTAGCTATTTGAATAAATTTGATTTGGATCGTTTCGTTTTGTATTCCGCGAAATCCGCAAATATCGACGACCCGGTGAGATGAAGTAGCGCGCGCACGACGCGTCTGTGAGATACCCGTGCACGATCGATCGCTAAAACTACTCGAACTGAACTGAGAACAAGTTTCATTTCCAGAAACGATCGAGCGAGGTGAATTTTTTTTACAAACAAAACGAGAAAATGAAAAAAAAATAAATAAAAAATTCTCCTCGACTCGCCTTGAGTGTTCGGTCGGTTTTGGTAATGAAACGAAAGGAAGGAATGGGAAAACAAAAACGAAGCTAAGCGGCAAGCGAAGAAATAAATTATTTGTATCTGTTCGGTTGGTGGGTGCTTTTGTTTTCGTGCGCTGCTGTGGGGTGGCTGCCACTGCCGTTGCCGTTGGTTGGATGTGATAGATAAAGACCAGAAATTCTTTGAATTCAAGAGTGCGCTAATATGATAGATTGCCATCCACCCGACGACACAATGAAACGGCCTGAAGTTTGATCGAATTGAGATATTACTCAATTCGTTCGTGGGTGGGGAGGTGGATGATGTGAAAAACGAGAGCACAATCGGTTTCTTATCACCTCGTCCGGTGTGAAGAACGGGGGGTGGCGGGAGCGTGGGCGGATGTTTGTATGAATTGGCACATGAATGGGTGAGTTTATACACCCATACACCGCAGACGTCTTGTCACTTGATGAATGGTATCCTTTCAAATTTTACACGTGGGTGGAGGTGGTGACTCTCATTTGAGAGAAATGTGTTTGCTATTCTTCCCAAGGTGCGATGCATTGTTGAATGTTTGAAAAGGAAGCAGTGGCTCTCTGCACACGATTGGAAACTTCTGAGTGATTCATGTGAGGACTGGGCCTTGAGGCAACCGTCTCGATGGAGGATGAGAATTAAGTCACATTGTGGAGCCATTCAGTGGCAATCTATTGTGTGATGGTTTTGAGTGGTTTTTGATATTTTGTCATTTGTTCAATAAATTGTGACACATTAAGGGGAATTGATGGAGATTTTCGCAATTGTGAAGAGGTTTACTGAGCTGTGGATGAGAGAGTGCGTTTATTAATAGTTTTGAGGTCATTCCTAATGTGGGAGTTATTCACATCTTCTGTGACATAGAATGAGGTGGTGTTGTAATGACTTCCCGCTGAGGGTGCATTGTTCGATCTCGGCCACTAGCAGCAATAAATGAAAGGAAGACGGAATAAAAGATGACGTTATCTGCGGGGAATGAACTTGACACAGTGCCGTGTAGTGGCCAGTATAAATAAGGGGAAACAATTACGGCGGCTGCTTGGAGTCAGTAAGAATTGGATTTGATTTCGATGCCATGTGTCTCTGGTTTGAATCCGTGTCAATAAACCAACAGATAACGGCTCCAAGTGAAATTCGTACACCCTCCAGTAAATACATGCATACAGTAAAAGCTCATTAATTCGGAATGGTCGAAAGGAAAGTCATTCCGAATACTTAAACGAATTTTACGAATTAATGAGAGTAGCTCGACGCAATTAGGTACTACGAAAAATTAGAACTAATAACAGTACTAAAAATGCACCTCAAAGCGAAACACGGGAAGAAAGGGTCCTGCAATTGGAATTATTTCCAAAAATTGTATGATTTTAATAATTTAGAGGTACATATTGACTATGTCAAACATGGAACCTAGCGCCGCTTGTGACAAAATTTAGTACAAGATGAATTACATCGAATTATGACAGATCTCTGGCGGGAAGGAATTTGTATTGAAAATTCAAATTTGGTGGAAATAAATTTTTTTTGAAGTATATATCCAATTATTAATTTCGTTTGCAATTAATAGTGAAATATCAAGAGAAAGTATGTCAGTTTTGTTATAAGTGCTTGTCAAGTCTTCTGAAGTGATAGCTTACTTGGAATCGCGTAATGAAAAATATAAAAAAAAACACAAAATATGTAAATATATATGTAAGAATGTACGAATTTTCAGCTGCATTTCACTTCATTGAATTTGTTTTCATTAATTTGCTAACAAACTATCAACATAACACATAATATTGTTCACCATTCATATAATATTTTTTTTGAAGAATCACAAAACAACAACAATTTCGTGTAAAACTGGTGGTTTATTGCTCCTACAAAAACTGTCACAAGTAAAGGCTTGTCAATCACGTAATACCAAAGATGGGCACATGCACTCGACGTTCAACAATTATCTGGAATTGAAAATATAACCTTTCTACTTAATTCCACGTTTTTAAATCACCACCACATTTCAAAATTTCTATTCAAATTCCTTCCCGCCAGTGAACTCTCAAAATTCAATGTCATTCATCTAGTACCACAAATTTCCGCCAGAAGTTTGCTGGGACAAGTCAATTGTATGCCCGGAATCGCTCCATTATATGACAAATACAACAATGCGTGCTTAAATTGGGGATAGACGAATATCCCCCTGTCAGTATGACGATGCTAAGTTCGCATATAAATTGTGTACAACTGGCGAAATGTAGGAGAAACTCCACCACAAACTCCGAACATGCATGTCATTGCATTAATATGGCCCAGCAGTTCTAAAAACGTAAGACTTTTTCGATATTCTCCGAAACCTTTATAAAGTGTGGTTTTTTAAATTGTCAAGAAAAATACAAAAGTGTATACAATATTTACTTCAGTTGATAAATTAGTACTTTAATTGGCGCATTAATGATTATTTCATGCAAATGTTGACTGCGACTACGTTTTAAGTGGTTGATACGGGGATTTCCATTTTGAGTCACTTTATCGGGTATATTAGTTTGCTTATAACAAAAAATAATATTGTTGAAGTGATTTGACGTATCCGTGCTAGAACCACACGTCGACCAGGTTCAGGTAGAGGATCTTGTACAACTAAGTAGCTTGAAATCATTCAACGATAGCAGACACCGTTAATGGTAACGTTGTTCTTATGCCCAGCTTCGAGTAACTTTTTGGAAAAGGCTTCTTAAACTTAGCCGTTCGGAGTCAACACAACTCTGCTGTGCCCTTTCATTCGTGAGAGAACAGATTGGTTGCTATCAGTGTCGGACTTATAATTACTCTGAAAGTGTGGTAGATCCCGAAGAAAAAGTGTGGTCGATTTGAAAAAGGCTTACCTATTTAATTTCTTCCCTTTGTGTTCCCATTTTTGTAACGCAGTCGTACATTATGAAACTTTTATGCAATTTTACACATTTTATTTACGTTTTATACTCCATTTGCATAAACTTTCAAGCTCCACTTGCTATACACCCAATGGCCAATGGAATGTAGGTTTGATCTCGGGGAAGATCAAGAAGCTTCAAGAACTTTGTCATTCGGAGTAGGTTAAACCATGTCGCGTAGCATGAAAAAGATGATTCGATGCTTCATGTGCAGTATCCTGGAATATATTTAAACTCATTGCGATAGTTCAAGTTTTGACTAAAAAACCGGAAAAGCAGATTCCAACCCATTATCCCATTTAAGACTTGCTTAGCTTCATCAAGTAAAGTCAATGTAATTGACGGAAAATTGTTCAGACCTCTACAAAGTGGTACATATTTTCAACATCGTTTGCGAGAGTGGGGGTCTTGCATATGGAAGATGTAGCTAAGTCCGAAAAGTTCAGCTTGGACATATTTTATATATATATTGATGTGTTGTCACTTCATTATTAAGAGGTTAGGCCAGTCTACAATTTTTGACCCCGAAGACCTCAATGATGAATAACGTCTGACAAGATTAATAATAATAATATGGGTGACGCTACAGCTCATAGAGGGCCAGGGTCTAGCTTCTCAGCAACCACTCGTGTTGTGCGTACTGTTGTTCTTTCACGAGTGGAAGAGACCTACAGGCAGTAGCAGACATAGTGAGATCGCCGCATCCTCTGCATATGTAGTCATGGGATAGTCAGATTTTTGTTTCATGGTACTTCAGATGATTATGTCCCGTTAGAGCTCCGACCACCATCCTCAGTAGGCTTTTGCCACACTGAAGGAGCTTGTCGGTTTTAGTTATATTTATATCGCACCATAGCAGGGCCTTAGTCGTCTTACAGGTGGTTAAGTTAAACCACCCTTTTCTTGCTAATTCTAGAATTTTATCATCCACCTTCTTCCTGACATCTGCCAGTGGTGGTTGAATCCATTCGATTGCCTGGGATGGGTCGATTACGGCCCCGTTTCTGGCAAGTTCATCTGTTGTCTCATTGCCGGCTATGTCATTTTGTTATCGAGTGTTCGAGTGTTGCACGCTTAGAGTTTTGAGCTCCTCGCGGCAGCTCGCGACCAACTTGGACTGGATTTCTATCCCCGGAATTGCTTTAATGCCCGTTTGACTGTCAATTAGAATGGTAATATCAGCCGGTGGTATTTCCAACATTGTTATCATTCTGGCCGCTTCTTTGACTGCCAGGACCTTCGCTTGAAAAACACTGCCATATTCAGGAATCCTGATAGAGCAGTGCATGTTTAACAATTCGGAGAAAATGTCCGCACCTGTGCCTGTTTGCATCTTCGATCCATCAGTATATACTTGGATGCTCGAATTATTGATGGGTTCTTTTGTGATCCACTCTTCCCTCGTCAGGTGATAGCATCTGAAGGGTATTTCAAAGTCGAGGAAAGGGAGTGTGTCACTTTCGAACTGCTCTATTTGTATACTTGCATGTCCAATGGGACTTGACACCCAGCATTTAGATTGAATGCAAGCGTTAGCTTGCATGTAGAGGTCATGTGGGAGAAGGTTTAATAGTACCTCTAGGCCCGCGGTCGGGGTAGTGAAGATAGCGCCTGTAACTCCAAGCCATGCTAGTCTCTGTATTCTAGTAAGCAGCCTGAGGTTGGTGGATTTCAGGGCGACCTGCCACTATATTTTGGCTTTACAATCGCTGTGTACATCCACAGAATTGTCTTGGGGTTCGGACCCCACTTTTTGCCGAATATCCTGTTGCTCAGGTATAGGGCACAAGCTGCCTTCTTGACTCTTTCCATTAAGTTGAGTTTCCAGTTTAGTTTCCTGTCTAGGATAATCCCGCTATCCACCAGTTTGAGGGTTGTGCCTTCAATTGTTGGAGGGTTAAGGCATGGAATGACCCTTTTGTTGGTGAATAGTACCAACTCAGTTTTTTGATTGTTGATTCCTAGACAGCAGGATTTCGCCCATATTAGGAGGGCTCCCATTGCGTTCTCAATTAGCTCGCTAAGAGTCGGGAGAAATTTACCGCGAGCTATAATCACCACGTCGTCAGCGTAGGCATTGCTCTGGTTCCCGTTAGTCTCAGCTCTTCTACTACTTGATTTATTACTGGTACCCATAGAAGAGGGGATAACTTTAATTGAGGAGTCTCCTAGGGTAGCATTAATAATTCTCTTGCTGAGCTCTGAGATCACTGTAGTGACTGATTGCTCAACTTTGACCTTTTCAAGGGCTGACTTAATTACCGTGGTCTTTACATTGTTGAAGGTCCCCTCTATGTCTAGGAAGGCAGCAAGTGCGTATTCCATGACATTCAGGGACTTTTTAATCACACTAACCACCTCGTGTAGTGCACACTAACCACCTCGTGTACGCTTTTGCCATTCATATACGCATGCTGTGTCCTGGAGATGGTATTTTGCGGGAAGCTACTGCGAATGTAGATATTGAGGAGCTTTAGGTCTGAAGACCTAAGATTGCTTGACCTGTTCAACAGCTCGACTAAGTAGTTGAAATTAGCTTTAAAGTTTCGCAGGTGTATTTGAGGAAAGCCACATGGATTTCATAATGTAGGAGTTGTTGAGGGGAGCTTGAAAGCTGCCGTCACATTGCTCGAAGTAATCATGAGTCAACAGTGGCTTGAACGATCTTAAACTTTGAAACACCGATTGATCCGATTTCCGATTCCACACGAGAATTATTGTAAATATTTCAGACCATGAATTCAGATCGAGAATTATTCATGATCCCCTAAAAAGAAATGAAATGGTGCTTTAGACATGACAAAGATGACGAATGATCAGCCAGCCGCCTTTCGTTACTCACCGAAACACCTACCGTGATCAAATGTGATATTCCCCAGCGCACTCAGCCTGATCATCCTTGAGTGGAATGACCTTCCACCACCCACTTGCCACCGACTCTGATCTCATCCAGTGTGACTGCATCAATGTGTGACTGTCTCATGGATGATCAATCATCGCTGTCAAACCCGAAACTGCAGTCATTCAAAAGTTCACCGATCCGCAACAACGAGCACTTGCACATTAAAATGCAATCAGTCGAACATCACGATCAATGACATTTCAAAGTGACAACCATTCGTCCGAGCATGTGTGATCATTCAGCTCCTGTCGAAGCTCCAAGGCGCAGTCAATATTAATTGAGAGAGCCAGTGTATTTCTAATGATCCACATGAGGTTCGGCTCAAATTAACAACACTGTCAGAAAGTCAGTCCAATGAACTGCAAGAGGTTGCCACTGCCAAGTGCCAACCCTGTCAGTTCAGATTGCATAAACATTCACCAAAAGTTGCCAAACGAGTACGACGGCAGCCGTGATGCGAAGACGAGTTCAATTCAGTTCAAACGTCAATGCATGCTGAACCGACGCTGGCGACGAACTGCGGAGGGAACGAACGAGACGTGAAGGCACGCACAAGGATATCCCCAGAACTTCAGCTCCCGCTATGCGTACAACATGCAGATCCAGTCGCCGCGAAAGGAACAAGAGCGAGCGAGCATTAACCCAGTCATCCGAGTATACATGGGGGATCTTGAACCCTTACGTGATTCCGAACGTGAGCAGGGGACTGGGGAATAAGCGAGAATCGCAGCAACACTTGGTTGGACGTTTAGTCAACGCCGGGAATTCGGTGATTTCATTCGATAAGAATCCCCCAGCAGATGTTGCACATTTTTCCTCTTTCAGGCAGAGTTCTGAAAAAAATAAACAGACATTCTTGTTTCTCAAGATTAAAGGTCTCGGCTGAGTGAGGTGACTGATGGCGCTGATGAGTGAGGAGTGAGGCCACTGAACGGGAATATGGTCTTGACGTGTTTTGACGGCAACGAAAGGATTTGATTATATTATTGGTTCATTGATTTCTTTTTCAAGTTCACGTTCGTTCTCGTGCGAGGGACTGGAAGAGGCGCCGCTACTTGGGTGATGGGCTGGGATTGTGCTCCTCTGAGTGGAATGACAGTACCTAGACAAATCAAGTGAACGATGCTAACAAGGTGTGTAATGGGGAATTTGTCGAAAAAATGATGGGATGAATTTGATATGAAGTTAAACACAGACATTCGAGATTTGCCGCCCCAGAGCACTTGATTGGGCGACAGTCTTCTGTGCCAGTAGACTGATACAAACCCATCCCGATTAACCAGCTGGGTCGTCGTCTCTGATTTAGCAGACGCAGCAAATTTGGCCAAACGTGACTGTTTTAAGTAACGACCTCCACTAGAAACGAAGTTGGGGTAGACGCCATAGTCATGAATCAGAATATCTTCGCTTCTTTTCGCAATATTTATGGTTTTGATTTTCACAGACTACTGCTCCAGTTATTGATTCCGATTTGAACGCAACATCAGCCTAGTTGTCTACACACCCTCCCACCGACGAAGCAACAGGTCGTGTCAAGAGAGCTTCCAGGATATTTTGGATAGCGATTTAGGAAAAGATGCGGATTGTTCAGAGAGGGAAGGAGAATGACGACTCGTGTTGGGCGAACTATTGTTATATCACGAGTGGATGGGACCTACAGTTTTGGGCCGACTCCGAATGGCAGACTCTAAGAATTTTCCTCTAGACAGGAATGCACTTTGAACCTTGTCTGTGACTCGAAACAGATGGAGGAGTGAATAATGAAAGTTGCTCCATCACCCCCAGCGAATTTGGTATGAAGAAGCTTAAAATATCCTAGCAACTACATACATATGTATGTCCATCATCCTGGCAGTCCCTAAATAATATATCCTCCAAAAAAAATTGTCCTTGTGCTCATTGATGCAAGCATCATTCTTAACATGTCCTCCATGCACGAACACTGAGAGAGTAAACGTTGATGGTGGCCACTTTTTAATAGAAGAGGCTTCGATATTTAGCTGCATCACCTCGGTCATTTGAACGTGGGTCACAGCTGAGAATGCAAAGCCATGTGAAGAGCAAAAGGGCGCGTGATAGCTGTCGATAGCCTGATACAAATACCTACAATATGCAGTCGCATTGACACTAAGTCATCCGGAAAGCGGCGGAGATCACCTTAGACTAGCTACAACCGTCGACGAGAAATGCAATCGATGAGGCATACCAAACGGAACTTCAACGTAAACTCAATGCAGGCCACGAGGAGTACCGGTTCGGGATGTCGCGACAGAAGAGACAGTAGTTCGTGTCCATGGACGGGCGTACAATACAAGAGTTTCCATATCAACCAAATGCAATGTGAGGTTATGGAAAAGCTTGTGGGCTCAGTGTTGATTGAATCAATTAAGATTTCTTTTCAATTACGTGGAAGACGTTTGTTACATTCTAGGAGTCTACGGCACATTTCAAAGGTTTTTAAAGATAATTGCTGGAGCTTACACTAGATGTTGAGACAATCTTCGGGGCGGACAATTGCAGGAACCCATTCAATACAATCTTTCCAGATGAAGAAGTCACTTAGAGGCCTACTAATTCAACAACATGGTCGAACTGAGTAGCAATTTAGTGTCAGTCCTCATCGCTTTATCAAAAGCATCAACTGGTTTGCGGAATATGATCGACTAGCTCTGCCCTAAGTGTGACTGCTGTCAACCAGCAGTCAGCCACTCCAACCTGACCTAACCTCCCAAAAGAAGATGCGGTAGCATTCACAAACTTATGCACGTAGCTAGAATCGCAGGAGTAAGGCGTTTCGTGAGTTCGTCCTTTAAAATTGACACTTCCGACAACACTTTCCACAGGTATGGAATTGAACAAATTCCACATCGGCTGAGACCCTTTCTAAAGAAGGGGATACATATGTACACGGCCATCGGCTGCTAAAACTTCATTTGTTAGAGGTTAAGGATTCTGGCAACCAATGCACAGAATTACCGGTTTGTTGACATCAAAAGGCATTAAGATCCAGAAGAAGTTTAAATTGGTCACGCTTGCCTAGCACATGCTGCAGTGCGTCATATGTACAATTTCAGCCACTACAGAAAATGTTCTCCGCCCGGGATGGTTCTTCTAAAATGGGATGTTTCTGATATCTTGTAATTTTTCGCCATCCGGTCTGCCTGGTTTCCGTAATAATATCCGGCTGAAGTTGGATAATCTCTTTATGCCCACCGAATACCAGACAGTCGTTGAATGAACAAAAAAAAGGAGAAAAAAAACCAATAAAATAATATAATCTTTGTGTGGCGCTACAGTTTGAGGTGGACCTGAGTCTCTAACTCTGGAACAACAACCTTCTCCAGTAAGCGCGATTTTCGACAAGCTGTCTCTAGTTGCGCACACTGAGCTGTTTGAGATCATTCTTCACTTGTTTAGACGCGAGCATCCGTTGTTGCGTAGGTCCGTAGATTTGGGGTTTTTGGGGCCGGAACTGCATTGTCCAAGCGTCGTACATGGCGTTCTAGACGATTTTTGACATGAGCCTAGATAATCCATCAAAGCCAAGGAGTTCTTCTTCCTCATCCGAGATTGTTCATGCCACAGCAAAACTGGGATAATCAAAGTAAACTGGACCATTCTAGTGACGGCTCTGTTACTCAATTGCGTTTAGAGCCAAAAGAAAAGAGCGACTGGCAAAGGTTATTCTGCGTTTGATCTCGGTACTGGTGTTATTGTCCCTGTTTACTGAAGAGCCGACGTAGACGAAGTCATTGACTACCTCAAAGTTTCTGCTGCCCATTATGACGACGAGAAATGTAGAATGATTCCTCCTATTGGATGCACCCATTGGAGAACCTTGTTTGTTTGAATGTAACAGCCACTTCTTCGTGCTCCAAGCTTAGAGTGGATAAAGTTTATTGATCCAGTCTTCTTTCTATGCCCGGCCATCGCATAACCTACATTCGTTGGACCACCCACAACCCGTCAGGGCATCACATCCCAAGATTCTGAGGCGTGCGTCTGATTGAATCAGCAATCATTGTGACAAGCCCGAGTTATCATTTGACACGTAATCATGACTATTTACATCACACGGCCAACAGAGTGTTGGAAATCAATTTGGAAACCAAAGTCCATTGATTGACAAACAGCCCTCACACCATACACGCTCCCCCTGAACAATTATTGAAATCTTCTACCAAAACAACATCGTTGATGGCCCCACCCAAAAGCTTTGACATGTTGATTCGAATAAACACGCACTTCTCATCAGACCAAATTAACAGATACATTTCGAATCCGTGATCTGTGAGCAAAAAGGCACACGATGGACGCTAATGCGAGGCACGCGATTCCGACGGGAAGCCAGGCAGCTGCGGCCAGGCTCTGCCATATGGGCACTATTCATCTGCTAATTTGTGCTAACGAAGTTTTTGTTATGGTCGCACCCAAATGGGGGCTCCCAAAGGGGGTAGCCAAATAAAATAGACTAACTCCGCGCTGCTGGCTCGCCCCAGCGATTACCTGAATGAGATGACGGATGCTGACGGTGGGGGGCACAAAGGGATGCATAATCTGGCCCCGAAATGTCTGCGGCTCAATGAGCGGTGCCTTGTCGATTTGCAATTCTTATTTCAGTCGATTAAGTGTATCCAGTCGGTCCGTGGAAGTTTTGTTTCGGTAATGAGGTGAGTTTTTTTTCCCCAGCGAACTGGCATGCTTCGGCGTATCTTTCAGTCGTTAATGTGTAACGAGCCGTGCTCGTTATCGAGACGCTCATCGCTCGTCATTGGAAAGTTTCGCAATTAATCGCTTTGTTTATGGACTCGAAGAAAATTGATTTCGATTAGGAGACGCCTACATTGCGCGACAAGAACATAGATGCAGGCGGTTTCTTTTTCGTCACCGGATCTGAATAGATTTTCATTTTAAGGGATTCTTATCCGAAGCGAAGGGTTAGAACGTAAAGATTGATGATATGACCAATTTGAGATCGTCTGCGTGGGCAATTGAAAATCCGTTTGGGGTCTAATCGGGAATTGACATATTTCTGACAGCTAAAGCGAACCGGCGATAAAGTGAATGGCGCTGGGGGTGTTTTACGACCGCACGAGTGTGGGTCTAATAAATGCTTCGTGACTGGCATGCCAATGCGACGGGAAGGACACTTGGAGTGCGAAATGATCATGAAGCGGCGAAAGTCTTCGAATTTATTGGACAATGAGGCTTTTAAACGAAGGCAGAGGCGAGGGATGAATGGGTTCACTTTGGTTGCAATCAAACAGAAAATTTTGCCTTTCTGTGTTGGGGTTAAATGGAATTCGTGGGCCTTTGGGAAATGCTCCATCATCATAATTTTATGATTCGTTGGTAAATAAAACGCCAAGAATTTGACTGTAAAGTAAAGTGAGATGAATGGGGCTTTTCTCTGTAGAACTGATTTCGAATTGTGAGACATATTCTGCTGGTTGGTGTCGTTCGAACTGCATGCTGGGTGTCTAGGGTGCTATCAACATTAGCCGAGACTGCTGACGAGGAAGCAATTCTCTATACGCCACATCTTCACGCAGGCGTCGACTGTTAAATTTGAATAAATATCTGGAAGCACTGCCTTTTTGAAGGGTTCTGTAGAGGAGGAAGGAAGCGAATATACACATTTCATAAGCTTTCCACTAGGGACTGAGTTACGGCCAACTACACGGACAGTAGACCTTATCATTATTATTGTTCTTGTTGAGGGTACATTGCACCGCGACCCATAGGTCTCCTTTTGATACATTTGCTCTCTTGCGTGCTCCACTCACATATTGTTCTTTTTAGAGTTATACAGACGGACATGGACTGTGACGGTGATTTATTCTAGAATATTCTCACTAAGCCAGAGATGGTTCTAGTGACTTCATTTCCTCCTCTGATAGTAGGGGCGAGCCCAGCTATCTTTGCCATTTGTGGTATATTGCCTACAAAATCCCAGAAAGTGTTTCAGTAGAATCTGCAGAGACCTTCTTCTGATATCCCCTAGTTTCCTTAGGTGCTCCCTGAGTCTGCATTGCCCTTAGGATACGAAGTTTGTTTTTGCTCAAACCTCTTACGGTTATACTGACCAAAGAGTTTCTTGGCACGCATCCTGCCATGAGCTTGGTTCCAGGTTTCTGTTCGATTCCTCCTTTCTAGTTTCCTGAATTCTTCTCTGAGGTCTCCTACAGCTCAATCTGGTCCTGGCTGGGCCCGTGGAGAGTTCCGGTGATTTCTTTCTTTGCCAGGCCGTTTCATTTCCTTCTATCCCCGTGTGACCATGTGTCCAGCAGAGTCTTACTCTGTTTCTGCTGCTCAATTCTTTGAGCTTCTGTAGGCATTCCCACACAAGCTTGGATTTGATGATGTAGGAGTCTAGTGTCCTGACAGTGGCTCAACTGTCAGACATTATTGCTATGCCGCAATTGGTCTAGTTTCTGTCAAGATTGATTTGAACACTATGGCAAATATTTATACTTAAAAGATGCTAGTGCGTTTGCCCATGTTCGAAGTATTTTGTCCTGGGTTCGAATACCCCACTTGTTTTACTTTTTTTAACATCTCTTTTTCCTTGTCCTTGTCTGCTGCGTCTGCACTCCGTAGATGGTGTCGTTGCCAAAATTCAGCAGGAGGTCCAGATTGTATGTCTGGTAGATACTCAGTAGACGTTTTGTTTGATTTGCTTCTTGATGTACATCGATGCTGCGTCCAGGTTTTTGTACTAGTCTTTGAAGTCTGGTATGCGCTTGATGTAGCCTCTGCATTTGCGACGCTCTTCCCCATGCATGTATGCCGTATCTGAGGTGCGATTCCACCAATCCGAAATAGCATTGTCTGATTACCTCTGGTGTGCTGAGGTTGTTTAAGTGGAAAAGTGCGTATTGTGCAAATTGTTGATATGGTACTTCCAGTTGTAGTCGACTGTCAGTCCAATGTATTTGTATGTTGACACGTTCTCTATAACTCGGGTGCAGCTATCTTCTTCTCCTATGCCGTCACATCTATTTCTGTGCAAGCAATGTACATCGTGCATCTTAATTTTCAGTTTTGGTCTGGGAATATGCGGCGGACGAATGTGCATTACCTTTGTCTTAAGTGCGTTGATAATTAATCCATGGTAGTGACACCAAGCAGCGACTCTATTGAAATCGAATTGCATAAGACTTTCTGCTTCGTCAACGCTCCTATGGCCAACTACGATCGCTGTGTCGTCCGCATACGCTTAACCGGTACTATACTTTAGCACCGACAGCAAATCGTTGATGTATATAAGGAAAAGTAGTGGACCTAGCTTGCAGCCCTGTGGGACACCGTATTCGACATTTTCTTCTTCACTGATACCCTCACTTTTTCTACAGCTGATAAGATTGAAAGAGGGTTGGAGTTAAGGCTCACATAGGCTTGGCAATATTCTCGAATCATCAAACATGCTTTGTTCCATTAGACAGCCTGTTTTTTTTTTCAAGCGGATGTCCTCAAATGCCTTCAATTTTGGTAACGAAACGCATGCTGTCGCGTAGTTCTCAAAGTTATCGGTTCACAGAACTTAACTTTCTTAAGCTGGCTACCCTGCCACAGGGTCACAACCGCCAGGAAAAGAGACAGAAACTGAAAACTGGATGTCACAGATCCTAGAGTTGCATTAGCACTGAACTGACGGCAGCTACTTCAACAGAAACTTTCTTAAAAACCACATTGTGAAGACTGGATAAGTCTGGGCCCTTACTGCCAAGCAATTCGGAATATGTCTGTCCTTCTTAGCTGGAGCTTGAGTGTCCATGCGCTCGATGTGACTCAGACAGTTAGTCAACGGATGTTTGCCAGGCACTACATCCACTTGTTGGTAAAGGGTGGTTAAATTCTAAGGGCCGATGTTGAATGTGAATCCCACCTAAACGTCAAGTTTTGTTCTGCATTTCACTTGACATTTCTCAATTTCAGACTAACTCAATTTGAACCATGGAAAGATACACAATCGAGCAACGCGTTAAAGTTATTCAGGCTTATTATGAAAATGGGCGTTCAAATCAAAATGCATATTGTGCACTTCGTGATTTTTCGGTCAATTTAATCGTCCAAATGCGTACAATCGGACAGCTCGTACTGCAGAAAATATTGCTGCTGTTCGCGATAGTGTGGCTGAAGAGCCGTCCACCTCAACTCGTCGTCGTGCCCAACAATCGCACCTCTCACGCTTGTCGTTGATAAACATTATGCATAAAGACTTGCATTTACACTCTTACAAGATGCAATTGACTCAAGAACTAAAGCCTCTTGAGCATTTCAAGCATCGTCAATGGTCAGAATGGTGGCAAGAAATGGCAACAGTGGATGATCAATTTTCGCAGAAAATCATCTTCAGTGATGAGGCACATTTTCACCTCAGTGGATTCGTCAATAAGCTGAATTGCCGCATTTGGGCGAATGATAATCCAAGAGTGATTGTCGAAAAACCAATGCACCCACAAAGAGTGACTGTTTGGTGCGGTTTATGGGCTGGCGGCATCTTCGGGCCGTATTTTTTCCAAAATGAGGCCGGTCAGGCAGTAACTGTGAATGGTTTTCGCTATCGTGAAATGATAACGAACTTTTTATGGCCCGAATTGGAAGATATGAATGTGGACGATATGTGGTTTCAACAGGACGGTGCCACTTGCCACACAGCTAACGAAACAATGGCTCTTTTGCGCGACAAATTCAATGGCCGTGTTATCTCACGTGGTGGCGATGTCAATTGGCGGCCAAGATCATGTGATTGAGAGAGCTAAAGGATGAGATAATTCGGCACATTAACGGTTTAGAACCTCAATTATGCTTCAGCGTCATCGAAAATTTGAACCATCGGATGGAGGTGTGCCGCCGAGGTCGTGGCGGTCATTTGGCCGTTATTTTGTTCCATTCATAATCGAACCATACCAATATTATGATAATAAAAGGAAATGACAATAACTTGTGTTTTATTCAAAACTAACATCGGCCCTTAAAATTTAACCACCCTTTATAACTTGCAGATCTCGCGGCTGTGTCTTCTCCTCTATTCACCTTCCTTGCAGATAGAACCATGTACAAGTTGGTCTTTCGAGTTTAATTGTTGTTGAATTAATCAACAAAAAACATAACAAAACAAAAATGAAAAGAATTAAAGCCCAACTGACATGCGCTAACATCAGCAGTTTGCGCACAAACATGTTGCTCAATCACAGACTACATCGAGTGGTTGAGTAACCGAACAACAGCCGATACAGCACAACAAACAAACACCAAGTCATTCACCGCTGTTTGTTTTGTTGTGCTGATAGGGCACCTTCGATTAGTTCGATCTCGTCTTTATTAACCCGCAGAAAGGCGACTGTTAATTAATACATAAAGTTTAATAAGGCTAGATTTTACATGGTCCTTCGAGCCGGATCTGCCGGAACAGTGTAAATTACAATTGTTGTATAGTGTAGTGAGTGTTGGTACGAGACCAGTATCGCAGTCATAAAGAAAATTGTGGAGTGAAAATTACATAGTAGAACCATGAGTAAAATTGGTAACATAGAGTTGAACACGAATTTCGGAAGAAGTCCATCGATTATGGACCAACTTTTAAAAGGATAGAAAGCCACGATACCCAGTGCAGTATATTCCTATATGGCTGGAGAAGTTGGAGGAGCATTGGACCGACTTTCAATTCAATAAGACCTTAGGATGACGAACCCGCACCATGACTGCTTCACAAAAAGTATTTTAGTTAAATATTTAGAGAAACGTCAAGCCGATGTGCCAGATTAACTTTTTTTAAGTCAGATTTAGTTTGCATTTGCGCCGAGGGGGACAACCTCCGTAACTGCCACGAAATCGTAGCTTTCAATCGTGATGTTTGCTGCTAGTGACGAAACGATTCCAGCTCGACAACATGCTCGTTTCACCTTCAAACGCCGTAAAAATGTCCACCACGGACCGATAGGAGAGCCCTCGATGTCGATGCCATCTCCGTTACCCAGCAGTTGTAGAAACTTCCGGTTGAGATTATATTCACTAGAATCTTGTTCGCCTGATCGTCTACATCCGGTTAACCATTCACTTTAAGAGAGGACCAAGTACTTTAATCACCTCCTTTCCACGGTCTTCAACGTCCCCTTCATCGTTGTCCAATAAATGCAGTGCCCTGCAGTAATTTCAAAAAACCCAGACTTTTATCACTTTTCTTAAATTCATTCTTTCTGTCTATTTACTCAAAATTTGCCGTGAGTCGACTACCCATCCGCACGCAAATAGAATGCAATTCAGTTCAGCAACGAACATCTGAATTTAAATGTTAAATGCATCTACACCTCACAAGTGATGCTGAGTACACGGTGACAGTCCCCGGTGGCGGTTCCCTTGCCAAATAGTCCCCCTCTCTCTCATTACGGCTTACATCGCCAGCTTATTATTTATTCACACCTTCATTCGCCAAGTCGTCAAAACAGAAGCACCTCGCCCATCACTCGTGCCACAGCTACACGGAACACCTCGCATTTACATCACATCACCATCTATGCATTCATTGAGCAGATTCGCATTCGCAAACACGTCCCCACCCCTCGTTGAAATGCACACGTGCCCCGGCGAGACCTGCCCTCCCGGGAGCGCATCAAAATTCCATGCAATGCCTGTGGCGGCGGTTCTCGAAACTATTAACTCATCCACTCCATCGAACCGCGGTGTAACATTTATAGTTTCTCTATTGCAATGCGGACAAAGATGTCGCCCGGTCCCCGCGCACTCTGTGCAGTCCAATGAGTCAGGATATCAATAACTCACACGTCCAAGTGCTTCAATCACCGATGTACATGCGATGGGGTTCGCGATAGTGCGGTGGATCGCTCGATTAAATTGACACGTCGTGCCGTAACATGCACGACCGCCCAATTGGTGCTGCTCCCTCAGTTGCTCTCCTGTCATCGGCATCTGTGACATCTTCTCGGCGGTCTCAGATCGGTCGCAGGTGAGTCACTATGCTCACCTGCCATCATCTCGCCGAATCGCGTCATCTTTGCATCGACGGCCAGTTGGTGTGGTGCATTAGCAACGAACACGGTCGGGGGTGGGTTCGAAGATGTGTTCACAGCGATAAAAGAAATATTTGCGCAGGCAGAGCCGATTTGTTTGGCTGTGCATCGAAGAGGATATTTCAAGCGGAACACAATTTTCGTATGCTCGGTCGCCTTAGAATGTGCCGGGCAGCTTGTTTGGCTTGGCATCTGTCCGCCCTACAGTACGTATTTGCTTTTGGGATCTGTGTGTACGCGATGCTGCACAATGCGCGAGCGTATCGAATGTTTGTGAAGCTGATGAATGGGGGTTTAATTAGGCGACGGTGATTAAAGCTCATTATTCATGGACGCGACGTAAGTGAAAAATTGACCGAATGCAATTTGAATTTGTCATTCAGAACGCTGATTGGGTTTGGCTACGCAAATAGGAGCGTTCGCCCTGGCAAAGTGGAAAATATTCGGTCCGCCGATGTTGACATTAATTATGCCGGCTAACCAGACACAAATGAGTGCAATTATTGGGGAGAAATGAATAATGGCGGACGTGGATTGATGGTTTTAATTGAAAACGAGAGCTGCCTTTTAAGGAATATATATCAATTTCGTCGGTGAAGGTCTTTAAGAGGCGACCTCAAAAGATGCGGATCGTGCATCACCAGTTGTGATCCTATTTCTTGGTTTTCAGAAGAGGATTGGAAACCAGCCCTTGACAGCGCAAACAATAGGAGTGATAGTCTATGCTTTCAGCTCTAAATTAAGGTGGACTCCCACACCAATACTTGCAAGATTGCAATAGAATGAGTTTCTACCGGTGCACAGTGTTATTTTGCGAATCTAGCAGAACTTAATGATAAAATCAAAGTCGTCCGAATGACACAAGTGTGGTATCAAACGACGGGTATAAAACAAGGTATTAACGTTCCGCAAAAAAAAATTTCATGGAAACGGTATTTACCGTTGTGTGACATCGCAAACAGCAATCATTTTTGAGCAAGAGATGTGTAAAATATTATTTGCATTATGTGACTCAAATTCATCGTGTTCGTGTGAAGTAAGTAGCCAACGCTATCTTTCTAATTTTTCCAATTTTCCAATTTCTTGCCTGTTATCTAAGCAATCTTTTTGAAAAGTTTGAACCTTGTACGACCTCAGCAAATGGTAGTAATTCCCGATTAGCTTGAAGACCTTAGAATTATCCGTTTTTTTTTTATATTCTAACTTTGTGCAGAGTTTTCAAAATGTATCCGTGTGTAGCCGCTTCGAGATATTATTTCTTACCTTCTCCGGACTATATACTTCCAGAATCCATTGAGATATTTTGCGCTTAGCTGCGCACCCCATACAATTTTTTTTTTTGTGGTTTAACATCGCTCAAGTAATTAACGATTATTTATCTATGTACCAATACAACTCGGCTGCTCTAAAGAAGAAAAATGTACAACTTTGGGATTTCTCCCTTGCATTCTTGGATTCGATCATTTGAATGCCTATTACACAAGTTAGACATTAAGAAATGGCAAGCAAGATCACAGGAAGAAAAAAGTTTAATTGCGATCAAGAGAAGCCACATTCTGGATAAAATGGGACTGCTAGTTGACATGCCAAAGCAAGTACCAGGCAATACGAATGATGGTAACACAGAGCTAACGTTGAGATGAGTGCGGATATAACAGGCATCGGCATTGATGTGATCTACCATTTCTGAATTTTACTCGAAGCATTATCGAGTGAATATGAATTTGATGCAGACAAATCAATGCCAATGAAACAAAAAACATATATCTAGCGCACTACGCATGGTACCACATGCCTGCAAGCATATATAAACTTCTGATACATTCAAAAGAGATAATTCAAGCCAACATACTGCTGCTTTCCTCAAATGTCCGAGGAAGTTCAAGAAGCGAGCAATAAGGAATTCAGACGTTTTCGAGAGCATTTTAGCCGGAAATCTTCCAGAAAAAATACGAATAGAGATGTATTAAACAGGCTTTTAATATCATCAGATCCATATCTTTCGAGTCGTAGTACAGCGCCCCATAGAAAAATGAACTCACTAGTTCAAGAATGTATTGCCCTGTTAAAGGCACCCGAAGTACGAGTAGCACCACCTAGTAGCAGTTCCGATGAAGACGATGATGAGAGCTTCAAGTAAAAAAAAATGGACTATAATGTGTTAGTTTCATTAAAATATCTTGGCACTTATTTGAGATAATGGGTTAGAGTGAAAGAAGTGATTTTTGTACTGTCTTTTCTGAATACATTGGTGAAAATTTGAACAAAATCGGTTCAGTGGTCTTTTAGTTAGAGACGTTTGTATCCTCTCCTGAGGGCCATTCAGTCTCTATACACAAACTGTAGCAGCTGTGTTCGGGTAAACGGTGCTAAATCAACACCTTTCACCGTGGGCGTTGGACTTCGCCAAGGGTGTGTCTTGCCACCTCTCCTTTTCATTGTATATATGGACTAGATGTTGCAGCGCAGCCGAGGTGAGGAATGTTTCACCTTGGAAGAGTTGAGAGTAAGTCATATTCTTTTTGCAGATGACTTGGTTATCCCCACATCCTCCCAGACGGAACTCCGACGCGAACTCGATAGGTTTGTGGCCGTATGTGCTGATGCTGGAATGAGGGTTAACGTGGACAAATCGGAGGTTATGGTCATTTCCAGAACGCCTGTTCAATGCACTCTGCACGTTAGTGGACTCCCATTGAAGCAGGTGGAGAAGTTTAAGTATCTCGGGGTCTTTTTCACGAGTGATGGAAGGAGTAATGCTGAGCTTTCCCGTAGGACTGGCCAAGCTGGGCCAGTTTTGACACAGCTTTGTAGTTCTGTAATCAGAAAGGCCGAGCTTGGTGTCAAAGACAAATAAGCGGTTTTCAACTCAGTATTTGTTCCAACTATCACCTATGGTCATGAAATTTGGGTAATGACCGAAAGAAAAAGATCGCGAGTGCAAGCTGCTGAGATGAGATTTCTTCGTGCTGTTGCGAGAATTACTCGCCGGGATAGGGTGAGAAACACGGCAGTGCGCTAGGAACTCAAAATTGAGCAGCTGCTTCTTCGAACTAAAAGGGCTATGCTTCGGTGTTTTGGTCCCGTGACACGAATGTCCCCAACATCACGACTTCCGAGGCGGGCGTTGAATGCGATTCCATAAGGTAGGCTACCGCTTTTGCAGACCCAGGACGAGGTGGTTGGACCAAGTCCAAAAACTCGCCGGGTTACGCTTGGGCATTGCTCCTGATGAATTAGAGTCGATGGCGGAGGGTCGAGTTGCTTGGAGATCTCTCGTGCGTGGTTTACCCCCGCTACCCCTTTAGTGGATTATGCGGGTCAGAAGATGATGATGATGGCGTTTGTATCCATGAGGTTTATGGAGGATGGATGACGTGGGCTATACGCCCACTATCGGTGACCACATATAATTGAATTACTTTTGTTCCTTCACCGATTAGGAAAATCCATAGTTTAGCTATACCAAGCGCAACAGGAATAAAGTTCCGCTAGATGTCGAAAATAACACACTGTGCGGTGTAAGGAGGCTACGGGTCGTCTTTGGGGTTGGGACCCAATAATTTTTTTTTATTTTTTTTTTAGTTTGCACTTCTCTATCAGAATCCCTGATCATAGTTGTTCGGAACTAGTTCGTTCGAGAAGTACCTAATCCTAATTGACAGGCTGTTAATGCATTTTCGGTTATAGAGATTAAGTCCAAGCAGGTCACACGATGCTGCGAAGAGCTTAAGGTTGTTAATACGCAGCACTCCATTACTCTATGCTGGGTCCCGGGTCATAGAGACAAAGCCGGCAATGATGCAGCGGAGGGCAGACACCGATTCATCACAAGCAATCCTAGATCCAGGATCTCCATATCCACCTGTGAGATCACTCGGATGGTGTAGCCCAAGTTTAATAGGGGGAAAACAATCAATGCGACAAAAAGTTTGTCAGGATGGTACTTGGAGCGCTAACTGGTCACAATCATCTGAAGTATCATTGGCAGAGGCTGTGGTGACGTATAAAAAAAGAGGATACTCCTCACTAGCTTTGTCATTGCCCCAGTCTCTGTCAGTTGAGATACTGAACACTGAAAAAAAAAAGACCACTAGTCTCTATTTTCAGGTTTATTCTGATTTCAGGATGGTTGTGCAATGGAAAGACATGATGGGTACGAGGAAGGTGTTGCGAGGAGAAATTCCCCATACGGACATCACAATGATAATAACAAAGGTGTCCCACCAACCCACTAACTTAACTTAATCTAAGCCCAATAAATAGACCAAATTTGTTAGGCCAAAAAGTGTCCTTTTTACAAATTGTAAGACTATTCCCAAGACAATTCCACAGGACACCATTTCTAGGTGAACAATTCATCCCTTGAGACAGAGTATCACCTCGAAAATCCCACTTTGATCGGCCTTCACACAAACCACTTATCACTCAACTCTAAGCCCCAAAATCTCTCTTCAACAGTCAAGGGACCAGACACAAATAAAAGTATTTCTAGACGACATGTACTTCAACCGTGTCTGCAAGACATTCGCACTCCCTAACCCCCCGTACCTCCCCACCCACCCAACAAAGCCTCTTATTGAGAGTTACGACATGAGAGATGCGACTCAAAAATTACGAAATACTTAAGTTAGATCCATTCAAGCAGCATCAGCATCTTTCATCCATTAAACATAATCCCACCGCCAGGAGAAAGGGAAAGAATAAATCTTTTCATTCACGCTTACAAATCACAGCCATGGAGTGCACAAAGTCAAATTCATCTCCCACGCACACACCCACACTGATATGCAAAATATGATGCAAAGCTCCTACCGACAGAGTGACGGTGTCTTTTACAAGTCAGTGAGTGTATTCAAATTCGGGAAATCTTTCAACTGTGCAATTTGATCACATTAGAGACTGCCACACCTGCCCTTGGTCGGTGCAGTGGGGGACTGTGTGTGTTCTTGCCTCTCCCCCGCAATGGGGAATAACAGCTTGTGCATCATCCCACGGTAAAAGGAAAAGTTTTCCCTGAAAATGAACTTTCACTTGTGAGTGTGTTTATCTGCGGATACACCAAAGTGAGGGGATGCACTCATAAAAATTGTTCGAGAATTCAAAACCAACGGTGGACCGGAAGATATCGCCTGACCGCAGAAGGGTTGACCTCTTGGTGGTCCCACACGTCCTCAGGTGAGGATACAATGTTTGCCCTTAAGCGCAAAGATGCACCTCATCGGCATGTTTTTCGACAGGAAGTGCTAAAAGAGTTACTATTTATTTTTTTACAGAAAGTAAACGAGCGAACTTTGCATTCCGAACTTTGCATGACGCTTCCAGGATTTCTTTTGTTTGGTTTTCCCTAAGAGTTAGACCGCATTTTGAAGACCAGATACTTACTCTACCCAGTGCGCCCTCAATGATCTCTCCTATCACAGCCGGAAACTGCCCTGATACCAAGTTCATCATCTGCGTACACCACTACTTTGACATCTTCTCTTTCTAGTCTTAATAAAGGGTAGTTAAATTTTAAGGGCCGATGTTGATTTTGAATAAAACACAAATTATTTAGGAAATTATTGTCATTTCTTTTTATTATGATAATATTGGTATGGTTCAATTATGTACGGGACAATATATCGGCCAAATGGCCGCCGCGACCTCGGCGGCACACCTCCATCCGATGGTACAAATTTTCGATGACGCTAAAGCATAATTGAGGTTCTATGCCGTTAATGTGCCGAATTATCTCATCCTTTAGCTCTTGAATTGTTGCTGGCTTATCGACGTACACCTTTTCTTTCAAATAACCCCAAAGAAAAAAATCCAACGGTGTCAAATCACATGATCTTGGCGGCCAATTGACATCGCCACCACGTGAGATACACGAAAATTGAATTTGTCGCGCAAAAGAGCCATTGTTTTGTTAGCTGTGTGGCAAGGGGCACCGTCCTGTTGAATCACATTCATATCTTCCAATTCGGGTCATAGAAAGTTCGTTATCATTTCACGATAGCGAACACCATTCACAGTAACTGCCTGACCGGCCTCATTTTGGAGAAAATACGGCCCGATGATGCCACCAGCCCATAAACCGCACCAAACAGTCACTCTTTGTGGGTGCATTGGTTTTTCGACAATCACTCTTGGATGTCTTATTGACGAATCCACTGAGGTGAAAATGCACCTCATCACTGAAGATGATTTTCTTCGAAAATTGATCATCCACTGTTGCCATTTCTTGCCACCATTCTGACCATTGACGACGCTTGAAATGGTCAAGAGGCTTTAGTTCTTGAGTCAATTGCACCTTGTAAGTGTGTAAATGCAAGTTTTTATGCATAATGTTCATCAACGACGAGCGTGAGAGGTGCAATTGTTGGGCACGACGACGAGTTGAGATGTACGGTTCTTCAGCCACACTATCGCGAACAGCAGTACGAGCTGTACGAGCATGCACTGGTGTTTTCAGATCTCCTACAGACCCGGTTTGCTTAAATTTTTGCACGATTTTTCCGATTGTACGCACATTTGGACGATTAAATTGACCGAAAAAATCACGAAGTGCACAATATGCATTTTGATTTGAACGTCCATTTTCATAATAAGCCTGAATGACTTTAACGCTTTGCTCGATTGTGTATCTTTCTTGTTCTCTTGGTTCAAATTGAGTTAGTCTGAAATTGAGAAATGTCAAATGAAATGCAGAACAAAACTTGACGTATAGGTGGGATTCACATTCAACATCGGCCCTTAAAATTTAACCACCCTTTATATAATATTAGGTCGTACCACATGAGTACCACATGTCCAATTTCCACTCAGTTCGCAATAAGAAGCTCTCGGCTTAATATCCTTATCATCAATATACACATTATTATTTTTTATTTATTTTATGCATATGTAATGTGGATGAACCTATTTTGTTGTCCAAGGACTTCACCCTTTTTCATCGGGTTACTATTTATGATGGAGCAGTGATTATGCGCCAGCTGTAATGGAAGGTGTTGCCAAATAACGATAAGGTTTCTTGTTAAGCCCACCCATTAAAATAATACCATGTCTTAAGCCAATGGTTCCAAAATAAGTTCCCATTGACACTCAATTTATCTCTGGACAATATATTAATACGTTATTTGCTGTAGTTTTTCTGTTATTACCACCAAACCAACAAACCTATCCTATTTTTTGTATGGATTACTAGCCGAGTACATATGCATTACACCCAGAAATAGAAACAACATGCATCACAAATAATATACATTTCTCTTTCAAAGCCGTAGCAAGTCCAATTGAAAAAACTGAAAACGTATTTCAATTTGTAGATATAAAGATAAGCAAATAGTTTAGCAAAAGAAATTGTCTATCAATCATTAATTTCCTAAATTTCTTCAGGGGAAAGTGAAAAGTCATTTCGTTGAAATTTTGCGGGAATGAATGTCAGCAAGATGACAAGTCCTTATTGAAGTATAGTGAGCGTATTTCTCATCCATTGGGCATCATTATTAATTAACTGGGACTACGTTTCCTTCGAAGAAATGAAGTAGTTTTCAATTTCCGTGTCTTGCAGCGTGCCACTTCGCACATTTGAACGATATCGATTTACTAGGAAATGCTTCAGAATTTTGGTGACAAATTTTTCGCATTCGCCAATGAACTTCATTATTTCGACACACTTTTGGATTTAAAATAGAAAAATCGTCGCCTGTTACAAAACGTGAACGTGGTAACTTCTTAAATGGAAGTTGAGTATATCGTTGGTTGAAATTTATTACATTAAAGCAGAGCTCAATTCTGTCTTAGACATCAAACAACAAGTGCCTCTAGCAAGCACGATCTCTTGATACTCTGTGATAGAATATGTGGATTAAGTTCTTTCTCCAGTGAGGCTTCAAGCAATTGAATTTATGTAAAAGCCTCAACCAGTTGAGATACAGAGATTCACTCCGATAAACAAAGAGGCTGTGTTGGCATTTTAGTCTTAGGCCCAGTTGCCTCAACTAGATAGGACGCGTCGCCTTCTGCAAGTCCTCCAACAGTCCGCAATGGACGCGGGGGTAGCTTCTACAACAACCAGTTGAGCTAAAAAGACTGAGTTGACTTTTTCGTCGTCGGTTCCACTGGTCCGGACAACATTTCTTCTTCAGTTTGTCCCACTGTCCTTCTCTGGCCCTTCTGCAATAATACCTTGTTACGTGCGTGTCATTGATCTCCTCCGAGAGGAGCCAACCTTGAGCGGCAAAGTTTGCGAGTCACCTCTTTAAAGTCAAACTACCCGCACACTGACAGCTAGCTCAAGAGTTGTAGAGGAAAAAAAATAAGAATTTGTCTTTCTGGAATTGAAGCCTACCTTCAGCGAAGGCGCCGACGAAACATTTACGAATACACATAAAAATACGCTGTGATCAGAATAACCTGTTTGCGCAGTTTCGATAAGTTTCGTTAAGTTTCGTTAAGTTTCGTTGAGTTTCGTTAAGTTTCCTTAACTGGTCGTTACGTAAGTAGAAAAGAAAGCAGCATACGTAAATGTCCCTTGGTATTGGAATTTACCGAAAGCACCTGTGGAAACGTTGAAACTTTATCGGTTTGACATACGCTGAAGTCTAGGAACGTCTGGGGAGTAGAAAATATACAAGTCGTATGAAGATGGTCTTCGGGTTTTCGAGAGAACAATTTTGCGCTCCTTAATCCTGTTTGCCTTTTATAGCGACTCAAGCATTGTACATCGAGATGAGTCTATGGAGAGACGCACGGACCTCAACTCCTACCCTTTGCGAGAAGGCAGCAGACGATCTCCGCGTCTACATGCGCTAAATTCGTCGTCGACATCGATTTTTCAATAGCGATCTATGAAGGGTGGAGGGTTGGGGTATTTAGCATGTAAAGTATAGACTATGACTTCCCGTCTAAATGATCAACCACTAGCTCTATCTACCAGCGATAAGTACTTCGGCGTTACCTTAGATCCCATATTCAACTGGATGCTAAACGTAGACCAGCGAGTTTAGAAGGCATGCATATCTTTCTACACTTGCAGTAGAACCTTCGGTAAAAAATGGGATCTGCAACCAAAGTTTATCATATGGATGTATACGGCGGTAGTTTGACCGGTTCTAACACATGAATCAGCAGAATATGAATAATTCAATGTTACAAACCTCAACAAGGTACATACCAAACTGGTGTCGGAGATCCAATGGAACAAGAGCCAGAAACAATGTACGGGTGCCTGCCTGATTGACCTGGAGAAGGACTTTTTTACAAGCTGTACCTACTGTGTAACATGCTTACTGGTAGAAGCAGGTATATTTGGAGTACAAAATGGCCTCGAACAGGGTGCCGTTAATTCGCCGATCCTGTTCAACATTTTCTTGAGCGATCTGATAAGTTCTCTTCTTCACGTAATTGCGTACGCCGACGACTTGATCGACTACTCTCGCGCAGGGTGACTTCGACTCATTCATGAGAAGTTGCGATGACTGGAAGTTGAATATCAACTTTCAGAAGTCGGAAACCATACTGTTCAGCACCCCGTTGTATAAGGCTTCGGCGGATACAAAAAAAGAGTTGGCGAAAGTTCTCAATTGTCGGGCGACATGGGCAACCACTGGCGCAAAGGAGTGTAGTCAGATACCTGGGCATCTGGCTAGATCAGTGTCTATATTTTAACAAACATGTAGATGCTGCTCTAGCCCGAGCCCGAGGCGCTTTCGCTCTCACAAAGAGACTGTTTTACAACAGCCAACTCGATGCGAGGGTGAAGGTAATCTGCTACATGTCCCTCACCCGACCAATGCTCACCTATGGCTGTCCCGTGTGGTTCAACGTGAGTGCAAGCTTGATGGAAAAGATTCGGGTGTTTGAGAGGGCTTGTCTTAGGGCTTGCCTTCGCCTTTACAGAACACCAGAATTCCAGTACAAAAAATTCTACTCCAATGAGGTATTATACAACAGGGCATCAGATTTATTGATTGTTAGGTTAGGACGAAAGACATAGTTTAAGATTAGGTTGAGCTTAGAGTGCTCGCCGGGAGCCAGTAAGTTAGAAATAGTAAAATTGTTAGTCCAACTAGTTTTAAGCATTTTTGTCTAGTACGTAAGTTTCCACTGCATGTACAAATAAAAATGAATTAAAAAAAAGCTCTGACGGTAATGCATTAAAATGCATACATTTTGTATCTGTGGACTTACACATTAAAAACAATTCTGGTCGAAGTTGGATATTTCCTTGCTCATTTACTTCTTGTCACATACACGGTGTGCTGGTGAAGAAGGAATCTCCGTACTCAACAGTCAACATTGCAGCTGATAGTGAGTTTGGTGATTGTGACATGATTGGCATGTTGGGACCTGTTGTATTGTTTATAGAACCCAGGGCCAGATAGGAAATGTAGCATTTATTTGTGGACTTATGAACATTTCACAGATTGCAGCCCCAAATCAGTCGGGATTGCACATTTCTTACAACGTCGATGGAAAACTAAACATCGTGCGACTTTTTTTTGGGGAATCAATTGGTAGGTGGTTAGTTATGCCCACACCAAGAATGGAAATCTATTCAGTTCTTCTATGCAACCGCCAGTCAGTGACAAGAAGGGTTCGTTCTACTTTAACGATAATAGACACCATTGTGTTTTGTATGGTTTCGATAAGAAAACGAAATACTGTCCCTCGTCACTAAAGATGAAATCCTAATTTAAGTGCTAAACAATGTCCGACCGCCACGGAGTTTTTCTCCACAATCCTCCGCTCTCACCTCTTTCGAGACACTGGCAATGCTCAAAGGGCATAAGCTGTCTAGAAAAACCTTCTTCAAAATTTCCCATACACAACTGTATGTCCCTTTCACTAGTTAAAGCCAAAAACAGCACCAGCTTTACTAATTTCATTCCTCCCACAAAATTCTTCTGTCATCCACTTACCTAAGTTTAATCTTAAAGCTTAATTCTCTAAATATGCCCCAAAAGGAGCGAATGTTTTTAAAAGTCAATAATCCGGAAGATTACAAGTGAATCCCACGACTTGCTTAATGCTTTGCACGTTTTTAAATACAGATAAGAAATTCCTTGAAAGACCGTGTAATTAAAGTGATTTTTTTCATTCACTCAACAAACGAAAGGAAGTCTTGAAGATGAAAAAGATCCCCTCCCGCATTCGCTCAAAGGTGAGTAATTCTGAAGAAGTCATGCCATGAGTCGAGTACTTGAGGCAACGTTCGAGTCTCTTTGTAACCTGACCGACCCTGAACAAAGAGGATACTCTATGCTCGCATTGTAATCGATACCTTTGCTCAGTTTCCTATTGTGGCTTCGGTCCCAGCGTCTGAATGTAATTATCTGTGTCCTCCCCACTGGAGTCCAGTGTCCGGTGGTAAACACAGGGCGGCCTTTGGATTCCCCAGCAATCGTTTTCGCCTTCCGGCCGAACAGATGTTTGCTGACACATGTCCATCCATCGTGGGCGTTCAACAGTTTTCTGAGCAAACTTCGGCTGTCGCTGAAGGCGGAACTCGTCTCTGTTGCTCTTCCCAGATAATCGTTCGTCACAGAATCATAAACGGCTCTGAGCAGATATCTGACTGACTGACAGACGGACGAGCTCACAAATAATTCAATCATTGTCAGATTCTCAAATGTCATCTTCTTCGGCGGAGACAACCGCACACCCACACACACGAGGGGTGGAGATGTTTGCACACACCACCCGCCAGTGCCCAATGCACCGGCGTCTTACTGTCGGACACGTTTGCTGTGGGAAATCTGCAACCACATGGGCAGCTTGCAGCGTCGGAAGGGGAACTTTTAATTCCCATCACATCGACATTGTCGCCTGACAGTTGTGACGTGCTTTCGACTCACGTACCGCGGCATCTCCGAGTGCCACGCCACGCCGTCTGCACGTAGTTCCACTCACGTCCGACCTTGAAGATTGTCGCTTTTATACAATATTTTCCACAAATGGATACATTACTGCAATCCATCGCAACGTTATGGTCCATCATCAATCATTACCATCATGTCGGGCATTCGATGGGAAATGTCACTTCGGATGTGTGCGCGTTCGACGCAAAAAAAGCACCTCGTTCGGAGGATAATTCCTGCCACACACTTGACTGCAGGACACGACTCGACCGTGGGATGGGAAATTGCGACGATGGGTGGCAGTGAATAATTCATTTACTCTTCCATTACGGTTAATGTCAACAAGTTGAGAGAAGTTTGAACGGAGCAACTGTGCTTCAAATGCGTTTTTAAGAGCGTCTCACACTTTTATGTGTCCACCGAGTCTTTGTGCGGCGGCGAGTGAGGGACTTTAAAAAGGCAATTTGAGTTTTAGAAAGTGGGCATCGGATGGTCGTGGAATGAGATGTAAATTGAAACGTGTCGGCGGGTGGCTTGATCATGTCTTTTGAACTAGTGCTCTTGATTTTTTCATGATTTTCGGAACAATCTTTGATCTCTGTCTCGTATTTGTTCATTGGTTGATAGAATTTCCCATAATTCTAGACCGCATGTGGGGCATTAGATTAGTTCGTAGAAGAGAGCGATGATGTTGCAAATACTCAGTGTTCTTAGGGACTCCTGAACGTCTTGATGGGAATGTGAGTTGTTTTTGGGAAGGTCAATGCCTGGAGAGGCTTCCGAACTCAGTGTGATTGCTGGCCACGTCTTGACATCGGCTAGTGAAGAAGAGGATAATCCTTAAGTTGATAGCATCCCTCCCAATCGTCGCACAGTGGGGTATTTGACTGCAAGACATGGCATAAACCTCTATTCTTGTGGGTGCTAAAATGGACTTTCTGCAATTATTAGTACATTTGAAGGGTTGCTGAGCAGGTGGAAACTAGTGGGTGAGTCGCCAAAACGATAGTAACTGACACTTTTCAGTATAAGTGAAGCAGGCAAAACGATATCTTTCAGGCGCCATCGTTTTGTTTTCAAATCTAATCCAGTTGCCATTTGCTGTTCGGATAAAATTAACGGCACTATCACTGGAGTTGTCGATCATCTATTGGTATCACAATGGAGAACATGATCTTAGTGTGCTGGCGATTTCGCTGGCAGTTCACTTAACCTAATCTAACCTACTCTCAAGGTCGATGTAGATGACTTAGCCTTGGTTATAGCTTTTGAATCAATGTGTGTTTCGTCTTTCTGATTTTGATTTTGACCTCATTTGGTAGATCATAGTTACAGCAGATCCTGTTCATCACTTTTAATTGACTTTTTGTTGTTACATATTCTAGAATTTAAAGTCAGCCTTGAAAGTCGCTTTCGCAATTTGCTTGTATTATGTTCACTGTACTAAAAATTCTTTCGACTTCGGCATTAGAGTGGGGAAGGGTTACCATAATGATTGCCAAACCAGTTAATTATTGACAATTATTTATAACTGCATCATTTTTATATTTCACAACTTGGGTGAATCGTTGAATACAAGTTCTTTGGCCAGTTCATTTATAGAATTGTCTTTTTGGACAGGGTTTGTAGTACTTGTGGTAGCGAATTTTATTTTAGAATATATTTTATTGAAAATTGTCGAAGGTAATCCGCTAGATCTAGCGACACAATCACTGCCACCATTATTTCTGATGGGATAACTTGTTCTAGAAAATACAATACATGTGATCAAACGAATTGGAGTATCGGTTTCATACAAAATGAGAATACGATTTTAGGGTGATAGGACGCATATGTATTAGTTTTGGGGGCAAGCTGAAATGCGAATGCGTTGGTGAAATTTGAGAGGAACCAGAGCACAGATGTCATTTTTATGTTATTGTTCTCCGAGCCCTCAAACTGTATACAAAATAAGCGATAGGCGAGACGATAATGATGGTCGTACATGAAGCAAATCATCGACGATATCACTAAAGAGAATCGGGTGGACGATAGTCGTCTGAAAAATTATGCGACTAGAGCCCAGGATAAAGCGTATTAACTTAGCTTTCACTGGGATTCGAACCGGGGACCCCTCTAACCAAGGGCGGGCACTCAACCAACTTCGCCATCCAACTTGGGAGTAACTGCCAGCCAAGAAATGGATGAATTTATCTTTGAGTTTGAAATTATTTTGTAGAGGTCCAACTATAACGCACATGAGCGAGCATGAGCTAGTGTCAAATTTTAACAAAAATGTTTGCTCAAATTGTGTGGCTATTGATTACATGCGGCTATGCGCGCATCTGTCCGAAATTCTTCTGCTTGCATTATTTTTCTCATTTTATTATGATTTATTATGAATTTCTCATATTTAACGGAACATTTATGTAGTTGTTAAATGAATCGTTCGTTGACTCCAATATAATAGCTCTTATGGGAGTGTGTGTATTCACTCAGTCACTCATGCGCATTTGCCACTATCTCATGCGCGTTATAGTTAAGCCTTAATTTCTGTCCAACAAAGGTTTTATTTTGTCTTGACTTGGATTTCTTTTCCTTTTCTTTTCATTTGTTTTATTCAATTATATTGAGGTCTATGCCATATTTTGCAGTCAAATACCGATTTGCGACTAGTTATTCTTCGTCTTTTGATAGCGTAGTGTGCTATTTTGCGTATCTAGAGGAACTTAATTCAAAAATGAAAGTCGTCCGAATGACAAAAGCGTAGTGTCAAATGACAGGCACAGCCTCCGGTTTTAACGTTCCGCAAAAAAAATTATGAAAACGGTATTTACCGTTCTGTGAAATCGCAAACAGAAAACATTTTTTAGTAAGAGAAATGTAAAACATTCGTTGCATTATGTGACTCAAATTCATCGTGTTCGTGTTAAGTAAGTAGCAACGCTATCCTTATAATTTTTATTTAATTTCTTGCCTGTTATTTACAGAATTCTTTTTGGTAAATTTCAACCTTGTACGATCTTAGCAAATGGTAGTAATTACCGATTAGCTTGAAGGCCTTAGAATTATCCCTTTTTTATATTGTAACTTTGTGCAGAGTTTTCAAAATGTATCCGCATGTAGCCACCTCGAGGTTTTAGTTATTACCTTCTCTGGACTATATACTGCCAGAATCCGCAACTGATTGATTGAAGTAATAGTGAACTTGCCCAATGTAATGACGGTTCATTCAATGCATGACATACATTCTTGGTTACCATAATATACTGAGGTACTGCAAGAAAATTAAAGCGAAGTTATGGTTGAACAAGAAGGCATTCCCTATGAATGCGCGTCGTTAAGTTTTTAAGGAAGGTTGTTGAAAGGCGAGGAAGGTAAATGTGTGTCCTGACGACCTTATGGCCATGGCTCACTTAGACAATGTGTTGTATCCATTGTGCTCTAGGGGATGGTTTACTATAGTAAGACATACTTTTAGTCTAAAAACCATCCAGATGCACATATGAATTTTAGGAGGTTTTCAGCTCAAAACCGCTTACGTTCTCCAGATTTGTTAAGAGGTACGTTTCTTTTCTTTGCTAGGGCTGGGCAATCGCGATAAAGATTTTGGTTATATTTTGTTTCTTCCTCATTTCTGCAGCTTCTGCAAAAGTCGTTATGCGGCATGTTCAGATACATTGCTTGTGAATTGTGAACATATGGCACAGTGCCCGGTAAGGATATGTCCATAATAGATGTCGATCTCTTTTTGCTCAGCTTCGGCCTGTTGATCCAACACCCAGACCAAGCCATCGAATACTGACTCTATCCAGAGCTTCGTCGTCTCGTTCACCAATGATAACCTGACCAAATGAACCTGTTGAAACAGGGTTTCATCTTCTGAATCCTGACATTGGCTCAATAGGTATGAATCCCGTGGACTGTGTATGGGCAATGGGCATCCACACAATGGCCATTGTAGAGACCAAGAATTTGTTTGGAATCTGATCTCTGATTTGCCAGGGAAGTTAAGTGAGTTACTGATTAACGCGGTCTCCTGCTGATAGGTTTATACCACGTCTTTTCTTAATCCTAGTACCAGTTTGCTACGCTGGACCAGACGCCGCAAGTAGGAATCTCAAGTATGAAGTGTGAGGACGATCTAAAACCTATGCTGCTCTTTGAGTCACACCTCCTGGTTGTTTGCAACTGCACTCAGATTTGGATCATATACCATTCACGTATCGAAGTAGCACACGCTACTTATCAATAGTCGTGAATAATCCTCGGACATGTTGGTATCATCTCCACCTCTACCCGCGACTTTAATTATTAAACCACAGACCCCACGAAGCTCCCAACCTCATCCGATCAGGCTGAAACCTTTGCGAGTCTCAATGACTTTCCTGATAACCCGTGACACCAGACTATAGCCTCGGGTAAAGCTATCGCAACCGAATGGTTGCTACCAGTATTATCTCATACCATCCAGGACTAGCCGCCTTATGCGTTAAGTGTCATTTAATCTATGATCATGGTAGGGCACTCTCTACATAACCTTTTATTTTGGAGGTTGTAACTAAACAGCTTGTGTCAAATTAACGACCACTGGAGTACGGATGTATCCTAAACCAGTAGCTCTTAGGTCAGGATTTTAGTCGGCTCTTACGACAGGCTAGCCTTATCTCGGGTATATTCTAACCTCTACCCGAAGTGAGCCAGGGAAGGCGAGTAAAGATGTTGCGGATGAAAGTGAAGACACAATATGTGTCAGTGCTGTCTCTTATATCTGTGCAAATCACGTGATACCATTTGAAAGCCAATTTATTAACAAGCCAGAGTCGACCCCTCGACACTACATTTTCTAGAAGATGGCGTGATAAATGTCCAAAATCCAAATTCAATCAATTGTCACTGAAAATGTACTTAAAAAAAACTCGTACTCGTTCCTTGCAAATGAGGGCCTTGATTCAGCCTGATTGCTCAGCTCGAGAGACAAATGTCAAAACAAATCAAAATCGCATAAATCTGACACAACTGCCCGACTGTCATAAATAATTTAATTCACTTTCATTAAACGCAAACGACGGACATTTCATTCAATTTCACTGATTGACAGGATCGAAGATGATGATGTGCCCATTTTGCCGTTTGTGTATAGCAAGTTTATGGTTCATCAAACAAATTGATCCTTCCCTCAACCTTTAATGACACGTTCTTCGCTTATCGTTTCTAGGCTAAATGCATTGACAAGCCCTCCTCCGACGAAGCGCGTCGAATGCATTCAAAACAGAAGACATTAAGTCGTCCTGTAAGATCCTCCTCCTGCTCGCCGTAAGACGTGCATAATTAAAGACAAAGAGCAACTTTTTCCACGGCACGGCGTAAGGTCGTTACGTCGTCGACGACGATACAATGGAGGTGTGCTAATTGAATTATAGCGAAGGGTGTGAATATTTTATAAGAACTTGTGTATGCCATTAGAGGCATGTGAGGACGCTTTATGAGTTGCCTCATAAAACGCTGCAAGAAATGAAAATGAAAGAAAACGGGAAAAAAAAGAACGACGCGCGGCAAAAAATTGCTATGATTGCCTGGAGTATGTGCGGATTATTCATGCGCTTCAAATATTTATGCACTCGTGTGCGTGTGGGGCGAAGGGGGCATAAGCGGTTCAGTTGACTGGGGAAAGTACTTTTTAATTGAGACATACATTTTGTTGTTCTTGTGAATTTTGAATTTCATTCGAAGTTTTATGCTGCCACGGGAGGACATTATTTGTGATATATTCATGACAGCAGGCATGTCACTTTTAAATTGGCTCTGGGGGCTTGATCTGCCGCGCATGGTTCATGGTGACAGCGCCACGCGGTGATTTATGACAGTCGTTTGCAACTTCAGATGGTGAAGCGGAGGCTTAATGTTTACGCAGCTCTGAGTTAGATAGCTATTATCCCTTTATCATTTTGACATGAAATCTGAATTTATGTGTAACTGGGCGGGTCGACAATAATTGTCATCATCAAGCAAAGCAGAGGAAGGCTGTCCTCAAAATTGGTGCAAGGTCTGATTTATTGGTGATTTTAATGATCAAGTGTTGCAAGTGTTGAAAAAGATGAAAAGGGGACAAAATATAACACCACATGGATTGACAACGAGTTCTTATTGTAGTGTCGTTGTTCTTCTTCGCATGGCTCTACGGCCACAAGATGTCTTGGTCCTCAGCCCACGAGCCTCTTCTACCAGACTTCTTGGAATCTGTCTTCAGTTTCGTGCAAGAAGTTGTGCCAATTTTACGTTGTGCTGTAGCGTCTGAGCGGAAGACTGTTCAAGATGTCAAGTGGCTATGGGCCACCTTAGATGTTGTAAAGGGTGGTTACATTTTAAGGGCCGATGTTGAATGTGAACCACACCTAAACGTCAGGTTTTTTCTGCATTTCATTTGACATTTCTCAATTTCAGACTAACTCAATTTGAACCATGGAAAGATACACAATCGAGCAAAGCGTTAAAGTCATTCAGGCTTATTATGAAAATGGGCGTTCAAATCAAAATGCATATTGTGCACTTCGTGATTCTTTCGGTCAATTTAATCGTCTAAATGTGCGTACAATCGGAAAAATCGTGCAAAGATTTTAGCAAACCGGGTCTGTAGGAGATGTGAAAACACCAGTGCATGCTCGTACAGCTCGTACTGCAGAAAACATTGCTGCTGTTCGCGATAGTGTGGCTGAAGAACCGTCCACCTCAACTCGTCGTCGTGCCCAACAATTGCACCTCTCACGCTCGTCGTTGATGAACATTATGCATAAAGACTTGCATTTACACACTTACAATGTGCAATTGACTCAAGAACTAAAGCCTCTTGACCATTTCAAGCGTCGTCAATGGTCAGAATGGTGGGAAGAAATGGCAACAGTGGATGATCAATTTTCGCAGAAAATCATCTTCAGTGATGAGGCACATTTGCACCTCAGTGGATTCGTCAATAAGCAGAATTGCCGCATTTTGGGCGAATGATAATTCAAGAGTGATTGTCGAAAAACCAATGCACCCACAAAGAGTGACTGTTTGATGCGGTTTATGGGCTGGCGGCATCATCGGGCCGTTTTTTTTTCAAAATGAGGCCGGTCAGGCAGTTACTGTGAATGGTGTTCGCTATCGTGAAATGATAACGAACTTCTTATGACCCGAATTGGAAGATATGAATGTGGACGATATGTGGTTTCAACAGGACGGTGCCACTTGCCACGCAGCTAACGAAACAATGGCTCTTTTGCGCGAAAAATTCAATGGCCGTGTTATCTGACGTGCTGGCGATGTCAATTTGCCGCCAAGATCATGTGATTTGACACCGTTGGATTTTTTTCTTTGGGGTTATTTGAAAGAAAAGGTGTACGTCGATAAGCCAGCAACAATTCAAGAGCTAAAGGATGAGATAATTCGGCACATTAACGTCATAGAACTTCAATTATGCTTCAGTGTCATCGAAAGTTTGGACCATCGGGTGGAGGTGTGCCGCCGAGGTCGCGGCGGCCATTTGGCCGATATATTGTCCCGTACATAATTGAACCATACCAATATTATCATAATAAAAAGAAATGACAATAATTTCCTACATAATTTGTGTTTTTTTCAAAATCAACATCGGCATAAAAATCAACATAAAAGGTGGTTAAAATTTAACCACCCTTTATTTGGCTTACATCGTTTCTCTAGATACTTTCTAGATGTCATCAACGCAAATAGGATCTTTCTTAATCGGCTTTTGAAATTGTCCAATCATTGCGCCGTAAAGCAGGACAGTGATGATTATGTCGACCATTTCGGGCGTTTTCCAAAAAAGGTTTCGTATTGAATTGGCAGTCGTCTGGAAAATATGCTTGATGCGGTAATAGTTCATAGCCGAAGATTTGAATCTTGTCACCATGACTACACACGTTGTCCACCCGTTCATTGTCTTGATGGACCAACACCAATATTGAATCGGTTCCAAGGCTCTAACTAATAATCGCCGGTGATCGTTTAGTCGAGGTGAATGACAGCGTCCGCGTCTCACAAATCGGTGGATATGACCTTGTCGGCCTGACAGACTCAGAAATTCCTTCAGCCAGGAGAAAAGCACTGTCTTGATAGTTCTTTCTTTAAATTGATGTATGTTTCGTCCACAGCAATGAAACGATACAAAAAAATGGTTCGGATTGCTGTATAGCATCGCCAAACACTCCATAAGCCCACACACAAAGTTGACCGTGAGCAATTGCGGCACTTATCGCGTTGATACCTTTTTTTATGTCCAAATATTCACGCAAACTATGATGTACTCGCTCAGTTCAGATGCCTACAGTCACATCAAGCACTATAATTTTCCGGTCGTCCGATGTCATGCCATGGATTTTATCTACGATTTCTGGCGTAATGACCTCATTTGGGGGACCCTAATGTTCGGCGTCTGTTTCTATTGCGACCACAACGGAAATCAGTCAGACACTTCTCTCACCATCATGATCTTCTGATCCGCATGATCCACTAAACAACGCACGAGAGATCTCCAGGCCACTCGATCCTTCGCCATCGACTTTAATTCATCAGGAGTTGTGACTAAGCGGAAACAGGTGAGTTTGTTTGACTTGGTCCAACCACCTCGTCCTGGGTCTGCCAAGCAGTCGCCTACTTGATGAAGGCTCTTTCAGAGCACATCTTGGAAGTCGTGATGAAGGGGATATTCGTATGATGTGACCAAACCATCGAAGCATAGCCCTTTCCGTTCGAAGAAACCACTTCTTAACCATTGAAATGGATTGCAGTATTATTTATCAAGCTTTTCCCTGATTTCGCTGATGTTTCTTTGCACAAAAAACAATGCTTAATCATTTCGTTCAGATTCAATAACTGTTCAGATACAACTGTCAACGGGAGCAGTATTTCATTTAAAGTTACTGCCGGAAAATCGTCCTTGGTATCATAGGCAACCAAAATTGCTTCAAATTAAGTTCAAAAATGGTTGGATTTCAAACATGTCTACATGCTCCCTCCAACATTTTCATCTCAAATTCAAATGTTTAAGAAGTGACATTATGACGACGACAGACAAGCAGACAGACAACGAACTGAATGCAAAAGGCTTCCCCTTGTTCCATTTGAAACATCGTTCTGGTCGCAGTTTATCTTCGCATCATTCATCTGTCAACTGAGTGAAATACAACTTTCTCCTTAAAATATGCTGAACCGAGAATTTGTCATCCCGCATTTGGATTTATTCAAATAAGAACAACTTTCGTTTTTAGCGACAATAATGAACAAGTTCCATGTCTGTCAACTCACCCAGTCCCTCATTCGTGACTAAGTCACAAGTGCTTGTGGACGTAGTTCTTTTTTATTCCAGCCATACGAGTCCTTGACTTGAGATGAATATGATTAAATAATGAAATTACCAAACCGCCTCTTGTTGGCACCCTCGTTTCAATGATGTATCAAATTTCGCAATCAAAAGGAGAATACGATTTGGCTGTTTTTCAAAGTTTTTTCGGGCCTAAGGCGTCCACTTGAAGATATTGGATACGATTTTTGCTCAATCGTCAGCCAAGAAGGACTGTTATCGGGAAAAGGATCAACTTGGAATTATTTGAACTGAACTTTTGGAAAGTGCAAATGTCGCAAACCTTCCTTTTTCTTTCTCATGGTGTAAGAAATGACTGCCATTAGACTCTACTTTCTTGTGGATACCACACAATCTTTGCAACATCCGTATTTTTATTCTGTTAAAACGACTAAACAATCGATTGTACTGTGTGCATGATAAGCAGAATTCTCTCGTTTCTTAAAAACACAAAAAGAAAACAAAGAGTGACAGGTAGCAATGAGAGATTCCAATTGTTACAGCAGCTGTGTATGGTATTTCAAGATTGCCAATCGGGCGAAAATTGTTTAAAAAAAATTGAAAATTCGTCTTAGTTGTACATACGCAACGTAGTGTTTGGTGTGACGCCCGTCGTCAGCACCAGAAATAAATGAGTAAAGAGATATTCAACTTCGGCCATTTTTCCCCCTAGTCCACACCGGAGAAAAATGTGATAGGAGTGGAATTCCCTTGCATTACAAGCATACTTTAACAACGTTCGTCAATTCACCCCAATATGGCGGCCGATTCGTGAATTTTGTGGGATAATGGCGGCAGATTCATGAATTTGGTGGTAGATTCGTGAATTTGCCCACGAACATGTACTTATTGTTCGGAGGGTGTTCAGAAGATGACTCATATTCTTAAGAGGACATAAATTTGTAATAGGCGCTTGCGTGAATAAAAATGTGATCCTACGCTCTATATACAAGAATACTTTGCATCAATTTAATTCTTCAGAGTAAAATATATATGATTTATATGCCATGACTGGCAAATGAACTTAGTTTTATATCCTTCATCCATAAATTGTGAAAACTTCTACAATTAAATTACATACTTTGTTAAGAACAATGGCTACAACTATGCCTAACTCAAACAAATTTGCTATTAACTTTCATCCATATTTCTATAAAACAAGTAAAATGAGAGAAGAAGCTGTTTATTTTAAGTGATTCAAGCTAATGTTTCAATAATATTAATAATAGTTACCAGTACACATTATTCGTGTGATTGCTCTTTTTCAGTATTATGCATATGCAAAAATACGTACAGTACTTCATGTGTATTCATTAATAATTAATGTAAATTTTTCTTGGCCAAACTAATCAGAAAGAACATTCAGACAAAACAAAAAAAAAAACCATAGTCTAAACCGAAAGGCACAATTAAATTTAGTTCAGAACAGCTTAGAGTACCCGTATGGGGTCAGTAGGTTAGATGTAAGAACGATTGTTAAGTTAGTTAAGCTAGTTTTAGTTATTTTTGTCTAGCATGTAAGAAAAATGAATTATAAAATAAAACAAAAACGAAAATAAAAAAAAAAAAAAATATAATTAATGTAAATAATGACAAAATTATTTAGTCCTAGTACCTCAGACTGTAACTCGCAGAAAGCTACTTCATGACCATGAGCTTTGTTCGTTTGCTTACCCCTCCCCACTGTGTTGAAAATTTAACACCGAAATTTGAAAAAAGTTCAAGTAATGAGCGAATTTTCAAATATGAACTCTAATTCACCCCAATACTATGGTTGGGGAAGGGTATCAGTTGTTCGCCAGCTGTTCACAAGAGCTCACACGTTTCACAGACAGGGGACGGAAAAGGGTATAAAAAACGCTGTCAGATGAAATCAAAAGGCAAGAGAGAAGAAGTTGAATATCTCTTTACTCATTTATTTCTGGTCAGCACCGCTTTAGTGTGCACCGGGAGAAAGTTTATATTTATTGGTCATTAAGCCCCACAAGATAGCGATTGATGCGAAATTAAGAAAACTTAGTCGACGAAGAAGAAGTGGGCAGCGCCTGAGAGTCAACCCGGCTTAATTTACGGTTGGACATGAGCAAGAATTGGAACCGGACGATGATAGACAACTGAGAGCGGAATAAAGGTCTTTGGGGAAAGTCATATTTAGCCTTTTTACTTTTATGTCTAAGTACTCTTAAATAACCCCGGGCTTATGATTTCAAAGTATTTTTTAATATATATATTTACTATTCACTTATTTACAAACCTTCCAAGTTACCAAATATTTATTCAAGTAGCGAACCACATTTTCAAGAAAAGTTTACATGGCTTTTTCCCAAGCTTCTTAAAATAAATTCTCTATCGTACATCAATTTATTGGACTATTCTTGACTGTCGAAACAGCAAAAAAAAAAATCTTCAAAGAAGCATCCGATAAGCAGCCTCAAACCTGGATAGTAAAAGAAAGTTTTAATGAATCCTTTTTGAGTTCTCTTGAGTTCTATCCAAGCCAAGCTACGTGTAGAGACATAATTCATCAGCATATGCTTTATACTTTCAAGTTACAGCTTAGAACCAGTCAGATGCGTTTTCCTGTGTTTTTCAGAGTTAAGTTCAAATTTGTTTCGTTGCATTAGATTTAAAAACCACGGTTTTGTCGTTGGTCATGTTACAAAAGTTATAATTTGTTGACTAACTGAGCTTGGAAAGGATGCAACTAGGACTTAATTTTTAAAAGAAATATAAGCCTTTCTTTTAAAAGAAAATCTAAATGAGTATATTGACGGAGCTCTGAGATATTCAATTTATTATACATGCTAATTGTCTTATGTATGCTGATGACCTTAAGATTTTCCTCCGTATTGAAAGTCCTCAGGATTGTGTAAGAATCCAATGAGATGAAAATGTACTATGTAACAGGTGTAATATTAACTAATGTTAAATGTAAATAAGTGTCATTCGCTTTCTGTTTACCACCTAGTGTTGCCTGTTGTCTATGAATATTCTATATGTGGATCTACCATTTCCAGAAAAACAGAGATTACAGATCTTGGCGTGATTGTCGACACAAACCTAAAATTCTCGTTTCATATTGACTACGTAGTAGCTAAAGCTAATTCAATGCTGGGGTTTCTGAAACGAAGTTGTGCTCAATTCTCTGATCCTTATGCTCTTAAGTCTGTGTACATGTCAATTGGTCGTCCGATTCTTGAATATTGCTCTGTTGCACGGTGTCCGTACTTTACGAACTCTGCCCTAAGTCTAGAAAGGGTTCAGAAGTCATCAAATGAAATGGAATCTTGATAGTATGCCTTATTATTAGAAGCATTAGAAAAAAGACAAAATGTATTGTTATATGTTCCAGAAAGAAGTCTTCGTACAAGAAATTGTTTATTCCAACCAAGCCACTGCCATAATTATGGTTTTAACGAACCACTAACTAAATGTATAAGTTTTTTTAATTCCGATTTTGGTAAAATAGATCTATGTGATGATAGAATGAAATTCAAATTATCTATTCCTAACATGTCATAAGCTTGTACTTTTTATTATTATTGTTATTATTTATTATTATCATTATTATTTACTATTTATTCATTATTGTAACTTTTTTGTTTATTTATTTATTACTTATTCATTGTTAATTTATTTGTATTTGGTATCAAACATTTTAGTCAAAACAAACAACAAAAAATATTTCTGTAATCTAATAGAGTTAAGCTCGATAGATGAAATAAATCTAAATCTAAATCTAAAAAAGATCTTAATTAAAGTCAATTTTGAAGGGGGTGCGTTTTAATGTTTATTGGACTTCAGGCAGAAATGTCCAAGGTGCTTTAACGTTAAACTCAGGGCTCTAATCGCGTAATTTTTCAAGCAACTATAGTCCATCCGATTCTCTTCAGTGATATTGTCGATGATTTGCCATCATTATCCTGTCGCTTATTTTGTCTTACAGTCATGATGGCTTAATGGTTTGATAGCTTAAACGATATCTTTCAGGCGCTATCGTTTTTTAAGCTTACATGAAGCGAAACGATCGTCGACACGCTGGCTAGGGACGATTGTCACCTTACGCGATTAGAGCCCAGTTTATCTGAAACCTGAATCGTGCTCTAGTCATGGTGTACAAATCATATCCATTTACAGACAAATTTGGCCGCAAGAGCCCTTTGAAGGTGGCAATATGTTGACCTAAGCTGCAAGCCAAATGTTGAGCAAATTTTGTATTAGAACTCCCTATCCATGGGGTAACTATCAGAGAATTTGTAAAACGTAGAACCATAGATTGTCGGTATAATCGAATTCATAATACTAGGAAATGTCCCTGTTTCTCAACAACAAATACAGGTATCATCGGATAATTGACAGATTTACATCCATTAAGCAATGAAAAACAGGCCTTGTTAGACTAAGTAATATAAAGTGAAATATATTAAATGGTTTTATTCAAAAATAAATACATAATGTATGCTAAATGTAAATTAAATATATATTTATCAATTGAAAAACTTAATTCAACATCAGAGATGGGATTTTGATGATATTATTTGCACTATAATTTAATATATTTTCTTTTTATTCAAATTGTTATTAATTGTATGCTTTAATTTTTAAGTTACCTCTATAATTTGTTGACCATAGTACAAATCGTCCCATTTACAACATGACCAAAATTTTATTGAAATCGGTATAGTGGTCTCGATTTAACAGACTTTTCCGCTCTCCCATACAAATCATCCCACGGCGCGCAGTCATCTTCTCGGGCGATGCCCATTTTTGGCTCAGCGTCTATGTCAACAAGCAATACTTTCATTATTCGGGCGAACACAATCTACGAGTCCACGCTAAGAACATATGCATCAGGAAAGATTGACTGTTTGGTGTGGCTTATAACAAGGCGTCATCACCGGACCTTGTTTCTATCGAAATGAGGAACGAGACACTCTTGTCGGCAATGGTCTCTGGTATAGAGCGATGTTAAGCGACTTTCTGTGGCCAGATCTTGATTTCATCGATATATCCGAGTTGTGGTTCAAACAACATCGTGGTACACACCTTACAACCGAAACAACGGTTGAAGTTGGGAGCCACTGAGGCCACTGCGGCATCTCATGGTGAGCGTTAATCAATTGGACGCCACGATCATGCGGCATGACACCACTCTCAGGAGCTACGTCAAGTCCTTAGTCTACGATAACTAGCCAACCAATTTGTACAAACTCGAGGCCAACATTCGAGACGCTTATAACAGAATTACACGAATTATGCAGCACATTGGACCGGCGTGAAGCACTGCCAGCGACAACGAGATGACCATTTGAATGATGTACTATTTCCTACATAATGGCATGAATGTAGTTTCAAAATAAAACCAGAATAAATTTTATATATCACCCGGTTGTATTTTATTTCAATTTCTTTGTCTGTCCTTATCTGGTCACTCACTATAGCACATACTTCATCGTTCAATCTCCGTTGTAAGCGAGTGCAGGTGAATAGAAGTCGACTGCTGTGGAGATTATTTCCCAGTATCTCTTTTTAAAACCTTTAAAGGCTACAACCCATCTGTGCCTTTTTAACGTGCCACACATAACCGTTATTCAAGTGCAATCCTTGTCCCATCTTCTCCTCCATGGAGAGTCTGTTGGACGAGATTGTTAAGAGCACAATTCACGAATCTTCAGGTGTACTCACTCACAGAACGATCCGCGATATTCTGACATCCATTCAAAGCACTTTATTCACTTTTCAAGTGACGTCCATTGGCCGCCGCACACAACCAATGTCCAATAGACTGGTACTCGACTCGCAACTTCACTTAGAGAACGATTTCAATTAATGCCCGGGCTTGACATGCACAGCAGCTGCTCAAATGTCATGAATCTTCAAATCCGCCACTCGGCAGGCAATTCTCTGGACCACCATGCATGCACGATAAGTGCCCACTCGGCTGTGCCAGCCATCAGATTACAAGCCCACATCCTGTGCACGACCCGTTGGCACACACAAATCACAACCACCTTTTAGATGAAGTGTAAGGACGTTGAACACGAGAAATCATGACAGTCACACATCGAAGCGAGACACCTGCAAGCGGCCCGCTCTAATCTGGGTCATTTGTGCGGCATGCAGACAGACCCAAACTGGGTCCCTCCACCGAGTGGCCTCTTCGTGATTCGCACAGAATGCCATGATGAACGTCGCCGTCCAACTGAGTGATGAGTCCTTCTCACTCCCGGGTCCGGTTGTCCCGTCTGTTGTGACTTATCGCTTCGGCAGGAAGGAGTAGTGTTTTTCCTAGAAAGTGACAATTTTGTCAACCCCCTCCCAGGGCTGTGATTAACGGCCGCCCGACGAAACTCTACCCTCGGTTGCCTAACTTGAACTTCTGTGTATTCTGTCGCTGATGGCTTAGTGCGTTAGGGAGCGGGTAACGATTTAACTTACACGGCTTCAATTTCACTAGAGGGATGGGGTGCACAAGCCGTTCGGTGTATCTGCAGATGTCAGATGTCAGCAAAAAAATGACAAGAAATGAGTGACATTTCTGCTGCTTAACTAATGGGGGTCGCCTTCCTCGCCTTGGGCGCAATTGGGTGGCGAACTGTTGAATTGGCGCGGCTTCTCATCCGTCGATTGTGCACATGACAGATTCAATCTGTTTTTCCTCTTGCTCGCGGCAATGTCAAATTAAAGGAGAGTGCAACTGGGTGGATGCGCCTTCTGTTCTTCTCTCCTGCAGGGACTTATCACATTTGAGGTATTGATTGATGGCAACGCTGCGAGGCGATGCAGCGTCATTGACAGGACTGACAGCCTCAGGGAACCGAAGACTCAGGGGTTTAGCTTTTGTCTTTTACGCTCTGAAGTAACTCCTTATCATGTTTTGGAGTTGTATTCCAATTTTCTGACAATCTATAAGACCCGGGAGTAGCTTAGAAGCTTGGTTTGTACAGGATTCTACAGATCTTTCTGCTAAAAAGCAGGAGTGATTTGAATGAGGCGCAGTTGATGAAACTACTTTTGCATTAAAGTGGAGCTTAAGCTCAGCATCCTTTCTGCGCTCTCTGCGAACACTGTATCATGTAGTGTGCAGAGTTGTTGTAGATGCCTGCCTTCAAATGTAATCGAACGGAACGCCTTTGAGAGGAAATCAAAGGAGACACACCTCACCTCAGTATCAGTTGACTCCGCCATACTTGTGTCGCAAATCAGTAAAATCGAAACATTTCCGACTCCCCTCGCATCACAGCCATCAATTGCGTTATTTATTCCCCAAAAATTTGAATTAATGCCGTCGGGTTACTCTTAATTGTCCACATCACTGGATGTGAACGAATACAAACTCTCCTTCCCACACGAAGGATTCCATTCGAGGGTGTATTTGTTTGCAATAATCCCCATAACCACGGAAAAGAAAAATGGGATTTTCATTGAAATCAACCTCTCCACGTGTTGCGTTCGTTCGTAGCTTCTGCGAAGTTCTCCTTGCCGCGAACGGAGCACGTTTTCCTTATACCTCGTATTGGGAGACTGCTCAAATCCCTCTGCGGTTGCCTTCCACGTTGTTCGCCGTTGTTTAACTCTTGTAAAGCTTGCTAAGGATTTTGCGACCTCCAGTGTTGCGTGTGTTTCCTTTTCCATTTCTCTTCTCAACCATTTAGTCGGTTGTGTTCAAATTTGCATGCTGATCCGGCAGTTTCCTCTTGATGGTCACTTTTCATCTCAGAAACTGGAGATAACATCGCATTCTCTTTGTCCCCTAGGCAACACCATGTCAGCTGTCATCAGTTCTTTTGCGTGTGGCAACAAAGGAGGGCCTTAATCAAACTAACTACGCATGCAATTGCATGCACCGATGCTTACCGCCATTTGCAGATAGTGGAGCAAATTGTCCGGACTTCAGTCCTTCCCACTTCGCCTGGGATTAATTAAAAATCTTCGATTCTGGGCTCCGAGGCTGATGAGTGGATTCACGGAACTGGCGTGGGTGTAGACAGACGTCCTCACATCCCCGCGAGACAAAAATATAAAGCACAAAATGTGTCGGAGTAATAAACCCCATCCAGGGGGTACGGCCACATGCCAAGCATTGTTCCCAGCACACCCGGCTTATCCCTCCGGACATCGTCGGTCCGTCACAAGTGAACTAACGACCTTCGCGATGGGCGCAGGGTGTACTCAACGACCTATCCCTTTCATCTCGGCCTTTACAACGCCGGCGATTATCCCCCATACGAGAGAATGGCTGTGACCCTTGGCATCCAACACTCGGCGCAATAATCAATGTCGTCGCCCATTGTCATGCCTGTCGGAGGATTTACGACCGAACGCTGCTGGCTTTAAGACCGTCTTCGAATTAATTTGTGCTCGGCTTTATTTGAACTCCAGCCGGAAGGAAGCAAATCCCTTTGACTGAGACCATCGTTCCTTATCGCCTTCGATTTTCTCTGTCGCTTCCGTCCGCCCTTTGCACGGCTGTCTGTTTGCCGAATAATCGGCGCCCAAATGACTGCTGAGCACCACCAGCTCCTCTTATGCAACTGACAGCGCCACTTGCTACTTGTGTGTGGGCGATGACTGCGTTGGGTTGGGTGGACTGCCGCCAAGTGGAAAAGTTTTCTGTTTTCCTTGTTCCAACTGCACGTTGTTAAAATAATTGAAATCAATGTGATAATTCATAACCGTTCGGTACGCGAACGGATGCAGCTTCAGATGCGTTCGACCACAAGGCAGGGATGTACCGTGCCTAGAGCAGCACATAGCGCCTCAATAGATGCGATAATTTGTGTACAGTTCCTGCCATGAATCGAACGATTTCATTAATTATTCAAAATTCTATTGATTGTGTGCGCTCTCGTGTGCCTATGTGCTTTGCGGGCTCAAAATTTTGACTTTCCACGGAACTCTGTTGCTGTTGTTCCATAAGTGCAAGGCAAACAAATGTTTCGCTTCTAAACAATTTCCAATTTTTGATGTAACGTGTTCCTAGGAGACTTTGTGGCTTTACATTGTGTCTTTAGTTTGTGCAGTTAACAATGGCATTCAACTGAGTGACTTTTCGAACGATTTTAATTGGATTCAGCCTCCAAATGGTGGATCGTTAAAACCGTGTGCGCACACTTATTGGAAATAACACAGCGTCCTGCAGGCACTCAAAACCGATTAGTATTCAGTACAATTTTAACTCCATTCCCCGCATTTTGTTATGAACATTGCATCATCGCACCGAGCCGCACGTACTTCTGCGTGTGTGTGTGTGTGTGTGTGTGCGGCTCTTAAAATAAATTGTTTTGGTGCGCGGCTAATGTGAAGTGCGATTCATTGCGAGGTTGCAAAGTGAATTTCAAATCGAGTGCATTTAATTTAACTGAATTGCTGTGGATTTTGCACCATTTTATTGCAAACACATTAAATTATTAACTGGTACAAAATTGGTTTCGTAATGGTCTTACTTTCAACTTCGAATAGCGCGGCGCTTAGCGCTAAAATACCACATTCGGGAGAGTGGCTTATCCGTTCACGTAAAATCATGGCAACGACAAAAGTACAATAATACTTGTTAGGCGGGCGTACATCCCCAAAGTTGTTAATTAAATTTTATCTAGTATATTGGTTAAAAGGGGACAGAGTGAGTCAGTACGACGACTCATCTGGCTCTCTTTATGGATGGCGGCGGAGGGTTTAGATAACTGTTTGGCCAACAGCGGCATCCATAAGTCAAATTAGCAGGAGCTAGCTGGTGTACTCCACTCTTAGAGCTCCCCCCACATATTCGGAGCTCAGGATTAAAAGGTTTTCCCAACGCCAAGTCGGCGCCTTCGAAATAGTATACGCTCCTTCGACTGTTTCAGAACTATTTGCACTGACTTGGATGATATGAACGTTTTTTATGGGTCACACAAGAGTCCGAGCTGGACCTGGGTCTAATTTCTACAGAAATTATTATTTTTTGAGATTGGGAAGCTTATTCTAAACGGGAAAACTCTTCGACCATTTTCAGTAACACGAAAGATATGAAGACAAGAATTACGAATCAGGTTTGTGTCGGGAATTGAACCTCGACATTCAGAGTAAGAGTCGTCGAAGCACGTACCAAGTATGCCAATATCCCGTCACAAAGGTGATAATATGAGGGCTCTATTGGGTAACAGATTTCCTTAATTTGTCAATCATTCGGAATTAAATTGGCCGTTGACATCGTGCGAGTTAACATCATACGCCAATATGCCGCAACTACACATAGAAAACATTTTTTTACTTGGACACGAGTAGGAACAATTGAGCTGGTCTGTGACCGGAAGACTTTAACAAACAAGGGCATGAGTCTGTTGGTTCTAAAAGATCTGCAGTAATAATGACCCATTCTTAAAATGAGAGAAACACTGAAAGGAGCTTATCGTCAGTGATAGAGAGGGATGAACACTTTAAGGAGGTCCTCTGAGACTGAAGTTACTCTGACCCCAAGCTACACGAGGTGATCTTCGTTTCACGAGGCTAAGGTGGAACAGGATGAATGAATGAATTTCAACATTTATAATTGTAAAAAAACTTTTGTGATTAGTCATCTGCAGACAAACCATTCAGACTTTGCAGATAAACAAGTGTAAACACTACAAAAATGAATTATAAATAAAAAAAATTAAAATGAAAGGATTCTTTAGCCAACAGCGAGTTTATTTCTGAATTGTTTGCAGGCTGATATCTCGCTTACTTATTTCTCCGTTGCATACCAAATTGAATAAGCACCCCTACGTTACGTTATTCCATAGGATCAGTGCCAAATAATTTCTTGTACCGGAGCCATGAATCGTGACTAAAATAAATATTAGCCAATGAAGCACTAATGACTAAAACATAAATTAACACTAATGAGGAGTTATAATTTGGCTTCACTGAAAACGCAACTATAATGTCGCATTTGCTTACTGCGTAATTCAATTTATTATTTAATCAGCAAAGGAAAAACAAAAGTGAAAACAATTAAACAAAATTAACAGTGAGTCCCATTAAATGGGGTTACTGCTACACACTCAAAACAAACATAGAACAGGACGCATAATAAGCTAACCGGATATAATGAGCGATGAATTATTGGGGAAATTGAACATAATTCCATATAAAGGATGGTTAAATTTTAGGGCCGATGTTGATTTTGAATAAAGCACAAATTATGTAGGAAATTATTGTCATTTCTTTTTATTATGATAATATTGGTACGGTTCAATTATGTATGGAACAAAATATCGGCCACATGCCCGCCGCGACCTCGGCGGCACACCTCCATCCGATGGTCCAAACTTTCGATGACGCTGAAGCATAATTGAGTTTCTATGCCGTTAATGTGCCGAATTATCTCATCCTTTAGCTCTTGAATTGTTGCTGGCTTATCGACGTACACCTTTTCTTTCAAATAACCCCAAAGAAAAAAATCCAAGGGTGTCAAATCACATGATCTTGGCGGCCATTGACATCGCCACCACGTGAGATAACACGGCCATTGAATTTGTCGCGCAAAAGAGCCATTGTTTCGTTAGCTGTGTGGCAAGTGGCACCGTCCTGTTGAAACCACATATCGTCCACATTCATATCTTCCAATTCGGGTCATAAAAAGTTCGTTATCATTTCACGATAGCGAACACCATTCACAATAACTGCCTGACCGGCCTCATTTTGGAAAAAATACGGCCCGATGATGCCGCCAGCCCATAAACCGCACCAAACAGTCACTCTTTGTGGGTGCATTGGCTTTTCGATAATCACTCTTGAATTATCATTCGCCCAAATGCGGCAATTCTGCTTATTGAAAATGTGCCTCATCCACTGTTGCCATTTCTTGCCACCATTCTGACCATTGACGACGCTTGAAATGGTCAAGAGGCTTTAGTTCTTGAGTCAATTGCACATTGTAAGTGTGTAAATGCAAGTCTTTATGCATAATGTTCATCAACGACGAGCGTGAGAGGTGCAATTGTTGGGCACGACGACGAGTTGAGGTGGACGGTTCTTCAGCCACACTATCGCGAACAGCAGCAATATTTTCTGCAGTACGAGCATGCACTGGTGTTTTCACATCTCCTACAGACCCGGTTTGCTCAAATCTTTGCACGATTTTTCCGATTGTACGCACATTTGGACGATTAAATTGACCGAAGAAATCACGAAGTGCACAATATGCATTTTGATTTGGACGCCCATTTTCATAATAGAATAGCCTGAATAACTTTAACGCGTTGCTCGATTGTGTATTTCCATGGTTCACATTGAATTAGTCTGAAATTGAGAAATGTCAAATGAAAAAAAACTTGACGTTTAGGTGTGGTTCACATTCATACATCGGCCCTTATTTTTATTTTTCAAGGATTATATCAAATATTTGAAAACTAACAAGTCACTAACATGTTTCGTTTATTTTGGCACATTATTACGAAAATGTTTTTCTTAGGATTTTTTATGTTTCATATTCATATTTAATTTTATCACTATATGATTGAAATTCAGAGTAAACATTCGTTTTACAAGTAATAATACTAAAGTAACATTTTTATTAAATTATAAGGAATGGCCTTCCAATGTTTCTCAACTTCGGTCTAAAGGTGAGTTTTATTATGAAACGTCTGTGTACAAAATCATGCTCTACAAAGCTCTTATTTTACCAGTCCTGCTCTATGGAGCCGAAAGCTGGACGCTAAGCAAAACTGCAGAGCTGATTCTTGGTGCCTTCGAAAGAAAAATTCTACGTCGCATTGTATGGTCCCGTCTGCGAGGAAGCGAATGACAGAGGAGAACACAGAACCGCGAACTCTACGAGCTGTACCAGGATGTGGATGTAGTCTGGAAGGCAAAAATCCGTCGACTGCACTAGCTCGGCCACATCGAGCGCGTGGACAACAATGCTCCAGCAAAGAGGGTCTTTGAATCAGAGGATACTGGTTCGAGAAGTGGAGGAAGACCGAATCTCCGGTATAAAGACCAAGTAATTGCGGATGCAAGACAGTTTGGTCTTGATGAGTGGAAGTAGCGTGCCCAAGACCGTCAACGATGGAAGGCAGCAATTGCTCAGGCTCGGACCCTTCATGGGTCGCCGGCCTGATAAACTGATAGTAAAGGCAATGCCGCTGTGCAAATAACGGTACCGCGTACTGATGCGAAAAGTGGAAAAAATGTGTAAATGAGTAGAAATATCGATTATGCGTGATCATCCCTATTATTTTGAACAGTTCTGTATATGATTGAATCAGAGATGTCAAATTCGGACCACAAATTGAATGACTCCATGACGTCTGTTTTATGCCTGAAACCCAATACTGCGTTATTAGAGCCAACTTCACCTTACCAAGGTAGTGTTGAAATGATAGCTATATTTATCAGGTACAACTACAGTACTTATCTAGACCTAACACTACAGCTACAGTACTTATCTAGACCTAACAATTTGTGGTTGCAACCTTTTTCGCCATCAACGCAAACAGGGCCAAGGACCGCGCGCAGGGATTTTCCCTCGAAAAGACCGATAACCTCCTTCTGCTTTCACTGATTTCAAATAACTTTGTCGTTAAATTAATTTTAATCAGCTGTTTCCAGTTCTTAAATATTAGTTGACATAAGAAACTCTCAATTTGTAAGAGAAGAGAAATTTCCCTATTTAAAAAAAAAGTGTTGCACCAGTCGCGGCACAACATTTTTCTTATTGCCATTCAATTGCTTGTGGCGGTTGCAGCAATACAGCAGTGAATGGACAACTCAAACTAAACTTTTGGGAGTCAAATTTGAAGTAAACTGGTGGGCCTCTAATAGGAATTAATACAACACAGACCACTACCCATTCGTATACTGCAGTGTGCACCATTTGGGAGGCATTATAAGGTCACATTGCAGATGCTGGAGGCAACGTCACTGGGCGAAGTTGGAAGACTTTTCTATATCCGGATCGTCTCGGTTACCCCTATAGACCATGTGATTCAAACACGACGTTGTCAGGCCACACGCCTTGTGCAATGAAACAAAATTGCTGAGAAATTGAAGTCGGTTAAATATCTGTGAAAAACGTGTCTAAAGAGCTCGACTTTACGAGTAACTTCCAGACACGAGTAAGCGAGGTGAGTTTCAAGTTGTTGTCAACAGGACCATGTAAGTAGATAGGCCAAGATGCTAATATTAAAGGGCTAAGTCTAAAGGGCGATTGGCAAACTGGGGTGATTGTCCCACTTTTCAAGAAGGGGGACAAAAGAGATTGCTCCAACTGCAGGGGCATATCTCTCTTAAGTATCTCCGGGAAAGTCTATACTGGTGTTGGAACCGCGTTCTAGAGCTATGGTCGAGCCCAGGATAGGGGCTGAACAGTGCGGCTTTCGTCACGGCAAAAGCATAACCGACCAGGTTTTCACTCTAAGAATTGTACTTGAGAAGGCTTGGGAGTATGGCAAACCCATCTACAGTTGTTTTGTAGATTTGGAAAAGGCATATGACCGAGTCCCTCGAGGTAAACTCTGGAGTGTCCTGCAGGAATATGGGTTTGATGGTCCTCTTCTGAGGGCCATTCAGTGTCTGTACACAAACTGTAGCAGCTGTGTTCGGGTAAACGGTGCTAAATCAACACCTTTCACCGTGGGCGTTGGACTTCGCCAAGGGTGTGTCTTGTCACCTCTCCTTTTCATTGTATATATGGACTGGATGTTGCAGCGCAGCCGAGGTGAGGAATGTTTCACATTGGGAGAGTTGGGGGTAAGTCATCTTCTTTTTGCAGATGACTTGGTTATTCTCACATCCTCCCAGACGGAACTCCAGCGCGCACTCCATAGGTTTGCGAAGTTTAAGTATTTCTGGGTCTTTTTCACGAGTGATGGAAGGAGTAATGCTGAGCTTTGCAGTAGGATTGGCAAAGCTGGGCCAGTTTTGACACAGCTTTGTAGTTCTGTAATCAGAAAGGCCGAGCTTGGTGTCAAAGCCAAGTTAGCGGTTTTCAACTCAGTATTTGTTCCAACTATCACCTATGGTCATGAAATTTGGATAATGCGAGTGCAAGCTGCTGAGATGAGATTTCTTCGTGCTGTTGTGGGAATTACTCGTCGGGATAGGGTGAGAAACACGGCAGTGCGCGAGGAACTTAACATTGAGCAGCTGCTTCTTCGAACGGAAAGGGCTATGCTTCGGTGGTTTGGTCATGTGGCATGAATGTCCCCATCATCACGACTTCCGAGGCGGGCGTTGAATGCGATTCCATCAGGTAGGCGACCGCTTGGCAGACCCACGACGAGGGGTCACACTCGCCGGGTTACTCTTGGTCATTGCTCCTGATTAATTAGAGTCGATGGCGGAGGATCGAGCTGCCTGGAGATCTCTCGTGCGTGGTTTACCCCCGCTACCCTTTAGTGGATCATGCGGGTCAGAAGATGATGATGATGATGATAAGTCTAAAGGGATTGCGGGTAGATGCAATTCGAAATTGATAAGATTTTCGTCACACTCTTGGGCGGACCTTGTCAAGCCCACACATAGCCTACTATTTGTTTTGTCTTATCAAACGCAGTCGCAATGACAACTGAGTTTGGACATTTCACCAATGACACCTCTTGTTGGATGACCAGATATCACCGAAATATCTTTCGCATTCAGAATTATGCGGTTGAAGTTTGCAGGAAACCTTGGCCACACCTCATTGAATTTTGAACTATTAAGAACACAAATGGACTATGAGAGAAACATCCGACTTTACAGCTGATACAGCCCTTGTCCATCAACGAAGTTTTTGTACTATTTGACAGATAATCAGAATATCATGTAAATGGTCGCATTCCGACAAAAAATCAAAATGTAAAAAGTTTCCGGCCAAGAGAAGAAAAATGATGATGGTTCCAGAGCTTAACCTTAAATCCTGTTCAGAGACTTATTTGTCGTATCACGAAAGAAACTGGGTCGTCACATCGCACACAAAAACCGGAATATCGCACAGCGTTTACCAGTTTATTCGCAAAGTCATTTGTTTTCATTTTGTGTTCAATTCTGAAGATCGAAGACCAGAAATTGAAATTAATTAAAATTTTGTTATGATTTATAAACTTCCCAAAGCAGGTTTGTCATTGGATCTCACCTCCTTCCAGATCACACAGATCACAATTGAACTTGCACGAGACTTTAAAGTTACTCGCAATATCAAGTTTCGATCATTACCAATCTCCGACGTTTTATTTAGTCAAAACCCTCATCGGGAAGATATGGAACACATTGGGAATACGGCATTACTCACCGGCTACGTCGTCGGCCCACTGACCTCCCCACAAGCAAAGTCTGGACCGGCTGCGTTTTGTTAGCTGGTTCTTGTCAAAACAAAACGCCACTTGGTCCAAAAATAGCCCAATATCCGGTCGGCTAATAACAATCCACCCGAACTGACATCACGGAGTAACGCATTTGTGAGCATTACGAGTGGTTCGTAATTCCGTCTAGTAGACACTAGGCAAATAACCGAATCGCTTAAGCCGGCTTTACGGGCTCATAATGGGCTCCGACAGAGCTTTTTGTCCACAGACTGCAGAGGTTGCTCCAGTCGAGGGTTTTCATCGAATTCATCCCCTCTTCGCCACTTCATGAGGATTTGATGGGAAGATGCTCCGCCTGCAGCCCCCGCTGACGCTGTGGGGGATGAACATAATTTATGGGGCATTTCCCGATAGCTTTTAGCTTTCAAGTGACTAGCAGCGTCGAGGACGGATCCCGCCGTTGGGGGGGCTTTTGACAGCCCTTGTCGTCGTACACACACGTACCCCGGACAGCCCACTAAGTGAAATTAATCGCATCGCTCGTGCCGTGATTTATGCCCGATTTCCCTCTCCCCTCCCCCCGCGGGAGAAGCGCGTGCCTAAAAATAGACAAACCGATGGATTTGCGGCTGCGACGGCTTCCAATTGAAAGCGGATCGGAGCTGGCATGCCATTAAAACCGATTCATGGCATCCATTGGAATGAGCTGCGACTAATCTTCAAGTGGCGTTTCATGTCAACAGTTTGAGGTATTTGGAAATACCACCGTCACCGGCACCACCAGCCTGGGGTAATTAAATTCCACATAAATGGGTTGCTTTATGGCCGAGGGTGGCGTTGGCTAAATGGTCTTCGATTAGCATTAATTCAATTGCCGCGACGCTGTATCGTATATGTATCGTCTGCTTGTTTACGAGTTGTAATTGTTTTGTTTTGCTCAAATTTGACCGATTTGGTGCAGTCCTTAGCAGGCGGTGAATTCAACCCCCAAAGCAGCTGGGCCGAGCCATAAACGAAGTGATTTTGGAGATTTAACGACCAGTACCAGGAAATTCGGTCTGGGCTTGAAGTTAAAGTCGAAACGATGGCTTGAAGGTGAAGATGGATTTTTTGGAGCCAAAATTGACATCATCTTGACGTGGCTGAATAACGTTTATGGTCGAAGTAAAATTTGAATCTCCGCTTCGGGCAGTTAGAGACTAACGAGCTCTTTATTGCGTTTTAATTGCGACTTGTCTGGAACGGAAGCACGTTCGTCGACAAAATGAGCAGACTTTGATAATTAATTTATGCCACGTGATTAAGGGAGAATGAGCATGTTCACCTGACGGGAATTCAATCAACGTGTCTAAAAGGGAATGCTCCCTTCCGGTATCAAATGGCGTCTTCTTCACAATTACTACACTAAACGACAATACTTGGAAAGATGATGTCAATTATCGAACCCAACCCATTTTGAATCACGCCCAATCATCGTGTCACTGGGAAGCCCCACCATTGTGACGTAGCTCACCGGAGTCCTTTCAATTATCTCTAGGCAATCACTTATTTGCGAAATTCATTTCGCATCCCTTTCCCGTGGGATCATAATAAACCCGAAAATGTAACCAAACAACGGTGAATGTCGGGCCATCAATTGAATCACTCAATCCCATCAATTCCCATTTCCTGCGAATTGTAGGGGAATATCCAATCGTTCCGTCAACCGGCAGGGATGCCCACCTTTCTGGCCGGGATGTATTCTGATTTCCTGGATATATTTACTAGGCTTTCAAATCACTCTTGTCGATGGGTCACCTTAGGGAAGGCATTGCAATCAATTCAGCGCTTTCATGCTGAACTTCAATTTAATTGCTTCAAAGCTGCTTGTTCGCTGGAAAATAATGTCGACTAAACGCTTCGTTGTGTACCCGAAATGGGAATTGTACCTTTTCGCTGTTTATCTGTGATTGTCAATATGAATTAGGGAAATAGGAGCGGTCGTATATTTCCTTCCTCCTTCCGTTCCCTTGATGGTTGCGCAAGATGAAGGGCATCGTTGCTGGAGTGGGATGTGCCACACAATGTATAAGCTTGGCGAGACGTGTTTACGATGTTTGGCAAGTCTTAAGTGGAATCAAGATTGCACTTCGAATTCGAGTCGGTTATGGGGATCTAGGAAAGTGGGAAGTGTGCTCGCTAAGGTTGAGGCAAACATTTCGAATTGATAAGACGCATTGTAAAAATTTTAAGTGTGATGTTGACGCGGATTGTCTGGGGCTTACGTGGACATGATTTCAGGCAGACAGAATGGTGGAGACAGAATGACAAATGTGGAGGTGCCTTCAATCTTGGCGCCACGTGGTTAAGTGGATTAAACTGTTTCACTTTCTAGCGTCACAGCACTGGTTTTTTCTTTCGTTTTCACAAGACGATTAAAGTCATGGTCAATCATCAACAGATTGCCTACGTCTAGATAGAGTCTTGTCTCAGATTTTTTACTATAGTGACTTTAAATGTCTTCCGATGACGGCTATGCCTCTAATTTTTTTTTAAGGGCAACATAACGAGAAGAATACTAGAGCACCACGACAAAGACTGCCCGCGTTAGATCGAAAACAACGTGTAAACAACTTATTACCAAGTTGGTGTAATCAACGTTCTTCAACGACACTATCATGAAGCAATTCTTCTACAGACATTATTTCAAAAATGTACGTGTCTGGCACCAGCATAGCAGTTCGACTCGACTTTGCACCAGCATATCAGCATGACTCGACTCTGCAAACAGTTGTGCACATTGGGTGTTCCCTCTGGCGTATGTGAACTATTTTCATCAAATGATGGAGACACATGCAGTTCACCTACTCACGGTGCAGAGCATTTGGGACCCCGTATTTGTAGCAACTCTTCCCATCGGTATGTAAGGAAGTCTTATTAACACTCTTAGCAAATTCGTAACCCTCGCAATTCTGTCATTGTGCCTGATCCGCTCGATAAGACGTACGAGGTCTGATCGATTATTCAAAAGAACATCTTTGTTTCTGCCAATCTTCTTCTTCTCATTCTAGTGGCGCTAACTTCCGTGGTGGACCTGGCTTCAGTCAACAAGCTTCTCCAGCTGGTACGGTCTATAGCCAGCTCCAGTGCCTCCAATTTCGCGCGACAAGTTGGTTGAGGACCTTCTCCACTTATGTGCGCCATCGATTCCGTGGGCGTCCTCTATTGCGTTGTCCCATTGGTCCTGAGACTCTTCGGGCTGGAGCACCCTTGTCCATGCGCTCTACATGACCTAGCCATCTAAGCAGTTGAACCCGTAACGTAAAACGTCTTGTGTTGGCGAGTGAGTTTTGCATGACCTTCTCAAGTATGATGTTAAAATCATCACATGACAGCGCGTCGCCTTGCCTAAAGCCTTTTTTCATATTTGAAGTCTCGACGAGTTCATTTCCGACCTTGACAGCGAGAGTTTGGCAGGAAAGTCCACAATAGACATAGCATTTCTGTCAATCACTAGCTTGAAATACATGGTTTGAGAACTAATATTTATTGAAAGTCTTATTTGGAGATAAGACAAGCATTTAACTTAAAATTCACGGACTTATCGAACAACCCGTACATTTGATCACTTTGCCCGTTTTTAAACGAAAAATTAACATAGTTCATATACAGTGATAGACAACTTGACTGGACAACTCGAGCCTGACCTACCATACTGCATTGGAACAATGGAATGAAACGCCAAATTCCACTCTTCCTCCTCCTCAAACGTTCACGAGTTTCGCTAACGCACTTACTCATTGCAATTTTTGGACGAAACAATGTTGAAGGGATTATTTGTTGGTGTTGATGTAGTTGTAGGAAGTTGCGGACATTTAATTTTATTGTGAAGTATTGCCTGACTGTCGACAAACATATACATGTGCTCACTTAACTTTCCGCTGGTGTTTGGACTGCAAAGCGCGCAATATGCGGTCTAAACACATCGTTCTGAGACTGCCAAGCGGTCACCTACTTGATGGAATCGCATTCAAGGCAAACCTCAGACGTAGTGATGATAAGGACATTCGTTTCTCCTTAAGCACTAGTACAAGTAAAATGGACGATTTGTTTATGATCCCCAGCAGTCCTAGATTTAATTTTCCTTTCTATTTTGGTATTTATACTGTAACCTTTGTAACCCTTTAATGCCCAATTTTTTTTTTGTTTTTATGTTGTAGAGGAGACAGTTTTAAACAACTTTTGTTCTAAGACTTTTCATATAACTCACTTGGGTATGTGACAGTTGACTTCAGGTAGTGCGTGCCATTTCGGGCAAATTGAAATTCCAAGAAGAACTTGACATTTCCGGCAGACAAATCGAGTTCGTGAGTCGCACATCGAACTCGATGTACATGCTTTGGTGGCAAAAGGGCAACATTCATACGACCCCGCTTGGCTGCGATCTCCGATTCCAAATTCGGTGGGAGACCAAATTTTCGTGTCAACAGTATGCCGCACTTTGTACGACAAGTGGTTACTTTCATGATAAATTCGTACAAATTTAGTGGCTTCGTAGTTTGTACTGTACAATCGAAGTGGAGTCGATATAACATCCAAGCGTTGATGATGGCCATATCGCACATGCGGTAGAAATGGCGCTGTGTCCATTTGCGTGATTTGATGCGGATGCGACATCGACCCAAGCACGCGTCCATTCGATCGACGTCACTCGAACTGATGCAACCGACTTACACACAGGCGATTAGATTACCCTAAATTGGGATCTGCATCACTACGGTGGTCGTCTTCGCCCGAACATATCTCAAAACAATAACGAAAGCCGCTGTTGTCACATAGTAGGAAGAGCTTATAGCTCCATGGCTTGTATTGTTTGAGATGAAATAAGCAATCTCGGTAGCAGACATCTGCTCATCAACGCATAGACTTCCTTTCATTGGATCTTTTTTGAAATTTCGATTCAACGCATTTATCCACAGGCGTAATTTGTATAGCCGGTCATACGTTTGATCGTTTTGGGGAATTGCACTACGCGTTCCGATGCTATGTGGTCGCATCTAAAAACGGTTTCTCAATCGCTGGCTTCATGCAATCGCCTCTGTCGATGGCTCGACTGCTCTGCGCTCGAAGTCATTGCCTGTTCATTCGATGAATGTTGTACAGTCGATGGCCGATTTTGCGCGGCATTCTAAATAACATTTTTTAGAAACTTAAAAAGTTATACACGTTTTGCAAAAATGCGTATCGTCGTCCAGGCAGACTCAACTGCATTCCAAATTTTCAAATGCAGTTGGATTCAAGTGGCAACCGGTGCATACAAGCAGAACGTAATAAGCTATCCGCACGCAGTTTGGAATATTTTTGTTGGACAAACTTATTGTTCAAAGAGTGCGTGCCAAAAATGGACCAGTGGGTGTTAAAGGGCAACTTTTTTGCTCTTCTCGCTGTTATTCGGAATTTTGTGATTCTAGCTCTTGCTACAATATTTCATGCTCCTTTTAGGTCACAAAGTGTTGATACATGGAACTGAAATAAATAAGTTTCAAGGAGGCTGGAATAGGGATATCAATAACATTCGCGGAGAGCTCCTTAATTCGTCAACAGATCAAACATTTCTTCACGATGAATTCTGTCGTATGGGCTTTTGAAAGCGATAAATTCAATCGCTTATCTTGTCCAGCAGCTTACAAATCTACATTCCACAGATAATAAGTCGCATTAATAGGTGTAGACGTAGAGGATTCCGCTGAGCGCAGCTTTCTAAAATTGGATAGTCCAACTCTGGATCTAGCTGTTAGTAAAATGTTCGGCATTGATCCGAGTCGACGTTTGTTTCCGTCATACCTGTCATCGAGGACATTCGACGACTATCAATGAAATTGTCTATAATCCGTAGACTGTGGTGCGATGTTGATTCTATTACTATAAAAGCCAGTGTTGCTTATTACCACATTAGGTACTGTGGTAAAGACCTTGAGTTGACACTTATCTGTTATCGTGTTCAATCTCTCCGACTAAGAAGTATTTTTTATCACGCCGCCGCATGCCATACTCCCGACATTCTTGGCAGCTTCCATGCCCCATGGATGGCATCGTAGGAGTCCCCTGAAGTCTTCATCGAGGGGTGATGTGTGTACATGTGGGGCGGGTTCCATAGACCCTGTCTTGGATTCGAATAGCGACCACTTTTTGTTTTAAACTGAGCCAACATTGCCTGTTTTTGCGCCATCTTGTTTTATAGTGCCTGGCCTTCTTTTCGACGTAGGTTGGTAAGTTTATGCATGTCATGATGGTCTCACTGGTTCTCTAGGCAGGTAACAAACAAACAATAGCCATCATACTAAACGCTGTGTTGCCTAGAGCCCCACTCCATCATCTAGATCATACGTCAACATTTGCAACGTCGAGAAAGTCACAGTCAAACCAAGGATCGGCGTAGGGAGTCTTTGATTTCAGTAAAAACATCAAACTACCGCGGATACATGTCTACAAGATGTACTGTCCGCACATCCGGTTTCAAGCGCCGTTATTACTCGCGACCAAGAGGTCATTTGCACCCGCTTAAAGGCCTCTAGTTGGGCACATCCTCTCAGGGCACAAGATGACAATTTAACTACATCCATTTACAACGCAATAAACTCACTTTCTTTGAAAGCAATTTATTTTACGTTTCACATAATCACAAAGCAAACCAACCTCCATCAAATCAAAGATAATAGCAACTTTTGCCTCTCTAATGTGACCAGGTTTGCGTCTGGCTTGTCTTTGAAAGGAGCATTACCTACGCTGTGGCATCTTCTTTTCAGACAGCGTCTGAATTGTTGCACCGTAAAATTCACTTAATTCTCCTTCTCCACCAAGGACACCGTGCAAATCTCCATTTTCCACCATCGAAAGCAGTTTTACGGTCGACTTCGTCCTGTCACCTCGTTTGGCCCCAGAATATTTTCACAAAGAATTCAACCTTTTCTATTTCGGAAGTGCACTGAACAGCAACCTTCCCGGCGCTAGAAGGATGAGCGCACATTATAGTCTCTCAACAAGTACTACCTGCCCTTTTCTTGTTCTGGCCAACTTTCCGTGAACTCGCCCATTCCCTAAATCCTTTCGGGACATTACGTTTGCTCTGCAAAACAAATGCAAAAATACTTGAACAAAAATACTCGAGCAACACCTCTGACGGTGGCAAAAGAATCGTCCCTTCCCCTCACCCTTTCTCGGTCTCGCTTCCAATCCAACTTTAATTGCTGCTGTTGTTCCGCTAACGAGAAACGGTTAAAGGGATTACGCCAACATTATCCCACCGGGACTTAATGGCGGTTTGTTGGTAGTCACTTTCACGGTAAATTACATCACACTTCGTGACGTGGTAAACGCCTGTATCTAGAGTCGTGCCATTGTGTGCTTAGACGTTTCGTGAGTTGAGCATTTTTTCACACAAACTCCGGCATACTTTGTCCTTTGAAGCTGCTAAGCCACGCTCAGTGACTGAAGGGGTAGTAAGGCTTTTCCATTATAATATGTACATGAGTGGAAAATGCATTCGCTTGTTGCTTGTAGTGTCATTTAACACATAGCGGGTAACTCGATGTCATAAATCAACAGCATCGTGCACAAGCATGTAGAGAACGTAGACAAAAATGTCCGCAGCCCCTAGAGTCACTTAAAGACGTCAATTTCACCAAGACCATTCTTAATGACAAATCCACCATCGGAAGTAGTTAATAACGCTCCCCAAAATCTACACTGTGCCTGCTTAATATCATCCTCTACGCCAACTCATGAACCATTCCCTTTCCTAGTCCCAACGATGGTCTATGCATTTAACCTGAAGCAAGAGGTGAACACGCAGACACATACCTTCAGTCCAAAAGGTCAAAACATGACTGCAAAATTAACCCACAGAATTTCTATAAATAAGTTCACAACTAAATTTACTTTCATTTCCATAAAATTGATGACCACGAACCTGTTCTGACGCTGAGACCTACATAGAAAGTCTATCAATTTCACCAAATAAAGGTCACTGGCACTTTGCCATTTTTCACAGCATACGGCAGCAATCCCTCATCATTTATATTCATTGACGGGTTCATTTTGTCTCAAATCCAGTCTGCCCCCTGTCGTCGTCAACAACTTTGAGCGTGATACTAAATTATTCTGCCACTCCCTCAGACTAAACCTCATAATCTTTTGTTGAAGGCTATATACGAGTAAAAAAAAAATGCTCAAGTGTCGCATATCAAATTTTCTTTTTTATGAATTCCTTCAGTCGCCCCATTTGCATCGTCATCCACCACCGACGAGAGATGCCCGAACAAATGGCGTGGGGAAATGAAACAATTAAAAAGTAGGACCTATCAAGTGGGGGTTGTTTCCGCGCGCTGAAGGCACCGTGCTCTTAATATTTTTTGAAAGAAGAAATTCTAAATATTGAATGGTATTCAAATTAATATTGTCATTTTGCCGGATTTCAGGGCTGTGTAGAGTAGCCATTTTTAAGTATTGCCCATCTGAAGCTATGACTTTTTTTCCATCTTTCTGGCAATTTGTGGATCTCATTCCAAAAGAACTGCGCCGGCTTGGCAGCCAAGAATGAATCAAGCCAATTTTTGATATTCTGCTCTGATGTGAACCGTATTTCAGTGAGGGCGTACTGCATCGACCGGAACAAATGGTAGTCAAAAAGGGCAAGGTCTGGGCTATAAGACGGGTGGGGTAAAACTTCCCATTCACTGTTTTCCAAATAGTTCTCAACCGGAATAGCAACGTGGGGCCTAGCGTTGTCATGATGGAAAATTTTGCCTCGTGTCTGGTCGCATATTCCGGGCGTTTTTCGGCTACTGTTCCCTTCAACCGGTCGTGTGACTTCTTCAATCTGGTACTGGAGAAGATAGTGCGGAGGGCAGCTGTAAACACGGAAGGCACTATCTTCTACAAGTCGGTCCAACTGTTGGGGTACGCAGATGACATCGACATCGTCGCGCGTTCTCAACGTGCTGTAGTGGAGGCTTTTACAGCGATTGAAGAACAGGCGAAACGAACTGGTCTCAAGGTTAATGAGGGCAAAACGAAACATATGCTGTCGACCAAAAACCGTTCCGTCACACATCACCTTGGACAAAAAGCTGGACGCTAAGCAAAACTGCAGATCTGATTTTTGGTACCTTCGAAAGAAAAATTCTACGTCGGATTGTATGGTCCCGCCTGCGAGGAAGCGAATGGAGGAGAACAAAAAAAGGATGTAGTCTGGTATAAGGACCAAGTAATCGCGGATGCAAGACAGCTTGTTTTTGATGAGTGGAAGCAGCGTGCCCAGGACCGTCAAGGATGGAAGGCAGCAATTGCTCAGGCTCGGACCCTCTATGGGTTGCTGACCTGGTAAGTAAGTAAGTAAGTTCCCTTCAAACGGATTCAGTAGCGTTGTCCATTGATGGTTTCACCCGATTTTAGCAGCTCATAATACAGCACATCCTTCTGATCCCACCAAATGCAGAGCATTACCATGGCGCCATGGATATTGATTTGACTCGTTGGCCGGGTTTTGCATATGATTTTTTGCGCTTGGGGTTGTCGTAATGGATCCACTTTTCGTCACCAGTAACAATCCGATGCAAAAATGACTACCTTTTGTTTCGTTCCTGCAGCAGTTTTCTTCATATTAAAGTAAGTACAAACATGTCGAACTTTGTGCCTGAAAAAGTGTCTTTGCGGGGAGTTCGCAAAAACACTTTTTCAGGAACAAAGTTCGACATATTTGAGTAAAAAAAATTATTGCTGTTTACGCTTCAAATGAATGACAAAAACTGAAATGACGCACTATGACTGTAGCTTTCCAACGCATGTTCCAATGGAATAATACAATCTTAGCAAACCGCGCGAATTAAGTTATACACCCAATAGTTGTGCGGACTTCTGGAATATCGATCCTCAGTCTCAAGAGTAATAAGGAAGAAGACACACGCCTCGTTGCCCATAATCTTTTTGGAGCTTTAAAGTGTCGAAAGGTGCGTTACCGACATTGATGAATTCCCCATCGTCATTCTACAAGTTTTGCGGGGTTGACCAAATTAGTACAAGGTAGAGTTGAGCAACAAATGACAAATTGCTATTTTTTTTACAGTAATTTAAAAACCGCAATCGCAATCTGCGATCGACTTTGATTTAAAATGCGATTGCGATTGAGTTGCTTCTTTTTCACAATCGCAATCGTAATTTAAAATCACACATTTGATATATTTTCACAATCGCCACCAAGTTCGAAATCACACACGCGCTCTTTTTCAACCCCATTTGCATATTCATTCACACAAACGATTTCATGTTTCACATAATGAAGTGTGGCAGTTGCAAATGAAATGGTGTGCTTGGGAACAAAATCTGAGTATGCTATCGTCCCATAAAAATTTTCAATTTGACAAAGGAGTAAGTCCATTATACAGTCCATACTACCAACATTCAGAGGCAACTCAGGTCGCCTTCTACATACTATAATGTCTGTAAGTCAGCAAATAGTATGGCAGCATGACACACAGACTGCAGAATACACATGTACCTATCATGATACACAGGCATTCTGTATACACACATCCATTTTTATTAACATTCTTAAGGAAGAAGATGTGCATGTCGTCCAAAATCATTTACAAGAATCTTGAGTTTTCGAAATTCGGGGAAACTGTGGTCCCACTTAATACTGAATTATTCTCTGCCTACTCTTTTACTGACACTCCATTTACTATTTGGATTCTGTCATATATTGGTCCTAGAATTGCCACCGTTCATAATCAATGAATACTTGAATTCAAAACTTAAAATCGCTATTAGAAAATCACAGTTGTAAAGGGTGGTTAAATGTTAAGGGCCGATGTTGAATGTGAACTACACCTAAACGTCAAGTATTTTTCTGCACTTTATTTGACATTTCTTCACTTCTTCAATTTCAGACTAACTCAATTTGAACCATGGACAGATACACAATCGAGCAACGCCTTAAAGTTATTTAGGCTTATTATGAAAATGGGCGTTCAAATCAAAATGCATATCGTGCACATCGTGATTTTTTCGGTCAATTTAATCGTCCAAATGTGCATACAATCGGAAAAATCGTGCAAAAATTTTAGCAAACCGGGTCTGCAGGAGATGTGAAAACACCAGTGCATGCTCGTACAGCTCGTACTGCAGAAAATATTGCTGCTGTTCGCGATAGTGTGGCTGAAGAACCGTCCATCTCAACTCGTCGTCGTGCCCAACAATTGCACCTCTCACGCTCGTCGTTGATGAACATTAGCATAAAGTCTTGCATTTACACACTTGCAAGGCGCAGTTGACTCAAGAACTAAGGCCTCTTGACCATTTCAAGCGTCGTCAATGGTCAGAATGGTCAGAATGGTGGCAAGAAATGGCAACGGTGGATGATCAATTTTCGAAGAAAATCATCTTCAGTGATGAGGCACATTTTCAACTCAGTGGATTCGTCAATAAGCAGAATTGCCGCATTTGGGCGAATGATAATCCAAGAGTGATTGTCGAAAAACCAATCCACCCACAAAGAGTGACTGTTTGGTGCGGATTATGGGCTGGCGGCATCATCGGGCCGTATTTTTTTCAAAATGAGGCCGGTCAGGCAGTTACTGTGAATGGTGTTCGCTAAAAAAAATGATAACGGACTTTTTATGGCCCGAATTGGAAGATATGAATGTGGACGATATGTGGTTTCAACAGGACGGTGCCACTTGCCACACAGCTAACGAAACAATGGCTCTTTTGCGCGACAAATCCAATGGCCGTGTTATCTCACGTGGTGGCGATGTCAATTGGCCGCCAAGATCATGTGATTTGACACCGTTGGATTTTTTCTTTGGGATTATTTGAAAGAAAAGGTGTACGTCGATAAGCCAGCAATAATTCAAGAGCTAAAGGATGAGATAATTCGGCACACTAAAGGCATAGAACCTCAATTATGCTTCAGCGTCATCGAAAATTTGTACCACCGGATGGAGGTGTGCCGCCAAGGTCGATATTGGCCGATATTTTGTTCCATACATAATTGAACCATACCAATATTATCATAATAAAAAGAAATGACAATAATTTCCTAAATAATTTGTGTTTTATTCAAAATCAACATCGGCCCTTAAAATTTAACCACCCTTTAAAATCGAAACATAGCTCAACTCTAGTAGTTATATGCTATATGTCAATGGCTCTTCGTATGCCGAACGCCTGTCTTATTGCGTAACTTTACGAATGCTTTAACTTGATCGCCTTGGGGTCTCAGTTAAGACGTATATATCGAGTAAGAATGCAACGAATCAGGCACATGGTGGATGACTCAAGGAAATTTCTCTCGTACTAACTTGTCCTTTGCAACAGAAGACCGACAAGAATCGTGCTTCAGTGCTATGTTCCACCCGAGTTGGGTTATTCATAATAGCCATCTGAATGAAGGGGACGGGACCAAACACAAACCTCCATGATGTAAGTCAAAAAAAGTTGGACATTAAGCCGGCTCATTCGACGTAATCCAAACGATTTTAAAATGAGACGAGTAAATCAAATTTAGACAACGAAGTGAAGAAAATCGGTGTGGCGCCCGGGCGAAGATACCTGATTTACTTTTCATATCCCCTCCCTCGTTGGTCAAAGTTCTCCTTTACCACCAAGCAAACGAGAGTTCTTTGAGTTACAATAGATGCAAATGAACTTCGGCATATTTCTTCGCGCCTCCTGTCCGACATGGTCACTGGGTATCCAAGGACCTTGGCGGAGCAGTCGACTAAATCATCATCTCAAAATAGATCCAGGATCCAGTTGCAAGAGTCCCAACGATGAGACTTATTTAAATTCAAAATTCAACTTCAAAGTAAGTTCTCGACATGGCTCATCAAAGCAGTGGCCACCATGAAAGAATTGAAGGTAACCACAAAGTTTGCCCACACCCATGCGTAATTAGCTCCAACACTTCCACCATCCAACGTCACGGGCCGATGCCGATGCTGATGGCTATGCTGAGGCAAATGTCAATGTCTACAAGGGAACATCCACAGAACTGGTAGATGTTCAAACCGCAGCCCAAACGAGTCTGCGTGCGATTCCGTATTCTGCCCCGACACGACAATAGAGGTGTACAGTGTAACGTTTTCCATGTCTTCCATGTCCTTTCATTGTCCTCGAGGTGCGGTGCTATCTCATCAGAAATTGTTCCGACGCAGAGAATTGAATTTGACTACACCACCGCAGGTATGACTGGGTTCTAGATGGGACTTAACACAACTGTGATTATGTCCTCCCACGCGAGTGCTGCCACTTCTCAATTGGAATCTTGTTCCACGTTACAGAACGACTCGTGTACTGGCAGCACTATGGCACAAGAGTACCATCGAAAAGCTTCCAATCGATTTGAAGTGAATAATTTATGTGTTAGTAGTGTCGACCAAGGGAAGCATGTCCTGTGTTACAGAGTTTGAAGGGTCTGTCGAATGGATTGGAAACCTCCACTCTGTACGTGCGCACGGGGGATTCAAATGTTGTTTCTGCAAGTGAGCGGTTTATTAGGCAAGCAAATCGAGTAGCAAAACATGTCTCTTACGATTGAGCCTAAAATGGTTAAACGTGCCATGAAGCCCTTTGAGGATCTCGGGTTTTGTATTGAATCGTTGAGGCAAGCGCAAATTTGATTGGAAATCTGTTATCAGGGGCAGCACAATCGCCTGCGGATTGTTTACGCTGGTCCCTCGGTTTTGTCCTTTCGTAATGGAATTTTGTCTGCCAAAGTATGTACGTGTACTGGCATTCAGCAAGAGGTGTCTTTGGGTTGTTGTTTAACTGTTCAACCTTAAAATGTTTGTCCGAACCGTAGCGGTGGTAGCAAAACAAATTATGGTTGTTTTAAGTAGGTTCGGAGCACGCTGTTTCCAGTCTTCAAGGCCAAGCTGTCTTTCATCCGCGCTGAAGTGTCTATCGAGCTTTATTTTTGTCGTTATATCAGCTTCGAGGTAGATTTCATGCAACTCATGATTGTATCGTCCCCGGAATCGTCCTCACACTATTCTCTCCTCGATCGCGGCGAAGAAGAAGTCAGAGTGCCAATGGCTAGGCACCCAAGTCCCAGCATGCAGCAGTCACACTTACGCCAGCGTAGAGTCGTTTTGTTATGCTGCGTTGGTGCTTTTGAAAAAGCGGTGAAGATGCTTGACTCTAATTCATTTTTTCATTTTCTGGTCGTGAATAAGACCATGACGTCGCTACAATTGAATAGAAGGTCCGCAATGGTTTCCTCTTCTAACTCGCAGCTTATACGGAAGTCGTTGTAGGGCAGGTCTGTTTTCGAAGCTTAAGTTCCAATGGCGCCCAGTGATGACGCCAATAAGTGTTCTGACGTCCTCAGCCTCAGCACGAGAGTAGACCGTAATTAATTCGCAGTGAGGCACCCTGTAACATCAGACTAAGTACGATTGGTGAAATCAACCGTTTTAAGCATCAGAAGATGTGGCCATACTGAACTTACTTATTTACTTCTCAGGCCGACAACCCATGGAGGGTCTGAATCTGAGCGAAAGCTGCTTTACATCGATGACGGCATTCGATATGCTTCTTCCAGTCAACCCGAATAAGTTGTCTTACATCTGCGACAACTAGGTCTTTACACCGGTCTTCCTCTCCTTCTCGACCCAGTCTGTGGCTGAGAAAGTGCAGTCGTCGGATTTTTGCCTTCCGGCCTACATACACATCTTTGTACAGCTCGTAGAATTCGCGTTTGTCTTCTCCTCCATTGACCACCATCGCACACGGGACCCTATAGAGGCGGTTGCCGCCATAAGCTAACATCGCATCTCAACTAAGATGTCATTTGCGGAGTTCACGTTTTCCCCGGGTAGACAAATTCCTTCACTACCTTAAAATTGCAGCTGTCAATTCTTATGTTTTGCTCCACGTGGTGTGTAGCGTCATAAAAGCTTCCATTAAAGCATGTTGGGATCACGCGACAATATTGATATTATCGTCGTAACCCAACAGTTTTACTGACTTGTATGAGATAGTGCCTTCCCCTGTTTACGGTTCCGAACGGCTCAGAGGTTCTTGAACCGAACTGCACGGTGCATAGCTTATGTGGTGCGACACGATCGGATCAATTTTCGGCCATCACATTGAACAGCTCCTTGCAATGAATGCTGTCGTATGCGGCTCTAAAATCGGTGAATAAATGGTGCGTATCGACTTCAAACTTGCTGGTCTTACTCCAGGATTTGATTTGGTGAACATTTGGTCTAGTCTAGTATAGTCGATTTGCCGGGCCGGAAGCCGTGCAAAAAGGCTTTAGACGTTCACACAGTACGTTGGGCAGGAGCTTATACGCGACGTTGAGCAGGGATATACTTGGTAGCTGTTGCAAAAGGTAGGATCGCCTTTCTTGCGGATTGGGCATATGGAGCTGATATCTCAGTCAAAGGGCATGCTTCCGCCTCTCCAAATTTTCCAGACGATCTGGTGGATGCTCCCTACCAGAAAATCGCCTTGAACAGCTCTAATGTTAATCCTGATCTGAGCTAGCGGCTTTGTTGTTCTCCAGCTTTTTAATGGCTGTGCAAAGCTAGGTGGGACGACGACTACTTTATCGACTGGAATTGGGATTTCCTGATTCCCTATCATTCTCTTCTGCTGCTTAAATTGATTAGGCTTTTGGCTTTTTAGAAAAGTTTGTCCGTAGACTCTTCGATATTCTTGAGCTGGGAGGTTGTGAGAGACCTTTTCTTCAGACGTAGCCGCTTTTAGCCTTACTGGAGTAGTGTCGTTTTTAGGGAGTTGATAGCAATTTTTTGGAATGTCACATTGTCCCGGCTCCCAAATAGGTTGTATGATAAAATACCCCTTTATCTCGTTAAGAGCTAGGAGAGCTAGGAATGTTGTGCGTCCAGATACTTGATATCGCCGCTGGGTATTTTGCCTTTTAGCCAAGACAAAGCTTCCTTGAGCACTATAAGAAGTGATCATTGGATATTTAGATCCTTAGAGCAGGCGGCCGCACCCACTCTATCGCCCAACTTCGGTCCCGATCCCGATGCACTCTTGCTGTGCATTCCCGATCACTATAATCTCCGCCCTGCATGGTTTGTGAATGCTTTTCAGTAAGTGAGCAGATCCAAGAATGTACCAACTTCTGACTTATCAATTTTCTTCATCGCTCCATGTTTTCATTGATAATTGATAGCCTCTGTGTTGATTGGTAAATTGAGAGTGATTCCAAGACGAAATTAAATGAAATCTTGAACTGAACTTTGACCCAGAAGTTGTCAATGAATTTACCGTGAAACAACAACAGAAAGGTGAAGAGTGAGTTTTAATTTACTTTTTGCAAGTCTAAGAATTGCCTCTCGTACTCCTGTGAAAAGATTTCCTCTCCCAAATGAACCGCATCTTGTATTGATTTCCAAAAATGACCAAACCTGTCAAAATGTGCACTTGCAACATCGTTACTTCTCCTTGAGAGAATTTCATGTCAACACAGCGTCAACAAATGAGTCTATATGACTGGAGCCGGCTTAGTCGAGGGAAACATAGTGTCCCCAGACAAGACCACATAGAATTTTTCTTGAGCAACTTATTGCCAGTGCGACGTGATGTACAATTAAAAGGAAACTCTGCCAGCAATGGTATCCTTAAGCAATCCCATTCCCATTTGTTGGCAAAAACCATTGCCAAATGGCGCCCAACAACTCCACTGCCCCCGGCTCCCACTCCAGTCACGAAAACGAATTTCCAACAAAAAATTCAACTTTCGTCTCGTCCCGTAACCCGGATGTACTTACACAAAAGATTACTCCACGCACGAGGTGAATGCGAAAAGAGTTGCGTCGGATGTTGTGTGTTCCAAGAAATTTATCTCGTCCTGCCTGGGATATTCATATTTCACGGGAGTAATGTGACGAGAAGATTCATAAATAAATTGGCTCCAAAGTTGACGACAAATTTGGAAGCGCTCCGTCTCGCAAGAAATCACTTGAAGTTGTGTTGTGGCCCCATCCACTTGCCCCCGTCTTTCAGCTTGAATATCTTATTCCATGGTCTTGGTGGGGTAGTCGGTCGATGGCGCTTGCAGGAACAAAGGATTCGCCTTTTCAGCAGCCAAGGCGGGGTGAGAAAGAGTTGTTGAGGTACTTTTATCTCTTAAGGGCATCTTGACATGGATCGGTGAATTATGCGCCTCCATGTGGGAGGCGTACGCCTTTGTCGAGGCGCTGGAAAGTGAAAAGTGGACCCGTCGAGAATCGATTCCCGATTTCAATTAGAAATGCGGACAGTTGCCGGGGGTAGTCTTACTGCAGCGGATATTGGAACGACAGTGTGGTCGTCGATTAGGGTCAATGATGTGGATACACATCGATATGTGAACGGCGTTAGGGTGGCGTGGGGCATCATAAATAGATTGTGGGTTGGAGTTTGGTTGTTCATGTAACTTGGTGGCCAGTGAAAGCATCAGATTGACGCCAATGGACTTGACAGCATGATCATTGACGGAAGCTGGATGAAAATTACAGCTGACCCATCCCTTATCTCGGGTGCACCTCCCCCTTTGACCGCCTAAGGCGATAATCTGGATGGTTTCCTGTCTCTCAAATAAGAGAGTCCTGCGTGAATGCCAATGGCTGGTGCCATGGTTAAGGTCGGCAATGGGAAAGGGAGTAAAAGGGAAAAGAAATTAAATGACTGTGCAAGTGACATGCGTGGTCGTTTTTTTAATTTAACCATTTGCTGGTCTTCCTCTTCGGGTGGGGGAGAGGGGTTCCTGTTGCGGAAGTGGATGGGACCTACAGTTGTATGCCTACTTTGAATAGCGATGTTGGAAATATCAATAATTCACTGAGGGCACAATCGGTGTATAAGGAGAGAGTGTCTACTGAAGTTGTTGTGTCCGGGATCGAACTACGTTGTGAACGTTGTGAAATAAAATTGAATTCGTGAAGAATTTTGAAATTGCAAGAAGTCTGGATAACGAGCGCTACAGGTTTCAATTAAGTCGATTATACGGAAGCAGACTGCTGTCATCTTGCCTGAGAAGATGTGAAAAGTGTATTTAGGCCATATTCGAATGGTTAACTGCGGTGACAGTACGACCAATATAGACCCGTTATCAAATCTCACGGAGACATAATTCGTCGATGTTGCCGCAGCTCACTCAAGTGCCAACTCATTCGTCTTCTCGCCCATTTGAGTGAGCTGCACCATTGTGTCCTAGATTCCAAGTGGAATTCCAAGAGTAGCGACTTCACTGCACGAGAGGAGGTAGTATATTGCATCAAAGAGACGTATGTATAGATCGGATCAAGAGAAAAAAGTCTTTGAATAGAAAGTGGCATTAGCCAGGAAACAGAGTGGCTGTCCGATCAAGTCATCATATGGCAGTTGGAAACCACATTGTTCTTGTGGCGGGACAGTACCGCCTTGATCAGCATTGTCTCTGCCTGAAGAGTAATATAATGTTTGGGGAGATGTAAGGATTTACCTATTTGGTCACCTCATCCGTCAAAGTCTGTGAAGATTGCCAACTAAGCACTCCTATTAGCATACTTAAATCTTTGTGATTAGAACCGATCAATAGTGTTGATTTCTTTTTGCTCAGCATCGGCCATAGAGCCCCGTCTGTTGCTCCCGTAATCAGGCTAAGCCATCGAGCTCTGACTCTATATCGTCCTCCTTTTTCTTTGAAATGGAGCTTAGTGGCATAAATGCGTACGGGATGGCTAGAGATTCTTCCAACTCCGAACTCTTTTTCGCGAGGCTGTCTGCCTTTTCGTTCTCCTGGATACCAGTATGTTCCAGTACCCAGCAGAGAGTCACCAAGTTCACCCAGGATATCTTACTGATGCTCTGTCTGCATCAGCATTGTTCCACGACGCGTCGATTTTTATTGACCACACTGTGAAGTCAACAATGCCTCGTTAATGTCGTGAATGTAGGCAATGCCGTCATTTAGGTTGTCTCTGTTAAACACGTTTAAACGTTTAACGTTAATGTTTCTGAAACATCGCAGAGATCAAACACCCAACTTTAGCAAAACCAGCAAAGAAATTCTTACGACATTGTAAACGTATCGTCAACTCTGCAGTCAACGCTGGTCTGCATAGTCTAACCGTCAGAATGATGAAGATGTCTGATGCTATGGCTTTTATTGCCGCTTAGCTTCAGAAAAAATCGTGATCGATTTGCCGGTAACGTTGTGAACTCTCAGCCCCAGTGCTGTCTCATATATTGCAGCCACTTCCGCTTGAAAGACTCTACAGTCGTCTCTTAGTGCCCCAGCGCTGGTCTCTTAGCCGTCAGCGTATAAGGCGATCCCCTATACTTCTATAATCAATTGTTCTTGCCGTTGTATCCGCTGATTGAAGCTCCTTTCCAGTTTAATATACGCGTATTGTTATTTACGACTGCCAAAAATGTAGCCTTAACTATCCGAGGTAAGGTGTCGTAGGCTCAAAGTGAGATATTTTTAAATTCCTGGTCATGAGTACGAGCCTCGATTCTTTGTGGAATAACTCTAAGGCCGCATATTTTTGTGCGTGCATGTATGTAGTTTGAGACTTTCTGAATTTGTTGCTGAGCATGGAAACAAAGTTCCTACCTAAAGCTAAGTAAGTAATATTGCAAGCAATTCTACAGTCTTAGGCGGTAAATGAGATGTTCTCTGAATGAGATGCACTTTGAATTTTGAGTTTGACAATAGAATAGGATTGAACAAGATGGTGTAGCAATTATGATGTCATATCAAGTAGAACCACGTTCAGAGATAGTGGAACTCTAGCTTTAGTTCCCTTCAGCGGTTACCTAGTCTAGCATCAGTCAAAGATGTTAACTTAACAGTGTACTTAGGAGTCCCTGCAAATCTTCACATATTCTTCAAACGCTAAACAGAATCAGTTTCCTGAAAACATTCTCTGGAATTATGAGCAACAGACATTGTTACAATATGTGAAAGAAGTCGAGACAGAATCACGAACGGTGTTGGTTTCAGCACTTGACTCCTACGAAATACTGTCAAAAACATCATATTTGATGCTTCCAGGTCAAGCCACGATATGTGCGACAGACAATCCGATTAGTAGACTCCGGCGCATTCTTCGTGCCTCTCTGTGCAACCCCAAAATGAAGTCACTATACAGAGAGTATGAACAAATATTTGACCAATATCTCCGGCCAGTCCAACTCAATGTTCACTCAGAAGTCAGAAAATTCGTTGAATGTTGACATTTGAATCCCAGTAGGCTATTCAACTTGAACAAGTGGTGCTGCAGGCTTAGAATTATTTTTACAAATGAGGTCAAATGGCGACCAACTGTTGAGACAATCTTCAAGAGTTGTGCAACAAATCGATATCGATGCCATGGGATTCCACGGAGGACATCACTTAGAGAGGGATTTAGGAATGCAGAGGAAGCAACACAGTCTCCATGTTCTCCAAGCAAACGCAACGGGAATGCAGATGTACATTAAATCAGAGAGAGAGAGAGGAATCAAACCCTTCCCTGAGATTCATCCTCCGACTGTTCACCACCAGTTGCCGGAGGATTTACCTCCTCAAACAGGCGACTGTTTAAGAGCTCTCGCCACTAAACGCCAACACAAACCCAACGACTATTGTGCACAAAGACACTTCTTGCCACATCGTCCGTGCAATTAGCAGCACTAACGTAGACACGGTTTGAACATGCAACTGGTCATGCACCTGCGAGCACGTAACTGCTTCTAGGCCAGAGGACCGTTTGTTTATCTTCGATTGCGACGATAGCCAATGGACTGGTTTTGCATTTGCCCCAAACACTGATGGCATGGAGCAGACGACTGTTGATGTGCAGAGGAGCAAGACAATGACCCCGGGCCATTCGAATGGCATCGCATTCAGAATCGGCACATTGTTTGCAAATTATTCGGACAATCGGGTGTGTGTTGGAGGTATGGGCTACACACATGGCTGGTCTGCAGTCGAAATTACTTAAGTGCACAGTTTATTGAAGGGTTGCGTGCACACGGAAATTGTAACATGTTTTCGTACCAAGGGATTATGTCACCACTTTAGTCTTCAATTAGTGCTAATCGCAAGGAGTCATCGCGGGGCATTTATCGCGCAGAGAGCACCCCGGTTAGGACTTAGTTGTCATGTTCACTATTGCTGTCTGCCTGAACCGGCGACATGCGATGACAGGAGCTGCTTTGGGAATGTGTAGTCTGGTGGGGGGTAGGAATATTTCGTGCTGGTAATTGAATGTGACGAGTGGTTGTTGGTGAATTAATGGGGGGAAGCGCATTGTGATCCTTTTTGTGCGACTTTAAGGAGAAGGAGATCTCTGTGAAAGTGGATTCATTTGCAATTCGAAACCTTCACGTGGGCTTTTTCGAAAGACACAACGGCTTACCCCGGGCACCGTTATCAAGCACTTGCAGGCACTCAATCTTCCTCAACTGCCATGTCGCCTCGATGGACAATTGAAATCTCATATCGCAGCCAAAGGATCTTAATTCGTTGGGATTACCTCTTGACAGATCTCGTATCGCACTCGCACCTGTGAGCGTGGATCGTTCATTTGGATTTCGCTCTTGACAGATCTCGACAAAACTTTCAGCTGCGAACACATGCCGACCACGTCGCACAAGCACAAGAAAATACCAAAGTTCGTCTTCGTCGTTATCTCGCAGGCACTCTGGCGCGCCTTGTGAAACGATTATTGCCACTTATTCAGGCTCTCTTTGGTTCAAATTCAATTTCGGCATCTTTATTCATACTCCCGAATGCGAAGACACACCAGCCGAGTGAAACTAATTGGCCCCGGGGACATATACCCCGTCTCTGGGGCGCGACGGGTGGGGTGCAACTTCACCTGGGCTCAAGTACAGTTGTACTCCTCGAGCATACACAATCCAATTATTATGCAAATCCTTTTAGCAGCGGCAGCGTTTCCCTATGCATTGTGGCGATGATTCTGTGTGATTCCGTAGCAGGAAGTAGCTCACCCTCTGCACCCATCCACCTCCAAGCCTCTCTCTCGTACCCTGACCTCTTTGCTGAGAAGCAGCTCTCAGGGAAGTGCTCGAGCCGTAATTGTATCTACGCCTGCGGCCAGTGAGTCCTTTGTTTTCGTCCTTATCGTCAGATGGAAGCATTTTTTTTCACTTCATTTGTCTTGTTTCGTTTGGGCGCTTTCAGTTCAACGTCGACTGCGGGGGTGAATGTCTAAGAATTCACTCGAGCAGGCACTTTCGTTCGGTGTGCGTGCTGGCGTTGAGCAGTATATCTCGGCTCGGCGGTGGGTGGAGGTGGATGGAGGTGATGTGCGTGTAAGTGCTACATCGGCAGGAGTCTGTTATGAATATGGATAGTTTTTTGCGAGATGCTGGGTCCGCAAGGTTCGTTAAATAAAGACGAGAAATGTAGTTGGTTGGCAAGATGTTTCTACATCGAGTGAATGGTGTTTGGGTGGCGTCGACAGTAGGTGAGCTCTTGTGATGCGGGTGGCAGGACATAAATAATGGAGAAGTTATGGTTGCTGAGGTGAAAGTCATAATATCTAATGAGATGTAAGGATAACTAGAACTCGTCAAGGAAACTGGGGAGCAGAGCGTTTAGGTTGTGGCAAGGTGCTAGTCGAAGGTCGTCATTCGACGAGATTTAGATTGAAGGGTGTTTTTTTTTCTAAAGACTTCTATTCTCCTTTTCTTTCAACAACAGACGGCCACAACCTCGAGTGTGACGTGTCCCCACATGTGGATCAGTGATTTCCAATCCCATGAGTTGTTCCCTGGAAAATCGATTGAACCGACCAGAGACTCTCGCCCCGGTTCCGGGGTAGGGCACGAGGATAGTCTACACGTGCAAAGAGGTTCAGTTTGATTCTGAACAAGGTGTCACCAGGGTAGCCTTCGTTCATTGTCCTCCACCGCAGCACTAGTGAGAGAGAACACAATAGCGGTTGTATTAGTTCCCATCAAGGATTCATACCTGCGGGGGTGTAGTCAAATTCAATTCCCTACATCGTTATAATTTCTGATGAGTTGAGACTCCGCTTCCGATGAGGGTGGTAGGCCAGGGAAAAAGTTACTCATTAGAAGCCTCTTGCTTTAGGTGGAATATTAAATCAGAATACCACTCAGTTGAGTTACCGTTCAAGTTTCTTTGTCTCCTCGCACACACACATACATACACACGCGCGTTTTTAATGAATTCCGGGATAGATGTTTGCATTTAGAAGCTGTTGTGAAACAAGTAAAACTTCCTAAGTGCGTCATCCGCCTGTCGACAGGACGTGGGCATCAAAATTTACATGTTCCTCAACTCAATCCCTCAATCTAAATGTCAACGGATGGAGATTTAAATTAGTTTTAGGAGTGAACTCGTTGAACGAACTTCAACTTGTTGTACAGGATGAGCGGAAGTTTCTTGATGTTCGCCAGGTTTTTTTTTTTTGTTTGGCGAAGACCTCCTAACGTGTTCAAATCTTGTCAATGGGGATAAAGGAAGTCACACAATCTTGTCGAAGAATATTCTGCAATCTTTTTGCCAGCAATGCAAGGAAAACTTCCTTCGTGCTCTGTCGGAAGGATCAACGAAAGTTTGAACTAGCTCTTTTCTGAAAACGATTGATGGAAGGAGCCAAAATTAGACAACTGACCTAAAGCACTGGAACATATTCCATTCAGATAGTGGTTGGTGCGATGGTGGTGGAGTCAGATGGTACTACAAACAGTCAAGATGTGCCGGGCACTGTTCTCTCACGAGTGGAATATTTCTTGCACCAACAACTGCGAACAATCCACTATTGCTGCATAGTCAGTTGAGTAGCATCAGTTTTTATCACCCATGTCCAGTTTCACTCCACTTTTGGTTCAACGATCCTCTTAGAATCAATCTCTTGAGAAGACTATTTACGTTTAATTGCTGGTGAAACGCATAGATTTGTCTGCTCAAACTGAGCGCACACAATTTACGAACAATCTCAGGTTTTACCACTTCCCCGATACTACAATCGAAAGCAAACCCAACTAATTTGTTAAAGGTTTTATACATTCGTGGGAATTACCTCACCACAACACAATCCAGCCCAATCATGTCCTGATAAAAAATTCGACCGGTTTTCCTCTACCCACAGGCGATTTGCCTTCAATTATTTCTAATAACGCTTGAGCGACGCTCCTAACTTTTTGAAACTGTTGACCGCCATGTATCGGAGGAGGCCAAAATGGATTTAGCGATGAATGAGGACAAAACGATGTATATGGTGTCTTAAAGGTAGTCGAGGACTTCGTTTACTGTAAGAAAGTAAAGTGTTTTAATAGCATCTGTACGGAGATTAATCGCAGAATAGCTCTTGCCAAAAGCTTGTCTTTGGATTCAAGAGACAATTGAGCAGTAGAGCACTCTCTGGAAGGATAATATGACGCCGAATCACCTTTTCTAAGCTCACAGCCCTGGGGTTTCATCCATTTTCCATTAAATTTCTTAGACCGTAGGCAGAAGAGTTGTGCTAAACAGTTCTTATTGACTATGTCCAACATGGAACCTAGCGCCGCCTGTGACAAAATTTAGTACTAGATGAATTACATCGAATTATGACAGATCTCTGGCGGGAAGGAATTTGTATTGAAAATTCAAATTTGTTGGAAATACAAATTTGTCCCCATCATCACGACTTCCGAGGCGGGCGTTGAATGCGATTCCATCAGGTAGGCGACCGCTTGGCAGACCCAGGACGAGATGGTTGGACCAAGTAAAAAAAACTCTTCGGGTTACGCTTGGGCATAGCTCCTGATGGGTTAGAGTCGATGGCGGAGGATTGAGTTGCCTGGAGATCTCTCGTGCGTGGTTTGTGGAATTTGTTTTATTTAATTTGCTAACAAACTATCAATATAACACATAATAATATTGTTCACCATTCATACAACAACAATTTCGTGTAAAACTGGTGGTTTATTGCATTTTTTAAAAACAGTCCCCTACAAAAACTGTCACAAGTAAAGGCTTGTCAATCACGTAATACCAAACATGGGCACATGCACTCGACATTCACCCATTATCTGGAATTAAAAATATATCTTTTCTACTTAATTTCACGTTTTTAAATCAGCACCATATTTCAAAATTTCTATTCAAATACCTTCCCGCCAGTGAACTGTCAAAATTCGATGTAATTCATCTAGTACCACAAATTTCCGCCAGAAGTCTTGTCCCTGGGACAAGTCAATTGGGATTATCATTTGAAACGAATGATTGTTTTGCTGACAGCTGTTTTTTGTTCATGTCAGCGGCCATCAGGTTTGTTCGATTTGACAAACTAGCAAATGCATCGATAAAATTGAGCATTTCGCTGAAATCCAACAATTCGAAATGCTCGAAAATGTACACTTAGGCTGAAATGTTGAAACTAGCCGAAATTTTAGGTGCGGTCTAAGCGTACTATAACGCTTAATCAACAAACATGTCATGTGTGTACGTCTTGTCGAACATTTCGAAACTGTGGGACATGTTCAGGGCCATTTTCTGATACCCATCTTAGCTCTTTAAGTTTCACTCAAAGAGTTTCTATGGACTTACCGTGTTGCACCATTCGAAAAGTAGATAATAAAGTCGGCTACGTATAACTTAAACAAAGTTGAAGAATTAGTAGATCGTAAGGCTTTAAGTATAGCCCCCGGTTCGAATCCCAGTGAAAGGAACACTCCTATCCGGTTTTCAAATCTGGAGATGTCGATCAGTGGTAGTAGTCTGACTATATGTAGGTATCACAAGTGTGCTGTCGATTTCGCTGACAGTCCACTTACCTACCTACTTAGGTTGCTGCTGGTAGTACAAACAAAAGTTTTGAGTCTGAGTGCTACAGTCTAGCGATACAATAACATCAGACAACAAAAAAAGAAAGGCTTTATGTTGTACCTTAATACTGACACAGTGACATAAAATCGTGTACAAATATACAAATATTCAGCAGCATGGTGAAAAGAATATAAGCTGTGCTGGACAGCTTGTCAAAACCCCCATTTTTTTGTTTTGGGATGTCACTCAAGGTCCATTTTTGAGACTGGACAGATGTATTGCTTAAGCTAGCATCACAATTAAATTTCGTATATTAAAAAATTAGGAATGAAAAACAGGAATCGAATTGCAAATTGATATAAAATGAATGGATTTACTTAATTTATAATAGGTATAATATAGAAAAATGCAACAATGTGCTGTAAAAGGTTGCAGAAACCATAATGGGTAGCTGAATTGTTGAAAAGAAATCCGTTTTTCGTTTTAGTTTCTGAAAAATGCGTGTTTGTTTCCGCCTTTAAGTTTCTGTTGACATACAAATTCCCCCGATGACGTCACGCAGGGTCTCAATAGAACTGTCCAGCACACCTTATATTCCTTCCATCATGAGTCAGCAGTTGAAAATTATAGTATGGAGCTTTATTTATTTGAAGCTGCTGAGTAAGTGATAGAAATGTCATACCACCTCCGGCTGGGCTCTCGAGAAGCCCAGCCATCGATGGAAGTCCTAACTGAGGACGCTGGTAGTCCCAAAGCACGTTCGGGTCCTTAGAGTATCTCCTGTGATCCTTGTCTAGCAAGTTTATTGGCAATCTCATTTCCCGTGATGGCCCAGGACACCGATAAGTTTTAACGAATTGAACCTGCCGACCCGATTCAGAGAAGGCTTGAATTCCCCGACTATCCTGGAAGTGCTTAAAGGATTGAATACGGCCTCAAGCACAGCTTGGTTGTCGCTACAGGCACAAATACCTGTTCTTCACAATATAGTTGGCCAATAAGGTTTTCGTTTGAAAGACCGACGCAAATTTACCTAACGAGATGCGCAGTCTAATGTCGCCGCTTTTCTAGTACACCAGTTGTCGATAAATTCTAGAACACACAGTCGCTAGGCACGATCCGACAGACAGTACAGCTACATCATCATAGGCATAGGCCTGGGCGTAGACATTAGAACTACTAAGGGCGTCAAGCAGAGAGTCAACCAGCATGCACCATAGCAGGGGAGATAGGACGCCACCCTGAGGGCAGTCTCTATTTACCCCCGAGATTACATGCTGACCACAGTCCGCATCCGCAATTATAATTCTATTCATTAATGATTCCTCTACACCGTGTTCTATGGCCGATTTACAGATGCCATCAAAAGTCGCTTTGTCAAAAGCACCCTCTACATCGATGAAGATGCCCAACTGCGCTGATAGGCATGTTGCATCTGAGACAGAGGATGAATTTGCAAAGCAGTCTTGCGCACATGTAGCTCAACCAGCCAGCAGGAAGGAGGTTAAACTGATCGGTCTGAAACTCTTGGCGAGTGAGTAGTTCCCATAACCATGACTGTTGCTTATGTCATTGGTTACAGCAGATATTACCAAATTTAAAATGTCCCTTCAACAGGTTTTCCTTATTCATTTACTAATGCAAGTTTTTAATGAACATAAATTTCGATGATATTTTTCGTCTACATCTATCATTCCACTTGTTGCCACATTACGGCTTTAAGTGACTGGAATTTATACACGTTTTGCTTATCGAAATTGCAAAGGCCAAGAAACATTTCCTTCGAATAACTTCGTTTCCATTTCTGATTGGCGACATCTATGGAGCAAACATAAAAGTTCTCATTCAAACATTAAAAATAATGAAAATGATATTTGAAATCGAAGTGAACTTGATTGCATTTCAAAAAAATCGTTTTATAGTTAACTTCGGCTTAAATATTTACGAAGAATAGATAAAGTTCAAATGGGTACGAAGTGCATGCTGTCATCGAGAAAGTACGCACAACATCGACGACTCAGCCAGAACGTCACCATAGGCAGCTTTAACTTCGAGGTAGTTAAAGACTTCGTCTACCTCGGCTCCCAAGTAAACAGTACGAACAACATCAGTACCGAGATTAAACCAGAATAACTCTTGCCAATCGCTATTTCTTTGGGCTCAAGAGGTAATTGAGTAGTAGAGCCCTCTCTCGAAGGACCAAGCTAACATTATCAAGAGACCCTAATCATCCCTGTCCTGCTCTATGGCGCAGAAGCCTGGACAGTCTCAAGAGCAGATGAAGAAGTCCTTGGTCTTTTCGAGAGAAACGTTCTGCACTTCATATTTAGTCCTGCCTGCGTTGATGTTTTTTGGAGAAAAAGATTCAACCATGAACTTTACGGGCTGTACAGCGACATGAACCTTGTCAGGCGTCTACGGATTCAACGCCTAAGATGGCTAGGTCATGTAGAGCGCATGGACAACGTTGCTCCAGCCTGAAGAGTCTTAGACACCGAACCAGTGGGACAACGCAATAGAGGACGCCCACGAAACCAATGGCGCACGCGAAGAAGGACCTCAACCAACTTGGCGCGCGAAATTAGCATTGGAGCTGGCTAAAGATCGTGAAGAAGCTTGTTGACTGAAGCCCAGGTCCACCCCGGACTGTAGCGCTACTAGAAGAAGAAGAAGATAAAATTGAAAATAAGATTTAAATACAACTTGTCTATAAAGTAGACTATAGTGTAGTATCAGCAAACGGCCCTAAGTGAACTTTTGCGTAATTAATGGAACTAGTTCCGACAGTGGACATAGTTCCAGGAACTACACAGAGAGTTCTCAGTCGATTCTCGACCCATCGATTCACGCAACTTTTGGTGTCCCACAAGGTTGCTACTTTAGTCCATTGATTTTCATTTTAACCAATAACGATTTTGTAATAGTTCTGACATAAACAAATCTTCTAAAATCTCCGTCAACGCTGAAGATATTCGAGGTAGTTCTATCCCCAGTCGAAACCAATCTACAGAAAAACGATTGACAATTCCATTACGGGGAATCAAACTGATAATTACCCACACAATAGAGTCCCCGCTTCACCAGCAAAGTGGCATGTGGCATCGTCCTGCTGAAAATCAACGTCCTCCCGTGTTCACCACTTTCAAGTAAGTCGACATTGTTCGGTGAGCTATTTCTTCAACCGAATTCGAAAACGTTTTCTTTTGCTATTGCATGCATTTTTGGCGACACAAGTGTTACTTAGCTCTTAGCTCAGTATGAGCTGATGGCAGACGCTGTTCATTTTTGTACGGCAATTACCCGCCGCTTTCCTTTCGAGAGAGACCATGGAGAGAGGGTGACGGCGTCGTCGCGAAACAATGATTTCAGCGAATCGAATTTATTCACGGGATGTCTGTCTGGCACCCACTCCAAGCAACCATTTTGCCGCTAAATGGGAAAAGTTTCTGTGAATAAGGATATTTCATTAGATGGGACAAGGCAGGAGCCAATTACTTGAGATAGGCAAAAGCGATAGACGCCACGAAATCAAATTCTTCTCCTACCTTTCCAATTCAATTGGGCTAAATGATTGTCGCAGACGCCGCCGGTCTCTGGCCTGTTGTCTATCTGTGCTCACCGCGGCGACGTGTCTGCCCACCTCAACAGTCAAGCAGTGGATACAGTCACTGGTCATAAAACTCACACGTGAGTTGTATGCCCAATTAACCCCTGCCATCATTTTTCACTATCAACAATTTGGGTGTCCCCTGATTCCGATTCCCATCACATCCGAATCCAAGTGAGGGCATCGATGCGAGAGAGCGATGCCTACGACGACGACAATAGCAGCCAGCATCTGCCATCATCGACAACATCGCATAGGCAATGTGGCCCATACTCATTAGTCCCTTGTCGTAGGCGTCCTCAGATCGAACTCGATTGTGCTGTCCTGCCATCGTGGCAGGACCAGTTGCCTCCAAATGTGACGCGACATCCTGCATAAGCAAGCAGATACAAAACCAATTCATTCGATTGATAGACTTATTAGCATATCCACAGTGACTACCCAGTGAATGTAATCCCTTCCAAAGTCACTCTGATCCCGTGTCAACGGAGGATGGACTTGTTTACGTCTGCGGTCAAGGCAGACAACAGAAAGCACCCGTTGCCTGGTTGAGTGGATTCGCCCACAATCTGACGATAACCGAGGACGGTCCTTGAAGCAATTTACATATGTATCCATCCGTATAGATCGCCAAATCCGATACGAGGCGCTTCATCGATTCACCGTCTCACATGCGAGTTTTGATTGAGTTCATAATTTTCTGAGCACAATTGTTGCCGACTAAGCTCCGGCGTACCTTGAAGGTGACCGGTGCGAGGTCGGGACGTTGGGGCCAAATTCAAAGCCAATCCAATCAATATAATCAGGGTAATAAATCGTGGCTAAGTTTTTAAGGATGCTTTTTCATGGTTCGGCTCGTTGGAGGGAAACCATCTGCGGACAATGCGTCAGTCGACCGTAGCCTCGTAAATTTATATCCATCTCCGAGTATCTGTAGACAAGATTTAGATACTCTCCCATCTTCTCCTCTCTCTCTCATCGAAATGAAATTGTGCTTTTTTTTTCCTGCAAGAGGATTTAATTTAAGAATTCAATGAATGTGTCTATGGCCTGACCGAAATTGAATTTGTTCTCGAGTGATTCTGCTCTTGGCGGGAGGTCTCGTAAAATCGAATCTACGCTGGTAGTCGTCATCGCCTTAATTCTGTCAGGGTGAAACCATAGAATGTCATGAAAAGTAAGTGCTCTTGGGGTAGCCTCATTGACTGCTCGCTTTGTTGCATTTCTTCTTGTCAATGTTTCGTGGAACGTGCTCCCCTCAAGCCCGATTTTGGTTCTGAATTCTTCCATTCGGTTGGATGGTAGACATTCGATTTTCATTGGGCGGTAATGGGTTTTAAATTGTCTTCAGTTTTGACAGCATCAACATTGTTAACGTATAGTCGGTAGATGAGTCGGTTTTTCTTGTGCGGCAATCGATTCTGCAGAATGCCAGGAAACTTTGTAGACACTCTGCCGCGTCACACGACCGGCCTGACTATAATTAAATTGCGTTTGAATACGGGTATATCTGAGGTTGGAATGAGATACAACCAAGTTTGGGGAGTTGTTTCTCAACTTAAGTGTGGCGCCTGTAATATGTGAATGAAAAGGAACTGAAATTAAAGACGAAGGGGTGCGATATATATTGCAACTTTCACAAAGGGGTACACATCGTTCCAAACTTTACACACTCCCCTACCGACGAGGATATCGCCGTCAAAGAGGACGTTTGTGATTTCTTGGACGGGACCGAAAGAGCTGTAAGCATTCTTTTGAGACGAAAATGTCGTTATGCTTGGAATTACTCTAAGCGCTGTCGCAAAGCCGGCAAGCCTAAAGACATTTACTTGTCGAGGAGGCTCCGATTTCCACGGAACTCAGTAAACCACTTCTCAACCATTGAAAATGATGATACAGACTAAAGAGTCTCCGTAAGATTTATCAAGCTCATCCCTGGTTTCTGTGGTGTTTTTCTCACGCAAAAAGTAATGCTGAATCTTCACAAGGAATTCACCATTTTTCCATTTTCGTTAGTCCAATTTTGGCACACTCTTTCCAACATTTCGGCCGGTATCTCAAGAATAAATGCTTCAATGTTGTCTTCCAATGCGTCAATTGAAGCGGGCTTGTCTGTATAGACATGAGCTTTAACATAGCCCCACAAAAAATAGTCTAAAGGCGTTAAATCGCACGATCTAGGCGGCCAATTGGCCGGTCCCGAACGTGAAATAAATTGTTCACCGAACTCGCCCCTCAATAAGTCCATTGTTGTGCGTGCTGTGTGGCATGTGGCACCGTCTTGTTGAAACCACATGTCATGCAAGTCAAGCTCTTGCATTTTGGGCAAAAAAAAGTTGGATATCATCTCACGGTAGCGCTCACCATTCACAGTTACGTTACGATTCGCATCATCTTTGAAGAAGTACGGTCCAATGATGCCACCAGCCCATAAACCGCACCAAAGTGTGACTTTTTCTGGATGCATTGGTAGCTCTTGCAATGCTTCTGGCTGATATTCACTCCTAAATCGACAATTCTGCTTATTATTCTGCTATTTATTATCAATGGGTACGTAACCCATTGAGCCAAAAATGAGCTTCGTCGCTGAACAAAATTGAACACAAATTTTGCAAGCGTTGTTCGTTTGTAAGACGATTCATGGTTAAATTATAGACCAAACTGAAGACGTTTGACAGTGAAACAAAATACGAAACGTGCGTCAGCTGTTTAAACCAGTGTTGCCAAAAAGATAATAGCTAAAAAATCACCTTTTACATGACAATGCCAGTTGACAGAAGCAGTGCTGTATTTGATGTCACTGCGAGGGAAATTCAAAAAGTCATGTACTCAAACAACCCACGTATACAAACAACAGAATGAATATCCGCCAGTATATGAGGGCTTTTTCCTTTTCTGCATGTTAAGGCCGTGTTTAACTGCACACAACAATGTGAAGTAACAAAATAAAATTAAAAATTCGATCTCATTTCCCGTCACATAAGTTGCCCAGTAGATTTCTTTAATGATTCCTTTAAGATTCATTGCAATGTTTTGTTAAAAAGCAATACCTCTTTAATACACCAGCTCTCGTTAGGTATCTCTGATAGACTTCGTGCATGAACTTGTCACTTGAAGTGAAGTGAAGTGAATCTATGTAGAAGTAACTAGCAGGCTCACTTGAAGTCTGAAGAGATTTCTGATTGTATGTATACCAGACTGGCTCCCTACGCGGCCATATGAATCGCCCTGTGCTCCATCAACTCATATGAGGGTCACCAGAGTCAAGCCCGTACACAGAAGATGGTGGACAACAAGATGCTATGCTATTTAGGTTATTTGCGAGGTAAGACTCCAATTGTTCCAGAGTAGCACACATTGTATGTATACCAGACTGGCTCCCTACGCTGCCATATGAATCACCCTGTGCTCCATCAACTCATATGAGGGTCACCAGAGTCAAGCCAGTACACAGAAGATGGTGGACAACAAGATGCTATGCTATTTAGGTTATTTGCGAGATAAGACTCCAATTGTTCCAGAGTAGCACAGCATTTGACCAACAAGTTGTGTTCTGTGAAAAACACTTAAAATGCTACTAGGTAGGTAGTCGGGTAGGTTATTGTGACTTTGGGGTGCACTAAGGTCTAGATGACCTATTGTGCTGCTAATTTAATCATTTTGGTTTCTTCTTCTTTGTGCGGCGCTACAGTCAAGGGTGGAACAGGGCCTCAACCAACAAGCCTCTCCAGCCAGCATACCAAATTGGTTGAGGTCCTTTTTCCACTTGTGTGCGCCATCTCGTTCGAGGACGTCCTCTGTTGTGTTATCCCAATGGCTCGGAATCGAAAACTCTTCGGCGTGTGCGTTGGATCCGAAGACGCTTTGGTGCGAGTGTTATATAAAGTGAGCTTGGTGTTTCGAGAGATGGCTCTGTCACGCAATTGCCTCTTAAGCACAAAGAAACAGCGATTGGCAAGAGTAATTCTGCGCTTGATCTCGGTGCTGGTGGTATTGTCCCTGTTTACTGCAGAGCCGAGGTAGACGAAGTCCTTCACTACTTCAAAGTTTCTGCTGCCCATTATAACGCTCTGTCCGAGTAGTCGATGTTGTGCGTTCTTCCGTGATCGACTTTTGGACGATCGTGCCTCTGGTGTTGACGTTTGAGTTTCGCACGATCTTCTCAAGTATGATGTTGAAAAAATCACAGCGTGTCGCCTTGTCTAAAACCTTTGTTGACGTTGAAGGTCTCGGTGAGTTCGTTACTTACCTAGAGGGAGGCGCGAGAGTTTGCCATCGTCATCCTGCACAACCTAACGAGTTTGGCAGGAATGTCAAAACTAGACATGGCGCTGTATAGCTCGTCTCTATGCACGCTGTAATACACCGCATTGAAATCGACAAATAGGTTGTGGGCGTCGATCTGCATCTCTTGGGTTTTTCTCCAGGATCTGTCATAGTGTGAAGATTTGGTCGATGCTGGACTTTCCCGGCCTGAAAACGCACTGAGAAGGACCTATCACGTTATTGACGAATGGTTTCAGGCGTTCACACAAAACGGCAGAGAGGATCTTGTACACTATGCTAAGGAGACTGATCCCTCAATAGATGGCGCAGTCAAATGGGTATCCTTTCTTGTGGAGTTTTCTTTTTGTTCTTTTGGTTTGATCCTAGTTAAATACTGTTGGTGATGCGCTCAGAGATGAGGACGAAGCGGTGTATTTTAGTAATGGGTGTACTGCTTAAATCGCTGAAATTTAATGAAAACTGAAGAAGGGAGCACCCAGAGAAGGACAGAGGGTGCTTGTATACTTTCAGTCTCTTCTTTGTCCATGCTTCTGCAAAAGTAGTATATTATCACTGCTAATTTTTTTGTCATTGATTCAGAACAAATTCAAAACAAATACCTAGTAATGGAGTGGACCATTTCAGGATACTTGGCTTCCAGGGGCAGGCACTTCCTTACAGATACTTTATTTAATATACAATAATTAAATCGATTAAATTAGCATAAGTATAATATGGTTTGGCCTATGGCCGTCTACCAGAAAGACATTGTATTTACTTAAATTATTTTATATATTTTATTAATTATGTTAAGATTTAAGAATCGCCATCAATTATTCTGGTTCTATAATTCAACGCCAATGTTTTGTACTTATATAACTTCTCCTATCCGATTCCTTCAATCAAAATACTTAAAACTTCACGAAACACTTTTAGTATTGGGCATCTGTCAATAAAGTGGTAAACAGTATCTCTTTCCTTGAGGTTACAAATATCACATGAAATGGGTAGATCAGGGCGATGTGGAATGTAGTTAGGATTGATAACTTCGTCTCTTATTTTAAAAACCACTATTATCATTGAAAGCGGCAGTCGATTCAAGAAATAAGACCTCTCTTGCAAGTTGTAGTCGAGCTGGCAATAAAAAAACCTATACTGCGAAGATTGTGCTTTCGTGAAATAACCACAGTAAGCTGAACTATTTACACCATCCAATATCTTATCAAACACGTTTCTTAGATCAGTTGGACTGAAATCTGCCCGAATCTGTACTCTTTCTCCAAACTCTACCGTCATTTCTTCGTACTTTGTGACTAGGTTCCCCCTTAAAGTGATCATCAGTGATCACCTGATGACCATATTGTGGAGTCTTTCTTCGTCCAGCCTTAGCAGCTTCAATATATATTCGAAGTGCATCTTCAGTGTTTCTAAGAATAACGGTGGAATAGAAGTTTCCAGGTGAACCATGTAACGTGGAGTACAAGTCGGCAACCGAAAAATTCGATTAAGAAACTACTCCAGAACATCGAACTGCCAGTAGCCCCACACTTGACCACCGTACAACATAATGGAGGAAGCAGTGGTACGAAATATCTGTATCTTTGCACTATGGTCCACAAGCCTACTCTCCATGCAACATCCCCAGACTGAAGAAATAGCTCTTTTCGGCTCGGCTTATTTCGTCTTAAAATGCTTTTTAGGTTTAAGATTAGGACCGATCACGATCCCGAGGTACTTATACTCTCGCACAGTTTCCAATTTCTGACCTTTGTAAGTCCACCTTTCGATTCTCGAATATCTACCACCTCCATCACTGAAGATCATCATTTTTGATTTTCCAAGATTTACGGACAGATTCCAACGATCACAGTAGCGTTCCAGCCGATTTATCACCCGCTGCATTCCCTCAACTGAGTCCGCTAGAAAAACGATGTCATCGGCAAAAATGAGTCATCCGCAAACCGCCGAACTCGATTTAGTGTATCACAGCATTTAAGTATTTGACAACTGATTCAGCTGTGACAGTCACTCCTACCTAACACCAACCACATACCTTATGAATGATGAATGACCTGTTCAGAGAGAACAATTCTATAGAGGGATTCGAAACTAGGCTGGGCTACATCATCTTGAAGGCTGCCTATCACCGAATTTGTGTTGGTCTCTTCGCTTACTTTTCTTCGTAGCCAGAGATTACAGATCGCAAGGGGGAATCCCTAAGGGTGCAGGGTTATTCCATGTCTAGCTAACTCGTCCGCTTCACAATTGTCTGGAATGTCTCGCGTCCTGAACCGCTTAGCTATCTCATCTAGAAATTGTTGAATTGCAACTTTGTGTTACGACAGTGTTTGCGTAGAAAAATGTAAACCTGTGCTGGAATATTCAAGCACGGATCGTAGCGTTGTCACGAGCCTCAATGTCAACTTCGTCAACTTCACAGTGCCCTGCGATGCCTCACAAGTATCCAACACAGGCGAATGTTAAACTGTTCAGCCTCGAACACCTGCTTTTAGACACTCTAAATTTGCGATGTCCAAAGACACTCTCGACCATCTTGATGAATCCTCGAAAAATCAATCAATGTCCTCAGCAGTCCCCACTTTATTGCAATGACAGTAGCATGTCCTCATTTCAATCAGGTGCACACTTAAGCCCCTGTTTGTTTTCCCATACCAATCCCCCCCTCTTCTAATCACCCATCACTCGATAAACGTTTAAATGCAAGGTAACGTGATTTCATTAAAGTCAAAACCCATTATTTGTCAAGCAGAGAACACATTCCTGTCAAAACGAAGCTGATAAACGGTCGCCGACTTAGGGCAGGATGCCGCCCCAATTCCATGACATAATTGATCAATTTATTGAATTCAAACTGTCAATGCGGTCTGTAATCAACACATGTCCGTACCGAGTCCTTAAGACAACTCAACGCACATCACAGTCCTTAGCCAGTGTCCTCCCTGCTACTGTCTCTCAAATTAATAATTAAGAGCCGTTCAATGGCCGACAATGCAGACGAGTAATTGCAAATCAATACTCACTGCGTCACGCATGTGAGTCCAGTTGTTGGCCAGGCCTCGGTGGCATTTAAACTCCACGTTCTATTTTTGGCCAGACAGCGGAGCTGTGGAGCTCGACTCTGCATTCAGGTGGGAATTATCAATGTGCCAACAGTAAAGTTTATTCTAAACTGTCCGCGACACCAGACGTGCGGATCAGAAATAATAGCCGGCGCTACGAGTAATTAGGCAGACTGGCCACAAAGTTGCGGTCTGGCACACGATTTGGACGAATTAAGTCAAATTAAAAAGCGCCAACTGGTGGTTTTCGTGGTTAAGTTTGTCTGGGCGAACATTGTACACCCTTTGATGTTGCAGGTGAAAGTTTATGCAAGGAATTTATGTACGAAATGTGCGAAGACGGAGGATAGATGGTTGAAAATGTCTGCGAACTGAAATTCCACGCCACGGCTTGTGGTATGACTGTATGGCAAGTTTGAGTTGTGGGAAGATGTGTGAGAGCTAAGAAATGGTTGTCTCAGAACCGGATGATGCGTGACAGGAAGCGATTTAACTGGCTAACGATGATCGTGCTAGCACGAGTTTTCCTATGAGGTCTCTGCTCAAATAGAGAAAGTGGTGTTTGATCACTCTATCCTGCTAGTCCCTGAAGCTTCTGCTAAAGTCATCCTGTAAGAGAGCCACCCTAAAAGGAACAATGACTTTGATCAGTAATCAGACGGCATTTCATAACGAAATGAGAAAATATCCAGCATTAAAGTATTTCTGATCATGGCGTATTCACCAGGTTCAGTGACTAGAAATTGGCAAATAATGCCGTCGCTAATGAAAAATCACATCTTGATTTCTCAAGAAGATCTTCAGGGTATTTTTAACTCGGTGAAGAAGGAAAAATCAGTGGGAATCTAACGCCATCTGCGGACAGATTTACACAACACTGCGCCGAGTAATACTTATTACCCGGCACACTGCAAAACAGCTGTAGTACAACCAATCCCTAAACCGGACACAGACAAATCTATCCCTCTATCCCCTAAATCTTCCGTCGATCAGTCATCTTCCTTGCATAAACAAGGTTTTTGAAAAGATAGTCATTCGAGTTCTGAAACAATGTGCTGAGGAAAATAAAATCATACCGGAAAACCAGTTCGGATTCAGGGCGGGGCCATCAAACCATACATGCCGCGTCCAAACTGGTATCTGACATTCAGTGGAGCAAAGACTAAAAACGACGCACGGGTGCCTGTCTGATTGACTTGGAGAAGGCGTTCGACACCGTTTGGTTGGAGGGTCCCTTCCTCAAGTTGGTCAGGCTCGGCATAAGTAAACCAATGCTGTACATGATCTATGACATGATAATAGGTAGCAAGTTTGTTGTGAAAAGTGGCGACGTAACATCTACCATGTTCTTCGACAAAATGGTCTGCAACAGGGAGCGGTTGGATCTTGTTCTCAATATTTACTGCAGATTCTTATAAGTCCCATGCCGCACTTAATTTCGTACGCCGACGACCTGGTAAAATAATACCTTGTTGCAACGTGACTTCAAACAAATTCAGCGATTTGGCGACGACTCGTCACCTGAAGTGTGAAACTATCCTTTTTAGGGCCCCACTGTGCATGGCATCATGGAATACGCGCACAAACTGGCGTAAGTTCGGCATAGTTGATGAGTGTGAAGAGTGAAGAGTGTAGTAGGGTATCTTGGCATTTGGTTGACGGAAGATAGAAAGGCCTTTGCTATGTTAAGGGGGTTTTTTTGACAACAGCCGACTTGATACCAGGGTGAATGTAATCTGCTACATGGCCCAGTTATGGCCTACGGTTGTCCACTGTGGTTCAATATGAGTCCTTTCCAGATGGAAAAGATGAGGTTGTTCGAAAGACAGTATCTTTGCACTTGTCTCCGGTTGTATCGTAGACCCGAGTCTGAGTACAAGAAGTTCTATCCTAACGTGGTCCTGTACAACGAGGCAAACTTGAACAGGATAGATAATGTTATTATTAAACTGATCAGAAGGCATATTGCACGAGCTATGCCTTCTTCTACTACTACTACTACTACCCCAATGTTGTGTACCATGAGAGAGTGCGCCTCACCGGCTTTATTCCTCTGAAAGCGTTCCTTTATCTCGACACAATTGGCTTAATACAGAATCCACAAGGATGCCCTGTCATCTTCCATGTCGTACGCCGAACAGTGGGCAGGTGACTCCAATACGAACGCCAAGTCGCTTACCGTCACGAGGATCTCCTCCGGTTCAGTAGAGCGATCTCTGCTCGAGACAGGAGAGAGTCTGCCAAGGAACGGCAATTTTACTGGTGGTTACACCAAAAACAGCCACCGCCGCCGTTGGCTTTTCAAAATGACGCGGAAGTTGACTACGGTGGCCAACTTACAGTTAAATTGTAGGAAAAACAAAAAAATGCCACATGGCGTAATATGTCGGTCCAATTTTCACATAATTTTTGCGGTACATCGAGCTGTATTTCGCCAATAACTCGTCGCTTGTTGGCTACCAAGTCTAAGTGCAGAACTGCACGAACGAGTTGTTAATCGTGTCTCTGTACCGCTCACCATTTGACTGTAACGCTTCGATCATCAAGACATATTGGTAGGCACAAATCGATGACTTTTTCTGGATATAAAAGTGTTGAATGGATTTTGCTTGAGATTCTCGAAGTGAATCATGTTTTTCAAAATAAAATTCAATTCCGGTATGAGTCTATTCAAGACGAACAGCTGCCACAGAAATAAATTTTGCTAAAGTTATCCGCATTGAAAGAAAACACCATCATCATCATCACCTGCATGATCCACTACATGGGTCGCGAGGATAATGCACGCACGAGAGATCATCGGGCCACTCGGTCCTCCGCCATCGACTCTAATTTATCAGAAGTTATACCCAGGCGCAATCAGGCGAGTTTTGGACTTGGCCCAACCATCTTGTCTGCCAAGCGGTCGCCTAGCTGATGGAATCGCATTCAAGACACGCCTCGGAAGTCGTGATGATGAGGACATTCGTGCCACGTGGTCAAACCATCGGAGCATAGCCCTTTCAGTTCGAAGAAGCAGCTGCTTTACATTGATTTCTTTGCGTACTGTCGTATTTCTCAAAATATCCCGCCGAGTAACACCCACAACAGTACGAAGTAGAAAACACCATTTATGTATTTATAAAGTGGCGGCCGTAGCGTTGTGCTTCGGTGTGTCGATTCCACTTTAACATCGAAGTCTAGGTTCGAATCGGACTACGACAAAAATAATGTTCACGCCCCACCTCTTTCGAGTTACTGACAATGCTAAAAAAGTATATCTAGACAAAGCTTCTCAAACTTGGCCGTTCGTAGTCGGCATGATTTATCAACTCAAATAAAATTGGTGTATACTCCTGTGATTTTTTTTCTAACACTTAACAAGCAAGCGCTTTTTATTTTGGACTCCTACACTATATGGTTTGATCGGTTCCAGGCAAAAATGCTTAGAGAGAATGACTTCTAAAGGCAACCGCCTACCCAAACTTCGCCGCCTGGAGTACACAGATATTAAATGTACAACAAGCCAAAATGATTGATTACAAGGAAGTAGAATAAAAACCTATGCCGGCGTAATCTGCTTTGAATATCCTAAAGCCCAGAGGTTAAACATGATTTGCTGTTATTTTATTCATCAGCGAGTTGATTTTCTCCTTGTCCTCTCATCCGGGGTAAATTGCATACGAGTGCTCTTCAAACTACTTCCTCGTCAGAGACTCCGAAGAATAAGCCGGAGGGAATTCTATGCTCCATTTCAAGCACCCTACCGAGCAGCCGCCCACCTATTGTTCCTGACAAAACAACTGCTCAACGAAATTAAAATAAGCGTCCTCCCTCATGTAGTGCCATGGTACTTAAATCTATTCAAAACCGCAAAAACAAATACCTGCTCCTCGACCTGGTCGGATTCCCCCGGCAAAGAAAGGTTACCCTTCAATCAATTCAATCAGCACTACTTAGGCAGCCGCCCTGCGTGTGTGGGCGGCGATTTGTCTTCTTCGACAAGACCTCTGTTCAAGGCGTGTAGTAGGGCACCCAACCACTTTGCCGGAAAGAACATATTTCATTGAAATTTACAAGGGGAGAGCTTCCCCTCCGAAGCTCATCCAGCATTCGACTTAACCTCACCGAGCGGCTTAGCCCCCGCAAGCATGCATCATAGACCGGGATAATAAATTACCCTAAAATATGTACATTTCATTCGAGCAAGGGTTTTTTGGAGATACATATAAATAAAGCGAACATAATCCAATCTCCATGCACGGGACAGACATTCAGAGCCCCCAACGCCAGCAACCCTTTCCACAGCTACCGCCGCCCTAAATCATCTCTCCGGGAACACATTCGTTCAAGTGGGTGGATGGAGGGAAGGAGTTTAAATTGTCAGAGATTTGAGAAGATACTTAAGGCGACGAGTGCATATATTCAAAAATGTGACGGATAGCATTTAAACCGGGAATCTTGACAGAGATACATGAAGAAGACCTGCGTCTGCGAGCGGAGTCAAGTTGCAACGGCAAATCGTTCAGCAGGCGAGGGTGGTTCTTGAGAAGCTTCCGATATCAACGAGAAATTATTTTTCGGGAGAAAATTGTACATTCCACACGAACTCGGGCAAAGTGTCCGGTCGGAAATTACAAATGAAGCTCAAGTCGAGCGTGCTGTTCCGGCCTGGCGGTGGGCGGTGGGGCAAGCGTGCGAAATGCCATCTGCTGGGCGACATCTCACCTTTAGAGCTAAGCCGATTAGGCTTTTCAGAAACTCCACTTCATTCGTGGAAGAGGGCTGCAATGGATTGTTTGCGACGAGGACATAATTGACAATTTGGCTTTTTCGTGTAATTCCTTAAGGAGATGGGCATTTTGTTTGATTGGCTGAGCGTGGGTGGGGCTGTTCAAGAGGGCTGCGCTATTCAAGACGAACAAGAACTCCTTGGCAATCATTTGAATCCACAAAAACTATTCAAAATCCCTGAGTTCATCGAAGCACGACCTTTTCATCAAAATTGAATAGCTTCCTCCCGTCGCAAGTTGAATCTCCTGCTAAGGACCCAGCACTGAAGGAGCACAGTCGCCGTTGCACAGCAACGTCCATGCCCGACCCGGCATCTGTTGAATAGTTACTTAGTTGAATAGACACTCAGCTCCGTTGAGAGCCAGTGCGTGCTGCCGGATCAGGTGGTGGTTGGGCATTCATCCGCAATCGCATTGACAAACAAAGCACTGAGCGGGTTTTCCGAAGAATTCATTACTCCCAGTTGACAAAGATACGAGTATTAATGAACTGGAATCGACTGTGTAGTCTAATTAGTTTACTCGTAGATAAGATGACCTCAATGGCAATGGCATTCGCTCTGAAATCCTCACAATGTGGCCGTTGTTGTGCGGTTACGGTGCGGATTGCGAGCTGTTGTGCCGTATCTGTGGTAGCGGCGTGATTAGCGAGCAATAGAGATAACGATTGAAATATGATCGGGTTGTGATATGGTTGATGGGCGAGAAGGGTATCACTCAAGTAGTGTGTCCTCCTCCCTCGGTTGTTGTTTTTTTTTCACACAGCTGATAGATTCGACGTTATTGCAGGATTGGTGTCGAAATGAGTTGCCAACGGAATTTCCTTGATCTCGATGTGTCGCTTCCAGATTGAAGAAAAGAAAGTTGTAAATACGCAACGTGAATTTTGTCTTGAGGTCGGTCGACGATAATTGCTTTAGTGGGCAGGCAATAGGTCCCACCATGGAAAAGTTTGAGCGTGAGTTCACTCATTTGGACCCATTTAAGCCGAGAACCAGACAGAGATTGATTTAAAATGAAACAAAAAAATATCCGCCGCAACGGCCAGCATCGAAGAAGACACAGAAATGTCGATTCGACGACGATCAGCTGAATTGGGCATCGCCAGTCAGTCAACCCGACTTATTTTGGGTTTGATTTGGGGCTACGTGCATAAGATTGTGCTGACGCAAGGATTGAAGCCGGAATACCATAGACAACGCCGTCAGTTCACTACTTGGGCGCTGGAAATGTTCCCTAAATATCCGGATTGAGCTTCTTGCAGAATTTGGCTCAGCGGTTATAACAACAAGCTGCATAATCGTCAACCGTTCCATCAAGTATCAATGCATCCACAGAGATTGACGTTTTGGAGCGGCTTATGGCATGGCGACATCATCGAACTTCTTTCGAAATGAGGAAGAAGACACCGTTGACGTCAATGGTCTCAGATATAGAGCGATTAACCGATTTTTTGTGGCCAGAATTCGACAACATCGGTACGTATATCGGAGCTGCAGTTCCAACAAGACGGCGCTACATACCATACAACCGACGCAACGTTCGAAGTTGAGAAGAAAAAATCTGGCGACTGGGTCATCTCACGACAAGCTTTCATTAATTGATCGCCGCTACATCATTTTCTTTTAATATGTTAACAAGTGAGGTAAATTTGATGAGGGACGCTATAGCCAGGATAATATTTCACACAGAGGTAGCTATTGACGCTAGTCCCTGGTCCTATACTGGCACCCAAATTATTTTTTTGGACCGAGTAATCAAGGACAGACAAAGCCGAGGCGACAGACCTTCGCCAGACTCATTCTCGACTATGGCAGCCAAGTATGGTCACCTCACTTCCCGGTTCACATTCGTCGCATTAAAGCTGTCGAGCGCGGCTTTCTATGCTTCGCTCTTTGAGATGTTGCGTTGATTAATAGAAAAAAATGTGCCATACTCCGTACACCGTCAATTTATTTGCTTTGATTTCCTCGAAAAAAGCGATCGTAAAACTGCCGATCTGCTCTTCCTCCACCAACTCACAGACTGCCCCGCGCACCGACGCACAATTGGTCTCTTTCAGTGCTAATCCCCACAATATTATGTCCACAGCTCTCTTTCGTATTGGAACACATAAAAGTGGCGCCCCCGTTTCGAGCAGTATGAATTACTCTTTCGAGCTCCATCTCACCAAAGCCTTTTTCGCTAGCCTTTGCTAGTCCTGCCAATAAGTCTCTCTCCCTCTCTCTGTGTGTAGAATTCAAGTGCGTTTCTTCTGTTACGCTTAATAAATTAGGGTTGTTGCCCTCACTACACTACTGTCCACAAAACACGGTCCACCAACGCAGCCCAACCTACGCTCTACCCTAAGTTCGAGTAATGACGCCACTGCAGAGATAAAGCGAATGATTATTCTTGGCTGTGGCTGTACTTTCGGGCTTAGATGGCAATTCAAGAATATATTCCTCTCTCGAAGGACCAAGCTGTCTCTATATAAGAACTTGATAGTCCCTGTCCTGCTGTATGACACAGAAACAGCCCATTGTTGACTAATCGTGTTTGGGGGAGGAGACGTGAACGATGAACTCTTCGGGCTGTAAAGCGACATCGACCTGGTCCAGCGAATTCAAGTCTCTGTCCAACTCAGAAAGTCTTCGACTCCAACCCCGTCGCTCGTCTCACGCGGGGTGTCCTGCTTGAAATGAAACTCATCATTTCCTGACCCGCATGATCAACTAAAGGAGTAGCGTGGGAAAACCCTATACCCTAACTCCCACAGCATAACGAAGAAATCTCATCTCGGCAGCTTGTATTCGCGATCTTAGAAGAAAGAACAGTCACTACACAAATTCCATGACCATAGGCGAGAGTTGGAATAAGCCTTCCCGATTACCGATCTTCCAAGCTGTCGCTCGTGAAAAAGACTCCGAGATAGTTAAACGTCTCCATCTGCTTCAATGGGACTCCACTAACTAGAGTGCATTGAACAGGCGTTCGGGAAATAACGCGTTATTTGTCCACGTTAACATTGTCCCCGCATCAGCACATACGGCCACAAGGGACCGCGTATGGAACTAGAGGAGATTACAACAAAGCCGTGCTAGTTAGAGAGGTAAATCGACTGAGGCCCGGGTCTACTCACGATCATGAACTTGAATCTCTTCACTTAAAGATGCTTCTAAGAAAAGTTGTACGCCGTACCCATTTGAATAGTTCGTTCAGTTCGATCATATTCGTCAAACCGAAACGCAATTAGGTTGCCAATTAAATAGCCAATGCTACCAAAATGTGAGAAAACAATTCTTAAAAGTTTCCCCCTTCTCTTTACAGATACTAAGTAGTCCTTTCAATCTTATTAAAACCACATTCGAATTGTACCCTTCAATTGACACACATTCTTGTTCACATCCACACGCTACAACAGTCCCATTAAGCCAAAGAGCTAGTAGTGCTTCCTTTCCATCCCACTGACAATCTATTGAAAAAGCAAAGAGTTTGTGAAGACCACCTGTTCGGAGACATGTCTTTCATTCAATCCCTCGGCGCAACGTCCCCAATCGCGTGGAATGATTAGAAATCGATTCCCAGCTATAATACGCCGGCAACAGACTGAATTTGATTGCACATCTCCCATTTCGCTGAGAACGTCGCCTAGGCAGCATGTCAGACAAACGCCAGAAATACAATACTTTCCCCCAAGCCCCACAACGCGGAACGGCATGTCTTATCCCAGCCCCGATTCGCCCACATGCGAATTACTCAACTTCCGCCACAGAATCGTTTATCACTGACTGCCTGCGCCTGATGAACGCTTCGGATTTTAATCAATTTTCCAATCCGCGATAGAATTCCCTTCATTTTCCATTCTTTTCCCAGTCGGTTTAGATTTCGACATCGACATCGTGCGGGCCGAGTGGGCGGCATGTGCTGCCGGGAAACCGCCGAAAACACGAGCATCAGTGGTGCGTCGAAATGGTCCTCATTGGAGCCGAGCGGGTATACAAGCACATGAATGAAAGAACTGATGACATTCAAATGGGAAAAGTTTATTCAAATGTTTTTTCGGTCGCTTTGTGAAGGCTGAAGGACACCACGTAAGCTCACGGTTTTTGCGTTTATTTCGTGTGGGGGTTGCTTTTGGGACCGATTCTGAGGGCTTTCGGTTTTGTCATCGCATTCATTGAGAGCTCTCATTGTTTGTAAATTATTTCATTCACTTAGTCAGAGTGACTTCATGCGGGTTTCCCACCGGGCTGCGGGCGCGCTCGAATGAAAAGAAACCGAAGTAAGTTTAAATCATCTCAATTTTGTTTGTTAAATCTTGAGGGGGGCGGTCGTATTGTTGTGTGTTCTTGTTTCTTTTTTTTTAAGAAAACTCCACTTATGGCTTCGGGGCGGGCACCTGAAGACTTTGAAGAGGAAAACTTTGGTGCGAATAATTCGGACAGTCTCTTGGAGTTTCCTCTTGAGGTGAGGATGAGGCTTTGTTGCCACGGCTTCCGGCATACAATTCCCTTGTGATGACGTGGGTTGTGTTTAATGTGTTGTTTCTAAAAAAAGGTGTATTTCCTGGGGTTCTGGGATAGCTTAAGACTGATGCCACTCCCCAACAAGTGCTGTTCGTGGAGGGAACTTCTGTCATGTGTCGTTTGGATTAGAAAACAAATACCGATATTGAGGCACTGAGACTGAATTTGTACTATTTTTTCAGTTAATAAGGACGTTGGCACGGTGAATGAATGAAAGAGCAGTATTTAGACTCGGCCACTGAGTCAAATAGGTAGCCACGTTCAGACAGCTGTTCTTCCAAAGTTGTCCATCGGACTGCAACGTGAATCGCCAGAGGATTCCGCCATTCACACTTGATTATAACCATTTAGAGCTTTTTTTTCTGTTTTGTCTGAGGTTTTTTGTCCTGGTCTACTGTACTACCAGCAGCAATCTTGGTAGGTAGGTAAGTGGGCTGTCAGCGAAATCGCCAGCACACTTGTGATACCTATAGTCAGACTACTACCACTGATCGACAACTCCAGTGATAGTGTCGTTAATTTGATCCCAACGGCGAATGGTGACTGGACCAGATTTGAAAACCGGATAAAAGCGTTGCTTTCACTGGGATTCGAACCGGGAGCCCTCTGACCAAGGGCAGGCACGCAACCAACTGCGCCATCCAGTACGTTTAGAACTTACAATCGAATGAAGTAACTTTTTGATAGAAAACGTCGTGAGATCACAGACAATATCGCATAAGAAGAAAGCGTGACCGACTTGGTTCCGGGCCGAACAGTCTTTGACCTCAACCAACTGGAGGCAGCTAGCCATAAATCGGGCTAGATGCAGAAGCTTGTTGGTAGAAGATAAAGCAGAAAAAATTCCTAACAGCCGTTGTTTACCTCTAGAGCAGGACGGGAACATAGAAAGTGGAAGATGTCCTTCTTCTCCTCATCATTCAAGCAGATCCACCGGAGTTCATTTAATCAGATCTTGCATGCGTTCCAGTTAAGCAGTGTCCCTATACATTCATGTCCTTTAGAAGGATATTTAATCTGTGAAACGTCTGGAATTCGGTTTCAACTCATCTCTGGTGTGTATTTTCAGTTGCAGCAACTCATAGCAAATTGGCAAAAATTTCTATGCCAATGGATTGTTATCATGCTCAGCACACACTCAAATTCGCCAGCAGAGGTACACCGCAGGGAGGCGTCATATCTCCTCTTCTCTAGCTTAATGTCATGAACAACATACTATTAAGACTAGGACTAAACTATGGTTATCTTGGTATCAGGAAAGTTTCCGGCTGTGAAAGTAAGCACCTCGCCTACAAAATGCGGCCTAGGTATTAATTCAAACGAAGAGGAACTGATGCTCTTAACCACAAAAACAAAAAAAACCCCAACTTTCCTCTTCCTCGTCTGAATGATCAACCGCTCTCTCTCTCTCTCTATCTGCCAACGCTAAGTACCTATGTGTGACCCTAGATCCCAAACTTGACTGGGAGATAAACGCAGCAGCGTGTTAAGAAGACCGGTAGCCTTTTAAACGTGCAGTAGAACCTTCGGCACAAAGTGAAGTCTCCAACCAAAGTGGATGTACACCGCTGTTGTTCGACCGATTTTAGCATACGGATGATCAGTATTATAGCCGGCCCTTTGAGAAAAATACAATATTACAAAGCTCAACATGCTACAAAGAACAGCATACCTTGGCAGCACAGACGCTCTGACGAATAGACTGATGCTACATCTTCTAACTCTAGAATTACACATGAAAAACACTTCAGCACACAGCATCATCATACTCAGAGAGTCTGGGTGCTGGACATCCAAAACTTATGGTCATAGCACCATCTTAGATCTTCTACCTCTCCTCACACACTATACGGTCCCTTAACTTAAATTATCAAATGGCTTTAAGACTCTAATCCCCGAAAGAACGGAATGACAGGGCGCGAAGGTGTGACTTTAACTGGGAAATCTACACTAACGGCTCCAAAATAGTAGACACAGTCGGCGCGAGTATGTTCTCAGAATTCCTGACCATTTCAAAAGCCTATAGACTGCCGGACAGTGGTGGCCCGTGGCGTTGTGGGTATGTGCGTCGACTCCTACGCAGTTGGACCTACCTGCCTGGGTTCGATTCCTGGTACGACAAGAATACTTTTCACGGCCCCATCTCTTTCGAGTCACTGACAATGCTCAAAGAGTATAACTGTCTAGAAAACGCTTCTCAATCTTGGCCGTTCGGAGGCATTAAACTGTAAGTCCCTTCCACGAGTTAGAGAACAATAGCACGCACAACACGAGTGGTTGCGGAGAAGCTAGGCTCTGGCTCTCTACGTGCTGTAGCGCCATCCATATTATTATTATTATTATTATAGACTGCCGGACAAGTCCAGTGTGTTCCGAGCGAAACTATTAGCAATCTGGGAAGCATATCGTCAACACCCAAACATTCTGCCAAGACAGAAGGTTGCCATATGTATTGATAGCCAAGCGGAGATCAAAGCTATTTACTCTACTCCTTCACTGCACACCCTAAACTTGTTGAGGAATACCGGGCTAGCTGTCGTCATTAGAAGGCCAGCTTATAATTTACCTTATCTGGGTTCCAGGTCACACCGACCTCCCAGAAAATGAAAAGACCGACGAACTCTGTGAGGCGAACTAGTTTGTGACAGATTGAAGAAATCACACGTAAATTAATCTCCTTAGCGAGTGAGTCAGTGATCATCAATGAGTCAGTGATCAGAGTCAGTGATCGAAACAAAATCCAGGACCACGCTCCATAGCTCATTTGTGGCGTGATGCGACACCATCGGACCAGGAGCCCAGGAATCGTGCATCGCCTCGAATAGTTCTTTGCGATGAATGGCTAATTATTGACTGTTAGACGAGGCTTTAAGATCGCCAAAAATTCTGTGCTGGTCGATTTTAAACTCGATAGTTCTATAAAAGAAGAATAGGAGTATTTATCGGAGAGTGAAGATTTTGGCCGGACGCTCCACTGGCACTTGTCAAATTACAAAAACGCTCTTTACATCTATCCAAACTGAATACGTAACGATTCAATTCTTTTCGCAATTGTACAATATTCCAGAATACATTCATTCCATATAGCGATAGTACACACAACGAGATCAAAAAGGCTAGACTCATTTACGACTGGTCCTTAAGAGTGTCGACCAAGACCATAGGAGGCTCAGAAAGTCAACGTCCTCATAGTGCTTCGCCGGTAAAAGTCCGCAACTACCCCCACACAAGAAAATCAAAATCAAAATGAAATCGACAACAATCGCAAGTGGAATCACGTGTCGCAGCTCTTGAGCAGTTTATCCTTCAGTCATTGAATCGTCAAACCGACGTCTCCTCTGCTCAAATGCCGCACTTGTTAGCAGCCCCCTAGCCACCCCCAAACCCAGTGTGAATTGTCATTACGAAGCGTCAACGAAAAGTCTCTGAAGTTGAAGCGAAGTTCTGAATAAACCAAAAAACAATATTCCCAAATCCAAACAAAAGCGGGGTCAGGATTTCGCCGAAAACAGCAGAAAAAACTTCTTCTTCGAGTTTTACAAACAAATTTGCATACAATAACGTGAAAGGGAGGATAATCCCACGACCTTCGATAGAACCGAACGACGTCAATGACGAGATGATGGAATTGAAACACACTCTCCCGCGGGAATAATTAAGTGCTCTGCCCCGGCGGGCGGAGGCAGCCCAAAGCGAATTCACAAGCGTGCTCGTGGAAGAACTTGACAACGAACTCGTCCGTAAAATTGAATCGGATGAATTGTTAAAGACCAATCCTCGGCGCGGCGGTCGAGGAGGACTCATCAGCGAGATGAAAGAACAAAGAATGGATCCCTCCTCGGGAACAATTAACAAGCCCACACAGGAGATTATCCTTCGATTGATTCGTTTATGGAAAAGTTTGACTGATTGCGAGTCAACCAGTGGGTTTGCCGTCGCTAGTCGATGAGTCGATGGCTCTAATGAGAGTGGTTCACTCCTTTGAACTTTCGCAATCACTGAGTGTGATCCTAAATTGCGTGAATTCGCCGGGTTGCGGTCCTCCTCAAACAGATTTCCGTTTCGGACAGTTGATTGGTCTGTTGCCCGAAGCTTTGCGTTCCTAAGTGCGCCTAATTAGCTTCGACGAAACGATGTCCTAAGCGACGGCACTAATCTACTCAAAGTCCCAACACTGGGTGTTGACTTAATGGATTTAATGTTGCTACAAGGGGTCAACGCAGACGTCTTAAGATGCAAACACCAAGTCATGGTGAGGCAGAGATTAATGAGAACGCGATGCCGAGGCTTCGGTGAACTTCTCAGTTAAGACGAATGTGTGGCTGCTGGGTGAAGTGGTCTTTTGACACTCCCAGCTCTCGACTAGGGTTGATTTTGGGTTCTGCTAATTGAATTGAGAAACTTCTGGTGAAACGCAAGTATCGCAACGTCTGTGGCCGTCGACCCAATTGGTCGTGTTTGCGAAAACTTTTCCGACCACTTAAGAGAATTGAAGATGCTTTTATGGAGGGGCGGTGGGCGAGTGGACTGTGTAACCAAAAAGCGAGTTCTTGGCAATCATAAATATCCCTACATCCAAGGGGTTGTTACACCATGAGCAAAGTAAACAGAAGATAAACAACTGTCAAAAGACACTGCAAGAGCTTTCAAGTAAGTTCGTTTCTTAAGTTTCGATTTAATTTTTTGAAATGAGGATGAGTGGTGAATTGTGATAGCCACGCCACCACCACCACGCATAAAGCTGTTTAAAGAAATGATTTGCACGATACCGTGACATTAAGAAGCAGTACGTGATGCAAGTGGTTTCAAAGGAAGATGCACTAGAATGACACTACGTGCACATTTTCGCATTTGCTTGGTAAGAAGAAATGCTTTCTTACCATGCTTTTAGTCAGCGTGACATGAAAGATGGCTATTCTTCGGTATGGTCAACAATTGGCTTACTATATCTCGTCCCATCGGACCAAACTAAATACCATTATAAAGATACGGTTGTTTACGGACGGTTTTCTGATTGATTGACTCAGTTTTGTTCGAGCGCGTGTCAATGGAGGGACACCAGCAAAGAGTTCAAAATGTTCAAAGATGTACAAAAATACGCCATATTTTAAAATTTTTTTTCCAATAAAGGCGAAAACGCAAGTCAGGCGACTTAAAATGTGAATAATATTTATGTTACCGTAAAATAATGCGGATGCATTTGGTTCCTTCGATTCCGTTCCGGTAATTTCGATTTCAAAGATGCACCACACTCTGGAAGACCAATTGTCTATTTCGATTGCCCAGCAGCTAAACATTGCACATACTACGGTTTTAATGCATTTTAACAAGGCTGGCAACAAAAAGAAGCTTAATGTATGGGTACCATACGAGTTAACGCCAAAAAAAATAAATCGCAACAACATCGACCCATTTTTGAAGCGTGGATCACTTACGACAACGTCAAGCGGAAACGGTCGTGTTCGAATTGCGGTGTGTCGGCGTAAACGGTGGCCAAACCAGGATTGACGGCTTGCTGTGTGTTTTTGGTGGGATTGGCAGAGAACCAATACTCTTAATTCGGACCGTCTGAAGGAAGCAATCGCTCAAAAGAGGGTAGTTTTGACCCATAGGAGAGGAATTATGTTGGGTGGTCCTTATACACCCATCTTATAGTCCGGACCCAAGTGAATATCACGTGTCCCTGTCCATGATTTGGTGGTGAAAAGTTAGCCTCAAGAGAGGCTTGTGAAACAAGACGCCAGTAGGGACTTGGGCTGACGGATACCGACATCACCGTCAAAATGTGAACAAATAATCCAACGAAACGGCGAGTATTTGACCTAAATCGGCAATTTTTACTATGGCGCCTTATATTGCGTGAAAAAATAATAGATTTACTTTTACTAAACCTAATGTAAACTTACCCTACAAGCCACCACTCGCGATATTGTTATCTCACGAGTGGATTGGATAAATAGTTGTATGCTTACCCCGACAATTTGCGTTCATAGACGTAAATACACTGCATTGACTATGCATCACAGCAGTCGACAACTGCGTTCATAAAAGCAAAGCGACAGTCAAACTGCGATCAAACTGTTGCAGGATTGCAGGGAAACCGAAAGGTTGACTTCTTCATTCGAAAGTGGTTCTTAAAAACATTATCCGGAAATTCTCTTATTATTTTAAGGACATTTCGGTCCTTTTTGGAAAACGTCTCGACTTCCAATTCTTTTTATTTGAAATCATCGTCCTTTTGCTTTTTGTTTTTTTTGTTTGGCAATACAATTAAACATCACTCACTTTTGTATCGCCTACTGATGTTGCGTTTATGAATATTTTTTCGACAATGCTGACTTGCTGCAAACTTGCGGTAGCATTTGTATTCATGAATGCATCGAGTACATATTCTGTGCTGTGCAGGGGCAACAATGTTGCAATTATGAACTCAACCTAGATCTACCACAATTGTGATACTGGATCGAACTAGAGACTGTGAACTGTAAATGTTTTGGTACACGAAGGCACTCATTCATTCTCAAAATGTATCAAACGCACCCAATTAACCCCACTTGATGCTGTTTGATAAGGAACATGAAAAGTTTGCGCGTAAGAAGTTCTAACCTCATTTTTTCTGAAATCATGAAATGGGGCATGCTACGCCAGTAACTACTCGACAATCGTTCAAAGAAAAAAATAGGGTCCTACTATTTCAATAATCTCATCGAAGTTTATTTTTATTTATTTTTGTCAATGCGCACTGATACGATCTTCTGAACATAAAAGTACACAACATTAACGGGAATATATCTACTACTTAGAATCCTTCTTGGTGGTGTCTCCACCACGTATCCTACCGGTACGACGGGCAGCAATGAGACCGACCTTACGACCAGCAGATGTTCCAATATGAATACCAATATGTTGATGGTTACCACCACCGTGGGGATGTTCAACGGGATTCATAGCAACACCAAATAAATAAATAGCGTAAGTCATTACCCAGCTAAACCAATGCGCGGTCTGTTGAGGCCTAGGTTAGTTTAGGCTTGGTAAGAGTGATTGTCACTGATGCACTTAGATCCTGTGTGCATAACCGATTCCTCGTTAGCCAGGGGAACTAACTGACACCTAAGAGGTACCTGCTGGTATCCAAGTGGTCTCTTCAAGGATTGTCCACTTCATTACTGGGTTGGAATCGGCTAAGGCGATAGTTGACTGTCGTATTTTTAATAGTCATATTCGACTATCAACTAAAACCCGCTCTGAGTAATGCTATCGCAAAAAATATGCCCCAGAGTGACATCACATCACTTGGTGGATTTATTTGCTATATTTTATATCCAATTTCCCATTTTTTTTTCAAGGATTTCCGCCTTTTTTGAGTAGCATTTATCACGCCTTCTCTGTATTGGTTCACACCTTGACTGCAATTGTTTGCCTTGAATTTTTCATTCATTCGTATTCGATGAAAAATGTGAATAAATTTATAAATACCATTGTTTACAGTGGTTTTGTATGTATTGATAAATGCATTGCATTTGTCCCAAAGACTAATATTGAACAAAAATACACGAAAATGAAACTTATTTAGCTGTCACATGAAATTGGTCGCAAATGTACGACTCTTAAATTGACAATCACAATACGCAGAGCAAAAAGCACGATTGCGATAATCAACTATCGCATATCGCCTTAGCCGATTCCACCCCTGGATTATAGCCAGTTTGTTTTTCTGATAAATTTCTGATGTTCTGGATTTTTATATTTGACATATCTTCTAGGCTGCTAAATCGATAGTCGCCTGGCGTACTTTTTCATCATCTCTGTAGCTCCTACAGAAGTCGTTGTAAGTCTGTTGGCGCCTAAGTATGACTGCCTTTTACAGGCTGTCACTCCAACCTAACGTAGCGACAATGGCTTATGCTAGGCGACACCTAAATTGTTGAATATTAGAAGCTCATGCCTTTCGCAGAGCTTCTAGTTTTTGTTGCTGTTTTGTTTTTCATTTTCCCATTTTTGACAGTTCACGTGTGATTCGTGTAATGTGTGATTCATGTGTCGAAGTGTGTCAAAGTCATACTTGGTCAGTTAGCATTGCAACATGCTTGTATTGTAAATTATGGACTCTGTGAAAAATGTTGTTTTTTGATTGAATGGGTACGTTAGTAAAAGAACACTGCCATCCTTGGTCCGATGAGCAATCTCCGGCAATACAAGAGCTGGTAATGTACACAAACAAATGTACCTTTGGATGCTGCCTATGGTCCTACGGATCCATTAGTCCGCTTTTTTTTTATTCAAATATGACTGAGAACGAATTTAACGTCAATGGGGTCTGTTATCCTTCAATGATATCGAAGTTTTTGTTTTGGCCGAAATATACTAGCTGAGCGAGGACAGCGGAAGACGAGCACACGACGCTAATCAAAGAACAAAGGAGTATCGAGTTCGATCAGCAACTTATCTCTCATTTCGGACCAAGGAACTAGCCGGCTAGGTAGTGTGATTTGACGCTGTTAGACTATTTTTCATGGGATTACATCAAGTAATCCGCTAAGCCAGCCTCAATTGCAGCCGTGGATGTCAACATTACACGTGTTATTAGCAAGATACCAGCTAATCTACTCGAAAAAGTGACTCATAATTGGACTATCCGTAAGTGTGGCACGAGGCACAATAGAACTATTAAATTATCGTAAACTCAAGAGGACTTGTTCTAAAAACAAGGGACCGTCGCCCCAGGATGTACACGTATGTACAAATATGAAAACAAATCCTCAGCCAAGTAGGCACCAGGCTCCCTCGTCTGTTCAAAAACATGCAGGAGCATGGCCATAGACCACGGGAAAATTTAACATACTCTGTAACCAACAAATGCCTGACCATACAATGCCTTGTCCGGACTTTACATAAGTGTTTGTTTAAAATTAAGCGACAAATTTACCACAAAGCCAACCTACACTCCTCCTCCCCCAGCACTGAGTTTAAGCACACGTACGCTCAGCTGAATGGAACTATGTACATTGTATTTGTTGTCAAACTTTTGCCATCATCTGATGCAATCGATAACGTAGCACGAAGCCACACGACTAATTGGAAAACAAAAAAAAAAAGAAAAATACTGTCACACATCCCATTCATCAGGCACAGTGATGGTCGATGGAAGAACTGTATCTACTCAATATATCTAAATTTAGATGACTCCTGTCAAATGGCCGCTTCCTTCGGTCGAGGCCAAATCAAATCAAGTCTAGGTGTGTACGTGGATGTGTGCTCCATCAAATGAATCAATCAATGGAACCGAAATTGAAAGGACAAAACTTTTACCTACCCCTGAAGATTCTGACAGAGAAAGGGACTTGAACTTCAATCTGAAAAGCTGAGCGGCCATAAAGAAGCAAATAATACAAAATCAAGAGTCAGAGCACTCAACGGCTGAGTGGACACATATCCCCCACGCACGAGGCACACACAATACCCCCATCATTTTCTGTGTAAAATACACCCCCGACCTCCCATAGCGCAGCCCCGGTCTGCGATTATCCGGCTGACTTTGCCCGTACACGGAACCACAGGCCAGCTGGCCCCCAATTTCATTTCATTGTCAATGAGGAGGAAAAAAAAAGCTGCTACACTTGCGAAGCGGAGGGGCGACAGAAAAAAAAAGGATACAATACTCGTTTGAGAGGATTTTTTCCACCCCATACGGGACGAGGGAAGCGATAAACAACACACCACGTCGTCGCACATATCGCCAGCTGCATGGCGGCTGTGGGTGGTGATGAATATGGAAGCGCCTAAATGATTAAAGGCAGGCTGGATTTAAATCCATCACCCACACAACCGCCAGCAGAATGAAAGGATGTGCACATTAAAATGCTTTTAATCAACAAACGGCGCTTATCCCTTAAGCAGCCACAACCAACACCCCCACCGTCGCCCAATCGTGCATGTGCCTGTCACTTCCAATTCCCGGCGCCGCCACCGCGACCTCCAAACCGAACTCGAAATCCTAATTGGATATGTGTAATTGTGTTATGGACACGTCCCTTTCCGTTTCACACGCACCGCCTGGAGGATGGCGGAAGTATTTAATTGACGCTATCACTTGTTCACAGAAATTAATGTATTAGTGGGTAATTATGTGCGGATCAAAGTGATCGCGTGTCCCTGCCGAAGTGTGGGGTGGCCCCGGTAATCGATGAAATCCGCACGGAAGATGAAAGCCGCTAGTCGAAGGACGATTTCAATTCCACCCACAGCGAGGGAGGATGTTGGAAGAGGATACATCAAGCCAGGATGTGAACGATGGCCTTGAAGAAGCAAAAAACAAAACCAACAGTGGCGCTAAACGGGGACGGTTACAAGTTGCTAACAACGCCAGATTATGGTATCATTTGTGTGCCCTCTGTTCCGGCGCCTGAGGTCAGGAAGGATTCGCATCCACTTTTGTTGGTCAGAGAGAGAGAGAGAGAGAGTGAGAAGGTGTGCAGGTACACATCATTTTCGAGACTCTAATGACATCCACTTTGTGAAAGGCAGACAGTGTCGGAAGGGATGTTCGTGGTTGGGGGTGGCATGTATGCGTTGAAATGTTATTCTGTGGAAGGTTGACCTGGCGTGATTGGTGCTTTCAAAAGGGTTCGAAACTGGCTTGGGGCATAGGGTCATGACAAGGGATCATCACTTTCCTTCGGTCACTGTGAGCTTAGGCGAAGCGGTGTGTGCGCGTGTGTTTGCTTTTTTGACGGCCCTCACCCTGGGACATGCTTTCGTTTCTATTAATTTGAACACTGACCCTGTCTGAGGAGGTGGCAGAGTGAGGAATATGTCGAAATAAAAATGATAAATTGCTGTGTTTGATTCTGTGATGAAGTTTTGCCAGAAATTATGAAGAAGTTGATGGGGAATGAGTATAGACGGGGGTAGGGTCAAATACCGGACATCTATGATCCACTCAAAAACTAACTGGAAATTAGTGATTGCATTTTACTTCCGGCGTCATTTCATCTGGAAATTTAGGCATAGGCCTTTTTTTTAATTAATTGGGGTTGCAGACATTTGGATGGATAGAGCCACTTCAGGTGATTAGAAGAGCATCTCGGAAGTCACAGAAAAAACTGCCAGCTTTCTGATGACACAATCTGAATTATCGAAGTCAGATGACAATTCAGAGATTTCTAGTCAGTTGCAGCTGGTTGTGGCGATGCCGCAAAATTCAGAGAAAGCAGGATTTGAAATTTCGTGGACTATATAAATGGGCGAGAGATGGGATAAAATATACGCAGTCTCCGCGCTTTTGCACTTTTGCAAACGTTTTACCAAGAAGCAACTCACTTTTCCAGCAGTCACTGTCCAGTCGTGGTGACGATTTGAAGGCGCGTGGGACGGAGAAGACCAGTTTAAAAGCTAAGGACAACAAGCACTGTGACATGGACCAAATAGAGGCTTTAAGAAAACATCAAAAGTATGACGAAAATCGTCTAGAAACCAGGCTAGGAGTGGGTAAAAAGTTTCGGTGAAGACCCCAAGCACTGACGAACAGTGGGTCAAAATGGCCAACAAGCGAAACAAAATATATATCTGATGAACAGTAAGTCCTATAGAATGGTAATAGTCCCATTCGGTGCAGGATGGAAAAGTGAACCAGAATTGAACTTTATTTATCACCCATACCTATATAGGGATAACGTAGACTGATACAGAATATAAAATTGACATAGTCATATGTAAGAAAACATTCATTCGTCCGAGCCTCAGCAATTGCTGCCTTCCATCGTTGACGGTCCTGGGCACGCTGCTTCCAGTCAGCAAGACCAAACTGTCTTGCATCCGCGATTACTTAGTATGTGTACCGGAGATTCGGTCTTCCTCTCCTTCTCGAACCAGTAGGCTCGGATTCAAAGACCCTTTTTGCTGGAGCATTGTTGGCCATGCGCTCGATGTGGCCGAGCCAGTGCAGTCGACGGATTTTTACCTTCCGGACTACAACCTTATCCTGGTACAGCTCGTAGAGTTTGCGGTTATGTCGTCTCCTCCATTCGCCTTCCTCGCAGATGGGACCATGTATCCGACGTAGAATTTTTTCCTTCGAAGTTACCAAGAATCAGCTCTGCAGTTTTGCTTAGCGTCCAGCTTTCTGCTCCATAGAGCAGGACTGGCAAAATAAGAGTTTTGTAGAGCATGATTTTGGTCCTTCGAGTCAGGAGTTTTGAGCTCAGTTGTTTTGACAAACCGAAGTAGCACCGGTTACCAAGGGTGATTCTACGACGGATCTCCACTGTGATGTCGTTTGTGGAGCTTACATTTGTCCCGAGGTAGACAACTCCTTCACTACCTCGAAATTGTAGCTGTCGATCAGAACAGTGCCACTAAAGAACATTAAATGCCCCACTGTGTGATGTTTTCACAACCACCAAAAAAGGTGAAGAAGTCTGGATACCTCAGGATTGTCATCGAATTTAAGTTTGACAAAAAGTAATAACAATCTGCATATATCCCGGATTAGTGGCCTGCATCCTGTCTATAATACTATGTGAACACCTAAAGCATCCTTGGATCGCCAATTTGCAACCCGAGTATTAACTGGAGGACAGCTTTATGACCATATTTAGTTTGTGCACTTATTTATGTTCAATAAGCTGATAAGTGAAGCAATGGACAGACACAGTAGATCCGAGTCTATCATCTACAGCAGTCACTTGGATAGTTCGTTCTCCCGCAAGTGGAGACGTCTCCGAATGACAAAATCTGAAAAGAGTTATCTTGGCACTTATACTCTCTAAGCATTTGCAGATGCGGCGCCGCGCTTTAAGAGCAAACCATTATCAAATTCAATCATACTCGTAACTATTTACACATTCTTTCCAGAGAGCAAGTAGTGATTGATTTCAGATAGATTTTAGTGCCTAATGATTTAGAAACGATTTCGTGAAATCAAAGAAGCAGAGAAAAGTGACGAAACAAATGAGAAAAGTTTGCCTTAAAAAATGTGGACAAATGCAATTGAGCTTTTGTGGGTTTGTGATTTACCTGCGTACAATACAAGATGTCGAACAAGCAGGTTTCCGTAATGGATCTTCTTAAAAACAGTGTCTACCAATTCACCTGCAACTTATTGATTTCAAAAGGCAGTGTGTGGACTGAGAGTTAATCTGGAGTGGCAAGAAGGGACTTCCGGATATACGACATACGACTGATCCATAAGTCACGTGTATCACTGAGGAATCCCAAGTAATGCCAGGTTCCATCCCATAACAAATTGTATTTCTTCATGTAATAAGTGATGTTCTTCTTGCGGCCTTGGTCGAACTGCTATGGTCGAACTGCTATGGTCGAACTGCGGCAGCCCTGCAAAATTTGCGTTCATAAATATAAATACACTGCATTGACTATGCATCACAGCAGTCGACAACTGCGTTCTTATGAACGAAAGCAAAGCGGCAGTCAAACTGCGATTAAGTTGGAAGTGATTTTTGTTTTGTTGCAGGATTGCAGGGTAACCGAAAGTTGGACTTCTTCATTTGAAAGTGGTTCTTAAAAACATTATCCGGAAATTCTCTTATTATTTTAAGGACATTTCGGTCCTTTTTGAAAAACGTCTCGACTTCCAATTCTTTTTATTTGAAATCATCGTCCTTTTGCTTCGTGTTTTTTGTTGGCAATACAATTAAACATCACTCACTTTTGTATCGCCTACTGATGTTGCGTTTATGAATATTTTTTCGACAATGCTGACTTGCTGCAAACTTGCGGTAGCATTTGTATTCATGAATGCATCGAGTACATATTCTGTGCTGTGTAATTATGAACTCAACCCTTGTCTGCAGAAAACGGAGGAAACTTATGAAATCTCGATATTCAACTATGGCACGCTGATGCAAAGAATAATTGACACACACGAAATGACTTAAAAAGCGTATAGAGAGGGACACTGCCACAAGCAGATCGAACTGTTCAGAATGGTGTAGAAATCGTTTAAGGAGTAGAAGAATTTCCCGACCTTGGAGGTATTAGAAGTTAAACCAAACTCGACATTAACAAATGAATTGCCGAATCTAGCTGATGTGCACTTAAGTTCTTGTTCAATATCAGGCGCAACAATGCAATTAGCTTGAACACTTGGAAATAACTCTCTTAAATATAGAGAGGTAAGAGCTAATCAACTGAGTAGTTAACGCGTAAGAGGTAGCTGGTGTGTCCTTTAGAGCAACTTCAGCAGAAAAATACAGAGGTCCAGTCCTAAAAGAATTCGTTCAAGGCCTTAGAAATTGAAATTGAGACGACGGGCTATTCTTCTTAGAGCCAACGGAGGCGTTCGCATTCTCACCACGGGGAAAAGTACCAGTTTCGAGGCAGTCCGATCGTAGATTTGAGGCGATTGATTATTAGGCTGATATTCTTGCCCAATATGACGAAAGGCGAGTCAGAAGTAGATGGTTCTACTGCAACACCGAATTATGTGATTTTTGGGTACAATAAGACGCAGTTCCAAACAGGAAAAGCCTATTTCAACGAATAATCGTCCCTCGCCGACGCCATCAAGACCTTTAACCGGTATAAATACCACTAACCAGGCCAAAAGTCGTTAAAAGAAGCCAATATCGTCTATCTCTACCCAAATGGCCCAGTCTGCGCTCACCTCGGGCCAAATAGAAAGAATTTGAAGGAGATATGAAACAACAAGCGATTCCCACCGAATGACCAGCTCAAACGGCTCCCTAAATCCATAAAGGCGTACAGATACGACGAACCAAATGGACCTGAGCACATTTGATGACCAAATCGCCTGGATTCCGTCCTCTCACATGTCACAACACAACGGCTGCTCTGTCTCTCATTTTCCAGGCCATTGAACGATTCCCTATTTTGCAAGAAATTCACAAAAAAGTAGAGAACCAATACTCCACCACGGTCGCAAGAAAAGAACAACACTCTGTGCGACCATAACCCCAACCGAGGCATCCAATGAATCATTTCTTTTTTGCGGGCAAAATTAACGAGAAAGAGAATGGTTCATAAATTGAAAGACATTACCATCCCGTATCAGGGACATCATCATCCTCGTAAACGGTGCCATTGCGAGAAACTGATGACGCGTCCCCAGTCGCCGAAAACTGAAGACGTACCCCCGGGCAGAGCGTAGCTACGGGGAATTTATTTCGGGTTCGGCCACTGCAATCAATAGCGTCAACGACGAGCTACCTTCCATCGCCCCCATGAAGCACTCCTCCCGCGGGGGGTGAATAATAAATTAATTAAAATTACACCGGAGTTCACAGCTTGGAGTTGATATTAAAACCGACATCCCCTCAAGTACTGGAAGCCATTCATTGAAGATGTTATCAGCTGGCGAAAAAAAGAAGCTCACAACGACGCAGGACGTGAATATTTACTTTTCCCCTTGCCTTCGGTTGGATGTTTTGTGTGGCACATGGTACATGGGTTTATCTGCAATCGATCGGAGGCAGGGTATCCTGAAATGCTACAGCATCCCGAGGGGACTTCGAAGGAATTGTCGAACAATGTCGTCAAATGAAGCAGGTACCTGGCGAAGGTTTTCTGGGGAGGGGGGGTGCAAATTAAAATTTTCTTTCAGCAAGAAATTTCACGAATTAGTGGGCACTCGTTCCTGAAAGGTTTCATAAATTCGTACGAGTTCGGAAAATTGTGATTTTTTTCAATGGAAACAGCTGGAGGCTAATTTGATTCCAATGCATCGATGTAATGAAACGGGAAATTTTCCACAGTTTGAGATTCGTTCAATCTGGAGCAAATTTAAATATTGAAGAGGCATTCAAGTCAGAGCAGTAAACATACCCCTCTCGAACTAGGTGTGCGCCTCAGGTTTAGACGCTGAAAAAGGCTAAAAGCTATTTACCTTGCCTTGATTCAGTAGCAGCATTTTCTTATCTGAACTGAGCAAAGGACGCTCAGAGCTATCTTATGCCAGTTGGAGGGTCGTCTGGACTCAGGAATGGTACTGCTATGGAATAAGTCTCAATACTTATCCAGTCGCTACTTATCCACCGCTACGTCAGGGAAAGTTTGATAAACTTTTGACGACACTTGCGTTCGTCTCGTTTAAGGAGTCGTATCGAAATTAAAACTCAATTCCGTGACTTCTAAGCATTTTATCCGACTCCTTCAAAAAAGAAACGCAAAACCTCGCTCGTCTACTCAAATGTCAGAATATCAAAAAAACATAAACACAGGAAACGTGTGTAAAATTCACCAAATTCGCAATCTAATCATACTAAGTTAAAAATATTAGATTTAGTTGCCAATTGGTAAATAGATTGCTTGCAATACACTTCGTAAAAATATGAGGTCTGACTCCAACTCCGAGACGCCGGTACACGACAGGTCTGAATGGCCTTTTGAGTCTACTCAAATGTCTCCCTCCGTGCGGACAGAGTGTACAATGTTGTTCTATCAATTGTCATTTGCTTTCTGACAACACTTAAGACAAGACAAACCATGGCATGTACGTAGATAGGTGGTAGTTAGGTGCCCTAACGGCCTTGTGGCAGTAGCTCACTTAGACCAACGTGTTGGGACCTTTGTGCCCGTACTAGGGAGTGTTAAAACAACCATGAGACCTAATGTAGTCCCATAACCAGCCAGATTCGCATATGTGTCTTAAGAAGTTTTTCAGTTCGGCACTGCTTAAGTCCTCCAGGTCTATGAAGAAGTGCTTTCCCAGAAGCTGTCTTCCTTTAAGTTGTTGGATAGATTCTGTTTCTCACTTATCTCTGCAGCTTCTGCAAAATTCATTAGGCACAGTCCCAGTAAGGACTTCTAGTAGCGCGCGTGCATCCTTGCGACTGAAGCCGATCAATGATGTCGATCTCTTGCCTAGTATAGACCAAACGAGCGATTCCTTGCTCTATCCAGGGCTTCGTCTTCTAGTTGTCTCCTTATGGAGCTGAGCTCCCCCAGCTCCGAACCCATGTTAGGGAAACTGTCCGCCTTTTCATTTCCTTGGATTCCATGTGTCCGAGATATTTTATTCTGCGTAACCTTCAATAAATCAATACAGTGAAATCCCCCACTGCGGACACTTCCCTTACGGATATCGCTCCATATAAGTTGCTTAGTTTAGGTTACAATTTCCCATGAACGGACACGGACACGGACAGTATTTACGCTTAAAGAAAATACAATATTTGCTCTTACGCGGACACCGAAGCAAGATTAAACCATGTCCTCAGATGGATATTCTGGCAACGGTAATTTTTTTACTTGCACTCTACAGTAAATACATACAAACACGGCTCCTCCACCAAATTTGACCAGTATTTGGATCCATCCATCCATCAGGGTCCATTCAATCAGATGCCATCTGAGTAGCATTTGCACATGACCACCTGAACTGTTTCAGATGTTCATCACTCGAATAAGAAGACCAGCAGGTAAAAGAATGGATCCATGACACTGCATGCCACCCCCCAAATTTGGTGGAGGAGCTGTACTCGTCTGAGGTTGCTTCTCTTGTTGGGGAATAGGGGCAGTCTTCAGAATTATTGGTATTATGGATCGGTTTAAGTATTTAGAGATACTAAAATCGGGTATGCTGAAAAGGAGATGCCATTGATATGGAGGTTTCGACAAGACAATGATCCAAAACACAGAAGCAAGGTAGTTAAACTTGGATCAATGCCAACAAAATCGAGGTTCTAGATTGGCGTACGCAGTCACCCGAAAGCCAGCAAAATCGCCAGCACACTTAGACCATATTGGTCCATTGTGATACCCGTACTACTATACAAGCGTTATTTTAGCAAATAAAGCGTATTAACTTTGCTTTCACTGGGATTCGAACCAGGGACCCCTCTAACCAAGGGCAGCCACTCAACCAACGGCGCCATCCAGCTGTTCAGTCTCCAGACTTAAATCCCATAGAGAAGTTTTAGAAAACAGTGCACAGACGAATAAACCGGAACAAATGCAACAATTTGGATAATGTCTACGAGGCAGTGGAAGATACAAAGATAAGCCTATGAACATAGCAAACAAACTAATTATGTCTATGCCAAAAAGATTCATGGCTGTGATTAAGGCTAAAGGGTTTGCAACGAAATATTGATAAATTTGTATGCTTTTTCTTAACTTTTTTAACGAGAATTTGTATTGGCACCTAGGGGGTGCTTACTGTACATAGTAAATTCTTCTCATTTATGGAAAAACATGCGTGCCGGGCGAGAGATATTGCATTCTATCTGTGCATTTTGTCAATAAGCTGAATGTGTATTTGAAAGAACGATCTGTTGGATCTGCTTGTATTGGTTTTTATCTCATTCGTGTGGTGCACGCAGTTTAGTTTTGGTCGGCAGTGAAGCTTTTGTTATGCAAATTCACATTTTTGTTTAGTTTCGCTCAGGGTTCTCTCTAAAAGTACTCATTTATCCTTATTATTCTTAACCAATTCAAAATTAATAATGGACTGCCTAAACTCATGTAGATTATTCTGACCAATGGTTGTAAATTTAACCACGAATCGTCTTACAAACGAACAACGCTTGCAAATTATTGAGTTTTATTATCAAAATGCGTGCTCTGTTAAGAAAGTTCATCGCGGGCTTCTTCCATTTTATGGTCAGTTTAATCGATTTTGGCTCAATGGGTACGTAAATAAGCAGAATTGTCGATTTTGGAGTGAATATCAGCCAGAAGCATTGCAAGAGCTACCAATGCATCCAGAGTCACAGAGTCACAGTTTGGTGCGGTTTATGGGCTGGTGGCATTATTGGACCGTACTTCTTCAAAGATGATGCGAATCGTGAATGGTGAGAGCTACCGTGAGATGATATCCAAATTTTTTTTACCCAAAATGCAAGAGCTTGACTCGCATGACATGTGGTTTCAACAAGACGGTGCCACATGCCACACAGCACGCGCAACAATGGACTTATTGAGGGGCGAGTTCGGTGAACATTTTATTTCACGTTCGGGACCGGCCAATTGGCCGCCTAGATCGTGCGATTTAACGCCTTTAGACTATTTTTTGTGGGGCTATGTTAAATCTCATGTCTATACAGACAAGCCCGCTTCAATTGACGCATTGGAAGACAACATTGAAGCATTTCTTCGTGAGATACCGGCCGGCCAAACATTAAATTATATGGAGCTTACTATCGATTCAAATAAAGATTTCATGCATTTTTTCTGAATTCTTGTTTGTACACGTTTATTCGTCGGGCATCGAATTATTGCATAAAATATGAAATTTAACGATACTCAGACGATAAATAATTTGGATAAGTGATTATAATTCACGAACACCCAAAAATATATGCATAATTACTGATGAATGTCAAATTCACGAATTTTGACTTTATTGAGGGCAGAAATACACGAATCAACCGCCATTTTCGTAATGTACTGATATTTGCAAGCAAGTGTGAGTGAATATGAGACAATGTTCGATGACTTGTAAATAACAGTCAAAAATTAAGTGAATATCCGTCAAATTGATAGATAGACTACGGGACAATCAGCTGTGAAGTCTCTGTACTCCCTTATTTCTGGTTTAAAGTACGAAAACCCCAGGTTGCTGACTTATCAAAAAAATAATAAGCTTTGAGGTTCAAGTGCAATTCACCTTAAAAGGCGTTTGTTTCATCGAGCGGGAATCTAGTAGATAAAATAGTTTGAAATGGAAACAATAGATTTACTATTTCTGGAACCTGGAAAAATCAACAAGAACCAACCAACAGATCTAAATTGCGTGAGCATAGGTTATACAATTTTTCGATTCTTAAAATATGTACAATTAGCTACTTTTTATTTTGTTCCTTTGTTTAAAATTGATAACGTTTGATGTTTGAAGAGAGATGAAGTACTTAGTTTGATAAGTGGCATACATTCATTGCCTTTCTCATTTACTGGTCAATATGTCAATTAAAGTTCTTAGTAAAAGCCACCTTTGCAGAAACGCATTTTAAGTTTGTTCGGCTTTAGAAAAAAGTTCACACTCAGTCTTAGTTATAATAATAATATGAAATAAAATATTTTACATAGTCGCTGTAGTTGCATTTAAGCATCGACCAAGGCGCCATCAACAGTCCGGACTTCTTTGATAACGACTGATACTGTCATCAGCATCAACCGAGGGTGCTATCCATCGATGATAATCATTTACTATCGAGCCAAATTGATCGATGTGGATGTGAACCACATGTGCTTCCAATATTATGCTACAATCAATATCAATTCAATTCAATTACGCTATCAATTTAACTGGCCCCTAGGATCGAAAAGTTCACTAATGAGTCTACCCAGGCGTCCATGGATCCACGCCTAGGTGGCTGGGCCATGTTGACAACTTCGGCCGGCCCGAAGAGTCTTCGATTCCAATCCAGAGAGACAAGGAAGTGGAGGAAGCCCGTGTTTAAGGTGACGAACACAAATGGAAAATGACTTCAAAGAAGAAGATAAGACTTTTCATTAATTCAAAACGACACCGCCAAGGGAAAGACGGTATCAAATGCAATGAGATGTGTTCCATGATTGAAGCACACAAAACATTCAAATGACGATGATGTGAACAAATTAAAGAACACTCACATATTTTGAATTGGCTATTCCAGCCTTTTGCAGAACCTTCTGTCGCACATAAAATGTAAGTTCAGGAGACGAAGATGTCGTCCGTAAGGATGGATGCACATAACCAATCATCATCTACAAAATCGAAACATTTGCAAGTTGGATATGTCTATCCGTCCATCACTTCACACTAAGCGCAGGTTCGACACTTATTTGGAACATATGCGTTTTTCGCCTTCGGGCGAGTGTACAGAACTACTAGATAGATAAATGAGAATCAGCGTAACCTCATACGACATGCTGAACTTCGGGCAAGCACACATGGTGCTCAAAAACATCCAAGCACTCCCGCATGGTTCACATAAATGAAGAATGACGTCGTTATCCACAGACCATGCACCTTCAAGGATGCAGGGGTAAAATTATGCATTTTATCAATGTCCAAATGTCCTCTTATGGGATTTGCCATTGAATTGGAGTTCAAATCAAGTTGGCCAATGGATAGACGCCTTGCCAGGGTAGAGTTTGGATTCAGCATAATGTGACAGATTGCGGGCAGGAAAAAATACCCATCCATCGGATATTTAACTCAAATTGATTAAAAACAAGAAATAATGGCCACACAACGAACATCTTGAACAAGGCAGATCCGTCCCAGTGCCAACAAAACCGACAAATCCTTGTTAAAACGTTAAGTAACTCACTCACTGATGGCATCGCATTATTCTTCCCTCAAGCACCGATGACAAGAATGAATCCTTGCAATATTCTCTCTCATTTGTGCGAATCATCTGGTTTCATCAGTGTGCCTGTCAACATGTGGGCCACCACGCCTCATCCCTCAAATCCGCCTGCGTATATTTCGAAGATCGCAAGGACGGCTCAAGACATCCACGCGTACACACGCCACGAGACGCAACCAAGCTCTCTGTCTTGTTGCGAACTAAAGGCGATTACCTTTGGCAGACAGCCACCCAACCCAACCTAATCGGATTGTCAGAGGGGATCATTACACATTCACCGTCTTCTCCAACTAGGCACCCAACCACTTCCGCATCCGCATTCGCTCCCTAAAACAGTCATTATCCCCAGCCATCCGTTGGCCTTGGCAAATGAGCGATTCCGCCAGAATGAGCCATCATCCTTCCAAAGGGTAATACCAAAGACAAGATAAGATACGTATTAAGCTTGAAACTTTTGTTCGAAAAAATCCCACGGCTGCCAGTTTCGGGCGCGCCACTCAATTTCAACTCTAATTACAAAACAAAAGTACACAGTAACTTTCCGTCGTCCCTCCGCGCCGCAAAGTATCCTCATTAAGGCGCGCTGCGTGCTAGATATTCATAGAGAACAATATCCGAACGTCTTCGGATATTTCCTTGGGTGACGGAGAGCGGGGGAGAAGGGGTGGACGAAAAACGTTCACACAGAATGAGTGTCATATCGGAGCCCTTTCCACCTGTTAAGCCCCTTCCCGCCCAACCCCCACAAACACACAAAGTCAACCGTGCGATACGGCAAAACAAATAGACAACCTCGCACCGATTAAAAAGGGCAAAGGGTGGCAGTATCGGTTGCAGCTCTCAGACACTTGTGCTGCTACTTCGTATCTCTGACTGCTCAGTCATTGTTTACACGCGGCACATCTCACACCAGTGCTTCCGTTCATGCTAGTTGTGTGCACGAAGTGTACAATCTGTCTGTGTTGCAGTTGTTGTTGAAAATAAATATAATTTTGTTTTGTTATTTTTATCGCAAGCGGTATTTGTTTATCCACAAACGTTCCCTCGTTCGCCTTGCAGTTTTCTTTATCTGCCCACAAACCCACAGCCGCAGCACAAAAGTCGAGTCGGAAAATTTTTGCAAAAATAAACCAAAACAAAAAAAATATCTCAAACAAACTCACGCGTCCAAGCGCAACCTCCAGACGGTTGCTTACAACTGCAATTTGTCCGAGACTGAATTTATGCTTTGTTTTTCTCGGCAAAATTTATCGCCATCCACGCTGGATCCACGCGATGTTGTATCTGCTCTAGGTCGTGGGGTGGGAAGAGACAGCGGCGGCAGCTAACGCGTCGCGCTTTAATTAGATTTGCGAACGAACACGGCGCGCGATTTCATTCATTCACTCACTCACCCACTCTGGGAGGGGGAGGCTGCTTCAGCCGATTTGCGATAAACAAATATCAGCCTCGCACAAGGACTCCTTTTGGCCCCCTCACGGGTGGCACTAAATCACACACACTCACACGCACGCATGCACGAGGTGATATCTTGACAATTTCAAAGATTTCTTTTTTTAATTGCCAAACACACACTTCCGTTGTCATTCGAGTGTCAGAAGCAGCGACAGCTGTAGATACGTCAAGTGTACATGTGAGCACTTGTCTGCCAAAAAGAATGTACAATCGCGATCGACAAACACAAACACTTCAACGATTCCGTCGAGTGACACTCACGAGACAACACAAATCCCTCCTGTGGGATGATTTTTCTGCGAAATTTTGGGAAGATTTTTTTTTTTTTCCGAAAATTGACGAAGTCCTACGGCGAATTTCTCGTCATATCCCTTGAACGAATTGAGCTGAGACCGTTATACGGTACCTCTCCGGTGCGGATGTAATTGAAAACTGTTGTGTTTGAAATGCCGGATTCATTGTTTTGGTTCGAAAAATAGCGGCACATCGTGCTTTCTGGTATCATTTTGCAGTTCGCACGATACTACGTGTGGATTGTGTGTCGGCAAAAAGGGAGAGTGCTTCGATGGGTGTGCGCTTGTGTGTGGGAAAGCTTTTTCCTTTGTGGAACGTAATCAAATCAAGATTGTTCCCCTGAAAGAGTGTCGGGATTTCTTATCATCAACCTTCAACACTTCACAAGCGACGAGGACGAATATTTGCCAGGATTAGATTTCGTCTCCAGGAGCAAAAAACTCTCCCTCTCTCTCTCTCTCTGACTAAAGGAGAGAAAGCTCTAAGGAAATGTGTTGACATGGTGTTTAGGATGTTTACGTTCTCCTCTGGAGTCCAGTGTTCCGTGAAGGATGTGTGCGGCGGTCTTATTCCTCGAAATCACCGTCCTAGTCCTGATTGACAAATGGATAGAGTCCCGTGTTGGGTGTAAGGACTGCCACAGTCGCCATCGATAAGGAAGAGAGACTATGTGCCGAAGGATTTGTGTCACTGATTGGGGTCGGCGGGAGCGCAGCCATAGAAATGGAAAGTTTATGGTGACAAAGGACGATGATGCCACTTGTTTCAATTGAGTGACAGTAAGCAAGAGAGGATGTGAGGATGTGAGGATGTGAGGATGTGATGATGTGATGATGTGAGGATGTGAGGATGTGAGGATGTGAGGATGTGAGGATGTGAGGATGTGAGGATGTGAGGATGTGAGGATGTGAGGATGTGAGGATGTGAGGATGTGAGGATGTGAGGATGTGAGGATGTGAGGATGTGAGGATGTGAGGATGTGAGGATGTGAGGATGTGATGATGTGAGGATGTGAGGATGTGAGGATGTGAGGATGTGAGGATGTGAGGATGTGAGGATGTGAGGATGTGAGGATGTGAGGATGTGAGGATGTGAGGATGTGAGGATGTGAGGATGTGAGGATGTGAGGATGTGAGGATGTGAGGATGTGAGGATGTGAGGATGTGAGGATGTGAGGATGTGAGGATGTGAGGATGTGAGGATGTGAGGATGTGAGGATGTGAGGATGTGAGGATGTGAGGATGTGAGGATGTGAGGATGTGAGGATGTGAGGATGTGAGGATGTGAGGATGTGAGGATGTGAGGATGTGAGGATGTGAGGATGTGAGGATGTGAGGATGTGAGGATGTGAGGATGTGAGGATGTGAGGATGTGAGGATGTGAGGATGTGAGGATGTGAGGATGTGAGGATGTGAGGATGTGAGGATGTGAGGATGTGAGGATGTGAGGATGTGAGGATGTGAGGATGTGAGGATGCGAGGATGTGAGGATGTGAGGATGTGAGGATGTGAGGATGTGAGGATGTGAGGATGTGAGGATGTGAGGATGTGAGGATGTGAGGATGTGAGGATGTGAGGATGTGAGGATGTGAGGATGTGAGGATGTGAGGATGTGAGGATGTGAGGATGTGAGGATGTGAGGATGTGAGGATGTGAGGATGTGAGGATGTGAGGATGTGAGGATGTGAGGATGTGAGGATGTGAGGATGTGAGGATGTGAGGATGTGAGGATGTGAGGATGTGAGGATGTGAGGATGTGAGGATGTGAGGATGTGAGGATGTGAGGATGAGGATGAGGATGAGGATGAGGATGAGGATGAGGATGAGGATGAGGATGAGGATGAGGATGAGGATGAGGATGAGGATGAGGATGAGGATGAGGATGAGGATGAGGATGAGGATGAGGATGAGGATGAGGATGAGGATGAGGATGAGGATGAGGATGAGGATGAGGATGAGGATGAGGATGAGGATGAGGATGAGGATGAGGATGAGGATGAGGATGAGGATGAGGATGAGGATGAGGATGAGGATGAGGATGAGGATGAGGATGAGGATGAGGATGAGGATGAGGATGAGGATGAGGATGAGGATGAGGATGAGGATGAGGATGAGGATGAGGATGAGGATGTATAAATAGCTCATACTCAACCATACCACAGCAATGTACGACATGTCATCTCACGTCATCTCACGTCTCAGTTCCGTCTCATACTCATCCAGGATAAGATCATAATGCCACTTCAATGGAACGAAATTTTGTCTGCACAAAGGACTTCCGCTACACAAATCCATCATAGATACACGTCACACGTGTGTCACACAAGCAACATCATAATTCAATGATATACTTTTAGAATTAAATTACTGATTTGCCGGAGCGCGTCTTTTTGGGCGCTATGCAACCCACACATCATCCTGTAGCAAGGGAAGACCTCCACTCTCGCTGGCATTCGGTGTGCTTCAGTAAATAAAGTGAATATCAGTGGCAAGGGAACAGTGATGGAGCATCACACAATATAAGAGCATAAGTCGGCCATGATTTTCTGCCACAGCAGCCTCGAGGTATTTTTTCCCTCTCAGAGTCCATTCAAATAAGATCAATTATTTGCGTGTTTCTGCGGAAGAGTCCTTTTAATGGTAGGAAGGGGTGGTGAGACAGTTCATTCAATTAGCAACAGTGCCTCCAATGGAAGAGGCACGGATGTGTGGGGCGACGTTCACTTACGATGTGATGTGTCAAAAGGCATTGGCAGGATTGCCTTCACTTCGACTGGAACTGTGGAGTAATCTTGCCCCTGCTCTGCAGGCAGCACAGATTGTAATTCGAAAGTGGAGTTTTTGCGACGAGTCGCGCACCGGAAAAACCCAAGGCCGCAAAGTCAAGGGGTTGACTTCACATTATCGAACCCCCTCGACTGACCTTGACACACACAGAGGCGAGCAGAGAAATCCAACACAACACTGCTCCTTTGCATGGGACGGGTATCTGTGAAATTAATGAATTGTATAAGCATCTATTGATTTTCCGTGCCATTCGTTTCGGCAAAGTACGAGTGTCTCGTTTGCCCGGAGGCGACTTGTGATGTGTTGTACGCTAAAAACACTGGCTCGTGTGGGAAATTAGAACAACTACCCACTTCCTTCATCCTTCAGGCCAGGCGATGAGAATGATGTCAACCAAAAATGACGATAGCTTTGGACCCCCCGCATGGACTGTTGCGTTCATTAATTAATGAGCCGAGGTCATCGATGATGCCTTGTATCGATGAGGTGGGCTCGATTTTATTTGCCTCGTTTGAAGTTCGTTAATTTATTTGAACTGCCTACGATGGAGAGTCGACGTCGTCGTCGTCTAGGGGGAACTTAATTAAAGACGGAGACATTGAAGTAGTTGTCTTACCACGTCGCCCACCACTGGGCGGCGCTTGTGTCTATTCCATTTAGCGATGTTGCCTTGCTTTGACACTCCTTCCCGACGGTAGAGTGTATCTGAATGTTGATTGGTTTTGTTACGAAACTCTCGTTTGAGGTGAGCTGCCTCGGCCCGTGGCTGAATGTGCTGATGCATGGGAATCACTGCGGGGATGCTCATAAAAAAGTTTCAAAACTTACACGAATCTATGAGGCGGCGGGGCGGATACCTGCGGTGCGCGGGTGAAGTTATGGGAATTGCCTTTCAGTCCCGAACAAGATTTATGTGGTTTTTCGGTAGTGCCTGTCATATGCTGGGGGTTGACTTGGGTATGTTGTGAATTTGTTGCATACTTTTGATAAGGCCTTGAGAAGTAGGGGGCATTCCTTTGATCCCACATCTGAATAGAATTAGGGGTGGAATGGAGGAAAAAAAAACCACACGCCAACCTGCCGCCGTCGTACCGTCGTCGGCAGCATCGAATGGTGACGTTTGGGGAAGGCTCTGCCTGAACGATGCTTTCAAGCTTTGAAGACGCGGTTTTTGACAGTGAATCTATGGCATGGTGAATCGGATGACGGGTAACTAAAACGCAGATAGGTACGGCAGGAGGAGAAACGAGCAGAGTAATGTTGGTAGGAGAAGGCACGTTTAACTATCGGAAATCGCGACTCGCGTATGTTTTCTAGGGAATCATGGTAATGTGCACAATTCGAAAATTTCTCAGAAGGTTCAGTATTTTAAATATTCTATGTATCCTGTACAAATATTCAGACGAATTCGTCAATCAAATCACGTTCCGATGGGAGAGACATACAACATACTTCATCGACCTCCATCTTCACTGTTTCTATCTTCAAGGTCTCCTGTCGATGTAGCTGTAGAGCTGCAGGACTTTATTAATTTGTTTAAACGGTCCTTCGAAAGCTCGTGCTCAGTAGTGAAACAATAAAAATACGAAAAGTCAAAAGAGGAAAATGGATTAAACTCACAAAAATCTACATCAAGTCTCACATCCTTTTGTAGCTCAGCAGGAAAGATACCATCTGGTCCCACCAGTTTGTAGAGTTTAAAGGTATTTATGGCATACAGCGAGCTGCGTGCAGCTGAGCGAGCTGCGTGTCGAGTGAAGTCAGGTCTCCATAGAGAGTCAATAAGATTCATCGGCCCCTCGACTGCAGGCATTTTCTTGGAGACGATGCGAACACTTGTACACTTGATCGATCTTCGCACAAATGTCGCCATGATGTCATCCTTGTTTTCCTCAATTAAGTTGTGTGTGAAGGTGCGAAAGCTCTTTCTCGAGAGTTCCAGTGAGTTTAAATTCGCGTGTGCTTCGCTGTTTTAAAGCCCTTATGGAGGTTTCTGTTTCCTGCTTTGCTGTTGTGGCGGTAACTGATGCTTGATTCAGGATATCAGTCAGAAATTAACTAATAGAGATATTCCACTTTCCTGCCAAAATAACCATGACCTACCGCAAAACACGCATTCTTCTTTATTTGGAAGCTATATTTTACTCATACTTTCACATGTGGTGTCTTTTGATCAGCTGTTTACCCCTTCAAATCATATTTTGCCCGTAGGAGTGTCAAATACATTTCCAATGTGTTTAACTTGCCCACGATCTGGAAAAATCACATGAGTGGCGTTCGTCAAGTTTAGCAAATTATATAGTATTATAACATGCGAAAAAGAAGTTTATTTCACAAGTTGCATTTTAAAATTAAAGCAAATCTTTACGAACTGCGTATAATGGATATGTAGGACAAATTTTAAAATTTTGCTGCACAGTTTATATGTGTTATGTGTCCAAAACTTAAATGCTTCAAGTAATGACTTCTGCTCCAACACCATTAATTCGAATTAATTAGCAAAATGAAGTGTGTAAAGTGACAATACGAAATAATTCAAGGAATTAAGTTGTTTTCTCTAAATTTGTGTACTTATAAAACCAAAGAACAGACAGACATACATACATGTGTGAATTTGCAGAATTTCTATTTCATTATCATTGCATTATTATGAATTGGGAATGATTATTTAAAAATTGAATTCAACCACAAAATCATATTAAAAACCCTTTTCCTTTACCTATTTTCTAATATTTCAAAGGCAAAATATTTGAATTCAAATGTAACGTGTCAATGATCAGCGCATTCCAATATACTTCCAGGTATATGAATGTACCTTCTGAACACGATCTGTGGTTTAAGCTCCTCCTCCTTTTTGGGGTGAAACATATGGATTTGAAATAACGCTCAAATAACGAGCGCTTTTGAAACAAAATGCTCCGCTTCACCTCATTATTTCGAAGGGGAAGACTTTCAGCTGTTCGAAACGCCTCTCACGTATTCACAGACAGTACAAGTACAACAATCTGTCAAACTAATTTCAGGGGCAAGAGACGAGGAAGTTGAATATCTCTATTAGTTGATTTGCGATGTCAGTGAGTTTGTCCACTGAGGAACCTGAATCTATCAATTCTGTGGTCACAAAATAAAACTTTCCAGGGGATTTGTTTAAAGTTTTCAATCGGTCTAGGAATTCAGAAAATTGCTATAACGCAATATAACGATTAAACGTCTGGCAGGCGTCTACTTATATCAACATTTTTCTTAATTGACAGTACCCGGGTGGCCCGCTTCGCAAGATTTCAACTATCTTTCCGCATGCGGCAGGTCCCGCTCAAGTAATTTCGTTGCTCCGCTCGTGGTATGTGCTTTTCGTCAGGCAGGCGCCTATGTTATCAGTACTCTTGGTCTTCAGTAATCATCCCAAAATTACAAACTCCTCTCTAGAACTATGACACACTTTTTTTCACGGAAGCTTGTACGGAATTTTAAATTTCATAAGAAAACATTAATATTTAAGCCACGATTAATACATCTTTTTTTCTTATTATATTATGTGCTTATTTCGACGAGATTTATAAAATGGTGTTTTCAAACCTTGGCGCCACGGAAACCGTAGGATCATTTCAAAAGTTGAATTTCTGTCGAGACATATGGCTGATGGTGTTCCAGGTTTCGAACAGTCAGCCGCATAAAGTCTAGCAGAATTACAATAAGCTAAGCAATACCAGTGACTGATGTAGATTCTTTCCCTCAAGTTGAAGTTTGAAAACTAGCGTCGACAGCTGTCAAATTTGTTTGTCAACATTCTTGTAAGTTAATCAATCAATAAAAAATTGATACAAAGGGAATAGTAATTTTCAGTAATGTTTCTAAACGCGAAAGCCAAGACCTATAATTCACGGGTTTTCGGGGATACAGGGGATAATTTCAAGAACCTGTATAGATTCGAGTTTCATAACGTGGAAAGGTTAAGCAATCGGTTCCTTTCCAATATTCCAGTGGTATAAAAATAGAGTGGTACTAGCTGAGTAAATCTGACGGGGATTCAAAAGGAATTCAGACAGAACACAATGGCTTGGAAAAGTTTCTTGTAGGTATTGCCATTTTAATCTTTGATAATTTTGCTACGCGTTGAGGTCATCAGGAACTGTGAATACGTTGTAATGAGAATGAATGAAACCCTCATGAGTTCAAACACCCGTGAGAGGTTGTCAAACCGAATAAGCCTTCAGCGTGAACTTCAGTTTATTTTGGGCCATCCAAATTACGCGACTTCGGCTCTGTGGGAAAATGTCATTACATCCTCGAGGAAAACGGGTTCAATGCAACCACAGTTTTAATTGTCGCTCCATGCAGTTTCACCACTAGGGCATAGTCAATTCATGTAATCGTTGTTCCCAACTGAGTAGAGTCGTTGACGTGTTTGAATTTGTGCACCAAAATGTGGCCTGGTGACCAGATAAGAACAATGTTAAAAAAATAATGCAGTAAAACAACAACGGTGCGAGATATAAAAATGATTCTATCTTTATTGTGAAGCTACATCCATGCCATCATACGGAATGGAACCTCATTTAAATGGCCTCACTGGTAGTGCTTCAACCGTTCACTCCAATTTTTGATAACTCGGTACAATATGTTCGATGCTATTCCAGCCATAGCGTGTTGAATGTTGGCCTCCAGCTCGCCCGAAGTGATTGGCTTGTTAGCATAGGCTAATGACTTGATGTGGCCCAGAGAAAATAATCATGTGGTCCAGTCGGATGATCGTTACCAAATTTCTCCTTCACAACTTCGACCGCTGCTTCGCTTGTATGGTATGTAGCGTTGTTGAAAACTTACCTTGGATGTTTCGCTTAAGTTACTTAACATATTTATCGCCGATGATCGTTTTGTTGTGCACACATCAATTATTGACGATTCTCCTTCCTTCCTCTATTCCTCATTTCAAAAGAAATAAAGTCCGTTGCTATGAACCGCACCCAGTCATAACGTACGGATGCCCGATCTGGTGCACAATAACCCCCACAGGAATGGAGAGAATCTGTCTGTTTGAACGGAAGATCTTAAGAATGTGCACCAGTCTCGACAGATAACCTTCAGCACTGAAGTTCATCCCTACGAAGAAGCGAAGATCTTGCCAATTGATAAATACATCATTCAACTATCCAGTAAGCTGTTAAATAATATTTACAGCCACCCTAATCAAGATATACAGGCACTGCACGACTTCCACTCGAGCGCAGTCACCGATATCTTCACACAATGACAATGCCCAAGCCCGGATTTAACGATTTATTCAATACCAACACAACACAGTTCTACAAAAAGAACAACACTGAACATTACAGTGGCTAGTCCCACTGAATTGCAATATTTTAAATATTTATATATATTAATTTGTTTCCTCCTTTTATTATAAAGCACAAACCATATGTAATTAATAAATTATAGTTCAATCATAAGATATGCCACATATACACATTGTAAAAAGATACAAATTTGGCCACGTCGCGTGAAATTCGCCGGGCGCCTATTGTTGATCCGGCGTACCTACCTTAGTAATAAGTCTAGTTGTAAGCCATTTATATATAATAACTGATGAGAAATAAAACTACTAATCTAATCTAATCTAAGCTATGAACCGCACCAAGCACTCAGTTTTTATGAATGCTGGGTCGAACACTTATGCAAAAGTGGGTCTCGTCCGAGGAGATGATTTTTTTAACCATAAACGGGGTCTACCTTCCACCATTTCGAGCTGACTACAAGAGTCTTACTTCAATTCCTGTGTCAGAACAGTCTTATACGCTTATAGTCCCAAATCCAAATGCGAAATAAGCCGGGCTGAATCACTGGCGAATTCCAATTCTGCTGATTGGCACCGATACTGGCTACTGTGGCACTCACTTTCCACTTCATTTCGCAATATCTCTCTGGTTGGACTGTAGACTGAAGCTATGATGACAACCGACTTCACGAGCTAAATCCACGCATTTGCGTATTTACAACTACATTCAGCGGATCCACATGTTCAGCAAGATTGAACCGATGTATGATGAAAGGGTAAACCTCATTAAATAACTTTTACAAATGCTGAACCATAACATTGGAAAAAGCTGTCATTGCTAAGTGACCACTCTTAAGAAGTCAGCCGCGCTAGAAGCCCCATTCTCCCATCTATCTTCGTTACAGAATGCACATTAAAGGCGTTAAAGTTGTAAGCAACATTTTCTTGTATGATTTGGTTCTTCGTTGCATACGGAAATTGTTTCGTAATCGGTTTCACGTTTCCACAAACCATTTAAAACCTCCCACAAGCGTAATCATACAATCAAGAATAAATCGAAATAGTGTTAAAATCCAACCCGATAGCACCCGCAAGTGCACTCATTACCGTAACACCGCTTGAAAAGAGTTTCAATATCACTAGACATCATCAATCAACTCGAAGTAATCCCCCGAAAAAATGTGAGCCGTCCCACACATCAGTCGTTCAACAACCACCCACTTTTCATAGAAAACAAAACATAGAATTGTGGTCAAGTCAAAATAAACACCATCCCAATGTCTCAACCTTTTCGTGGGAACCCAACCCTAGACAACCACCAGGAAAGCTTTCGCTTATCAAATGCTCACTTACTTGAGTGGTGCAGCCCGATTTCCCGCTCCAAGTCCGCCGTGAGGTTCTTCACATTCGCCGAATCGAGAAGATACTGCGTGAAGGTCTTGTTGTTGCCTCGCAGCTCCTTCGCCAGGGACTTCATCATCAGAAAGCATGTGTCTTCTCCAGCCACGTTCATCTGTCCGTTGCGCTGGTGCACCAATACGGCGGTTTTCCAATTGTATCTAGAAGAAACACATAGAGGCTGAGACGAAGAACATGGCCTGGTGTGGGATTCACTTACTTGTGCATCACGCGAACAGTCAGCTTAGACAACGACTGGAAGCTGACGAAGCCCGCCCGCAGAAGCATGAAGTACTCGTCGCTGCACTTGGTCTTCGATTTCTGGAAGTCGTACGTGCCTCCACCCACGGAGATCAGCGGAGTGCCCTGGCCGTTGAAGTACTTGGTTATCCTGCCGACGGAAGCTAAAAGGGAGCAATGAGGTGTTATACAGGCACATCTGAGAGGACGAGGCACCACTTACCCAACGCATAGTCGCACACCGGTCCGAAGATGACGTGCGAGCAGTTCTTGAGAATGCCGTCCATGGAGTTGACTAACGCGTATGACGCGTCGCACTGATCGTCCCGGGCGATCCACTCGAAGCGTATTGACGGCGGCAGCAGATGTGTCTCGCGAATCTTCTCCTCGGCAACGCGAAAAACCGGCAACACCCGACCCAACGAAGCCTCGTACGTATCGTTCAAGGGCAGCAGGACAAGGGCTCTGATAACGCAATCCGTCACGTTGGTGGTTTCGTTCGCGATGCATATGGCTTCACATGATCGACTCTCTTGGACGCGGCATCCGCACTCGACAACCGGGACGAGGGTTGCCGCAACGAGCGCCAGCAGCAATCCGAACATAAAACGGTGGCACAACGACGAAGGCAAATCCACCCGGGATTTGGATAATTGGATTTCGGCTTCGAGCTTACGACCGGACGAGGGGAAGGGCCCGCAAATGCAGTCTGCCGGGAGGCGTCGACGCGGACACTGGCTAACCGGAGAATCACGTTCGACACAATCTGATTGCATATTCCTTGTGTTCGGTTTGATTTGCTGCGGCAGCGGGTGGTTGTTGGACGTGCATTTGTCACTGGGCCTGGACCGGCTGGCGGAGGGTTGTTTCATTTAAATCTAAAAAGAAAATGGATTCATGTTTGATGAGATTTTTAATGTTGGACAGTTGGTGGTGGGGTGTGGTTAAGTGGGGGTTCTGACAGTCAAAGAGGCGACAAGAATGGTATCAGTGGTGACAATACCCACAGTTGATGAAATCACGCAGGAGTCCTGCGTCCTGGACTTATTCCAGCGCCATGCTGCAAGGTAATTGTGATCGAAAGATGAGGGACTAGCGATTTGAATTTGAGTATTGCGCGACGTAAACCACGCGCCATCTTGCGATTTAACATTTTTCAAATAGATATCAATTCGATTCGATGGATGAGACGTTGTGAGACAGTACGCGACTGTCATACAAGGAAGAATAAGGATAAGAAGAGAAGCCCAAAGAAACTTCACAACACGTTTCTTAAAGTCAACCATCGTCGTGTGGAATAACTAATCCAACTCTTCGTCAAGCATTTGCTCCACATCAAATGTACCTTGCAAGGCTTTTCTCTGCTTCATTATCCTCCCTTCTGCAGCAGCAAACCCCATGTGACACCGAAGGAAAAACATGTCAACGTGTCAGCAAACAGCACACAACTAAAGGCTTCCGTCACGTCAAAGAAGATAAATTACCCCACCGGAGTCCGGAACACCACTCAAAGGAGTAACGTCCTTCCTCCTGGCGCCGGCCGTATGTTTATCCCGCCCATGACCCTCCCCCCTTCCAAGCATGCATCCATCTAGGTGGAAAACTTTCACGTCAAGAAAAGTTTTTTAATGTCCCGCTGTCCGGATAAATTTCACATGAGCTGAATTAAGCGAGCGAGGACCGAGTCTCGTCTCCGGTGTGTGGATGTAGTGGGTTGGGAGGAAACGATTTGTATGTCCTTGAACCGAACCAACAACCTTCGAATTGAATTTCCCACCTCCCCCGACAACCAACACACAGCAAACCATGCGCACGGAAACGGCCAACCCCCCACATGTTGCCGGGGTGATGGGCGGATGTGGAACGTTTAAATTAGGTAATCCCGCGGAGGAAATACATTCCGCCACATCTCTGGATACTGTGGGAGGGGGAGGTGGTGCTTGTGCAACCGTGTGGCGGATATTCGCGTCTCATGGCGAAATTGATTTTGGCAGCAGTCCTTCGGTGCGCTCACGTGCGAGGGATGAACCGAACTCATAAATCATGGAAGCGAGCGGGTGGATGGAATGGGAATGAAAATTAAGATGTGGCAAGTCGAGAAAATTGAAACGTTTTCCGTGAAACACACGTTGAGGAGGGGAATTTGTAACGAGGAACGATGTTAAGGAGCACGTTTACTCTATCGGAGCTACGGGATGGAAGGCATACAGAATGTCATTGGATCCATTTGTAAGGCGGTTGAAGGTGTCATTGGATTTTAAGTCAGACTCTGAAATGACTTGGAACGACAGAGGTAAGTCGATTATTTGGTTATACTCTTGAATTCTATCATCGTTGCATGGAGGTAAGTCAAACGAGAGGTTTGTTCAATAGATTTCAGTGGAGCGCCATAAGGTTCCATGTCTAGCACGAACTGGCAGATGAATGCATTCACGGCTGATACTGAGGTTGCATGTCTTGAGCAGAGTGATCCAAGTGCAAGCAGGAGGATGCGAAATGTAGAGTCGAATTCTGCTTTCGTGCTATCGGCGAATGACATTTCACTTCCAATACAAGCAACTCAAAGGAGCAGCCCCGAATATGAGAGCAAAGTTATACCACAACGCACTCTCCGACAAAGAACTGAAGAATACCTTCTGTTTCCACTTTTCTTATATATTGTGATTTTTTTTTGCAAATAGATAGCTTTTTTAAGGCAAATCAAACTTGAGGCTATGTTAGAACCGAACGAAGTCTACCTAGAAGCATCGTCAAATTCTAAAGTGACCATAATTGCTTTTGGAAACTTATCTAGCTGTCATACCATCATAGAGAGTCAGTTGTTTTGCTTCCCCCGATGAAGGGAAAATTAACGAAACTTAACGAAAATGTTCGAAGTGGTTGTAACGATCATTTCTGCGTATTCCCTCGGTTGACTTGGATCTCCTTACTCACATTATGGTTGGGCCTTAAGACATTGAGTTAATTGTGGGTATTCTTAATAAAGTTGAGAGAATTTCTCTAAAAATCTCAGATTGGATAAACACGAATCTGTTCATTCAATTCCGAAGAAGTGCTGATCAAATGACGCGTTGGATGAAGATCCTACATATCTTTGATTTGCTTTCAGGAAAATGCAGTCAACAACGACAATCTACATCGATTTGATTTCTTATCCAAAAATACTTTCCGGTAACTTGACTTTCACAAGTGCGGTTGGCGCCAATCAGATCGATAAGATAGTTCGTTCGTTATCGAGCGCTGTTCAGTGGCACCTGTGGACATACTCATTGTCCGATCGGAAGGTGAATTCTCTTGATATGATGTTATGGACCAAATACCTGTTTAAACTCACGGAGAACTTCAATGTCAAAATAGGCAAGGCGACGCGCTGTCATGTGACTTGAGAAGGTCGTGCAAAACTCACTCGAGAACTCAAGAGGCACGTTCTTCCAAAAGTCCGTACAATTGCTAGCATACGCGGACGACATTGACGTGATTGGTCGAACACAGAGAGCAGTCAATGAAGCGTTTGCTGGTATTGAAACGGAGGCCCAGATCCACCCTGGACTGTAGCGCCATTAGAAGAAGAAGAAGTAACAGTAGAACAGCAGGAAATAGCGGCCAATAGGGTTACCTTTGTTAGTCAACTTGTCCACTTGAAGGAAACCAATTGGATCATTTGACGAAACGTAGGAGATTATATAATAAAGCACACTTCCAAGGATCGAAGTAATTCAACTGCAAGCTATAATCGGTCAAATTCAACGATTTTGTCACGACTTAAGCATCAACTTCATGGAATGTTGGCTCACCCGCACGGAAACTGGTGCTGGTTCGGCATATATAACCCGCGACGACCCGTAAAGCATGTAATAAAATATCTCGGCTATTGGTTGCTCAAGTCTATCTCTGTATAACGCTGCGTTTTGAGTAGATACTGCTCTAGCGAAAGCTAAGACGGTCCCTGTTGTGGTAGCAGCGAACTTAGTACCAGTGTGACGGCAATTCAATGACCCAGCCAGTCAAGACGTGGGGTTGTCCAGTGTGATCCAACGTGAGGTTGTTCGAGAAACAGTGTCTTCCGACCTGTCTTTGGTTGTACCGCTCACTTAAATCTGAGTACGATGAAGTGATGGACAAGGAGTCAAACTTGATAGAAAGAAAAAACAAATGCAAACAAAATCCCTCATGCGGGATGTCTACGTAAGAATTCTCGGCTTAACGAATGTGTCACGGCAGCTCGTGACAACTGACCATGAATGCAGTGGAGTAGTTCATATGTCTGATTCAGTTGTATGACAAACTTTCGAGTCACTGACAATGCTCAACGAATGCCACCTTTCGCTGTTGGCATACAAATGTAGGTCCCCTAAACCTCTAAACCCCTAAACCTCCTGAGAGAACAGTAGTGGTTGCTGGAGTAACTAGACTCAGTCCCACTTCAGATTACAGCGCCACTCAAAGACGAAAAGGAACGTAGAAGACCACATGCCACTCTGTGTAGCCTTCATTCACTTCATGCACGTTTTTTTTTCAAGTCTTCAAATTTCACACCACATCAACTGAATCTGAAAACCGCTGGAAATTCCATAGTTACACCAACCATATTCGAATACTAGCCAAGGTCATCTTAAGCTTGGCAATAAAACAGTCACATCCACTTCTAGTTCACCGACAGATATTTTATCCAAGCGAACCCACAACTGAATCACAGATAACGATTATTCTTGACCCAGCCAGCCGCCGCCTTGGACATCAGCATTGAAGATAAAAATTCTATTTCCACACTCCGTGGTTAGCTAAAAATAGTCACCTAACGTACAGTATCAGCTGTGATAAGGGCCGCGGATGAGATACCACTGAACGAGGTTTGTTTTGTTTGGACAAATAGTTTCCTCTGTCCGCTCCTTCAGGGAAAGTGTTCAGTTGATTTGATAAGATCGATGAAAGACACTTTAGTGAACGCCAGCGACTGAGCACGTGCAGCGCCAAGAGGCACGAGGTGTTTGATTTGTCTGGCTGAGACTTTCGATTGCAACTTGGACAGGATTTGAGTGGAAATAGGTTATACTTTGCAGAATTGCCTTAAAGACGAAGAAGGGAAGAATATTTTGTTTCTTTTTTGATTTTGATTTACTGTTGATCTGTTGTTCTTACAGCGCAAGCTCACAGCAAAGTTGTACCATATGCGGATTAACTGGTGGGCGTTTTTGTTCCCCTTATTTCAGTGACCTAACTTTCGCATGGAACTGTGTACGCCGACGGCCTTATTGATCACACAGCAGTTGCCACGACAGACAGGAGTAAATAACCGAAGAAAAATCTTCTCAACAAAAGAACGCAGAATCAACTCCACTTCTTGTTCATCTTCAAATGTTTGTTCGCAGAAATCATTCATTTGTCCATGATTGAGGATGTTTTACCATCGCTCCTTAATTCAACCGGCAGCAGCAGCGGTTGGCAAGTTGCAATTGATTGACCCATCACCGTGGCGTTCTCGGAATTAACATGTGCACTGGAGTAGGTGCTGCACTTGTCTTGACGACTGGAAGGACCAGGACTGATCGACCCCAAGATGGAACTCACCTGGGTTGCAAGCCTGCTGAGTAAGAAAGTATTGAGCTAGCTGAACTGTTTAATTGGCTCAAAATTGTAGCTGTATATCCCATAAGACACTTATTACTCCAATTTCTAAGAACATGTTACGTTATCAATATTATCAGCGTAGATCAGCAGCTGGACTGATTTATGGTATACAGTTCCCTGTTCCCTACGTGCTGACACTCTAACCCGTCTTTATCGATATCTTCGTTACATCTTTGCCACACGACAGCGTATCGCATGGTGGTCAAAATTCGGTAGAAGTTTTGATGGGTTCCAAAGTCCTGGACGTCAAGTGAACAACGATTGGCGTATTGTCAGGTGTGACACGAATGGATTCGGTCATCACTTGATACCTCGTGGCGATGAGTGTTATATTTTTATCAACAAAATTGTTAACATTGGTGTCGTTGACACAATGCAGTGAGCCGTCAATGAGGGATTTGTTAGGATTGGCTCGGAAGAAGTGTTGAATGAGGGGAAAACGAAGAAAATCAGCGTCTTGGACAGAGTGTCACAATGGCCAGGTAAAGGGTGATTTTTTAGCTATTATCTTTTTGGCAACACTGATTTAAACAGCTGACGCACGTTTCGTGTTTTGTTTCACTGTCAAACATCTTCAGTTTGGTCTATAATTTAACCATGAATTGTCTTACAAACGAACAACGCTTGCAAATTTGCTCGTGGAAAGTTGGCCGAAGATCCACTTTTTTACCGAAAAATTGTGTTCCGCAACGAAGCTCATTTTTGGCTCACTGGGTACGTAAATAAGCAGAATTGTCGATTTTGGAGTGAATATCAGCCAGGAGCATTGCAAAAGCTACCAATGCATCCAGAAAAAGTCACAGTTTGGTGCGGTTTATGGGCTGGTGGCATCATTGGACCGTACTTCTTCAAAGATGATGCGAATCGTAGCGTAACTGTGAATGGTGAGCGCTACCGTGAGATGATATCCAACTATTTTTTGCCCAAAATGCAAAAGATTGACTTGCATGACATATGGTTTCAACAAGACGGTGCCACATGCCACACAGCACGCGCAACAATGGACTTATTGAGGGGCGAGTTTCGGTGAACATTTTATTTCACGTTCGGGACCGGTCAAATGGCCGCCTAGATCGTGCGATTTAACGCCTTTCGACTATTTTTTGTGGGGCTATGTTAAAGCTCATGTCTATACAAACAGGCCCGCTTCAATTGACGCATTGGAAGACAACAGTGAAGCATTTATTCGTGAGGTACCGGCCGAAATGTTGAAAAGAGTATGCCAAAATTGGACTAAGCGGATGGACCAATTGAGGCGCAGTCAAGGTCAACATTTGTATGAAATAATCTTCAAACATTAAATTATATGGACCGTACTATCGATTCAAATAAAGATTTCATGCATTTTTCTGAATTTTATGTGTTTTTTTTTTGAAAAACTTGCCTTAAAGACGAAGAAGGGAAGAATATTTTGTTTCTTTTTTGATTTTGATTTCGATTTACTTTTGACCCGGATCTGTTGTTCTTGCAGCCAGCGCAAGCTCACAGCTAAGTTGTACCATATGCGGATTAACTGTTGGGCGTTTTTGATCTCCTTATTTCAGTGACCTAACTTTCGCATGGAACTGTGTATATGTAAGACGACTCATTGATCACACAGCAGTTGCCACGACAGAAAGGCGTAAATAACCGAAGAAAAATCTTCTCAACAAAAGAACGCAGAACCAGCTACACTTCTTGTTCATCTTCAAATGTCTTGCATGTTTTGCACAAATCATTCATTGGTCCATGAATAAGGATGTTTTACCATCGCTCCGTCGGCAAGTTGCAATTGTTTGACCCATCAGCGTGTCGTTCTCGGAATTAACATGTGCATTGGAGTAGGTGCTGGACCAAGTAATGGCGGATGGAACGAAGCTTGGTCTGGATGACTGGAAGGACCAGGATCGATCGACCCCAAGATGGAACTCACCTCGGTTGCAAGCCTGCTTAGTAAGAAAGTATTGAGCTAGCTGAACTGTTTAATTGGCTCAAAATTGTAGCTGTATATCCCATAAGACACTTATTACTCCAATTTCTAAGAACATGTTACTTTATCAATATTATCAGCGTAGATCAGCAGCTGGACTGATTTATGGTTTACAGTTCCCTACGTGCTGACACGAAGGAAAAACGTCAAAAAAAAATGTCCTCAAGTAGAGATTCATTAAATCAGAGTCTTGGAGAGAGCGCCACAATGGCCAGGTATAACTGGGTAGTATGAAGGTACGCAGTGAATAGTGTTAACAACATCGGTACTACTCTCTAAGGAGCAAGTTGACTTTATAAAGGGTGTCCTATAATTCACGCAACATGTAATTTTTATAGAAAATAGAGATTTTTAATTTGAAAGCTCAAATTTTCTATTGATTCATAGATTAAACAGATTGGGGTTATGTATGGAATAGCACTTCTTTGCACAGCTCCCAATTTGCTACCAATTTCCCTCTTTCAAGAAGGTTTCAATGATGATCCTGGGCTTCTTTGCATAGACATTTGACTGGCGTGAAATCGCAAGAACTGGATGAAGAAGATTTATCGCAAGAAAGGACTCATGCAATAATTGTACTGTTTCTGGCTGTATGGCAGTGACGATTGGATAGCTATAATTTCTGAGGAAGTGTAATATAAAGCAAAAACAAACCGCATTTTTTAATTTTTATAACGTCAATCAACGGTCACAAAATTGTCCATGACTCGATTGTAAAAATCGTTACTTTCCTTCAGCTTTTTCAAAAGTTTTTTTATTTCAGTTGACATAAGAGCCGAATAGCTTAATCTTTCCTGATTGCGTACTTCGAAGGTACGTCTTTATCCTTTTCAATGCATACAATGAGCGCTCTACAGACGTCTTTGAAGCTGATACTTGTAGGATATTTGGGTAATTATTGAGAAATATATAAATCAAAACAGGAGCTACAATATTATACGTCTTGCTTCGACGTGGTCTGGACTCAAAGTGTGGCCGCCATTCGTCGTTTGCTACTATATACATACGAGCGAATGTCGGCAACACAAGGCTGACCTTACCTTACAATTTGATTATGGATTTAAATCCCACATACTGTACACATCAGCTTGGGCACTGGCTTTCTTTTCGGATGGTGCAAAGCGGTTATGTCCAACTTAACCTCTTAAGTGAAACTTAAATCGCCAATATGAGTATCAACAAGTGGCCCTAAGTGGTGCTGTCGTTTTAGAAGTTCCTTTTGATGTTGTAGTAGTCGCCTGTATAGCGTATATTTTCATAAAAGACAGTCAATTTAATTTTATTTTTTAAGTTGAGTGGCATCCTACTACGGTTTCCTTGAAATATACCACGCACGAGAGATCTCCAGGTAACTCGATCCTCCGCCATCGACTCTAACTCATCAGGAGCAATGCACAAGCGTAACCCGGCGAGTTTTTGGACTTGGTCCAACCACCTCGTCCTGGGTCTGCAAAAGCGGTAGCCTACCTGATGGAATCGCATTCAACGTCCGCCTCGGAAGTCGTGATGTTGGGGACATTCGTGCCACGTGACCAAAGCACCGAAGCATAGCCCTTTTCGTTCGAAGAAGCAGCTGCTCAATGTTGAGTTCCTCGCGCACTGCCGTGTTTCTCACCCTATCCCGGCGAGTAATTCCCACAACAGCACGAAGAAATCTCATCCCAGCTGCTTGCACTCGCGATCTTATTTTTTCGGTCATTACCCAAATTTCGTGACCATAGATGAGAGTTGGAACAAATACTGAGTTGAAAACCGCTTACTTGGCTTTGACACCATGCTCGGCCTTTCTGATTACAGAACTACCAAGCTGTGTCAAAACTGACCTACAGGAAAGCTCGGCATTATTCGTGAAAAAGACCCCGAGATACTTAAACTTCTCCACCTGCTTCAATGGGACTCCACTAACATGCAGAGTGCATTGAACAGGCGTTCTGGAAATGACCATAACCTCCGATTTGTCCACGTTAACCCTCATTCCAGCATCAGCATATACAGCCACAAACCTATCGAGTGCGCGCTGGAGTTCCGTCTGGGAGGATGTGAGAATAACCAAGTCATCTGCAAAAAGAAGATGACTTACCCTCAACTCTCCCAATGTGGAACATTCCTCACGTCGGCTGCGCTGCAACATCCAGTCCATATATACAATGAAAAGGAGAGGTGACAAGACACACCCTTGGCGAAGTCCAACGCCCACGGTGAAAGGTGTTGATTTAGCACCGTTGACCCGAGTATAGAGCAGTTTGTGTATAGAGACTGAATGGCCCTCAGAAGAGGACCATCAATCCCGTACTCCTGCAGGACACTCCAGAGTTTACCTCGAGGGACTCGGTCATATGCCTTTTCGAAATCTACAAAACAACTGTAGATGGGTTTGGCATACTCCCAAGCCTTCTCAAGTACCATTCTTAGAGTGAAAAGCTGGTCGGCTGTACTCCTGCCGGGACGAAAGCCGCACTGTTCATCCCCCATCCTGGGCTCGACCATAGCTCTAGAACGCGCTTCCAACACCTTAGCATAGACTTTCCCGGGGATATTTATGAGAGATATGCGCCTGTAGTGGGAGCAATCGCTTTTGTCCCCCTTCTAGAAAAGTGGGATCACCCCAGTTTGCCAATTGCCAGGTGTCTCACCTCGTTCCGAGGCCACTTTAATGGCACGAGTCGTATATGACTAATAAATTTATATGACAATGTCGACATTGCACTTTGCTGTCCATATAGTCGTTCGGTGTGTGCAGCGGGGAATTTCTCGAAAAATTATTTTTTTAATTTTATCAATTTTTCATAAATGTTCTAGACGTATGTTTTCAATCAGTATCGGGTGTTGCGGTGTTCTACTGGTAATTGGCATATGACAAGAAACTTAATAAAAAAAACGGTCTGTTTTACTAAAATTTTCCGCAATTTTAAAAACGTGTTAGAGGTCAGTGATTGCATTTACCTAAAGTGAGTGTTAATTATCTATTAAATATACTGTGTATGCATTCAACTTTAGTGAACATTCGATTAGCTTTGCATTTAATTTGTTCAATTTAAGCAATGAATTAAAAAAAAAGCCAATGGTGGTAAGTGTTCGCAAAACTCTGGGGGCAGGTGTGCGCATGAGTTCACTTACCCCAACAAAAAATAAGATGATGATTTTTAGTGTTTATATTCAATCACTACTATTGAAATGTATATGTAATACACATATAAAGGGTGGTTAAATTTTAAGGGCCGATGTTGAATGTGAACCACACCTAAACGTCAATTTTTTTTCTACATTTCATTTGACACTACTCAATTTCAGACTAACTCAATTTGAACCATGGCAAGATACATAATCGAGCAAGGCGTTAAAGTTATTCAGGCTTATTATGAAAATGGACGTTCAAATCAAAATGCATATCGTGCACTTCGTGATTTTTTCGGTCAATTTAATCGTCCAAATGTACGTACAATCGGGAAAATCGTGCAAAAATTTGAGCAAATCGGGTCTGTAGGAGATGTGAAAACACCAGTGCATGCTCGTACAGCTCGTACTGCAGAAAATATTGCTGCTGTTCGCGATAGTGTGGCTGAAGAGCTGTCCACCTCAACTCGTCGTCGTGCCCAACAATTGCACCTCTCACGCTCGTCGTTGATGAACATTATGCATAAAGACTTGCATTTATACACTTGCAAGGCGCAATTGACTAAAGAACTAAGGCCTCTTGACCATTCAAGCGTCGTCAATGGTCAGAATGGCGGCAAGAAATGGCAACAGTGGATGATCAATTTTCGAAGAAAATCATATTCAGTGATATAGACACATTTTCACCTCAGTGGATTCGTCAATAGTGATTATCGAAAAACCAATGCACCCACAAAGAGTGACTGTTTGGTGCGGTTTATGGGCCGTATTTTTTCCAAAATAAGGCCGGTCAGGCAGTTACTGTGAATGGTGTTCGCTATCGTGAAATGATAACGAACTTTTTATGGCCAATTGGAAGATAGGAATGTGGACGCTATGTGGTTTCAACAGGACGGTGCCACTTGCCACACAGTTAACGAAACAATGGCTCTTTTGCGCGACAAATTCAATGGCCTCGTTATCTCACGTGGTGGCGATTGGAATTGGCCGCCAAGATCATGTGATTTGACACCGTTGGATTTTTTTTCTTTGGAGTTATTTGAAAGAAAATGTGTCGATAAGCCAGCAACAATTCAAGAGCTAAAGGATGAGATAATTCGGCACATTAACGTCATAGAGCCTTAATTATGCTTCAGCGTCATCGAAAATTTGGACCATCGGATGGAGGTGTGGCGCCGAGGTCGCGGCGGCCATTTGGCCGATATTTTGTTCCATACATATTTCACACATATTTCACAACCCGTAATTAATAAGGCTAAGCATCATATCAGTTTGGGTCAGAAATCAACTAATAGCGATATCCAACTTCCTCGTCCCTTGCCACTGAAATTTGTTTGACAGCTTGTTGTAGTTGTACCATCTGTGAATACGTGAGAGGCGATTCGAACAACTGAAAGTCTTCCCCTTCAAAATAATGAGGTGAAGCAGAGCAAGACACCACTTGTGAAAGTATGCGTAAAATATAGCTTCCAAATAAAGAAGTATGTGTGTTTTGCGGTAGGTCATGGTATTTTTGGCTGCAAAGTTGAATATCTCTAGTAGTTGATTTTTGGTTTGGGTTTAAGCCTATGCAGGGCCGCAGAAGAGGTATGAATGAATGCATGAATGCTGCAGGATATTATGTCTCGCCGGTCCAGCCCACTTTACCTACTGGACAAAAACTCTTCGCAGATTTCCCTAGAAAACACACTAAAATTCCTTTCGCACACTCACCCGAAAGCATGAGTACACTTATCCCTACAGTGTGCGCATTCTGACTTGTTTTGGTTTTTTTAAATAAAAATATAACTAAACTAAACAAAATACGAGTATATACATAGTTTTACACTTTTTAATAAAAGTGCGTACACTTGCCCCGAATGACAACGAACAACTTTATATGGGCGATATTACTATCATACGAACTCTCTCTCTTATAGTTGCCAACCGATATAAGAGAATCAAACGCTTAAGTTTGCTATCTTCAGTAAAACCGGCTCGCCGACTCAATAGTGAAAATTTGAAAACACTATACTATTCAATTTTGCGTCAATTGTGGGACATCCATTATAAGACATTGATCATCCTAATACGTTTGTATGGCGCACTGAAATGGACAGGTTCTTGGTTTCTTCGAGAGAAAAGTTCTGCCTGTCATTTCCGTTGATGGCATCTGGAAAAGAAGATTTAACCATGAATTGTACGGGCGACACTAATCACTCGGGCCTGAAGTTTCTTCGACTCTGAGCTTGAAAGACAGGACAAGAAAACAAGACAGTGAAAAACGACCTCAACCAACTAGCTAGGTAGAGATCCATCGATGGAAAACCCAGTTCCACCCCAGACTATAGAGCCGCACAATAGAGAAGAAGACGACGCAATGCTGATAAATGTAAGTAGAAGCAACTGTGTGCTTGTTTTGGTCCAAATCATACAATTTAACATTATTTTTAAGTTTCCGCTCATCCAACACCTTCATAATCTCTCCAAATACATCCATTGATAAGCTTGCCCATCTGCCAGTTTCACTACTGCTGACAAGACTAAGCCATTCACCATTCTCTTAAAAATACTGTTGCTCTCCACTAAAATAATATAATCTAATAAAAGCTTAAACTTCTTATGTAAAACGCCGTGAAACAGCGAAAGAATGCTTTCAATTCAGTTAACTGCTCTATTTTGCCAAGGAGAACGGGTGCTGAGGGACACGCCTTGCGTAACTTCACGAGAACCAATTACTTAAGTTCGCCTTTAATTGAATCACTTAGAAACAATTATCAAGACTCGCTAATTACACGAGAATGTTAAAAGGATTGAATTCCATTTGGGGTGGCAAATAGGATCACGTTGCAAAGAGGTGCTCCTCGTGGCTGGCTCCCCCAGTTAATTGGTTTAGACTTGTTATATCTCTTCTTTTTAATGTTGTCAACAATGTCTTCGTTGAATTCATTTAATTGGTCTCATGTCCACCATCCTGGAAGAGAATGAATGGGCATTTATTTCGTGATAAGTACGGGTCAATAAATCGTTGGCCGCTTCAACACTTGTCCTGTTGGATAAAGTAATCGTTATCCGCCTCGAGCGAAAATGATGTAAGTCAAGTGATCATCATCAATGGGAAGATGGTACTATGAACATCGGTTGTGTACTGTGTGCAAGCAATAAAATCAGGTTTCCGGAGGAGAAACGGGAAGGACTTGATTTCTTGATTTCCATTCGATTGCCAGTGTGTTTCCTCATGAGCCACTAGGTTAAGTTAATGGCTGACGGCCGGCATGCAGCTGTGACACTGTGACGAATGTAAGCCTGTTGTGGTAAGTCCTGAGTTTCAATGACGCAATGCTCAGTGATGACTCGGATAAGAGTTCTGATGTTCAGTCTAGTAATTTTTTTTTAATTTATTTTAGTTTTATTTTCCAATTCATTTTACCTTCATGCTAGACAAAAATACTTAAAACTAGCTTGACTAATCTTGACAATCTAACCTACGGTCCCTATACGGGTGCTCTAAGCTATTCTGAATTAAATTTAAGTGTGCCTTTCGGCTTAGTTTTTTTCGCGTTGCCGGAAGCACCTTGCTTCGCTAGTTCTGTTGCTGTGGCCTGGAACCCAGAGGAGAGTAATATTACACCTTCTACTAGCCTGTTTGAGTTCCTCATTACACTGTTGCACCAATTTGGAGGAGGTATATACTGAGGAGATGGCCCTTGTAGCTGCTTGGCTGTTGATGCAGATCGCTGCAGCTCTACCATAATGGCAGCTACTACTGAGGAGCGCTTCTATGATCGCTTGTGCTTCAGCCTGGCTGATACTCGAGGCGGTAAGAGTTCGAGATATTGAAGTCCGCCGAGAAGACCGCTGAGCCTACACCGTGGTCTAGCTTAGATCCTGTGTATGTAGATCAGAAATTGGTATTCAGAGACGAGTGATTGGGTTTGCCAGTCCTCTCTGGATGCCACTGTGTCGCGTTATCGAAGTCTATGATGGATGTAATGTAGTCCGTAGTAGTTGGGGTTAGGTGCTCGGGCAGGCCATACGGTCTCGCTGACCAACCTCCCGCTTCTCTGAGTCTGATGGCGCTGCACATGACACACTTGATGTAAGGGTCCATTGGGAGGAGGTGTAGGAACACATTCAGTGCTTGATCTCATCGCCCCGGAAGTTCCGATTCCTTCCGATCTCTGGACTTTGTTGAGTTTGTGTAAATTGTATGTTTTGCTTAGAGCGGGCCACCATACTAGTGAGCCGTAGGTGAGAATCGGATGAAAATCTGTTACTTGGTTTCTGCCTGATAGTCGCTACAGTTATTCGGTAATCGAAATAATATTTAGATTCTTAGAATAGACGCAAATAGACGTTTATGCCTTCACCTATCTTCGATACGTCTGTAAGGGTTCCTAGACATCCTTACATCCTAGCGTCTGATGCTCAGACTTCCAGTATGATCTGGAGGAGATGCTGAGGAGCTTAAGTGTCATGAGATTGTTATCTCCCGTTACGGATTAAAATCTAGAGAGGATGATAGAATGTCCATTTCTTTTGATTTTAATCTAATCGCCATACTGGCAACTATCTGCCTGCCGATCAAATCTATTGACGGAAGATTGAAGAGTATGTTCAACGCTGCTAAGGGGGGATGTCATTTATGCTCCGCTGATACATACGAATGCCATCCGTTGCACCCAGTCGACCGGATTGCAGTTGATCTCCTTTTCAAGTGCATTCCAGCCAGGCGCAACTCCATAGAGTAGTATGCGTATGGTACTACTGATATGAACAGCCAGTGAGTCGGATTTGGATTGGATTTGGATTGGATCTGGGCCTCAGCCAAGAAACCTCTCCAACTAGCTCGATTTTTGGCTATCTGCTTCCAGTTTCACACGCCAAGATGGTTCGGATCATTTTCCACTTGGGTGCGCCACCATAGACGCGGGCGTCCTCTGTTGTTCGTGGTTGAATCTTTTCCTCCACATACCGTCAACGCAATCATGACCGGAAATCGCAAGCAGAACTTTTCTCTCGAAAAGACCAAGAACATCTTCATCCGTATTAAAGATTGTCCTTGCCTCCGCCCCGTACAGCAGGACTGGAATGATCAGTGTCTGATATAAAGTCATGTTCGTCATGGATATAAGTTCATGTTCTCTTGAACCCGAAGAAACAGCGTTTGACAAGTTTTATTTTGCGCAGAAACGCATTAAGACATGCTAATTTTACAATATTTCGCCACTATGACGAGACAACTGCACATGTCCGTCATATCTTGCTAGGCGTATCCAATTACCCACACCAAGTTGTTGAGGTCCTTTCCCACTAGTGTGCGCCAACTTAAACTCGCGCATCCTCTGTTGCGATACCCAACTGCATCGCCGTCGATGATAATTCGTGTTGGAACCAAGTTGTGGTGCTAATCGATCTACACTTCGCGGGTATTTTCAGAATCTGCAGCTTCAAAGGACCACCCAAACGGTGGAGACGATCTTATATGCGATTTCGGCACAGTCAAAGGGGTCTCTTTTCTTGTGAATCGGCCAAACGCTACTCAGATTCGGTGTATGCGCCCTACCGTTCTCAGCTGCTCGGAAGATTGAAGAGTACAGCGGGTACTCTGGGGTGGAATCGACTAAGGCAATATGCGATGGTTGATTATCGCAATCGTTTTGATCTGCGTATTGTTATTGTCAATTTAAGAGTCGTACATTTGCGACCGATTTCATGTGACAGCTAAATAGGTGGGACAAATGCAATGCATTTTTCAATACATACAAAACCCATAAAGTATATATTGTAAACAATGGTATGCAACAACACAACACACATTTTTTACAAACTAATTCACATTTTTCATCGAATACGAATCAATGAAAAATTCAAGGTAAACAATTATAGTCAAGGCGTGAGCCAATATAGAGAAGGCGTGAAACAATATAGAGAAGGCGTGCTAAATATTCGAAAGCTACTCAAAAAAAAACCGCAAATCCTTGCAAAAAATGGAAACTTTTTAATAAATAAATCCACCAAGTGATGCCACTTTGAGGCAATTTTTTTCGGTAGCATTACTCAGACCTAGCTCAACTATTGCCTTAGCCGATTCCATAAAACTACATATTTTGTTACTTATCTATAACGTAACGTAGCGTCCAAGTTAATCACTACAGATGCAGCCCAAGTGAGTGTTTTTCGGCCAGTACACTATCCCTGTGAACAAATGCATTTATTTCTGAACAGTATCGTCTGCCTTTTACTTAATAACATCGGCTGACTACCTTCTACAATTTCAAAGTTTTTCCAAATGAAAAAATTGTTCCATTTTGAAAAATTCCAAAATCGACAAAATCCCGCCTGTCATAGCGGTCTGTTGATCCAGTGTCTGCGTGGCGGTGCGATCAAAGCCCACACTCGGCTGCCAAATTAAACCGCACAGAGCTCATTGTGACACAATATTAATCAAGCCTTCTTTTCGCCGTGCCACCATTCCACAACCCACCATGCTTCGGATGACAATAATTACTAACTAATCCGGTTGTTGCTTTGAGGGGAGAACACGGAAAAGTTGAAAATTGAAAATCGGAACAAAACCGACGAACGCCCGATAACGCCCCAGATAGAGAATGTGTTATTTTCGAATCGAATTCATCTATTTTTCGCTTCTTAAGATTAATTCCAAATTAGCGGTGTTTCATTTTGCCATTCCATGTGTCGGCTGTTGTACTCATCAAAGCTGTCATGTCCCGCTTTTTGTGTGTTATCTCTCGCTATGATTTCCGCAACGGTAACGACAAAAACAGAACAGCGTCGACGGCGACGAATTGATCGAAAATCCTTGCACACATGTGCTCAGGTAAGACCTTGCGTTTGTTATCGAAAAAAGTTAAATTCGATTATTTGCTGATATTTGATCTAAATTTAGATTTCGATAAATGAGCTGGTAGCTACTTGTTTTGCAATCGAAGCCACCGCCATTTTTAGCAATCAATCGGACGAATGTTTTGGGTCAGACATTTGTTTTTGTCAACTTTCTTTCCGATTGACAGTAGCAACGGCACCGTAGCACCGGCTGAACGGGGAAGGCCATTAGGGTAATAATTACCGAATCGATCAAAGCCGGTTAATCCATCATGTTTACGTTTTTGAGCGAATGCAGACGTTTGCTAATCCCGCCAGCAATATCGACATTCGGCTGATAAAACTCTATCAATCGATTTTAGAAGGTCTGTGCGGATTTGAAAAAGGGAGGGTCTAAATGCGGTGACACTGTGTTGGAGTTGGAGTTCGTGCTTGCTAAAATATTGAAATTTCGAACTGCTGCAGGCAACCACTTTGGTAAGTGTTCTCATTTGATTTAGTTGCGTGTGGACAGTGAGCTAATCTTCTTAAATCAATTGTACTTTCGTGAGAGTACTTATGACAGATTGAAATATCTGTTAAACCAATTGTCAGAATGCAAACTGTCATTTCCGAAAACACGCTTCAACTATAGTTTTTTGGAAATTTATATCCATAAAGATGGATGTGTGAGTTAAAATTTTTTTTCGCAAAACACTTTCTTTGCATATTGGCACAGAAAAAGTACATAAAGTGTCCGTTGTCTGAAGGAAATATGCCATCCGTGCAGAAGGTTCAAAATGATTGATTTGGCTTCATGGTCTTGTCCGTCTGTATAAATAATGGATTGTAATCCATAGGTCGCTGGTTCAAATTCGGCTCAAAGGACCATGAAATGTCTTAGAATTCGAGTGAAACAAAAGAGATCTTTGTTCCTAGAGAAGTATAGTACATATATGTATATACAAAGGGTGATTTTTTTGCTATTATTATTTTGGCAACACTGGTTTAAACAACTGGCGCACGTTTCGTGCTTTGTTTCACTGTCCAAAATCTTCAGTTTGGTCTATAAATTAACCATGAATCGTCTTACAACGCTTGCAAATTATTGAATTTTATTATCAAAATGCGGGCTCTGTTAAGAAAGTCCATCGCCCGCTTCTTCCATTTTATGGTCAGTTTAATCGACCCACTGAAGCTGCTATTCGGGCTATTGTGACTAAATTTCGCACCAAATTTACATTGTTGGACATTAAACCACCAACACGCTTACGTAGAGTGCGAACTGAAGAAAATATCGCAGCTGTATCGGCCAGTGTTAATGACGACCAGCAATTATCGATTCGTCGCCGTTCGCAGCAATTGGGCCTCTGTTACTCAACAACGTGGAAAATTTTGCGGAAGGATTTAGGTGTGATGTCTTTCAAAATACAGCTGGTGCAAGAATTGAAGCCGAACGACTTACCGCAACGTACAATTTTTGGTGAATGGGCTCTTGGAAAGTTGGGCCTTCGCCCACTTTTTTACCGAAAAATTGTGTTCAGCGACGAAGCTCTTTTTTGGCTCAATGGGTACGTAAATAAGCAGAATTGTTGATTTTGGAGTGAATATCAGGCAAAAGCATTGCAAGAGCTACCAATGCATAGAGAAAAAGTCACACTTTGGTGCGGTTTATGGGCTGGTGGCATCATTGGACCGTACTTCTTCAAAGATGATGCGAATCGTAGCGTAACTGTGAATGGTGAGCGCTGCCGTGAGATGATATCCAACATGTGATTTCAACAAGACGGTGCCACATGAAACACACAGCACGCGCGACAATGGACTTATTGAGGGACGAGTTCGGTGAACATTTTATTTCACGTTCGGGACCGGTCAATTGGCCGCCTAGATCGTGCGATTTAACGCCTTTAGACTATTTTTTGTGGGTCTATGTTAAAGCTCATGTCTATACAGACAGGCCCGCTTCAATTGACGCATTGGAAGACAACAGTGAAGCATTTATTCGTGAGATACCAGCCGAAATGTTGGAAAGAGTATGCCAAAATTGGACTAAGCGGATGGACCATTTGAGGCACAGTCAAGGTCAACATTTGCATGAAATAATCTTCAAACATTAAATTATATGGACCCTACTATCGATTCAAATAAAGATTTCATGCATTTTTCTGAATTTTATGTGTTTTTTTTTGAAAAACTTTCCTATAGCTTTTAAAAAATCACCCTTTATATTCCTACCATCAGTTGAACTTAACAGCTCGGGCATAGCTCTTGCCGTATGTAGGCTGTGGCTGTTGTTATTTGTTCTGTAGAGGCCCCAGGAGGATTTAGCTTCGAGAGGAATAACGCTCTTAATCCTTTAATGCCAAAGTTTTTTTTTTTTTTGGCAAACAAATTATGTGTTGTAAGGGGGACAATTCTGAACAATTCTTGTTCTACGACTTTTCATATAACTCACATCATTTTGGGCACGAAATAAAAATCTCAAAAAATTAAGAAACAAAACTTATTTGGAACACTTGCTTCACTTTCTAGACACAATAATGAATACAAAAACAAATTTCTTCGGAGTCGGATTCGATTGAAAATCCACAGAAAAAACACGGAAATATTTATGTGTGAAAATCGCAAATTTTCAGAAAATGCATATCGTCGTCCGGCGCAGGGTCAACTACATTCTAAGCTTTCAAATGCAGTTGGATTCAAGCAGCAACCGGTGCATTGTATTTAGCCTGTATAGCAGACCGTAATAAACCTAATCGCAAGCAGTTTGGAATATTTTTGTTGGACAAACTTTTTGTTCAAAAAGTACGTGCCAAAATGGACCAGTGGGCATTAAAGGGTTAAAGCGTACTCTATTATGGTCATCGTATTGGGGGAGTAAGCCCAATAGATGGGATCATTATTAGAAGTCATAGTTGGTGACTCTTTTCTATTCACAACGAGTATCAATTTGGTAATTTTTGACGTTATGCACTGGAATAAACTTAAGAAACGATGACTGTGATATCCCGGAATGGGGATATCAATGAGTTCCATTTCTTCCTCTGGTGCCACGTTAAACATAGAGCCGTAGTCATGGCAGCGAAACTACAGTCACAACTAAGCGAAAAAGAATAAGTACTTGTAACTACAGCCGGAGCTCACATTTTACAAATTGCGTGTCTCATTACCAACCACTTTTACTTTAGACTCAAATGGAAATGACATCTCTTTTCATATAAATACCACTATTTTGTGTCGATTTAATTGTCCATCCCCTTCGAAGTCCACCCCAGCTTACCTTCACAAAATTCGTTCCGATAACACCGTCGAAAATAGTCCTTCTAGCACGATGCAGAGACCATCCACAAGAACTAAGTGTCCAAACCAAACTTGCATTGACCATGATTCAATCTCAGTACAAGTTGTTTATCCTCGGAAAGCAGACGCTTCAAATACTCGTATAATTCATTTTGTATCCTTCCGCTTCCATTCATAGCCCCATGCATTCATCCAAAATTGGCCAACACTCTACCCACAAATGTTCGCCCCAAGGGAGAGTGAACGCACACACAAGAAACGTCCTTAAGCCATTCACAAACATGTTTATCTCTGCGCTGCATGTTCGTATAGTTCGGGGATATATTTCTGTTTGCACACCACTTCAGTGAGCATATCGGTGTGGTGTTGTTCTCAATGATAAACATGACAGCGGTTAGCACACGGAGCGGAGCTTATCTCGAACTTGCAATCCATTTTGAAGGACTCATGCCGCGACAGCACTTGATGGAAGATGCGCAACTAATGGGGCCTCAAGTGCCGCCTATTCTTCAGCTATGAGGACGCCACTTGGCCACCTTAAGTGTCTGATTCTAAAAATAGCTTGATGACGTTTGAACTGTCGCCGATTGACAAATGTGCGACCATTTGAGGTGAGTTGGGCCTATCAGTTGTGCAGTATCTTGTCACGTAATGCTCGAAGGTCTGTGTGCGATTTTTTTTTCTCTTTGACTCAAAAATGTGTTTTAAAGCGACGATAAGATTAGGGGGGTAGTGATGTGTGCGAAAATCAATTTTTGTTTTCAGTGATGTGTGCGAAAATCAACTTTTGTTTTCATTCTGTGCTGTGAACTTTGATAGGATACCGACAGCGGTCGCAGGAGCCCTTTCGAACCTCGAAAGAAATTCAGAAAAAGTCCTCAAGCCCCTAAAGAGGAGGGGTTTTCAAGTAGCTGAACTTGTCGCTGTATCCTAGGAATGACAAGCTCGTGATTCGATCAACGACACGAGCCGCTGTGTTTTCCGTCAGATTAAGCTTTGCGCAAACCACTTCAGTGCGTTGAGAGCTTCAAGACGACACTTGAACGTTATTGACCACCAAGTGCCATATCAATCAAATGACAATAAGAGCAACCGGATACTGATGCTCCTGATAAGACTAACTGCGATAACATTTAAGAGGCTATTGTGAATTCCCACAGCCCCTGTGCCGTGTCTGCGAAACACGACTCGTGGGAATACCAAAACCTCGTCTGTGCACTTGATGCTCCTGGTAACACATTTGTGGTGTATTTTGAAGCAAATGAAGTAGGGCCACATTTAGAAAAAGAAGCTTGCCAAACGTCGCTGGTCGACATGTTTGCTTGTCTTCACATCCGGCAATCCAACAAGAGGTGTCGTTTTAAAGTTTTCCCCAAAATTGTCAACAGGCAACTATCAGTCGCTGTTCGCTCGTTGATCGTTTGATTAGATGGGGTGATGATATAATCAAACACCACACGGAAGTGGAGGACACAGGTGGTGATAAATGATTCCCCAAATAATGGAACATGCCTCAATGTGCGACAGTGCAACAGATGTCGACCCCGTAGCGTCTGCTGTTGCGAGTCTATTAATTGATAAGCAACATTTTGGATGTTATCAAAAACAGATCGAAGTACACTTCCGGCAAAGCGATGTCAAAGTTCAATTTACCGACTCAAGTTTGAACCGACAAATTTGCAACTTCATGGCCAATCTAATCGCCAGGGAATACATCCCTTTGAGTCACAATCCCCATCATTCCCCATGCCAGCTGCTTTGCTCCCAGCCTTCAGATTCACACGACCTTTACTCACCACATTCGATGGATTTTCCATCCCCAATTAGCGAATTTCCGCAGCGCAAAGGTCAAAAACATTTCGAAACAGCCCCAAACCATCGCAGAAAAAACCCAAACTCCCAGCACAGACTGTTCCCGGCCGCAACCAGCAGCAATTCGCCGGCATTTGTCCTTGTCACGACCAGGCCCAAATTGATTCATCGACATATCGCACGTCGTCGCGGTGTGCGTATTTTCATGCAAAGCAGCGTACACCATGTCAGAGGGCCGGGGCTACATGCCTTTTATTGTGTTCCTCCTGCGATAAGCCAATTCCAAAGAATAATATTTACATTGCTACCATAAAGTGCGGGCGGTAGGATTTCGGCTTTATCTCAGTCCTAATTTATTACCTTGTAATAGGAACACGTACGGGAGGTGTTTGGGTGGCCGGGTGCTCGCTCACAGCTTACGTCACACGGCAGTGATAGATGAAGTCGGGCAGTAATTCGCAGTTCGCTCCAAGGGAGCAGCTAATTGATCATTTGATTAGATGGGTCGATTGGGTGGATGATTTGATTAGACACCGCTGAATGCAGGACGCAGGTGATGATGAATGCGTCACTAAGTGGAACGTGCTTCACTGGCCGACAGTGCAACGGGTGCCGACCCCGTAGCGTCTGCTGCTGTGAATCTATTAATTGATTCCAATTAATCGCTTATCGATTCGTGACAATTTTGTGGATAATACAGGTTTTATCGGCTATTGATTCCGTAGATTACGTGACGGGGACCTAATCTCTGTGGGGCTTGAGTGAGTCACCAGCGGCGTTATTGCCTGCTGAAGGATGACGTTAGTTGCGCTTTGATGGATGAGTGTGGTGGACGTGACCGATTTCGGTTTATGACTTCCTTTTGGCTTTTGATAGTATTTTCTTTCGCAATCGATACAAGGCTAACCGAGGTCATTGGAATGAGTAGTTTATGGGAACACGTACCAACTTGCTTTGAATCATTTGGCTATCCGTGCCTTGCCGAGATGGTTGGGGCTTCAGTGGGCAGGGTTTACGTTCTCAATTTGGCATACAGTATAGTTGACAATTACTTGCCAATTCAGGACATCTTTTGACTGGATTACCGAATGCTGTGCTTAGTACCTCCAAATTTGTAGTTGGCCATTATCCTCAACCTTCTTGGAAGTGGTGGTTACCAAAGGCAATTTCGCGCGCATTATGTCCAGCTACAGTACTGCACGTAATTTCTCGAGTGGTTACAAGGATACAGTCGAGACTCTGTCCCCACACGATACAATTTACTCGAGAATAAGGAATTCTTCCTTAGAATGTTGAAAATACCAGGGCTCTAAAAGTGGGGTTCACACGGACAAACATACCCGACAGACCTGGTCGGATGGATGTCGGACAGACCGATGTCGTTAGTGTTTGCATGATCAACCACGTCGTCAGACTTCATTTATCAAGTGAATTTCACTGATGATGAAGTACTGGCAGCAGTGCTTGTAATTTGAAAAAAGAAGAAATCGAAGAATTTTTTAAAATTTTTATTTTTGTATTTTTTGTATTTTTAATGTCTCCGGTATGCGAATCATCAGGGACTTCTTGAAAACATGTCCCAAGTAGATTTTAAAAAATGCCGCGGCAGATTTAACTCTTTCGCAGTAGATTTTTATATGTATTTGAAAAATATAAATAAAATAATACATAAATTATTTAAAATAGTAAATTAAACGATAAAAAGAGACCCTTTGAACTGCGCCAACTACAGAGGCATCAGTCTCCTAAGTATCGCATACAAAATCTTATCTGCCGTACTGTGTGAACGCCTAAAGCCATTTGTCAACAACCTGGTCGGTCCACACCAGTGTGGCTTTAGGCTAGGAAAATCCACCATCGACCAAATATTCACACTGGGGCAGATTTTGGAGAAAACCCAGGAGCAACAAATCGATACTCACCACCTTTTCATCGATTTTAAGGCCGCGTATGATAGCATCTATAGAGACGAGCTATACAGAGCAATGTCTAGTTTTGGCATCCCTACCAAATTCGTCCGTTTGTGACGATGGAGAATGCACGCTGTTCCATCAAGGTCGGTAAAGACCGAACCGAGACCTTTGATGTCAAAAAAGGATTCAGACAAGGCGACGCGCTGTCATGCGACTTTTTCAACATCGTTCTTGAAAGAATTGTTCAAAACTCGAACGCCAACACCAGAGGAACAATCTTTCAGAAGTCCGTCCAACTGCTCGCATATGCCGACGATATTGACATTATCGGAAGAACGCAGCGTGATGTCAATGGCGCTTTTGTGGGTATTGCAACGGAGGCCGCGAATATGGGTTTAGCGGTAAACTAGGGTAAGACCAAGTATATGCTGTCAACGAGAAAGGACACCCAACACCGGCGTCTCGGTCAGAACGTCACAGCAGACAGATATAACTTTGAGGTAGTCAAGAACTTTGTCTACCTAGGCACCGCTATCAATTCAGACAATGACACCAGCGCTGAAATCAAACGAAGAATAGAAAAAGCCTCCGCTCCTTCTTTGGGCTAAGAAAGCAATTGGTAAACAAAGCCCTCTCTCGAACAACAGTCTTAAAATTAGTTAAAAAAAGACAACATTGCTAGCTATTTCAAAATACTCAAGTTTTTTGATTGCTGTACTACCTTATAACATTTCTCCACGGCAACGCTGCAGTGTCAGGTCACGTCTGTCCGGAATGTTTGTCCGTGTGAACTCGAGTATGGTAACAATCGTCTCGCGCTAGCAGTTCCACGATAGTTTCGCTTCATGTAAGCACGAAAAAACGATAGCGTCTAAAAGATATCGTTTTGCCTGCTTCACATAAACTTAAAACTGTCAGTTAATATCGTCTCGACGAGTGATTTTTGATGATTGCTATTTCAGTATCGTTTTCATATTAAATGAGAATAATTATTTTGCTCTACACTTTTGTAAAGATTTCAGACTGATGGGTCGCATTTGTGTTAGTCTTGAGCGGAAATGGAAAAAATGAAATGTATTGATGAAATTTGAGAGAAATGAGAAGACAGGTGCCATTTTTGCGTGAGATATTGTTCTCAGAGCCGCACTGTACACAAAATAAACGATTGGCGAGACGATAGTGATGGTCTTACATGAAGCAAATCATCGACGATATCACTGAAGAGAATCAATCAAGTGGACGATAGTCGTCTGACAACTTGCGCGATGAGAGCCCTGTAGGTAAGCAACCATTACTTAATTTCATTGTTCTCTTATTCAGCAGTAATCGGTTTGATAGACGGCACTCGCGATGTTACGACCAACTGAGCACGAACACATGTTCTTAAATCGGAAGGGAGGGAAAATGCATCTTAATTTTTCAGTAAATTCATTATCATTAACGATTTGCGATGAACATAAAAAAAACACAATGGCGGTGAATTCGAGGTACGCTGGACATGCTCATGACAGTTTCGTGTGGAGCCAAAACAGAGAGTGGGAGTCTTTGGTAGACATCACAAATGGAACCTCTTCAGGACAAAATGTAAAAATGAATCCATATTTATAGCACTTATGCAAGTGACAGTGGGTATCCATTAGAACCATACTTACTCCGTACAGAAACGCAGAAGGAAACTCGACTGAGGCACTATTTAATAAAGTTCTTTCAAAGTCCCAGAGCATATGTTTGGCGATGAAGTGTTACTAATGTAAATATGAGGTAGGGTGAGATCCCTACCCTGGCTTACATCTCATACAGCCCAACAAATTTGATCCCCCCGAAGCGGTGGAGACTTACACAACACTGTTCAACAACGCGCTGAGTAATACTTATCACCCGGCACATTGGAAAACCTAAACGGGACAAAGACAAATCTATCCCTACAAATCTTCGGTCTTCCTTGTATAAGCAAGGTTTTTGAAAAGATAGTCGTTCGAGTTCTGAAACAATGGGTTGAGGAAAATAAAATCATATCGGACAACCAGTTGGGATTAAGGGCGGGGCATGACATCATACATGCCGCGTCCAAACTGGTATCCGCCATTCAGTGGAACAAAGACAAAAACCAATGCACGTGTGCATTTTGGACTTGGAGAAGGCGTTCGACACCGTTTGGTTGGAGGGCCTCTTCCTCAAGCTGGTCAAGCTCGGCATAGGCAAACCATTGCTATACATGATCTATGGCATGATAACAGGAAGAAAGTTCGTCGTGAAAAGTGGCCATGTAACCTCTACCACGGTCTTTGACATTAAACATGGTCTGCAACAGGGAGCGGTTGATTCGCCGATCTTGTTCTCAATATTCACTGCAGAACTTATAGGTTCCATGCCGCACTTAATTGCATATGCCGACGATATAGTATCAGGTCCGAAGGTCGAAGTAATAAATACCTTGTTGCAACGTGACTTCTAACAAATTCAACGGTTTTGCGACGACTGGTTGTACATGGCATCATTGGGATACGCGCACAAACTTGCGTAAGTTCTATCCTAACGAGGTTTTGTGCAACTAGGCAAACTTGAACAGGATAGATAATTTATTATTAAGCTGATCAGAAGGCATATTGCACGAGGTATGACAGTCTGATCTTTGGAGCTTACTACACCAATGTCATGTACCATGAGAGAGTGCGCCTCACCGGCTTTATTCCTCCTGAAGCGTTCCTTTATCTCGACACAATTGGCTTAATACAGAATCCACAAGGATGCCCTGTCATCTTCCATATCGTGGACAGGCGACTCCAATACGAACGGGATATCGCTCGCCGTCACGAAGATCTCCTCCGGTTCAGTAGAGCGATCTCTGCTCGAGACAGGAGAAAGTCTGCCAAAGAACGTCAATTTTACAGGTGGTTACACCAAAACCAGTCTCCGCCGCAGCTGGCTTTCCAAAATGACGTGATAGTTGACCATGGTAGCCAACTAACATAGCTTTAGCCGAAAGGCACATTTTTAATAAAAATAGAATAACTTAGAGCACCCGCATAGGGTCAGTAAGTTAGAGTTAAGACAAACGAATTGTCATGATAGTTAAGCTAGTTTTAAGGAATTTTGTCTGGAATATAAGTTAATCTGAATTTAAAATAAAACAAAAATGCGACCAAAGAAAAGAGACTGACGGACAACGCTTTGTTGAACAGTGTTTACGAAAAGCTTGGCAGCTACTCTTCGAAATGTTCGTACAAGTATATATACCTTTACCTTTGATTTTATTATATTAGTTCATATATGAATCTGGATTACAAATCACCCAATAAGGACGCAACAAGGTTCTCTAAGTGAGCCCGAGCCAAAGAGCCGTCAGAGCATCCATACACCTACACAGTATATTCTCGTTATCGGGGTGAAGCTTTGGTTGTATGTATAAATTGACTTATTTATCAACTAATACTATTATTTTAGTGCATTCATGTAAAATTTCATATAAATGTGATTATTAATTCGCGTTTTATCTCTAGTCAAACAGAATGATAATTGCAACTGAGACGATGATGGTGAAAATTGAGCATCGCTCTGTTATTAAATTTCTCACTAAGCAAGGAAAAGGAGGCAGAGAGAGCATTGAAGTCGACCTCCGCTCCAGCGCCCCGGCTACTGCTTGTAGAAAGCATCAAAGAAGTCGAAAAACTTTTTCTTGAGGATGCCCGAATAAAGGTGAAAATGATGACAGAGATCACCAAGCTTTCAATTAGTACTATACACACCATTCTTCATGGCCATCTTAACCTTTCAAAGGTCAGTGCAAGGTGGGTGCCACGAACGCTCACAGCGCCTCAGAAAAAAGTGAGAATCGCATGCTGTAGAGAGCTTTTGGAGATGTGTAGTGAGAACAAAGAAAACAAAGAAATTCAACACCCATCCTATAGTCCAGACATTGCCCCTAGTGATTATTTCCTGTTTCCGGATTTGAAAAAATGTCTTCGTGGGAAAATGTTTTCGGCTGATGAAGAACTCAAGTCGGCAATAAATGGGTATTCTGTTTAACTATAGATAAAACGCGTATTAATAATCACATTTATATGAAATTTTACATGAATGCACTAAAATAATAGTATTACTTGATAAATAAGTCAATGTATATATACAACCACAGCTTCACCCCGATAACGAGAATATATTGAACGCCCCTCGTACATACAGTGAAGTGCAAAAGTAAGGATAAATAAAATGTGAGTCTGCGTTCTGAAACAAAATTAAATTCAAACGGGACTCGAAGAAAATAGCTTGTATGTAGTTTTCTAAATAAAGGGCGGTTAAATTTGAAGGGCCGATGTTGAATATGAACCACACCTAAACGTCAAGTTTTTTTCTGCATTTCTCTTGACATTTCTCAGACTAACTCAATTCTCAAGAACTAAAGCCTATTGACCATTTCAAGCGTCGTCAATGGTCAGAATGGTGGCAAAAAATGGCAACAGTGGAATTGCCGCATTTGGGCGAATGATAATCCAAGAGTGATTGTCGAAAAACCAATGCACCCACAAAGAGTGACTGTTTGGTGCGGTTTATGGGCTGGCGGCATCATCGGGCCGTATTTTTTTCCAAAATGAGGCCGGTGAGGCAGTTACTGTGAATGGTGTTCGGTATCGTGAAATGATAACGGACTTTTTATGGCCCGAAGTGGAAGATATGAATGTGGACGATATGCGGTTTCAACAGGATGGTGCCACTTGACACACACCTAACGAAACAATGGCTCTTTTGCGCGACAAATTCAATCGCCGTGTTATCTCACGTGGTGGCGATATTAATTGGCCGCCAAGATCATGTGATTTGACAACGTTGAATTTTTTTTCTTTGGGGATATTTTAAAGGAAACGTGTACGTCGATAAGCTAGCAACAATTCAAGAGCTAAAGGAGGAGATAATTCGGCATATTAACGTCATAGAACCTTAATTATGCTTCAACGTCATCGAAAATTTTGACCATCGGATGGAGGTGTGCCGCTTAATGGCCGCCGCGACCTCGGCATAATTGAACCATACCAATATTATCATAATAAAAAGAAATGACAATAATTTCCTAAGTAATTTGTTTTATTCAAAATCAACATCGGCCCTTAAAATTTAACCACCCTTTATATGTACTTAAAACAAACAAAAATATGAAGATATCTCAAAATCTGTAGGCTCAGCGCGATCATACATAGGCCAAAAATTTAAGTAATCACATCACAAAAGTAAGTACACCACATAAAATTTTGTAGAAAGATCTGCCATAATATGGTGATCTATCTCATCTAGCGTGGGTAACTTAGTGTCCACTGATCAGAAAAATGGTTGGATTTCGTTACTTGAACTATCATAAGAGCAACCTGCGCCAAAACTGGCTAACTACAAAAAACTTATAATGGTTATTTATTGTCGATGTAAATTACGTTTAATTTTTGGTTAACGACCCCCTGTGCTTATTTGTTTATTTTTCTTTTAAGTACATTATTAATTACTTTAGAAAACTGCATTTAAAACTTTCTTCTTTGGAGTCCCGTTTGAATTTAATTGCTGTTAAGGACGCAGACACTTTTATTGTGTATCTTCACTTTTGGGGCTCACTGTATGTTCATTACATATCATTGGTAAGGGATAGGGAGACTGTAGCGTCACTTAATTGGTAAAATCTCTCACCGATGTTCGGACATCACATATAAGAGACAAATATCTGGGGTTGATCGGAATGTAATCCATTCGATTGGCTCTTGATTGATTATTTTAGTTTCGTATTCGTTACCACGTCGGGTGTCTGGTGTCCTCAATAGAGATGTAGTAGTCGATTTGTTGATATGCTAATTGCTCCCATTTAAACATTAAGCCACTAACAGGGAATTCAATGGGAAACGCGCATAAATAACCCAGGTGTCGGAAGAACGCCATGACTGTGTGAAGGAAGTGAAAGAAAAATACAGGTTCTTCATATATCAGCTTCTACAGAATTCCAAGCTCTATCCTGTGATGGCACCAGCTATATAACAATTTTTGTAGCTGGTATTATTAGTCCATCCCCCGAACCAACAATTTGCATGCAATAAAGTGTCAGATTCCTACTGACTAAAACCACCTTCCGAATTTTTCCGTTTATTCCCCCGCGGAACTACCGCTATGTACTACTTCGGGAGGGACGGACTCGAGCTGTTTGCTTCGTCACGGGGTGTTTGGCGAATACGCTTTCTGCTGCCACTCTACAGTTCTTAGATCGCACATTATTCGTACTGCTGCATCGTTCACAACAGCACAAAGATCTTCGGATTTCAACAAATATTTAACTACGTTTTCTGGTGTTGACCGTTCACCAAATTCTTCGCGCAATATAGCTCTTTCGTTTGCATATCGAGTGCATTCGAAGAATACGTGCCCCTGTACAGCGCTTAGGCAGCGAGGACATGATGGACTCGAATCGCGGTTTCGCTTGTAAAGATATTCCCGGAAACAACCGTGACCAGTCAAGAACTGTGTAAGATGGTAATTTAGTTCGCCGTGTTTACGATTTACAATTTTGTTCAATCCTTGGGATTAGTCGGTACGTACGTTGTGCCCCGTGCAGTTGTATGGAGGCTACAACTCTGGCAAGCATTAATCGTTTACCTTGCTTCGGACCGCCGATATTCGACATGAGTCTCGAAAGAGCGCCTATCACTTTCGACGATTTCTAGCAAGCATATGCTAGGTGATGCCAGGTATTTTAATGGGATGGAAATAATGTCGTGTTCTCCGATTTGTATCGTTATCGTCTCTAGCACCCTTCTACTCGTAATGAGCACGGATTCCGATCTATGATCCGCGAGGTATAAACTCATATCGCGTAGCCAGTTCTTTATCAGTGATATTGCTTCGTTGCAATACAGCTCTTCAAGCCGTTTCGCCACGACAACAACAGCAATATCGTCCGCGAAACCTGCAATGGTGGCTTCCCTGGGGACTGGGAGCCGTAGAATGTCGTCATACATCACGTTGCACAGGAAAGGACCTAAAACTGATCCTTGGGGCACGCCCCCTGTAATTTTAAACAATTGCATCCCATCGTCCCGGAGTCGTGAAGGAGCAACCTATCGGTAGAGTAGCTCCTGATCAATCTTAATATGTACTTTGGTACATTTAATCTTTCGAGGCATTGTAAAATACGCGAACAGTTTGCAGAGTTAAACGCGTTTTTCACGTCAAGTATAACCACGGCGCAGTAGTGTTTACTGCCTCCTTTCCATCGTCTACCTTCTGCGGCTGATTGGGCATTATTTATTACGATTTTGATAACGTCGATTGTCGATCGGCCCTTTCTAAAGCCGTTCCGCGAGCCCATCATTGGCTTCAATTATAGGCTGTAGTCTTTGCATATAATTCGCTACAATATTTTGCCCATAGTGTCGAGCATACAGAGGGGCCGATAAGAAGAGGGCTCCTCCGGCAGTTTATTTCCTTTCGGTAATAATACCAACCTTTGATATTTCTAATGTCTAGGCGGGCCTTTATCGCTATTTTTTAAGCCCGACTTGGTATGCCGTCTGCACCAGGAGCTTTTCGATTTTCTAAAGTAAAGAGTGATTTTTTAAAAGCTATAGGAAAGTTTTTCAAAAAAAAAGCACATAAAATTCAGAAAAATGCATGAAATCTTTATTTGAATCGATAGTACGGTCATATAATCTAATGTTTGAAGATTATTTCATGCAAATGTTGACCTTGACTGCGCCTCAAATGGTCCATCCGCTTAGTCCAATTTTGGTATACTCTTTCCAACATTTCGGCCGGTATCTCACGAATAAATGCTTCAATGTTGTCTTCCAATGCTTCAATTGAAGCGGGCTTGTCTGTATAGACATGAGCTTTAACATAGCCCCGCAAAAAATAGTCTAAAGGCGTTAAATCGCACGATCTAGGCGGCCAATTGACCGGTCCCGAACGTGAAATAAAATGTTCACCGAACTCGCCCCTCAATAAGTCCATTGTTGTTCGTGCTGTGTGGTATGTGGCACCGTCTTGTTGTGCTCACCACTCACAGTTACGTTACGATTCGCATCATCTTTGAAGAAGTACGGTCCAATGAGGCCACCAGCCCATAAACCGCACCAAACTGTGACTTTTCCTGGATGTATTGGTAGCTCTTGAAATGCTTTTGGCTGATATTTACTCCAAAATCGACAATTCTGCTTATTTACGTACCAACTGAGCCAAAATCGATTAAACTGACCATAAAATGGAAGAAGCCCGCGATGAACTTTCTTAACAGAGCACGCATTTTGATAATAAAATTCAATAATTTGCAAGCGTTGTTCGTTTGTAAGACGACCAAACGTGAAACTTGCGTCAGCTGTTTAAACCAGTGTTGCCAAAAAGATAATAGCTAAAAAATCACCCTTTAGTTGGGTGCATTGCACCAAATGTCCCTACGATCTGCTATTGGGGACAGATGCCAATACCAGACATGGCAGAGTGGCAGACCTCCAAAGCCTGCCAAGAAAACCACAGGTACGGCGAATTACAACATTTGATTGGTTAACGCAGGATAAGTTTCGAATGTCTGGGAAAACTGGGAATTCAGTGTGATGGCAGACAGATAGTTTGTCAACAAATTTTACTAGTGCTTTGACTGGTATTTTACTGATGTCGTTTAGACAATCATAGGAGCCTATAGTGGCTTTCCTAGTAGAGGCAAGTTCAGGATAGTTGCAGAAAATGTGCTCGATGCTTTCCTCCTCAACCTCGTCTAGGCAGCTTCTGCAGAAATCTTTAGAGAATAGGCCTAGTCCTTTTGTGCGAAGGCCTAATAGATGGTAATTATTCTTACAGCAGTACTAATTTTTGATCGCTTCGAAGAGATCAAGCTACTTGATCTTTTTGAATGTAACTTCCTGGCAATCTAGTAGCACATTTACGGAGTTCATAAGCTCTGCACTTCTCGGAACTGTTCGTTTACCCATGCGCAGCAGTCGATTACTATTTTAGAGTTGATAGAAAGCGAAGCCAGGGATTTAATTACTGCTTGGCTATCCGCAAAAATACAGATATCGCGGGCGGATATCGAGTCCTATTTTAACCACGACATGGCTTCGCTATATTCGCTTGGAAAACGCCTCAGTGATTGGGTAGACGAACGCATTTGTTCAGGCTAAGAAACTCTCCGAGAAAACGTCGCCTCCTATTCCATCTTCCGTCTTGGATCCATCTGTTTAAAAGTGTATGGCTTTATCAAAGGGTATGGTGTCGCCGTGCCACAGGTTTCTGTCCGTAATCATTGTCTAGATCATAGACCTGTGTAACAAATCAAACACTAATAGGACTTGACTACTGCCATAGACTTCTATGCGACTTCTCTTTCGAGTCACCGACAATGCTCAAAGAGTATTCCTGTCTGGAAACAGCTTCTCAGACTTCGCCGTTCGGAGTCGGCCTAACACTGTCAGATCCACTCTGAAAGATAGCACGGACAACACGAGTGATTGCTTGAGAAGACATGCTCTGGTCCTCCTCGAGTGGCGAATATGTGGCAACTCTCCCGAAAATTGTAGTAATACTCGCTTATCGTTATCGCTTTGGCTAAAGAGTTAGAAGCTACGATCGTTATTCTTGTGCCATTTCCTGGTGATGTCAACAGTCAATCAATCATCAATTAGTTCGTGATTTAGGCTGTGTCATAAATTAACCTCGACCTCGTTTCTCAATAGATTTTATCGACAGTTTCATGTTTCTTATGTTGACAGAGCTGGCAGTCAGAACTCAAGGACTCATTCATTTCAAAGGCCTGACGTCAACTACGGCGCTCCTTCCTTATAAGTTCTTGAAGGACTGCAACCAACTTAAGCACCACAGTTCCACCTGAAGAAAGAGAATTGTCAAAAAGCAAATCTGTTTTATAACAAATTCCCCCCCATTTAGCTGTCAAATCTGTTCAAGTACACAAGATGTATTGGAATATCACAACGAGTGACGTCATTATACGGGCCCTCATCCGTTCCTTGTTGCTGGACTCACATTCCTCACTGTTGTGTTTATTGTTGTGCACTTATTTTGAATTTAAAAATAGGCAACATAAATTAGAGTAACATAAACAATTTAATTTATTACGCTGAATGTGAATGAATGTGAACGCCGTGCTGAATTGCTTCAGCTTTCCAAAGAAAAAAATAAGAGAAGATTTAATGCCAGGTACACTGGGCCCAGGAGATGAGACAGACCACCAAAGTCTATCATCTGCAAATTTATTGCACGTTCCGCCAACAAGCCCCCTCGTCAGATTACATTCCAGAAGACCAGGCAATCAGCTGCTTTTGTTGTCTTCGCAGGAACACCTTGCAGTAATTCGAATCGAATTTATCGAATCTATCGGGACAGGCTATAAATAGACCGCGCTACAAGTTGCCGAAGGGGAGACTTTAGACCCTTGTCGACAACTATTGGGCAGAAAATATCGTCGATGCCAACAAGCTTGAGTGCACGAAACTAGACGTTGATCGATTGCGATTGGAAGTACGTCTGCATGTGTGTGCCTTTGATAACGCTGGCAGTGAATAAAATCAACGCACTGGAAAGGTCAGCAGTGAACACTTAACGATTTTTCGCAGCAGATACACATTATTTTGTATTTTTATTAATTTTATCAGATTAATAGAGCGGTATGCAGAAATTCAAAATGTTTCATTTGTCACAGAGATCTCTTCGCAAAAGAATGCGACCCGAAAATGGTCGACGCTCAAATATAGCATGCATCAATTAAGGAAGCCTTGACATTTCGATGCATTTTTGGCGAACACAAATATGTGGTCATTCTAACTAAGTGTTGTGTTGATGTACATATCAAGGATGAGAAGTTTGCCGGTTTCATCGACACAAGCACCTTTCACAGATAATGGCTGATTATTAAGGGTTAGCTTATGCGACAGTAGGTGGTGGCCCGTGGCGTTGTGGGTATGTGCGTCGACTCCTACGCACTTGGACCTACCTGTCTAAGTTCGATTCCTGGTACGACAAGAAATACTTTTCACGGCCCCACCTCTTTCGAGTCACTGACAATGCTCAAAGAGTATAACTGTCTAGAAAAAGCTTCTCAAACTTGGCCGTTCGGAGTCGTCATAAAACTGTAGGTCCCTTCCACTCGTGATAGAACAATAGCACGCACAACAAGAGTGGTTGCTGAGAAGCTAGGCCCTGGCCCTCTACGGGCTGTAGCGAAACCCATATATTATTATAAATTAAACTGGAAGCGCAACACATAATAAAGAGCAAGAAAGGCCATCACAGCCCTATACATGAGCAAGAAAGCCATTGGTCATAACTGGGCTCTCCAACCGCATATGACACAGTGCGCTACATCTGTCATAAGACCCAGCCTCTTATACGGCGTATTAGTATGGTGGCCCATACTCAACGTCGGTACCCACTTCAACAAACTGAGAAAGGTACAGAGACAAGACATATGCATCAGTGGAGCACTTAGAACTACTCCCACCCGTGCACTGTAAACTCTCCTGAACCTTACCCCACTTGATATCTTTGGTAAGCAAACATCAACCAACTGCGCAGTTCATCTAAGAGCATGCTCTCAATGGTACGATCTCACCTTTGGACATGCCAAAATTCTACACGAACAAAACCTTACTTCAATTTACTTAGACTACACCTCACCACGACACTTCTCAGGAAACAACTTCGAAACCCTGATTCCGGACGACACTATTCCTTTTAGTAAAGCCATTCACTTTTGAACAGATGGATCGAAACCGGATGATGGAGTAGAAAGCGGTGTTTTCTCTGAGAGTATACACCTGAAGAAATCAGTTCATCTAACCAATCAAAGCAGCGTCTTCTAAGCGGAGGTAATGGCGATTAGCGAAGCCTGGCTGGCTAAGATGGAACGTGATATCCACCCGCGATGTCTGCATTTTCACTGACAGCCAAGCAGCTTTCATCAAATCCCTGCCATCGTTCTGTATAAACTCTTAGTCGACTGCCGTGCATCTCTAAACGAAAGTTAACGCCAGATGGTCGCCAGATAGTACCTGTCGAATTTCAAAACTAATCTGGCCCAATCTTGATCCTAATAGATCAAGTGATCCTATTTCCTTAAAGAGATCCAAAATTAGCACTGCAGTGGGTATAATCACCGGATCACTATTTTCCTACGAATTCTGCAGAAGCTGCCTAGACGAAGAGGAGGAGGAAACTCCTCTGCAACTGTCCTGCTCTTGCCTTAATCAGGAAAGCCACTATAGGCTCCTACTTTTTCGACTGTCTAAACGACCTCAGCAAAATACCAGTCAGAGCGCTAGTCAAATTTGCTGAGAAAACCAACTGGCTGTTATAAGCCCCCATTCATACACTTCCTACCTACCCCTTGTAGTGAAATAATAGTTCGATAATTACATAATATAGGGCACCTAAAAACTAACGCAGTATTGGTTGAACCCGCCGTCATTGTGCAGTAAACAGGAAACAACCAAACAATTTGATAGCTGATGGTTTAGGGTTAGTCTAAATGGAGCCTCACACAATACAACAGCGGGTTTTCATTACTGAACAATATCTTCTTCTAATCAGACATTGGGACACCCTATATTATATGCAAAATATTTACAATTCCAGAAGAGCCATCCAAAGCCGCACAGAACAGGGTTCATCGCAAAGATCTGTTCTTCTAGATCCTGGAGAAATGTATCCGGTTGTATCGCACCACTCTAAAACGTTCGCGATGACCCGGCAATAATACATCAATCTCGCACTAGAGAAATGGCGCGGCAACCAGCTATCACCGCGTAGGGCACTGTTTCTTTAACATTAGTTCAACTGTTAGATTACGTAGATACAACTGACATGGTCGCTGTCTGTTCAGCGTCCACGTTTCAGAACCTTTCATAGCGACGGAAGAACTTCTAGCTTCTAACTGCTGTTGGAGTTATCAAACATAATGGAAATCCGACGCAGAATTACACTCAGTGACCGTTTCCTCTTCGTTTTGAAGAAAATGATGGCGAAAGTTGAACGGAAGCAAAACGCTTCCTTCGAAGAATAAGCTGCGTCGGATATTCTGTTTTGACTGAGAGGAACTTGAACATGAACTTAACAATGATGTAAATATATTCATCAGCATCCACCAAAGTTCGCTCTAAGGACAGCTTCTTACTGTTTTGTAGGCTCGTAAGCTATGGACGCGGAGATCACCCTGCTTCTTGAAGGTGACACTCAAGAAATCAGCTACAAATGGATGTCACCCAACAAGGCTGATATGAGGAATCCTATACTTCCACCTCAGCAATTGTCTGCTGTCTCTAAGCTCCAACATGAGCACCACGGTAGGAGTTAGCATAGAAAAAAAAAAATCGATTTAGTCGTAGACAAGATCACAGTCGTTTCTGAAAATCATTTCAATCACTTTGCAAAATTCACAAAGATAATGCGAAAGCAGTGTTGACACCTTAAGTAAATTAGTTATCGTCTCGGCCTGACATTCGCAGAAAAACAAAAACCAATCACACGCCGATCACTCAAGCGAACTGCCATATACACCCGGGATGTACAGCAGTTTGTACCGAAGTTTGTTTACCTTTTAGTGAACCAATTTAGTTCGAACACCGCCTCACGCCTGATAGATATTCAGATACACTGTGTGTAACAGGAAATCACCGAACCAAGAAGCATATTTATCGCTCGACAGCAGTGTCGCAGGTGATAGCGGTCGTACACGCACGCACTTGCGAAGTGCCCCTCTCACGATCGACTGCAGTAGCCACAGTTGATTGAACTTTCGATTGGGAGGCACTTAAGAGATTGGATACGATTCAATCGAAAACACACGACACTTGAGGGTGGACAACACTGAACGCTGGACACTGAACACTGACCACTGAGCACTAAGCCGCACCAAACACTGAGGCCCTCGATAACAAGCCAAACAAAAGGGAAGACGCACAATTCAGACGTTACGCGTTACAAGTGGTGCGACGCACTTTTCGCACTTGGCAAGCGGAGTCCGCGATATCGATTCGAATTGCTCTTGACACCCGCACAGTAGAGCCAACCGTCTTTAACTGAACCGGTCGAAGCACGGTAACGGTAATGGAAGCGTCCACCATCTGTTCTCCCAGCACAGCCAAGCAGAGAGGAAGAGCAGCGAGCAAATATAAAACAATTACGAACAGTGTGGCGCTGTGTGAGTGAGTGAGGGGCTCCAAGAGGCGTGAAGTCATCGGCTACCGGCCGAGATAAGATAAAAGGGATGATATCAGCGGCAGCGCCACCTCCTAGATGAACGTCACTTGACTACCGCCGAAAGGGGTGTGGACAAGTGGGTGTCAGCTCCTGTCGCCAACAGTGACAGCAACGGCAAGGTACGACGACGAATAAAAGCTGACGGTGCATCATGGTGTTTCATTGTCATTAGATTGAAATGCATTTAGGCGACGTCATCCGCTGTTGATTGCGTTGCTAATGGCATCAGGGTGCAATTAGTAAAGCGGTAAGGTTAACGACTGAGACTGAGACTGAGACTGAGACTGAGACTGAGACTGAGACTGAGACTGAGACTGAGACTGAGACTGAGACTGAGACTGAGACTGAGACTGAGACTGAGACTGAGACTGAGACTGAGACTGAGACTGAGACTGAGACTGAGACTGAGACTGAGACTGAGACTGAGACTGAGACTGAGACTGAGACTGAGACTGAGACTGAGACTGAGACTGAGACTGAGACTGAGACTGAGACTGAGACTGAGACTGAGACTGAGACTGAGACTGAGACTGAGACTGAGACTGAGACTGAGACTGAGACTGAGACTGAGACTGAGACTGAGACTGAGACTGAGACTGAGACTGAGACTGAGACTGAGACTGAGAC